>CM064895.1:21639637-22251228 GCA_030347415.2 Decapterus maruadsi | reverse complement strand
TTCTCTGTGCTTGGGAACCTGAATGCTGATGCAGGATATTTGGAAATTGAAAACAACCATGGGAAGGCAGTGACCTCGTTTTCATATTCAGACTTAGAAGAACTCAAGGTGTACTATGTTCACACAGGGGTTAGAAACTCAAGGATAGTTCTTAGAGTTAGTGATGGAGAAAAAGTCAGCAACACTGTGGTCCTAAGGGTCATGGCAGTAGCACTGGAGTATAAGATTGCCAACAACACAGGCCTTGAGATCCTTCAAGGAGACACAGCTATAATTGGTACGAAGCAGCTGGCTGTCCAAACCAATGCTGTGAAACAAGTCATAGACGTCCGGTACGATATCATTGAACCTCCTCAGTATGGAGAACTCCAGAGGCTTCATTCGAGTGGTGAGTGGAGGCTCACCGACTCATTTTCCCAAAGACTTTTAGAAAAAGAGCGCCTGAGATATGTTAGCACTTTTCAAGACATCCAGACATCCAATGCCACTGATTATTTTAAGTGCAAAGTTAATGTGGCTGCAAGGGCAAACACTGAACTACTCTTCCCAATAACTGTCAAGTGGGTGAAATACCATCTAGTGAGGAATGTTATGATAGACCTGGACAAAGTTAGGAAAGTGACAATGGACTCGGAGCATCTCTTCGCTGCAGCTGAAGGTGTGACCCTCTCAGAAGATGACCTTTATTTTCGGGTTCTTACCATACCAAAGAAAGGAAAGCTCCTGCTTAACACCACAGTATTAAATAAGAACTCAACCTTTAGCCAAAAAGATATAACAGATCTTAGAGTACATTATGAGCTAGTCGACAGGCCTTACGAAGATACGACTGATAGGTTCAAATTCCAGCTAGTTTCCAAACACGCTCAGTCTCAATACTATGATTTCCAGTTTTCTATTAAAGCTGATATCAACAGTGTGTTTATGAAAAATGACGGACTCTCGCTTCTGGAAGGAGAAAGCAAACTTATCACAAGAGATGAGCTGTTTGCAGAGACCTTGAGTACAAAGGATATGTACTACACAGTCGTAAGCAGCCCCAAACATGGAAAGCTAGCCCGCATTAGTCAATCAAATTCCAATGCTAGCTACAACAACATCTTAACCTTCAGTAATCGGGATATATTAGAGGAACGAATAATGTACATTCATGATGACAGTGAAACGACTCAAGACGAGTTTACCTTCATAGCCTCCACCAGCGAAGGATTCAAATCTTCCATTGCAGAGGACGAAATCGGCTCAAAAGGAGGGTCATTCAACATTTCCATTCAGCTCGTCAATGACCAAAAACCAGTACGTGTTGTTGATAAAGTTTTCCACGTAGTAAGGGACGGACAGAGGTTACTCACTTTAGAGGATCTGTGTTATCATGATGTTGACACTGATTACGATGACGGTCAGTTGATTTACACCCGACGTGGAATTCCAATGGGAGACTTAGTCCTGGTTAATGACACTACTCATCGGCTTTTCCAGTTTCGACAGAAGGATTTGGAAGAAAAGCGAGTGTTGTTCATCCACAGAGGTGTCAGCACTGGAAGATTTGTGCTTTTTGTGTCAGACGGAAAACATTTTGTATCAAGCCTTTTAGACATCAGCGCACACGACCCTTACTTGAAGGCTGGAAACAATACTGGATTATTGGTTCAGAAGGGCCATTCGGTAACCTTTTCCACCAGTAATTTCAGTGTCATATCAAATCTAGACATCAGAGATGACCAAGAAGTAACTGTCAAGATGGATGTGGTTCCCAAGTATGGAAAACTTTATCGTAATGACACAAAGGTGAACTCGTTCACACTGTCTGACTTGAAGGATGGGCTCATCTCCTATCAGCACGATGACAGCAAACATCTGTCTGACTATTTCAATTTAACAGTGAAAGCAAAGAGCCTTCAGTTTTCAGTCAAGGTCAACGTTAAGGTTTACCTGGAGAGTCACCAGAGGCCACCCATCGTGCTGCATCACAACACTTTACTGGTAGAAGAGGGAAAACCAGTGAAGATGGATGAAACTAAACTTGAGGTGGGTGTTTTAGAAAGGTCTGCTTAATTATTTCCAATAAAAACATACTTATTGATATTACAAGATCCAATTCATGTCGCTAATTTGCTGTGGCATTACGGTTATTCTTTCTAAAATCTAATGTTCATATTTATCGCTCTTTATCTTCCATTACTGGGCCATGATCCTCTCTGTTTCAACACATAGACTAATGATAAGAAGAACTATGGATATAATATTCTGATATCATTAGAGACATTCAAGGTTATCCACTTCTCATTCTTGTTAGTAATGCAATCATGCAGTCAAACTATATTTCATCCTTTTACAGTTATAACAGCAGGAATCATATTTGGAGACTCAGAAATATGAAAGAAAGACATCACCGGGGCATATTATTTGTACTGTCTTGTTTTTAAGGCTGAGAAGGGAAAAAACAAACAAACCGACTGCTGACCTGTTTTTGTTTATTTTACAATGATGCCATGTCCCATATAGAGTAAAATGAAAACTGAACTTTGGTGACACATGTAACATTTCAGGTTTAACCACAGACTACATTTTCTGATTGTTGCAGGTCACTCATGAAGACAACCTGCCATCTGAGATTGTATTCACAGTCAAGGTAGCCCCCTCTCATGGCTTTCTCCGGCGTTTTGTCGAAGCAGAGCAGCGCCACATCGGAACCAAACAATCCCCTGTCAAGACGTTTAGCCAAGAGGACATTAACAATGGGAACATCCAGTACACGCAGGTTGAGCCTAACAAAGTCGACGACACCTTCGTCCTCGACGCCACCAACGGGGTCACTGACGTCAGCGACATTAGGATGTCTGTTGACATCATCCCACGCCTCATCCCACTTCAGGTCTCAAATTTCACTCTGAACGAGGGCGCTTCCAAGGCACTGACCCAGGATGTGCTCAAAGTCACCAACCGACACTTTTCAGGAATCAACTTCCTGTATAGTCTGACCGAGCCCCCGCAGCACGGCCACATTGAGCACTCTCGACATCCTGGCGTGTCCATCACCTCTTTCACCCGGAGGCAGGTGAGTTATTCCTACAGACACTGCTTCGGTTGCTCTGGATAAACAACAGCAGACAGGCAGATGGATCAGTGGATAAATAATTAGATTTAGTGTGGCAGTAATATTTTATTTACTGAGATGAGAGAGTGTTTTTCCCAGAAATGGCCCATATTAATGGGATTTGTTGCAGTGGTTGTAAGAACATTCTCAGTTACATCCGCATCTAACAATAATAATGAAACTTTGCTTAGATGGATGGACTGACGGATAATTTATCTGACAGATTATTACTGCTGTAATTATTATGACATTTTAACCACCACTGAAGCCTCTGAGCTCATCTTAACGTCACGTCAATTTCAATTTTACACTTTTTCAGATTTTTTAAACCACAGGCATTTTTGTGGTGTTTGTAACCCCAAAATCATCCCTAATTAAATTATAACATTAAAGTGTATTACCCTTGCGTGACCCTTTCTTCTCACCCTATGCCAGCTAGAGTCACTTGTTTTCTCTCTATGTGCATTTCACGCCACCGCCTAGTGACCCAAGTGTCACATAATGTTAGCGTTTTGTTCAGCTGTATTGTAAATAAATCTTTGCCAGTTTTTGTGTCAGGATTTTCCTAATTATTTGTCATTTCCCTGATGTCCAACCAGGTGGAACATGAATTCATTTACTACGTCCATGACAGCAGCGAAACCTTAGCCGACAACTTCACTCTGATGGCCAATGACTCAAGCCTGAGGAAGCAGAGCGCAGGCCAGACGGTGTACATCCAGGTTACAGCTGTCAACGATGAGCCTCCTGTTATTACAGCCAACAGGGTCCTCAGGGTGAGTCTGCAGCGCTCTATATTTAAACTGGACATGCTTTTTTTTTTTACTAGCAGGTCTGGCACCATGACTTTCTGTCAGGCAGTTTTCATGGGGGCAGTGTTGCAAGTTGCCATGGCTGACTGGCTGGAAGAGGAAACTATGTTTGCTATGTGTAGGAGGGTCAGTAGAGGAGGGGGGTGGGGGGTCAAGCTGCACAGACCATGCGTTGACATATATTTTGAAGATGCCTGCGACTTGTATGCATTTCAGAAACATTGCCTAATATTCAAACATGCCGCTGCTCCTCTGTGAGGGTCAGCAGGGCCAATGAATTGAAAGTGGAGCTGCTATCTTGCAAAGCCTGGGTTGACTGGAAATGATTTTTAAAGCTTCTCATGAATACTGAAGACTGGAAATCAAATGCAAAATAACCTGTGGGTATAACAGGGACATTAGATCATGCAGCTGCCTTGAATTTAATCCATTCCAGAGCATCATCATAGCGTTGAGTGGCATGATGGCATGGCCTGGAAATAGCAAACACTATATAACTATTATTACTGTATAATTATACAGCCTTAGCTAGGCCCTGCTTCTCCTGCTACATAACTATCCTCAGTGTCCTCTTATTCCAAAGATGATTGCTGGGAAAAGCAGTTTTGATTATGATTCATAAATGACACCGTCATTGTTGTGTTGTGTGTGTTTGTGTGTTCATGCGCTGAGCACTGCTGACTTGTACCCCTCCAGCTTCAGTGGCTGGAGTTGGGAGAGGTCCAGGCTGGGAAGACAGGCTGGAGTATAGGCCTCTATTGTGTGTGCAGCTTTGCCCCAGATGCCTCAAATTCCTGCAAACTCAGAGAGGAGCAACTTCTAAAATTTACTGCGCTGAAGAGCAGCAGCGATCGAGGTGAATTCAGGTAGTTTCGACCAAAAATACTGCAAATAACTTTATGGATGAAATTTGGTGACAGCCTCTGACCAACTGTTCTGCCACTTACTACTGATCCGTTAAGTGTAAATGAGATCAGTGGTCATTATGTCATGTTTTACCAGAGGGGTAACTGGGGTGTCAATGTCCACAAGGTGGCGCTCTGCCACAGCACATAGTGTGGGGTCTCAAACTGCAGAAGATATGAAGAGATTTACAGGTCTGAAACAGACTGAGGGGGAACAGGATGTTTTTCTTCATACAACTTATTGGAAAGTTTGTTTTGATTTATTCTGAATCAATATTTTAAGAGGACTCGTCAGATTTTTATTCATTAGGATGCCACAGGGATTATCGTTGTTATATAAGATGGGTAAATGCTGAATAAACCATAAGACAACCCTGCATGAAAATAAGCGGATGCCCTTTTTTCATCAAAACTGAAATAAGCAAACAACACAGATGATTTTTATTCAAAAATATGAACACTATTCCAATAGAGTGTGAGTTTTCTATACAGGTATATATCAGATATTTAGATAATAATGTCATCACAATGACATTACACATGACTGTGTGCATGTTCTGTGCAGGATCTAAAGTGGGACTAAAACTCATCGAGTTGTCAGTTTAATTCTTTTTTGTTTGTCATGAGGGCATATCTTTTTGAGACAGGCAAAATGTGAAGAAACATGTGAGATATTTTTATTTATTGCAGGTGAGATTTAAAAGAAATGTATTAAAACACCTGAAAACTGTTGAGATGTGGAAGGCAACACTTACAGGAACCCAACAGAAAGCTGAGTGTGGTGCAGTGGTGTTTTGACTGTGACGCTGTCTGTGACTAACGCTGCCTGATGAGCGCCCTGTTGTGTCTGGGGGATTGATTTTTCACCCACAGGGGCTGTTTGTGCAAACCGATCTCATGTGTCTTGTCTTTGAATTTGGTGGAGTCGCCCTGATGCTGTTTTTCAGACCCATCCTGCTGTGGCTTCCTGTTTTAATGGGGGATTATTGGAAGTGTAGTCACTTCCTGCTATGAGGAACAGGCACTTGCATGTGTTCCCATGTAATTGGCAGGGGAGGAGGTGGGACCAATGTGATATTAGTCTACAGGTGCAAATTGAAACAGTACCCCATGTTTCTGCTCCAGTAACATTTCCAACCAAGTGAGACACCAGCTCACAGCCAGTTAGTGATGTATTGAATTTTAGAGAGCGGTATCACCCAGTATTTTGTTTTAAAATGTAAAACTTTGCCTCAGATATTTTTTATACATCATGATGTGTATGACAAATACCCTCGGCACGTGTTGTTTTTTTTCCTGTAATTCTACCCACTTCCCCTCATCTTGCAAACTGCAAGTTTTGCAGTCTGAGCCGTTTGTCACATAAACCAACCAACAGTAAAAACACACGATATTTAGTCAGTGTGTGAAAACTAGAGAAGTAACTGTGATCACACCCTCTATATAAAATGCTACCCATCTTGTGACTGCAGTGCATCTACATAAAAACAAACAGGAAACAACACAGTAATGTTGAAAAAACAGGTTAAATGGCTGCAAACCTGCAGATTATTATTGCTCCTCTGCGGTGTTGTCGGCGCTGCAGAGCATTGTAGAATCTCAAAGCTCAGTGTTTTTATTTTCACTCCATGACCTTAGGCTACTGCTCTCATTAGCTTCACATTCTCTCAGAGAAAAGAAAGTCTCCAAGCTCACCGCTCTCAGTCAGACACACAAAGACGGCTGCAAGCACTTAGCAGCTGAACAGAGAAATAAATATATTCAGGTTTAACCAGGAATTAAAACAATTTTACCTTAAATTGGGGCAGTTTTAACATAACAGGTAGGTAGTAAGTACTAAAATGGTTGCTGTACGAGCATTTAATTCACTCATCTTTCTCGACAGCACTTTTAAGGTGGCAAATTTGTGGTTTGTGGCCTTTAAATGACTGTTTTTGCTCTCAGAAAATCCACCCTCCATCCTTCCTTGTCAAGCGCGTGTGGCCAGTAGTTCAGTGTCCCACACGTCTGTGAGTTCCTCTGTTCAGACCTTAATTGTGCCACTGCTCTACATCCTATTCTGCTTCAGGTCTGCATTGTGTCATCAAGCCTGAAGGTGACTTTTTGTATGTTCATTATGTTGTTGACTGCGACTGGAGTGAAGCCCAGGGCGACATGGGTTGTTATTGTCTCAGCATCTTCAGGTGCCACGATTAAGAGATTATTTTTGTAACTTTGTGCTTCAGTGGATGAAGGAACAGTGGGGGGAAAAATGGACCTATAGAGAAGAAAGAGAGAGAACAACACATTGGAGTATAGTCTTGCAGCTGGTCTCACACCCACAGCATCCTGAGCCCATTGTATGTGGTGATGAATGACAAGGACACATCAGCTGTTTCCGTTTCTCTTTCATGTGACTTCCTTTTCAGTTGTATTGTAGCAGCAGAGATAAGGTGCATTTAATCAGTGGGGTAAAAAGTACCTGACATGGTTTTTGTTCTATACTCAAGACAATACCGTTAGATTTTATCCGACTACTTGAATTACGGTAGATGTAAAGACCGGCGGCAAATCGAAACAAGCTTTAAAGTCTACTGCCCTATTGTATAACGAAATATGAATCGATCAAAATAAACGTCAGATTCACATATGCCTGTCAAATAACGTTAGGACCCTCACTCTGAGTAATGTCAAACCCACTCTGTTCCTGGAGGTCTGCGTCTTCATCAACATCACAGATGACGTCTGTTGTCCTTGTCTCGTGTCCAGGTCTGGGTGTCCTCAGTAACCGAGATCAGCCCAGAGGATCTGAGGGCTCAGGACCCGGACACGCCTGCGGAGGAGCTCCAGTTCATGGTGACGCCGCCGAGCAACGGATACCTGGCCCTGAAGAGCGCCCCCATGAAGGCGGTGCTCAACTTCACCCAGGCTCACATAGACCAGGGACAGCTGCTGTTTGTGCACAAAGGTAAAGCAGGAAACTAAAGTAACACTGACTGTATGTGAGGATGAGTCCATAACTATCTTCCTGTGTGGCAGCAGTTTATTAATAATGGATTCAATTATCTCATATTATTAATTTAAGAACAAAACGCTTGTCTTACATAATTTGCGTGAGTCTAACCTTTATAAATCAGTGTCCTTTTATTCCCTGGTTAAAAAGAATTTTGAGTTACTGAATGAAAACATAAAATGTTTAGTATTTTTCGTAAAAAGTATTAATTTGTTCTCTTATGTAATGTTTTACCATAATAAATGATTTCATTTAAAGATTATTGACCACCTGACACATTCAGGATCAATCTAAGGACATAGCCTGAATATATAAAATAGATAAATAGGAGAAATCTGATCTAATCTCATATTTCCAGATCTAAGATTTGAAATCTGTGCGAGCACAGGATCATTCGCAGCGTGTTTGCCCTGTGCTCGTGTCAACCATGCAGCAGAAATAATGTGAAACTTTCTTCCACAGCCATGAAATGACTTTGCAGCTCAGACAGACTGGGCTGGAAGGCGGGTGGCTGGAGGTGGTAATAGTCTGTGAATGTGATGTGAAACCGTAGATAAGATCTGTCAACATTTGATTGCGTCAGTCTCAGATGAGATTTCTGCTCACTCTTCAGATCCATATCTTCTTTTTTTTCCATTGCCTGTACTTGTACTGTACCACCGGGAAAGGTTGAGATAACAATGTGTAAGGTGCTCGACCCCACCCTGTGTGATGAAGGATTTCTTCTTTACACAAGCACATTTACTGTACACACATCTACACCAGTATAGACTACTGATTTTTATTCATTAGCCCCCTATTGATTCTGAATAGATTTTAGCTTGTGTTGCAGTTTTTTCTGAGACAACCATCAGGAGTGCTGATCATTTACTTTCGTTTTTATCCATGTATTTTGCTGAAACCTGACGCTGCTCATTTGTAAATCTGCTCCGGCCGAGAACAAAGAGACGTCTATGTCCTCACAAAACTTTGATGCAGTTGTTCTTTATTCAATGCAGCAGAGTCAGAGTCTTAACAGCGTGTCCACAGAGACTTCTTGACAGTTTGGTGTTGTTTTTCCTGTCATGTCCAGGTGCCATGTCTGGAGGATTCAACTTCCAAGTCAACGACGGTGTGAACTTCACCCCGAGGCAGATCTTCAGCATCACTGCCAGAGCCTTAGTCCTCAGTCTAGAGAAAAACCGTCCACTCAAGGTGTTTCCAGGTAAACCCTTCACTCTGACTAGCATTATGTCATCACAGGAAAAACCTTGGATTGCTCTAAAGTTATATTCTTGTCAGTAACGCATGCTTTCTAACAGAGAATTCAAAGTGAGGTCAAAAGAAAATATAGTTTTATTTCCTAGAATGAGGTCAGCTGAACTTTGGACATCTGCTGTATAGTCTTCTGTATCACGATGAAACTCCACAGCTGCTCCCTGGAAGGAACTGAAACCAAATATTTTTGTCTGGAACAATCATCCACCCACATATACTCTTTTTAGGTTTTACTGTATCAACCAAAATGTATTGATTTCCTCCTTTTCAGTTTCGTTTTTATTTTTTCTTAGCAAGACAATGACGTATTTGTGTTTTGCGTGACCTTTCCCTCTTACTTGCATCAGTTTCAGGCCAAAAAACTGAAATGGTTAAATAATTCAACACTGTTCTCCAGTGGTGTATTAAGGCCATTAAAGCAGAGTTGGATCAACCTCACCATACCACAGATGCTGCCGCATGCTGTGTGACATAACCAATATCATACTCAGCCTACATGATATATTTTTAACTGAAAACCCCCCTGAAAAACTTAGATTTGCATGCAGAGGAGATTCGAGCGTTAAAGTTTGCCTCCTTCTCATCATTCAAATATAAAATTCCAGCTTAAAATAGAGTGTCACTCTTCCCACATGCTCTCCTGCTGACATTCCTGTCAGTTGTGGGACAAAAGCCTGTCCTAGCCATCCTCACCTGCATCACATCATCAGTTAGTGTCGTGATTCATATTGTGAGTCATTTCATTTGTATAATTTAAAAAGCACCACCATTGCTCATTGCTTTTCAGACAATGACACAGATTTTTTAATATCACACTCTTTTTTCTGTTCAGTTTGTGAGTTTTTATTATATTTAGCACTTAAATCTCAGAATATTCAGATTTTTTTTCTCATAGGTGTTCCTATGATTGACACTAATACAACACAATTTTCCAGCGGCCAAGTTATTACATTACCCAAATACCAGACTGGTGATTTTTTAATATACGGCATGCTACTTTCAATACTCAGGAGCTAAAAATAGACTTGGAGCCGCCTGTGTCTGCAAACACATCTGAGATCTTTTTTCTGAGATTTCCAGTGGTCCGATTCGTGAGTTAGGGGGAAAGAATATTGTGAGGGCTGCAAACTGCCAACTGGCACGCTCTGCTGAGCTTCCCAGCCACAGGGTGAGTGTGTACTTGAAAAGCTGTGCCACTGTCTGTCTGAGGCAGCCCTGTTTGTGCTCTGTGCCAGGCGGGACAGGGAGAAAAAGGCAGGGGAGGGGACGGGACGGGATGGGAGCTTTAACTGACAATGAAGGGTTTTGATGGGGTGAGGGGGTGGGGGTGACATGAAACACTTTAACACTGTGGTGGGGGGAGATTAATGTTTTTCCTCTTCCCTGCAAAAGTCCTCAAATGTCTGAGCTGGTTTTCTGTTAAACTGTGCAGAGGCTCCTCACTAAATGGTTGCACATGCCTCATTAGGAAGGCCAGTGTTTACCTGATGGTGTGTCTGTCTGACAGTGAGTCATTGTGTTGTTGCCGGCAAGCAGAGTGAGGAAATACACAAATTGAATTATTACACATCTGTGCAATATTACAACAGCAGTGCACATCACACATTTATTTCACAGTGTTGTAGTTTGTTATAAACACAGAGAAGTGATTGAAGTGGCTGTGTTTGGTGGAAAAGGAGCTAGAGAGAGAAGAAGACAAGTGAATAACACTAATGATGGATTACAGTGGTGTGTGTATATGGAGAAATGATACAATAATGTTGACTTTTCTCGCCTCTTTGTTGCTGTATTTATCGAAAACTGTTTTATCATTATTTCATAAACTTCTTGCTATCCCAAAGGCCACTTCGGGGTGTTTTGATTGTATATATCTGAGCATTCCTGCGTTCATGTCTATATGCTGCCATCAAGAACAGCTGCACAAATATCTGACTCTATAGGAAATCCCATCTCCTACAGATTTAGAGCATGATAGGTTTTCATTGTCAAAAAAAAAAAAGACAAAAAAAGAAAGCCTGTCTCCCCCTCTTCCCCTCGGAAGGAAATTTCCCATGAGAATGACAAGTCTCTTTCGTGGGAGTGCGCACGAAGAGTGATGAATGAATATCACTGTGCTTCGACCCCTCTTTCCTTCTATCATTGCTTTCTATCTTTCATTTATCGGCAGTCTTTTTTTAGTATTCTCAACAATCGTCTCAGTGGCAGCGAGGGGTTAGGGGGATCTATGTGGTTCATCTTACAAAGAAAAGAAGCTCTGAGAATGTGAGGCCCTGTCATCATTCACAGAGGATGTTTCCCTTTAGGTTTTTCTCAAGTGGAAGATTTCCACCCCTGCTAGGAGCTGATCCACTTTTAATTTCTTGTGTGGATTTTATGTAACACCCGCACTGCAGTTGGACAGTGCTGTAAAAAAAAAAAAGTCTGTGATGTCTGCAGTACCGCTTTAATTTTGACACATCAAAGGAAGCTCATCAGTCTATTCCAGACCTTGCTTTGCATAATTTGGAGTCAAAAAGACATGAAACGCCTTCAGAGGGAAAAAAAACTTGGTGGATTTGATTCAGCCACGCAACAGTTTTAACAATGTGGTCACAGCTGAACTGAGTACCAGACAAGAAGACACAGAATTCCTTCACAGATACAGATTCATGGTGGACAATTAAGGACACTCTGTCACTAATTATCTTAAATCTGTTTATGTCTCTCCTCCAGGTTCGTCTGCACTGATCACCAATGAGCATTTGCAAGTGGAGACCAACGACGTTAGCAACACCTCCAATCGCGTCATTACATTTAGTGTGATTCGGCATCCTAAGCTGGGGCGACTGGTGACGAGGCAGCCTGATAATTCAACAGTAGACATCTCCACTTTCACACAAGACATGGTGAGTGAAAAGCTGAAGCTGCACTTTTTTCTCAGTATATTTAAAACCCAGAGTAAGCCTGAACATCACAGCTACTATTCATGTGGGAAGTTGCCAAATTTCCAGAGTATGAATAATAGATGTTCTGCATCCTTATTCAGGAAATGGACTCTGTGCTTCTTGAGCTGAGTGGAACACGAAGCTTTTATGTAATCAGTTATATCTGATGGATTGCTGTTTGACACAGTTAAAGCCGTGGTGCTTTTGTGTACGATATCTTACTGCTGAGCAAAGCATATTTAGATTAATTAAGAAATCTTGGACGCACTTGTAGAAATGTCTTGTTGAAGAATTACTGAGCCATTGAGCTTTCTCTATGTGGTTAAACCATCAGCAGTCTTAAAGGAGGGCTAATCTGCTGCTGTTGCACAAATTTGTGGCTGTTGGTTTTTTTTTTTGGACAAGGCTTTCCGAATGATTTGTGGCATTTCTGTACCATAGGTGGACAAGAAAGAAGTTATATACATTCAAACCCCTATTGAGTCAGTTGGCTGGGAAGCTATGGACACCGTGACTTTCTCTGTGGCATCACCGCCCGCTTCTCTGGACAGCCAGACCTTCAAAATAGATATTTCCTATGAGAATACTGGACCTGAACACAACACGGTCCTGCTCGCAAACACAGGTATGAACAAGAGTTCTTCTGTGAGGCTACAATTAGACAGCATGCTCACATATTCACCACATTTAAAATGCAAAAACTATGCTCCTGTTTATGTTAATTTATCACTAAAAATGTTCAACAATGCTTTCCTGGTGATTTACTCTGTGTTTTCTTGGGGACAGGTGCTGACGTAACAGAAGGGGAGAGTGTTGTCATCGATGAGTCTAAGCTTGATGCCTCTAACTTGATGTCAAAGCTGCCGACGCCTCAACGAAGCTCCCATGAGGTCTGGTTCCAGGTAACATCCCTGCCTCAGCACGGTGTCATCACGGTGGGTGAGAGAAACCTCACAAAGGAGAAGCCGAACTTCTCCCAGTTCATTGTCAACAAATATGGCATCACCTACAAGCACGACAACTCTGAGACAACACTGGATTCATTCTCCTTTAGCGCATGGATAAATCCTAAGGGTAAAACAGCTCAACGCCCTCAAGATGACAGCGATGTTGTTGAGGAGCATTTTAACATTACAATCAGGCCGGTGAATGATCAACCACCTTTGCTAAAAACCAAAGCTCCAAGTCTAAAGGTGGTGCAAGGAGATACAGTTGCCCTCGGGCCTGAGAACCTCAAAGTTGAAGACTTGGACAATCCCCCTGACGATATTAAGTTCTCTGTGATTAGCAAGCCAAACAATGGTTACCTAGCGCTTCAAGGAAGTTTGAATCAGTCAATAGCGGCCTTCACCCAAGCCCAAATCAATAACAGAAGCGTCTACTTCATCCATGATGGAAGCTCTGCCTCGGGGGTGTTCTACTTCAGCGTCACAGATGGTCATCACAAACCAATATATAAACTTTTTAACCTTGAGGTGACAGAAATCACAATTTCCCTGGTCAACCACACTGCACTGACGCTGGAGCAAGGCAAGACTTCAACATCGCTGACCCAGGATAACCTTGCTGCCGTTACCAACGGGAAAAACGTCACCATTCACTACCAGATTACGAGGCCTCCGAACTTTGGCAAACTTCTGAAGGACAACCAAGAGATAACACAGTTTGAACAGGAAGATCTACAAGCTGGAAGGTTGTCCTACCATATGATCTCCAGTTCCTCCGGAGAAGACAGCTTTGAGTTTACCGCCTTCACTTCGGAAGCAAATCTGACCGGTCGCGTGTTTAACATAACTGTCACACCTTTGATCCAGATTGGCAAAGGTGTGAGGATTCCCAATGGGATTGCTATCAAACTTGGCCCTAGTTTTCTCAATGTCTCTGAACTGGCTCACATTAGTAGTAGTGACCCTGTATTTGAAATTATATCCCATCCTAAGTACGGGAAGTTGGTTCAGGCCAAAACTAAAACGTCCAAGAAAACTGTACAAGCAGATTCCTTCACCTTTCAGGAGATGATGCAGGGGAAGATAGCACTGGAGCTTAATGCAAACATGACAGGAGTTCAAGAGCTCAACGACTCAATGGTGTTTCTACTGAAAGCTGATAACGTACAACCTGCTATAGGGGAGTTCCACTTTAAAGTCGTGCCATACGACCCAGGACTTTTTCCCACCACAAAGAGTCCTGTCCAAACCACAGCATCTGTTACACAGACACCAATCCAGACTTCCAGAAATGGAACGGCTTCACCTTTCCTGTCTACAGCTTTTCTCTCCACCCAGCAGCCCAGCAAAAACCAGCAAAAGTTCAAGGCACGCAACCGCTGGGGAAACTCCAACAGAACTAGCATTTTCAGTACGACGCTGGGCAAACCAACACATGGAACGGAGGAGTTCCCCTTCAGAAACACACCAGTCCGTGTTGAATCCTACCCTCAAAAAACCTCCAATCCGCTCCTGGTGATTCTTCCGCTGCTGGCCCTGCTGCTGCTTGTAATCATCTTTGTGGTCCTGGTCGTGTTTCTTCGACATTACAGGCAAAGGAAGCAGAGCGCTACTGCGCCGAGGGAGCAGCCGTCCACTGGTCCTCCCAACAGTGAGTCCTACCAAGGCCAAGCCCAGAGGAGCACAACGGTTCCTTCAGTGACTGTCACTCCATTGAACCCCAACGGTCCAGGCAGCCCCGTTCTTGATCGATTATTGGTGTCAAATAACGGGTCGGGTTATGACACCATTGATTCAAACATGCTAATAAGTTCTTGGAGCAATGGTTCCCCAGCATCTTCCCAAATTATTAGAACCGCCACTCCTACTCTTCAGAAGAACCAGTACTGGGTATGATTTTCCACAAAACCGACTCACAGCTATATCATGTATTGGAGATACTGTTACAGGTTTTGATGATGGATTAAAATACGGTTAAGTACCAAATGAGGCTCTAATTAAATAATTTATTATCTTAAAGCTGCATGGATCAATAATTTTGCTTTAAAGGGGAACTATGCAAGATTTTTAGCTTAACAATGCTACACTTTTGGGGCGGTGCGTGGTGCAGTGGGTAAAGCAGCTGCCCCATGTAGAGACTAGAGTCCTCACCGCAGACGGCCCCAGTTCAAATCCCACGTCGGGCAGCCCTTTCCTGCATGTCATTCCCCCTCTCCCTGCCTCCCCCTTTCCTGTCTATTTCTACTGTGTGCTATCAAATAAAGGTAAAAAAACCAAAAAATATACTTAAAAAAACAAAACAATGCTACACTTTTTACCTTAAACAGTTTTGAACAACCCGGTGTCTCAGCTCTCGTCTTGGCGGCACAGCGACACAAACTCTTCCTGTAACCCATAATCTTTGGTTTATGACAGATAAGACTACAATACTACAACAAATATGCACATTGTAACATCACATTTTATATATAATGTTTTCAACCTCTCCTTGGATTGCTTTCTCGTCGGCTTCATTATAAACAAATGCACCTGGCCGGGAGGAGGGTTGGCATAACAGCGGAAAAGCGACCAGACTTGCATAGTTTCCCTTTAATAGTGACTCACAACACAAAGTTGTTGGAGACTAACCCAACTAAACCAGAGCCAATAGCTCACCATATGACCATAAACAGAATCCAGTGGAATAATACTTGTCTCTTTCTGCTAAAAATGTAGTAAGGAAGTTATTTTCTATCAGTTTAAGTATCAATTTTATAATGTCATGATGCTGTTCATCCAAAAAGTGATTTTGCGATCTTATACCCATTGGAGGCCAAATGTTGATTCATGTAGCTTTAAGACCAGGTAAAGGACGAAACCACTACTGCCAGCGCTTTTTGTTGTTTTCGATACATTAATAAGAGCCACAACGGCTTCGAGTTCTCTTTGAGTTGCACAATATATTGAAAGACTGACAATAATCCTACACCAATCACTGCTATAGATCCGGCTGGTGGGACAGACTTTGGTCATTAAGCATTTAGAAAGCCGTCTTCATTGTGGTAAATTTTAACTTATGTTCGGTGCCTAATTTAATCAGTCATGTCTTTCACTGGTCCTCATGCACATTGAAGTCTCTCCCATTACGGGTCATGGTCATCTGAGCGGGAGCTGATCTAACTGTGAATTACTAAGACTGACACTGGTACAATGATGTATTGTCTAAAAGGATTTCAATTGATTGTTCAGATTTTATATTGTTGTTATGTATGATATATTACAGTATAACTTTTTGTAAACTCAGGTATTTTGTTAACAGTCATTTACTCCATGTTACCTTTGATGAGGGTTGCATGTCTTGTCAATAACAGGTCTTTGTTTGACAATGCCAGATTAGATATTTTAAAATCCACATTTTGTCACAAATGCTTCCCATCATGGTTGTACACTGAAATGTTTTGTTTTCCTTATAAACCTGATCAAATCACACTGGTTAAAACTTTTTTGTTTTTTAATCTTTTTTGCTATGCACAGTATTTATATATTATTGTATTATACCCACCACCTCAGTGAAAATTCAAACTGCAGGTTCATTCTGTCATCAATTAACAGGGTCTCTGACAGTCAAAGGTGGGTTCACAATAGAGAGATTGAGCTGCTAAGCCTGGAACAATCTCATTAGTCTGGGAAAAGGGAATGACTGAGGTGAGGCATTAAGTATTAAAGCCTCTTGCTTCTTTGAGCAGCATGTCAAGGAGACCCTCTGACTCTCTGACTGGTGTTTCCCAAACTAATTACAATGAAATGAGTGCTGGTACTTATGTTTATAACGTAACACTGACAAGCCTGTTTTACTTGTGTCCTTAGGTTCTTGATATTATCCACTGTAATGAGAGGTACTTATCTGACTTGTTCTGACAAGCCGTGTGAGATACGAAATTTGCTGTCACTGAAAAACACTGTAAACTTGTATGTCATGCAATCATTTTGTACTGAAGAGAAGTGTCTATCTAGTGTATCCTAATGTCATATGAATGATTTAACCTTCTGTAACAGTTATTTATACCATATTTTTAATAAACCACTTTAAATGTTTGGAAGGAATTACTGTCTGCTATCTTCTAATAGGAAAGTCACAGTCTTTTTGACATGGTCTCTGCCCATTCCTCAGACTGCAGTTTTCTCGTTCTCTATAATTTTGACTGTATGTGCAATGTCTTTCCCTCCTTTTGACACTACTTTACTCATTTCAGTAAAAGATACGAACCAGTTAGAAAAGGATAAATTATTATCATCATCACTTCTCCCAGTTTCCTGCAATTACTCTAATTGTGGGTTTCTCACATTTAAAAACAATAACATCTGCAGGATTTGTCCCCTGATCTGCACCAGGGTGTTGTGTGTTTTCCACCTCAGTTTAAAATGGTTTGTTGCCAAAGCAAATGTTCTCTAAGAATCTCAGTTGGTACCCAGATGGTAAACATGTAATGTGATTTAGGCAAGGACAAGGATCTTTTTCTGAAGCTGAAGTGAGTCAGTCCACATGACTCACGGTGTCATGCGAGGAATATTTGGTTTCCTGATGACAAACACAGTAAAGAACCAAGGACTTAAGGATGTCTGCCACATGTGGACAGGTGTCAATGAAAGATTACAGTGAGGTCATATAGACAGGAGAAAGAACCGTTTCATCCATAGATGCACCCAGCTCCAGGAATGTACATGCGCTTCAATCAGTGCCGGTGTGCTAAATGGTCTTGTTGACAGACTGAGCTAATACGAGTGGTGAGCAATGGCATCTCATGTGAGCTGCAAATTTAGCACGATGATGTCAAGCCACAGAGTCCACTAACAGGAACTTCACTGGAACATAAACCGCAACGTCGTCATTTATTAAAAGGAAATTCCAGCACAATTTGGTACGAACATCATCACATTGTTCATTATCAGTGAGCAGAGTCAGCACTCAGCAGCAACACAAACAAACAAAGGAAGATATAAATAAAAATAATAAATCTTCTAACCTGTAGGCAAAAATGCAGATCAACAAAATTGGAAAAATATGAGAAAGTTGAGTGATGCATCAGCCACAGACCACAGCCAGTGCTGAGGAGGACATAATATAAAAAAGCAGGATGAATAGACTGTATTTTATAATGGGTGTTGTTTATTGAGCTGCATGATTAAAAAGATTGTGTTTACACAGAAAAGGTTTTCTGTTCGGTGTTTAATATGAGGCCTTCGGGCGCTTCTGGCGGTGTTGATTGACCCTTTAAAAAGGTGTGCCTGCAGTTTTATTACATTTTTGAAGAGCATCTGTTATTTTTAACAACTTGTGGTGAACGGTACAGTAGCATCCAGGAATAATGTGTTTCATCTCGAACAAATTAAGTTAATTGTTGAATATGCTCTGAAAACCATCAAACTATTCTTTGATGTGATGGGATAATTTGCACCACATCATTCTCAGTATCTGTTGTTTCTGCTGTTTGTTTTACCCCAGGCACAGAAAGAAGGAGCAAACAAAACACACTTTCAATAGACTGAATGTGTGGAGTTGGCTCCTGAAGTTTTAACTGGAGGCAAAGCTGGAAAAATTGTGCAGGATTCAAAGGAAAGTGATTCAGAAAAAGATGATAATAAACAACACACACTAGTCTACTCCAGGAATTGTGAAGATGAATCACTAGAGCAGTAACGAAACACTCTGTCCCAAATCCATAATACAGTACATGCTAATTCTGTACAGGATGTACAGTATGCCATTAATAATATATAATATACTGTTTTATGTTGGATGTGACTCGAACTGGCAATTTACAAATATAACGGTTTAATCCAAGATTTTTTAAATTGTTAAAGTTTTTGTCTTTTTAAAGACAACTAATATTTAATTTGATATGTAGTTCTTCTTAAATTGACTTAAATAAACATAATTTCCCATAAATACCAGGCTCAATGAACTGTCACCGTTTAGATGTAAAGTGAAAATCATGGTTTAAGTGACCTTTGGTCCTCTGATATTGACTATGGGTTATACGAAGGTGCTTAGACAGACAGGACAGTCTCATCTGTAATGACAGCAGGAGCCTGTAGGAGGTTTTAGATGGATGTGGCTTCAAGTGGAAAGTTGAAAACATCACATTTTTATCAAAACTGAGCCAAAATTGAATGTGACAAGGTTACTTTTCCAACACTTTTTATCTGTAGCTATTAGCAGCTGAGTGAATTTTAAGCCTCATAATTGGATGTCTCTCCCCTAAATGCACTAAGAGCATCACAATGAACTTGTCCTCCTTTTTTATGCACAATCTCAAACAACCATTTGGTCAGGCATTATTTTGGACTGAGTGTTGAAACAAGATATTTCAAAACTGTTAAAGGTCTGCAACTGTGACTGACATCTGTTTTCCAGGTGATAATCAACCAAGCTTTGCTGGTGCGTTAAGTCAGGTTTGCATCTTGTAGTAATTTCTCAGAACACTTGAGAGACACAAGGGAGATGTATTTAGGATTTTTTGGTCATAGCCAGCCCTTTATTCATGCGCAAACATGCTCATATATCGACTGACTTGTTATTGTGATTTCTTGCACTTTGAATCCAAACCACATCCAAAACCTTAAACCCCCCAAGCTGTGAAACCAAATTGTTGTGAAGGGTCAAAAACAACTTTGCTTGAGTTCTTTCATCATGACATGAGTATAAAGGAAATCATGCGTATAGCCTACATGGCCGCATACAAACACACACACACACATTCTTGGTTAGACCACCCACAAATGTCTTACATTGTGAAATTGCCTGTTTGTGTTTAGGACTGTCGATGACGTGACTGACTGAATTTAGACTGTCCAGAGTCACCTCACATTCACACTGTTTATTGCCTTCAATCATTTTCAGAGACACGTGGTTTGTTTTGAATGTCATGTGTCTTTCGTCTAGTGGAGGTAGCAAATAAAAGGAGGAAAAACAAGTATTTTATTGGTCATACAGTATTTACACTGTTATAGAAAGGTGACATTGTGATGGTATGAATCATATAGTGTTATGTTTTGTTGATCAAAATGTGTAATGAAATCATCATTAATGATACTACTGTGTCAATGTGAGCAGCCTGAGTCACAACAAATGATGTCAGGATTTCAGCATACGTTACAAGGACTTTTTTTATTCTTTTTTATTTATTTTTTACTAACTTTGCTACTTACTGTATACCTGGAGAATTTGGAGTGAAGCTAAAGTTGGCAATGTCAGAGGTTGCCAGGATAATTGATATCATGAACACAATCTTGAGTGTATTGCCATGCAATCTATCCAACAGTCAGGATAGCTGAAACCATGAGTGTTGCTAAAAAACCCAGAAGGATGAGGAAACTAGTGATTACACATTATGTATTATGTTGCACCATGTAATTGTATCACAGGTCTCCTTTAGGCTACAACACATAAACATAATCAGTTTGACCTTTAATCGTCAATTCAGGATATTTTAGTTCCAGCTGACGTTCTCACATGATACTATCACATACTAAAATTACAATGGTGCATTTATCATATCGTGCTCATCTAAAACTGGCACCAAGTCAGTATATAGACACATGTTGACTCGTGCGTGCAGCACACAAGCATGAGCAAGACAGAGTCAAGTAAGTATAGCTCCAAAAGGAGGAAGCTAGCTGTGAGGAAAATGCTGACATCATGTTATGTGGAGTTACAAAATGTGGATGTCTGGCAGGAAACGGTCACATGTTGGACACACACAGCGGTCAGATTTTAAATTCCCATAACCTAGCTTGGCTGTTTGTTGAAACAACCAAGCTTGAATTCGACCCTTTAAATGAGATTCGAAAGTGAGCTAATGTTGGCCATGCTACAGCTAATATACAGTCCCAGAATTACAGTGAGAGAGAACTAGTGAAGATGAGCTCCTGCCCTCAGACATTAGAGCTCAGATTGATCATCGTAATTTAAAAGGGTTGATAATTGTGGGGCAGAGGGTGGAAGAGACAATAGCGCAGAGCAAGACGAGGCTACGAGAGACAAAGGCGTCCTGGCTCATTTAGTTTAATAAGGTTCCACACAGGCAAACCCAGATGGCTAATTGAATCACTCCTACCTCCAGTTGTATTTTACAGACAAAGACTATGTTTCACTTCTACAAAGACTCCACTTTTCTCTCTTTCACATTTGCAATAACATCAAGGTGTGCGTGTGCGCTGGAAAACTAATAACATATCATCCATAAAAGTTTACTTTATTCATAAAGGCATGTAAAAAAAAGAAATACTAACATGTTGGTGTTGAAAGCCTCAGTGTTGAAAGACTTTAAAGGAGGAGAAGGCACAGTTGCACAAATGATGAAGTAAAACAAAAAGCCACTTTGCAATCAGGCTTATTTTCTCTTTCTTCCCAGAGCCCTTGTACCCGAGTGGCATCAGTATATAGGGGCACTGTTTTTATCTTAAGCTGAACTGGGTCTTATGTGTTTCTCATCTGCTGGGGGAAGGATTAACGGCTTGATTCATTGACAGGCTTTTCTCTGGGTTTTTTTTCTTTTGGCAGCGGACGCAGCTCCCTCTCAGCTCTGCTCGTAGCTGATGTGATCTGAAATGGCAACCAAAGTAGACATAAATTATGCGCACACTGACAATGATATATGGGAACTCTGGAAAAACTATAATATACAATCATCTGGTTTCGCAGGTGTACACAAATGGTGATGGTTCTTAATTAGTCCAAGGGGCTTTTACTCACCCCTAATCCATTAGGACACTTGGGACACGCAGTCTATAAAACACACTGTGGATCAGGTTCAGCGGTCTTTTGCTGAATTGAATATTTGCATTATTATTTACAACATGTTACCTGATTTAAAACGCTGGTAACTCTTTAATTTACAGGAAGCTAATTAGGTGATAATGTCATGAAATAGCCAAGAAATTGCGTCATAATGTCTAGAAATAGCCTAGCAATAATAAGTAATTGCATCATAATGTCTAGAAATAGAGGTAAATTTCATAGTAATGTTGAGAAATAGAGCCAAGAAATAACGATTGATTGCATAGAAGTATGCCAGAAATAATTGACTGTAAATGACAATTGCAAGGACTTGGTGACCTCTCCCAAAAAATTCAAAGAATGTGTTTGCTTATGGAAAACATGACATTACTATGAAATCAACAGTTATTTCTAGGCTACTTCTTCACATAACTGTGCAATTAATTGTTATTTCTTTACATTATCACGTAATTAGCGGCTTGTATTAAAGGGTTACCAGCAAAACCCTTGTTTTTGGATAGTGACACAAGTATCATCAGGTTATGACCCATTTCATGTTCCTGTATAATCTAATATAGATAACCACTCAATTATATCAGCATCTGACTCACACACACCACTGCACAGTGCCAACACACGTACACAAACACACATGGTCAACTCCCACGTGTTTTGCCGTCCATTGATTTGGTAACTCTCCTGTCAATAGATTCATTCACAGTGGCGCTGTACGCAGATGTCATGCAGCAGATGTTGTGCCTGATGCAGAGAAGACACATGTGAAGCCTGCTCTCCTCATGCAGCCGTTATTGGTGGAGTGGGATGTAAGAGGAGAGTTGTGGTGACACCGGACTATTGACTATGTGGGGGGAAAAAAGCATCACGGGCACTGAGTGTCATCGGCACGTGGAGCCACACCGATCCACTGTTTTCACTCATCCCTCCATTAACACACCCATTTAGACATCGATCCTGGTCAGTTGTGAATCAGTGGTGTGTGTGAGCCCGTCAAGACAGAATCAGTACAACAGGAAATGTACACTGTACGACTCCGAGTGCATGTGTGAACTTTGAACGAGGTCAGACCACCAGCAGGAGCACGTCAGCTGGTTGTTTGATGACTGTGGTCGACTGTGTTCTGTGGGTGGCAGTGGACACAAAGAGGACGGTTAGCTGGTCAGCAGAGTGTCTGTGGTGTGTGTGTGTGTGTGTGTGTGTGTGTGTGTGTGTGTGTGTGTGTGTGTGTGTGTGTGTGTGTGTGTGTGTGTGTTGAAGAGAAAGCGTGAGAGTGTGCCTGACATCATATTGTGTGAGATGAGATGAGATGAAAAAATCCTTTGAAATTTGTGACATTTTGTCATTGTCGCCGTCTTGAAGAGGCTCGTTTGAAGGTGAAAACATGCATTTGAATACAGACGTCTCGACATCTTGGTCCCTGTTGATCTTACGACAAAAACATTTTGAAAAGGTTTTCTATCTTCGGGTTACTTTAAAAAAAAAAAAAAATCAGCTTGCAAGGAAGAAAACAAAAATTCAAAGTTGGCAGAGGTGCACGTTTGTCTTTTTCTTTTCCTATCCAGGGAGTAAAAGCATGAAAATGAATCTTTTGTTTGTTTGTTTTGTTTTGTTTTGCATTGTGCATAATCTTTTGAATGTCTCCCCAGACATTCGACTACTGGTTATGACTTTAAATGATTATGCAAACTCTCCCATTTTGCCTTTAGCACATACATGAGAGATGTCTCCTGCAGGAATCATCACATTACCTCTGATTTCAGCTCTTTTAACAGCCCGGCTGCTACTGCATAGATTATTTTCAAAACAACAAAAATATAACTTCATGTATGATTGACAGAGTTTCAGGTGGTTTTTCTTTACCAAAGTGAGAAATGTAAGTGGGGGAAGTGGCCTCTTCCCTAGTTATTCTCACTTGTTTATTGTAATTAGAGCTATAAATGAAACTCTCTGATGGGGGTGGGGGAGGAGAGAATGCACATTGGCCTACAAAGACAAAAAAAATGCGAATGTGTGTGTGTGTGTGCATGTGTGAGTGTGTGTGTCTTGGAGAGCAGCCAGAGAGAGGTGGGGGTGGGAGGGCAGTCAGCGTTTTTTCAGACAACATGAATGAGGCCCCACCAGAGTGAGCTTCCTGTGTGAGGGCTATAAAAACAAAACCGGGGCTAAAGCACGTCGAGCGCTCCCACATTCCTGAACATTCTGCCAGGTACAGGACGCGCAGCATGTCCTCTGCTCTTTCCTTGAATAAATAGAAAAACACAACAACTCCCATGATGCCTTGACAGCATGAAAAACATACAAGTGCATGTCTCGAAAAGTGAGAAGCTTCTGTAGTCAAGACCTTTTTCAGTCCAGCAGGTGGCCAGGAGATGTCATGTAGATCCTATTGCCATGTTTTGTGTCATGTGCTTCTTCTTATAGGTTTATCCTCTTGAGATCCTGCATGGACTAAGTGTAGTAAAAGGTTTTCATTTTGTCCTTAACATGCTCACAAAACTGTCACTATAACCATGAGATTTAGATATCTATTTTATTTTATGCAAGATAATATTTTGGACTGATGGTCCCAGTAAAAAGAAAAGACCCCAAAGCATTAAGATTCATCCACTGAGGACCAAGAACTAACATAAAATTTAATTAAAAAACTAAAAGATATACTACTCAGTGCTGCTACTTTAAGAACGTAATTCAGGAATGGAGTAAATAATTGAGACAAGTCTTCAGTCTGGAGGAGAGTTATATTTAGCAGGCAAAAGAGAAGGAGAGAGAGATTAGTAGATGACCGTACTTCTATTCTGCTCCGTCCAGTAACACCGGCAACGGGTGTGGTCGTGGCAGGATGTCGATTTCATCATGCCAGTGTCATACAAACCCAAAGACAACATCGTTTACTGTGTTGTTTCTGCTATTTTAAACCCTTGCCACCTACAAAAACTGTCAAGTGTGTCAGCATTACATCTAAATTAGATTAAGCCCAGTGCAAATTTTTAGTCACAGCAAATGTGTTTTTTATCCTAGAATAATGTTTTATAAGCAGGGTGTAGCATGTCTGAGCCTTTTCCAGCGCCAGGGGCCTCGCCCCCGGCAGTGGGCAGAGTGCTGCTGTTCTGAGGTCAGTGGATGATCTCATGGGAGCTGCTGACCGGGCCCACATGTTTGTCTAATCAGACTTCCTGCAAAACTAAAAAGTGCGTGCACTGCCACTGCATGAGAGCAAAATAATGTTAAGAAACATTTGCTGTTGTGGAGCTGACAGGTTTTCCGTTTCACATGTTAAAGTAAAGTAACATTGAAGTAAATGGGGAGCTGTATATACCTCTGGCCAAGCAACATGATCTCTTGGGAGCGACACTCGTGCTTGTGAGATTAATTAAATTTCAGCATGACACACACACGTTAGCACACACTGTACCTCACGAACTGCTTTTATAACAATCAAGTGCTTTCAGCTGTGTCAAAATACATGTGACAGTGTGAATATTTCAGGCATGCGTCACGCTATGAACAAACAGCACAAGACAACAGAAGAGTGCAGCAATCGTAAAAGACAAGCATGTTTAACCTCAGACTGTCAGCTAAAGGCCAATCATCAGCCATCAGCAGATAACCACACAGACCAAACTTTCCAGTTGCACAGTCGCACTAGCGCAGGTCTCATACGACCAGAAAAGAAGTTGTAATTTTCCACACCTGTACATACACACACTGTAAATCAAAATGTGAAAAGTGTTTGTTCTTAGATGTAATTGCAGCATCAATTTCAATTTCAATTCAGTTCAGTGTTCTCTAAGCAAAGTGAAAGTAACATGAAAAAATTCTCAGGGGACACATTTACAGTAAAACCGGTCTCAGGAGGTGGGTAAGGTGACGTAACACAGAGAGGTTTTCATAAAGGGATGATACAACTGGGACTTAAGGTGAAGAGGGACTTGTTCTCTGATATTTTTTCCCCTCAGAGGATGAGACTCTGTTCAGCCCAGAGGCTCAGAGCTCAGTATCCCCTCTTGCAGAGTCTGTCAGCTGTGTCAGGACAGGGTCTCCCCTCGGCCTCAGTCAGCCCAGACTCTGATCAAAGGCCAGTACAGACCCAGCTGTAATTGAAAACAGATCCAGCCAGAATCCCCCCTCCAGCAGGAATATGCTGAGTACAGGCAAACGCCTCACATTCCAAAAGCATGAACTCTGCAACAAAAAAAAAGAAAAGATGAACAGCACTTGAAGTTTGCTTCTGCCTTACATGTGCAAATTAAAGAGTGAACAAAGCATCCAGTACATGCAAGAATGCTGCTACCTGTAATGCATGATTGCATCTTTCTCAGGAGTTGTATACAATTGACCTGCATGTTATTCCTCAGTACCAGCATTGTGGAGAGGGGTATAAACATCTAGATTATCTGAAATTTCAAAACATTATAATCATACCAGTCCAGGAATATTAAAGGCACAACAAGATAGAACTAGAACTAATTTAACTTGAAGCAACGCAACATGAAGCGATGCTTAAAGCAGAAGTAAGTGATATATTTGTGTTAATATAAGTCTTAAATAGTTATATCTTCCGACAGCAATCACTTACATAGAGTGTTTGGACCAAAACACGGGTCTGTCAGTCACTCTGCTCTGCTCTGAGCCGAGGAGAAAACATTTATCGTATCCTACAGTTTTTATCCAATGAGGAGAGAGAACGGCATGCAGGGCTGTGTGTGCAGCCAAGGAACGCCGTGAATGTGGCGACGTAGGGACGAGGACTGTTATGGTGCGTTCAAGGAAACTCGTATTTTTCCGACCGTGAAGTGGTACCAGTTCGATCTGGTACGAGTTCACCGGTCGGAAGTTACGAGTGGCTGTTATAGTGACTTTCACCGGTAAAACAGGTCGGAGAAACACGAGTGGGTTGCCTGGAACGCTACAAAGTCGTAAGTTGTGACTTGAAGCTGTAATTTACGATTTCAAAAGCCTGCCTGGAACGCAGCATTAGCGAAAACGACCGGACCACTTACATCTGCTTTAAATGTGCAGGTGCTTTTTCAAGCTGCAAGTTATGAATATGTAAATAAACATGTATTCTCTTGTATGTAGCTTCAGGATTCTGACTTCCTCTTCATGCATATTGGTCTTTAAACAAAACAATATGCTGAACTCCTGCCAGCCCCATGAGTGAAATTACAGTCTGCAAACTAAAGACAAGGTTTCACATTTAACAAAAATTAATACCTCTCTCATTCTGTTCATTAACGGAGAGAGAGACTATCGGACTCTCCCTGTTGTCCTATTACTGTGCTGCCCTGTCAGTGTGAAAGGAAATCATTTGTCAGTGTTGTGTTAACATCTTGTCTGCTCGCTGTCCCAAGATACTAAGTGGTAATTGGTGACGTTTAGAGGAAAGTCTATTTTTGAACTTTGGGCAGAGCCAATTCAAGCAGACATGAAAGTTGTACCCGTTCACATAACTCACACAAAACAAAAAGTAGAAAAAAAGTGAGTGTCTTTGTCGCAAAATGTAGAGTCTGAATGTTGAAGAAATTGCAGTGCCGTAGATTAGAAATTTGAGCAAAGTGACAACTTGACATTTTAATTTAACAGTTGGGTGATGTGGTGATCCTCCCTTGGCAGGCTGAGTGTCAACTCATGTGTCTAACTATTTATTCAAAGGATTAACAAAAATACACACTGCTCCCTGCAGAGAGGTAGATGATGAGACTGATGCCAGTTTCATGTTTGCCTTGTCCAGGTCACAGGTAGCTTTGCTCATCTTATCTGAGCTCAGATTAGGGACAGGGAACTTCTTTAAATCTCTATAGGATAACCAAAAAGTTAATGGATTTGTCATATAATGTGATTCCATCAACACTTCCACATGTTAATGTAACAACAACAGGGACACTAGCCAATCCCAGGGTTGCAGACTGAATGTAATGAAGTTGCACGTAGGCTATCTGGAACAACTGAACCGAAAGATCCTCGCCCTTTAATTTGAACAAACTTCCGAGGAACTCTGAATCTGCATTGACATGCTCTACAGCAAAATTCGCCTTAACTGGTGATAAAGGAACAACAAGTTGAATATGTTCCATGTTTTTATTGCCACTCAAAATCATTTCCTTTTCGAGAGAAATCCTGTGTGTGGCTTTGCACTTCCCTATTCAATACAGTGACATTGCTAGAAGCAGAAGGAGAAGAAGAAGAAAACAAAACGGCTTGACATGTTTGTGGTTCGCCTCGGGGCATTTCCTGGCATTATAATGTAACATTTGGAAAACCTTAAGTGGATGAGGCAAAGGGAGGAAATCAGGGTCAAACTCAGTGGTATTTTGAAATTCAGTCATGCCAGTGCAAGTGCTCCAAAGAGGAAGTGATGAGTTGATGATGTATTGATTAAGAATAGATGGCAGACAAAATACATGGGTATCAGGGGAGCAGAGATGAGTGAATTTTGAAGGATAATAATTATGCATTAACGTTTACCGACTGAAATGAGCCCGATAGCAGTGTTTGCTCCTCTGCCTTGGTTTCACTGTGTGGAATCAGACCTGAGTGTTGCACAGAGAGGGTGCAACAGGAATCAAGTGCAATCTACGCAAAGATCTTGAGACAGTCATTATGAAAGCAGTGTGGTAAAATGTGGCGTCAGTGCCAATTCATTAGTGGGGGAAACCCTGTTCTCTCAGCCGCTATTCTGCTTCCCAGTGCCAACTATTGAAATGGACCGAAAACAAAGGTTCCAGATTGTGGAGAATGTGTAAACAGGACTTGTGAAAACAGAAAAACACTCACGAAGCTAGAAAAATAAGTGAGAAATACTACTCTGCTGTATGTTAAGAGGGGAAAATATGCGTTACAGTGATTGCAATCGTCCTTGCTCTAAAGCAGTAAATGAGCAGCTGGGAAGGGACTCAGCCAGATTTCCTCATTTCTGGGTCGTCAGCAGGCTGAAAACACAGGTACAGAATGTTTCTGGGTTACATTCGGTGAATTCCTGAGAGCCGCTGTGGGCCCAAAAGGAAGAGAGCCGCGTATCTTAGGAACTGCGATGACAACTTATTTTGAACTTTACTCTTTTACAGCTGAGAGGCCGAGGTTGCAAACTCTCCCAGGGTAAATCCTCTGGAAAAATCACCCTCCAATCTCTCGTATGCTCCGTGTTTTCACTCTTTTAGAGATTACACTGCTATCCTACACCCCCGCTGCATCTGGACGGGTATTTCCGTCACTGCTCTTGTAGCTGTGTAGCTTTTATAAACTTGGAGAATGAAGTCAGTTGTTGACGCTGGTTTGTCTCAAGAAAAGTCCAAGTCAGAGCTGTTGTTTCCTGCATACTAGACTGTGGTGAGAAGTCCCCCACTCCCTCCTTTTTGTCTTAGAATAACTATCATATGTGGATCCAACTCTAAACTCCCACAACAACCATGTGTAGCTGTAGAGAATCTGTGAGTGTCCTCTCAACCTAATACTTTCCCTGAGCTATACGTACCTAATATTGATCCGCTTTACAAATTCAGAAGAACCGAAGCTTAAGGCTGAGGAAGAGCAAGAATGTTAAAACAGGAACACCCATTTCTTCTGGCGTTGGCAGTATTGACGGAGGGCCCGGGGGACGGCATAGCTAAGGGCCGTGTGCATGTTGCTGAGTTCATGTCGAAAGTGAAAACCACAGAATACAATAGAGAAGAAAGAATAGGAGGAGGAGGAACAGGCAAATGAGATGGTGAGAGTTAGCACCAAAGCAGACTTACCTCCTATGACAAGATTATTAGCTGTAGAAGTGTGGCGCTCCAGTGTCGGCATGTCGCTCTGTCCACTTATTAAATCCAGCCGGTAATATCTTAAGTCAGTTTGTGAATGTTTGCCAGATCCCCCCTGACTTTATCTGTCAGTTTTCCAGTAAAGAAAATTCAACGCTAACCTGAGGAATTAGTGCATTGCAGTTCTTTCATTGTTCCCAGATGATATATCCTGGTGGTCACATGACTTCCCCTCTAGTGACTGAGGGTTGACTTGACTGTCGGTGATTTGAGTGAGTGCTTCCACAACTATTGGATGGATGCCATGAAACTAATACAATATTTACCCTCATCTAGTTCCTGGCTTGTCTACTCTCTTCTTCTCTGCCTTGCTTCCTCTGTCACTTCTGCCATGATGAACATACTGAGAACAGTGAGTTAGGTAGTTTCTTACAGCTAGGCAAAATTGCATAGTGTAATGCCAGGTAGGCTACACTGTGTCAATCGGAGGGACCGTTCTCCCTGTGTTACTAGTCATTGAAACATCAAAATGATTTTGAAACTATAATTTCAATGTAAAGTAGTAACATAGTGTTGCATCAACTGAGTAAATACCTGAAAAACAAAACACATTCCCATCAAGTTACTGTTAATGTGTTAGTTAGCAAATTAGCATGTTCATATGTAGCTCAAAGCACTGCTGTTACTCATGTAGCCTCACAGAGCTGCTAACATGGCTGTGGACTCTTTATGTTGGTGGAATTAAAAGGCATCTGCTTACCCCTCAGGAAATGGATTCATTAACTACACATCAAGAGGCTCTAATGTTTGAGAGAAAGTCTTGTTGAGTGTTATCACAGTACATTTACTTGACTGCTTTGAAAATAGCCCTCAGTTAGAGAATAGCTACACCTGCTCTGTCAGTCTGTCTGTGTTCTGGTTTCAAGCGAGGCGACAGAGCGCAGGAGGTCATAATCTGCTGGGAACATATCAGCATAAAAACATATTTACAGAGCCGGGTGGTTGAACGCTGTTATCTGATATCTTCTGCTCTGCATCTTCACTGTCAAACTGGATTCCTATCAGGCAATGCCTCGAGATAGTAAACAAAAGGCCAGCATTAAACAACACTGTTGACACGTTCTGGGAGATTTTTTTTCCGAACAAATCAGACCATCTGTGCTCGGAGCCTCTGAACAAAGCTGCTCTGCATTTTAGTTATCCCGGTTTATAGGTGGTGGCGATGACAGCTAATGAAAAAACCTCCTCCTCCCAGCAGTTTTTGACCTTTTTCCTGTTCACTAGGTGTTCCCTGTCATCCGCTCTGGCACTTTTAACAGTGGCCAGATGTCCCAGATGGCTGGCCCAGCTCTGCGCTGTCAGCAGATCTGCGAGCCGAGCATGAGCTTAGCATGAAACACTGACACGGCACACCAGTCCTCCAGGGACGCAGCCAAGGAAACCTGCAGATCTATACAGTTTGCACTCTTTGTCTTTCTGCCATTATAAAATGGTACAGTGACTACATTACATGGGTCGCATAATTTCTACAGCGTGTGTCTGAGGCGCTTTGAAAAAACTGTTACGAAGGAAAATTAACATGCCATGCAGTTTGTATTGGCCAAGTCAAATCAAATGAACGATGACATAAGATAAGAATCATTTTCAAAACACAGAGGACCAACAACCATCTTTCAGTGAAGGAGGATTTTATTTTGCATCTCTGCCTCTACATTAATCTCCTCATGATGTAACCAACATCATAAAGGTTAAAAACAGCAGTACAGTTGAACCGTCTATAAGTGTGCTATTAAAATAACAGCATTATTAAAACAGGTGAGGAACCCTCTACCCCTCTAACAGCCCATCTCTGAACACTAACCCAAAACTAAACCTGAAAACTCCCACGTTCCCTCAACACAACTTCAGGTATCCCGACATTTGTAAGTGTCCGTCACGTTTGCCCCGTTGAAAATCGGCAAGCTTGCGCAAATCAGCACCAGTGCTGGCTGTGCCATGTGTAAGGCATGGGTTCCTATTGTCAAAGCAGGTAATCCTTTCTATATCCTGATTTTGTCACACTGTGAGTGTTGAGAATAAATGCTGGAGCCACTGAGGCAAAAAAAAAAAAGAAGACAAAAACAGCACAATTGACCAATATTTTCTCCCATAAAAGACACTGCTCCCATTCAAAGCACAGTGACCTTTTTTTTTCTTTTTTGAAGACTGCAAAAGTTGTAGCTTTGTAAAAACAAATAGAATATATTTCGACATATACAGTATATAAAGCTTTTTTTTTTAGTAACTAGTGACAAAAAATGACCAGAGAGACAGGATCAGAAGGCACAGCGAGACGGTGGTGACAGTGGCTGCTCAGCGAGGAGACTGTAAACATTTCGTCCTGTTTGTCCAAAGAGAGAGATACCAGGAAGGGCTCGAGTGTTTCCAGAAGGCAGTGCGTCCGCCACTTGAAGCATCGCTGCTCCTGGAAGTGGCAGTCACTTTAAAAACAGTCAGTTAAAAACAGTGTCGTAAGGCTAAAAACACTTGATATATGAAATCCTTCTTCGGAGTAGGCAGCAGCGGGTATAAGGTTCTCTCTCTCTCGCTCTCTCTGCAAGTCATAACATTGATTAGATTTTAATTCACCCACGCACCGGACTCGGTGGCGCACCATCATTATCATTGATTCTCATGAAAGGCAGAAGACCTTTGTTTGTGTTACAAGTTGGCCTAATTTCATTAAATTAAATGCCCTCTCTTCAATAAGGACACCTGGTTATTCAGTAATGTGGCCAACACACACAGAAACCTGAATTTAAAATTTCACTATTACTGGAGCGTAACCTCCTTGAATGTTCCTCCCTGCTGGATAAACAGCATTCAGCAGTGTGTGGGTACTGTGTGGCTGTTGTTTGCCAAAGCTCCCACTGGCTGCCCCTAGGAGAGAGGTGCATGGCCATTGATCACCAAGGTCTAAAAACCGAGCGGCTGACACGAGGGATCTGTTACGCGTTGTCGTATTTCTGCAGGGCCTCCTCTAGCTTGCCTGAGATCTTTTGAAAGAAGGAGATCTGCTGCAGCAGGTAGTGCTGCATCTGCGCCTTGAAGTCGCGCACGCGGATCTGGTGGAAGTGCTGGATCTCGGCCAGCGTGGCGAAAGAGATGATGTTGCAGCGCTCGTTGATGCCCTCGGCCTGTGCCCGGTCCATCTTGCCCTCCTCCACGTGTTTCTGGCTTTCTTTCACCTTCGTCAGGGCCCCTGTTTGGAGAGGAAATACAACAGGAATTTAGACTAGGATTGATTTATTTTTTGTCCCATGATCGCGATTATCATCATGTTTACCTTTCTTTTTAAATTGTTGGAACTGGAACTAGAAATAAATGTTCTACCGAAAGCAAAGCACCCATCCCATTTGTATGTCAATGTTCAATCCCCCTGATGCTTTTTGACCAAAACGGGACAACAGCTCACAAGCATAACCCATATTTGACAATACTCCTTTAAGACGTGAGCTCCTATTTCCTTTTCTGTTAACCTTTAACTTGTCAAACAACAGACCGTCAGGCTCTTCAAGTGGAAAGTTAACTACCAATTGAAATAATCTTGTCTCAAACGAGTCAAGAATTTAATCCAAGTAAACCTATAACTTGAGGGAAATCATCGAAAATAGTTTTGGCATGAACAGTTTGTTCTAAACTCCCTGAGAACTAGAGCCACATCTGTGTCTATAGTTAGAAAATGTGAGGGGGCCAGCTCTAAAAATATCTATCACATTGTGTCACTTCAAAGCCTTTTTATAAAACAACCATTTAAGGGGATTTTGCTGGAAGTTTGATACCATCTAGGTTGTTGGCATTTCCAAGAGCATAGTATTATAATGGGCAACCCTGCCTACTAATGAAGTCTATTTTGTATGATTTAGCTATTCATTAATGCTGATGTCACACTCAAAAAATGTGCCAATCACTAAACCCTGCCCCCATTACAGAAGCTAGCCAATCACAGCTCACAGAGTAGGTGTCCCAATTTCTCTGGGCTGGGTTGATGCTGTAGTGATGTTTTTTTTAAGCCAAGTAATAGATCAAACACTTCTTTAATGAAACCTCTGGCTTACTAGTACAGTATCATCATCATCAACCACTGTATGTAGGGTAAAAAAGCCTGTGTGGAAGCAAGTCCACCTCATGCTACTGCTATCAGAGCAGTAGCTTAGCAGCTATCCTACTCCTTGTTGGATTTAGGCAAGTTTACACTCTAGCAACACTTCCTAATTCATTAACACGCTGGTTAGTCAGCCTTAAAGCCTTTCATCTTGTAACATTGTAAGTAAACCAACCTGAAAATACAGACATAGAAAGCATAGGGATTGGGTAACCCCTAAAAACTTAACTCTTTTCTAGTTCGGCTGCTGGACATGACTTTGTCCTGTGTGTATTTGAAGGTAATGATGAAATGAGAGAGCAAACTATGGCTATAGGTGACAAGAAACCACAGCTTGTTAAGAAGAAACAAACCTCATCATAGTCATACTGAGAGCAATCACACTGCCAGGAAGACCTGCCTGCTGCTTTTACTGTGGTGGACTCCTGCGGCCTAAGAGGACAGCAATGATTGTTTGAACTGTCACTGCTGTTACTTAGTTTAAAACAAAAAAAATAAAAATAACATTGTTGAGTTTTGTTTTCTGCACGATAAGCCTTGAGCCATTCTGGTGCCAAAACGAGAAATTAGCCTTTCAACAACTTTGCAGACAGATGGTTCAAAGGGAGCAGAAGGCAGGGTCATAACACCAGGAGCTCATGACAGCTGACTTATCAAACAGCTGACATTTACTGACCACGCAAAGGAATAAATGTCATGAGCAATAAGTATGATGTTGAAATGAAAAAGAAACTGACAGGATATGACCTTCTGCCTGAGCTTACTACTTAAAAATGTTTGCAGGCCATCGCTGCAGGCAGGGACAACCACAGAGAGACGCTTTGGTTTGGGTGTTAACATGAATGCAGATGTATATGTCTGCTTCAGAAATTCCTCACCGTTTCTCATGGTTCTTGTCAAAAATGATTTACCTCTAGGGCAAGGAGAGAAATCACAAGATCTTTCCCTTCCTCTTCTTCTTTTTTTTAATTACCTTAAAGCCCTTGTGGCATTGTAAACACAGGTGGCAAAGCCAGAGGCCACAGCACAGCATCTGTGCAGCTTCACAACCAAAGTCTGAGAAGTTGTAGCCTTGAGATGTTTTAAATGAGACTCTGAATACTTACGTAGAAACCATCGCTGACGCACTGTTTGTATCCCTGACACAACAGCGATGACAATGACATGTTGTAATTTGTTCAGAACAACACCGACGGCATGTAGTAAGATGAGTGTAACTCTGACCATGGTGTAATCAGCTGAAAGACAATGTAATCCTCCTGAGTCCTGACAATTGGCCTTAGGGCGGGGCGTTGGGATGCAACTTTTCACCCAAGGGCAACAGAACTTCCTGCACTGACCCATCATGGGACTTTGTCGTCATTATGTGAGATTAGTCACCAGCACCCTGTTGGTAGTCTGAGTCAACCTGCTTGTTTCCTGCATGAAATAAGAGACAACAGAGGAGTTACCTTCTGATCGAATCCCCACGCCAGTTTGGCTCCTGTCTACCTTTACAGCTCACAAGAATGCTTTATGACTACCCTTTTCTTTACCAAGCAAAACAACTCAACATGGGCCGCTTTAAAATCAACAAAATCCCTTCATAAAGACATCTTTTTTTTTTTTTTACTCTTCCTTTTCAAATCTGCCCAGTTTGCCTTCTGGCTGTAGCTCCCTCAGAAGCACTTTAACCCAGATCTTTGAAATTCCTCTAATGCACAACAGACTGAACATGACAGAAAGAGAGGCAAAGATGGAACAGTGGTTCTGAGTGGGAGGAAAAAAGAGAGACGGGAACAAACACAGCTGTCCAAAGACTTTAAATACCAGTCCCAAAGGTGTTTACTGTACCTTAAAGGACTCTGGCTTCCTGCATTTTAAAAGCCCACTAATGGACTACGGAGGAATAATTGTAACCAAGGAGACTTTATGAGGACGGTAAGGGTTCAGTCATAGAAGACGGTGTCAGCAAACTCTAATATACAGAGCTGCATCGTTTTTCCCAGCTGCTGCGAGTACATCCTGCAGACCTGAGGCAACGAGGGAGCCACTAAAAAGACAGTGAGTTGGGCAACAAATGTCAGTGATTGTCATTATAAATTAATCTGCTTAATAGTTTATGAAGCGTCACAGCATAGTAAAAGTATCTGATTTCCCAGAGACCAAGATCTTAGATTTACCATCACGTGTGCAAATGTGATGAACTGATTATGTCATTAAGCAACCAATTGTGCACTGTTATCGCTTTGACAATAAGAGAAATACACTTTTTAAAAAATGTTTATATCATCCACGTATTCTAAATCACAAGTCACTAAAGATTATGATTCTGTAATATGGGGTCACTTTTTGGAAATATAGGCTATCGCTTAATAAATGACATTTTAATAACCAAAAAAGCACATTGTTGTTCACTTAATCACGTCTCGGTATTCAGTCCATCATCAGGTAAAGTTATTAATCGCAAAAAGCACTGGCACCCTACTGTATATTGTATACAGTATTATACCAGTGTATTTACAGGTCCAAAATAGTTTAAATAACAGATAATCAACAGTGTAACAGTGTCTTTTGTAGTTTTAGTTAGTTAATGATCCAACACCCCTATCTAGACTGTGTGAACTTGATTGTGTGCAACCCCAAAATACACATTAACTTCAAAAATGAGGACCTGATATCGTCACAACATCTACAGGTCTGTTATATCATGGTGTATCTGAAGTCCTATGCACACAGGATACACATATTCACTGACAGTGGCTACAGGCGTTCATAGGATACTGCAGAGCCACACCATAAACAAGAAAAAAGTCCCAGTGACTGCCTCTGAAGAAATCCTCCCTGGGTGTATGGAGGTGGCAGCGAGCCCTCCTGGGCTCACTGGAGGCTCCAGCTCTTACGTAATCTCTGGTTACACAACACCGAGCTACTGCCGAGCCTGTGACCTGAACAACCAGCGGCAATCCCCATCTCATCACTCCAGCACCTCGGTCGTCCATTTGTGCATTAGAGGACATTTAAATAGCCTGTAACAACATATCAGACAGACCTGCTGCGTTCTGCGCAGGAGTGTCAGCCTGAGAGGGCTGACTCAGCAGGAAGGACCTGACATCCTTGCAAATCACTGCTTTCCCTTAACTCGCCTGCCATTGTTTTCATCGCTTCATGTGGTGATAAAAACTGCGATGAGATCAGACAAAACTCAGCTCTTGGTAATCTGCTGAATAGATGAATTTAACAAGGGAAGCGAACACGCAAACAAAGCCAAAATAAGGACAAGGATGGCCAGGCCAAAAAGCATTTCAGCTGATTTAATTACTTATTAACCTAACCTCAATTCATCACAGTTATGCTTCAGCTTAGTTTCCTCCCCTTCTAGGCTTGTGCTTTTGTTGACATGGTGTTTTATATGCAGCCCATGATGCATCTAAGCGATTTGATTAATGGAGACATTAATTGAGTGTGAACCTAAGTGTGTAAATATGACAACATTCTCCAGATGTGTGCTATAGCCTGTAGTCTTGTTGTCTGAGCCTCTCTGTTTAAATAAAAACATAATTTGCAAAGTCACCTCGAGCTGAAGGTTGCTCTGACAATATGCCCTAAGTCAACAACAGGTTTGTTCTCCAAGAAGCACTGCAGGCAAGATCAATATTGCCACACTGAAAATGCATCTGGAAGAGGATCTTTCAGGATGTACGTATTCACTTGACAAATGATGGCTTACGTGTTTTGAGGTCTGCATTAATGCCTGGACCTGAGTGTGGACTTCTATGTGCAAAATAAAAAGTTTTAACAGTCAACTAGCTACTTCATTTCTCTTGAGCTTCAATAAATGCTGCTTCATTCATCGGTTAAACCAGCGTTATCTTTAACCTCATCTTTGGATTGTGAACAGCGAGCATTCATGAAACCTCTCTCCTCCCTTCCTCTTTCACAAGAGCTCAAAATAAGAAGAAACAACACATAAAGTTCTCATGGCTGATTTATCAGATTAGGACAAAAAAAAAGGTGCAAAAACAGAGGGCACCAAGTTCTTAAAAGCAACGCCAGATATGATGTCAGTTTTATCATGCACACACATTTGTCCCTGCAAAACTGCCACAGTAATGGCCTATAGGTTCCCTGTGGGGGTAGAGATCAATAGGGTGATGTTCACTGCTCCGCTCACGTTACCCTGCTCACCTCCACAGGGACAAATAAAAGCCTGTCTGGAGTCTGAGGTCCCAATGAGACAGATATTAGGAGCTAAAAATGGAATAAAGCTGTTGATAAGAGTGATTTTGCAATCTGCTGGTCCTAAAGAGAGCGACCCTGATAAGACCACCAGCAGAGTGTAGCCTCTTAAAGACCAAGCTGGTTAACCTCAACCTGTACTTTTAAGAGCTGCCGAGGCTGTAATTTTCTCCGTCTTAAAATCTAGATTGCTGCTTCACTAGTGCACTGAGACAATGTTATCTCAGCCCCTGTTGGCCTTGGCCCAGTGACTTTCTATGTGACCACTTCTAAAATATGCACTTCAGTTTACAGCAACAGAGGATGTGGCCTGGCCTCACTTCAGGTGTCTAACAGCGAGAAGACAGCAATAAAGCTCACTTCATTACACAGGAGTAGCACTTGTAGACATTTCCTTCAGATGTTTATCAGGAAAGGCGTATTGCCTTCGCATCGGATGGGATAGGCTTAAACAGGGATGGAAAAGGAAATGTTTTATTGCATGGATGAGTCTGAGAGAAAGGCTCACTCACAAAACGAACACGGCAGGATTGTATTCTCTTCAGGCAATTAATATGATATAGTATTTACAAATACTATATCTTAAATTTAAGGTAAGGTAACTGAAAGAATATGTGGTTTTTAATAAAAACCACATATTCTTTCAGTTACCTTTCTCCCTGATTACCTTAGGGCGAGTAGTCAACATAACTGAGTGTGAATGTCAAGTACCTCAGGAGCGGGCTCTTTGGGAGCATGTAACCAATTTGTATAACAAGAAGCCATTCAGTTGTGATGAACAGGGAAGTTATTTAACGTAATCCATCTACATTTACTGCGTTCCCTGCCATGCAGCATAATAAATGCAGAGTGAGTGGTTAAGAATTAAGCGGATGAACTGGGGTTGCTTTCTTTGTGTTTCACTGTTACTGTGGACATAAATAAACCAAGAGTAGATTCTTCGCTTGATTAATGATTAGAGTAAAAAACGAAAACAAGCCTGAACGTATCAAAAAGTCAACTGGACTCAAAATAGAAAAAGGAACTAAGCAGCCTCTGTCTCCTAAAACCGAGTGATCTTAGTAATTTCACATTCAATATGTGACACATGGGGCTTCTTTTCATCTGTGTGCCCTTAGGTTTCCCATGCTTCCAGTCTCACAGTGTGGTGAACCCCTCGTTTCCACACACTCTGTCATCTTCTCTCCAAACTCCGCCTGCAGCAAGGTCTTCCATGTGCTGTATCAAATTAGATTCTCTTATCTACATCATTATGCGGGTCTTATCTCGTCAAGTCTGTGTAAACGGCTGTGTCACCTTATTTGGGCTGAGCGCTGGCCTACGTGGCAAACTTGATTTGAGCAAACTGGGAAGTTTGTGTCCTGCCACAGCCTAAACACTGTCTGTCCTGTTTCCCCCAGTGTTGTCTATTGTGGGACTGAATGGGCCCTGTGTTTTGGGGACCCGAATGATAAACCGAGACGTCCCGATCCCGAAGCAAGGTGGTTGGATTAGCACGAGGCGGCAGGAAACTATTAAGTTGTGGCACTACTGTGTGGAGTTTCATTTTTGGGATCCATATACCTGGTAGATGAAATACAGCAGCAGGGAGTCTGACTGGTGGATGAAAAGATTAATTTCCCCTCCTGATCTGAGAGACATGTGATTTTTAGTGAGGACTGGACCTACTGCATGAATGAGAAGGATTAATTCGCATAACATCATCCTCTAATTTTGCGTGTGTATAGTGTATAGGCCTGCATCATATATGCTGTCCTACATTGCACCGTTTGAGGTGCATTTCTTTCCAGCATCCATGTAATGATTTACATTAAGAGTTAAATAGGAGACCTTTTACAAGTTTAGTCATGTACTGTACACGTGGTCAGAAAGCTGTAAATCAGGTATGATAACCTACACAAAGGAGGAACAGCTCAGTCTGTTGCTCGCTGTCTTTCGCCGGTCGTTTTCTCTTCCTCATCAGATCACCAAGTGTGCCACATTCTCACATATGGTAAACAGCCAGTGAGAGCTTCTCTCTCTCTCTCTATACACAAGGGTGCTACAATGCTGCGCCTCTTGCATAACAGCGCTGCCTCTCATGAGCGTGACATTTGGCCACACAATGAGAACAATCATTGGGTTGGGGTCATGTAGGAGGATGGCCCTAACATTGACTTAGTGTACACAGATTAGAAAACATGCGGACAATCTTTTTCTTTTCTTTTTTTCTCCACTTTACATCAGCTGTGCGATCGACAAACCAAGGCTGGGCACTCTCCACCTGCGAAACAATGCCAATATCTAATAGTTCACCCATCATGGAAAGTTAAACAGGGATAACCGGGTGCTGCCCATGTGATAAAGCCGATGGAATAAACATGGGCGGCCGCATGCAAACCAGTTCTCCAGAGCAAACACTCCTTATTTGTTTTGCAAAGTGACATAAACTATGAGTGTAACTTGGCCACCGCCTGCTCCTGTCAGGTCTGACAACTTAGAGTGAAACATGTTATGTTGTTGATCTTTTTATGGCCAAAACACACTAGTTACTTGACTTAAATGCCTGTTGACTGAACTTCAGACAAACCTGTGGTAGAAAGTAAGATGTGGAAACTGGATTTATGAATACACAGATGCAATGTTGTGCAGTTTAATGCATTAATTGCATCATGAAACGTGTTTTTAGTGACAACTGACCCTGTTTTGTTATTCTGGGATTTTAAAATTTATAATTATCTTGTCTTTAGTTCAATTTGTCAATAATAATTGATAAAAAGTGGTAAGATCCAGTGAAAGCAAACTTATAGTCTGTGTCAAAATGTGTATGAGTGTGTTGTTGTTGTTTTTTTACCTTTCTGAACATGGATGATATCTGGGTAGTTTGCCAAGTGTCCCTGGTAAAGAGCTAACAAATCCATGATGGGGTCCAGATCCTTGCTGGGCTGGTCAGCAAAATACTCTCCAATGGATTCAAACGCATCTCCAGTGAAGGAGATGGCCTGGTTGAGTCCAGTAGAGTACACCTGCTGGTCCATTTCAAACGCTTGGCTGAGGACTTTGAACGACATCCCCACTTTCTGATACTCCTTCTTAAAGCCGGCGATCTGCTTGCGGGCAAACTCGTTGACAGTGGCGTTGAGCTGCAAGGTGCTGTCGTCCATCCTTTTGGTGAAGGTCTTGAACCCGTCTATTTTGCTCTCCACCTCCTGGAAGTCGAGCGGAGCCGGCGGAGGGCTGATGGTGAGGAAAAAGTTGGCTCCGACCATGTCGTCCTTCTCGGCCTTCCTCTTCCCCTGCTTCCAGGCCTTCTCGTCTGCGCTGTTGCAGGTGAGGAAGTGCTGGAAGACGTCGCACCTGGCCAGGACAGGGTGGCTGGTCATGTGGTTCATCCACCAGATGAGGCCTTTCCTCCTCTTGGAGATGAAGTCCTCCTCGAAGCGACCTGTGGCCTGCTTCTCCGGGATGTGTGGCACCGAGATGACGGGGAATTTCTCCACCAGCCGGGCGTACAGCCAGTCAAAGTGCTTATACCTTCTGTTCACCTGGGTTTGCGTGTGGGTGGGTGTCAGCTTGTAGGAGATGTAGCTCTTCATGCCCTTGAACTTGGTCTGTTTAGTGGGGTCGTCGATTGTACACGAGAAGGGATAGGGGTTCTCCTGCCACTCTGGGCCGTACTGACCCAGCACCACGCAGATCTTATCCCCGTCCTTCACAAAACCCGCTGCCTCCCCGAGCACGAAGGCCTCTCCTCCTGACTTCACAAAGGTAGAAAACCTGTTCAGGTTTCTGCTGACGGTGGCTGAGCTCTTTGCTTGCTGTGCATTACCTCTTGCCATGGAGGATGTGGACACTCTGTAAGTGGATGGCCCGTTGCCTTCATAGTCATGATACCTTCCTCCTACAGTCCCAGGCTCATCCGCAACAGTAGAGCTGTCATCCCAGTCATCATCCCAGTCATCATCGCTCACTTGGCTGGGCGGCTGGTAGGCATGCTGCTGCTGCTGCTGCTGCTGCTGCTGTGGTGGTGGTGGCTGCTGTCGCTGTAGTGGAGGGGCTGAGGTGAAAGCAGGTGGAGACGGTTTAGAAAAGTTCTCGATATTATTCTGAGGCGTATACGAGCCGTCAAATCCCCCCGGTGGGATGTTGGCGTATCTGGAGTCCGGGTAAGTGTCCCCAGATGTGCTGCAGCTGTTGTTGTTGAACGTGGAGGCGGCGTCGTTCCTCAGGATCTCCACGTAGGACGCGGGGAACAGTCCCCTCTCCCCTTTGCCGTTCACCCCCTCCAACCAGCCCTCAATGTCCTGTTCGCTGTACAAAGTTACGATCTCGTTCTCCTTCACCGACACCTCGCCGGGGTTTTCGGAGTTGAAGTCGTACAGCGCCCTGGCTTTGAGCGCCATGATTTCCCCCCCGGAACCACAGCTGGAAGACGGAGCAGGGCAGCGGGGTAACTTACGGGCTGGCCGGCCGGGGGCAGGAGGGAAGCGCAGCGGGCAGCCAGGCCAGTTCAGTCAGCCCCGGTCGAAACTACTGCTGAAACTCCGCGCAGGAACTTCTCACAGTCCGAGAAAGCTCTTTTCTCTTTTCTTACCTAAACACCCCGTCCTGCAGCGCTGCGTCCTCCAGACCAAACCCGAGAGGAAAAAGACTGCGGCGCACGGGGGTTGCAGGGAGTCAAACTGGAGCGAAGGTAATTTTTTTCCGCTAGAAACAACAACAGTAGTAAATCCGGGCTCCTCCAGCCTCGCTCCGATCCGAGCTGGACGCTTCTGCCCTAACGCGCTGCGCAGCAACCGCACGTCGACCAGGCTGGATAATCGAGGGCGGAGCTACAAGATGCTGCAATCCACCCAGACAACACAAATCAACCGCCTGGGAGTGCTTCAATAGAGCTTTTCCAGACTTGTTGAGCTGCTTCATAGCAAAAACATTCATCACCAGACTGTGGGCAGGTGTTTGTCCCATTGAAGAAGGAATGTTTTTGTGAGATATAGAGTGGAGATGTTTTGTTTTATTATTATTAGGCCTATTTTTCAAATAGCCTATAAAAAGCTAAGAAATTGCAACATTGATTATGACACAAGGCCTGTAACTACCCAAATGTTCATTAGACATCAGAAAATAATGGAAATGACCATCTCAGTTAAAAAATGACCCTGTTATACCCCCCCCTTTTTTGGCCCAAACACCGAATAAGCCTACATCCAACCCAAATATGCATCTATACAGGTTGCACAAGTACACAAGTAGCTAGCCTGCAGATCAGACAAAGGCAGTAAAACCTCAGATTCAGTGCCCACAAAAAAACCCAGGAGACTAATCTTTGTATATCCAAATACTTCTTCATAGCCCTGACAAATATTCATATGATGCATCAACAAAGACAGAAAACATGCAATATTCATGAAATACTTTTTATTTTCCAGGCAATAACCCCCTGCTTTCTTTTAAAAAATACTTCCCATATAACATAGAATTGTCCCATATTGAAAAATAAAATGCACTGTCCCTTACAGCTAAATATTTGCCTGGGTCAACAAGATTTGCAGAAGAATAGTTTATAATGAGTATATGAGAAGTATTTGCTGTAAAAAGTATTGTGTTTTGTGTCATTATTGGTATAATCGGGAAGTGTAATGTGAGGAAATAGTATGGTGGCTGTGGACTTTGGACTCAGGGGCCTGGGTTCAAATCCTGTGTGGAAGAAGAAAAAGAAGAGGAAGAAGCAGCTTTCATTTATTGCAGCCACCTATTCCCACCAAGAGCGGCGGGCACAGTGTGGCCTTGGGCTCAGCCCATGAATAAAACACAGACATAACACAGGAATTGTCTAAAACATGATTTCACATGATGAATAAACTGTTTATAAAACTGGATCATCCTGTATAATACTGGACCGTCCTATTGTAAATTAAAATACATTGTCTCTTACTGAATCAATACAGGATGCTCACTACATTTTCACATGTCTGGTAAGAAAACCAAAAGTTTCATGAGACATAGTAGATGAGTATTAAATCAGAATGACAGGCACATTGTCTGTTACTGTCATCTGCTTTGTACCACACACAACTGTTCAATTTCAGTTTCATTAAAAAGGGTTTGTGGCTCTGTGTCATCAACCACTGGCTTTGATATCAGCTGGGCCTACAGTAGATTTCAACATGCGTCTCGACATAGTCTGTTGTTTCTTCACCTGAACACAGTTGCAAAATACAGCGGCAGAACGTCAGCATCTGCAATACTGGCCTCAGCCCTGAACGTCATTGGACTTTAAATTCCTGTAGATATATTGTAATAGCAGGCCATAGCTAAGACTGTGGTCATGGCTCCAAGTTCCCTGAACGTATTTTTTCATCATAGAAATGTTATTTCCACACAGTAAAGCAGTTTTATAGTGTTACCAGGAACCACTAATTAGCCTTTGTTGCTGTGTGGAATTTCACATTACACCTACAGTAACTGATTGGATACTGCCAACTTTTTGACATTTTACATTTTATGAATCGAATGTCATCTAAGAGAAAAAATGCCCAGAACTGTACAGCTAAGTTTGTTTTAGCTCTGTAGCCAATATATTAAAATTAGGCCTGATCTGTGGTGCTATCCAAGTGTATACAGAATGATTCTTACCATTAGTTTGTCTTATGAAATAAAATAAAAATGAATAAAAAGTATGTATTTGCACTGATTTTTTTCTTATTTGATCATTTATAAGGAATCATTTAGATCTGCATTTTGATGCTGTAATTGTGCAGCAAGGATACACTTCACTTCAAAAGCCAGCAGTCTATAAAGATTATTGTGAAACTGAGAGCAGGGAGCTGCTAACTGACATAATAACCATTGCTGTAAATGAACAATTTTAGTGACTCACAGTCTGTGCGCTATTTCATGGGCTGTTTAACCACTGTCCAACCATAGCATTCCCAGAGAAAGCACATACAATTTTTTTCTTTTCTTTTCTTTTTTAACTTGAAATTCATCAAAACATGGACATTATCCTTATAAAGCTGCGTGGCTTCTGTCTAATATAACCTCTTTGGTTTCAAACACAAAACCGATTAGGTGATGTTTTTGTTGTTGTTGTTTTATATGGATGAATAAAACCAGAATGTTGCACTAACTGTGCTTTTGCATATATATTGATTCCAAAAATAATTTTTCATATAACATCTAAGGATGTAAAACACTCACTCTGTGCATTGCTGACATTTTATTACATAAGCATTCCCTTTGATGAAGAGGACAAGGAGACAACACAATGTTGTCTGCAATGATGGTGGACACTTTTCTCAAGTAGATACTGCCCTCTGGTGGCATTTTTTTTTGCATTGTTTTCAGAGAGGAGGTTTATAAATAAATAAATACATCCATACATTGGTAAAACAACATACATATATATTAATGATAACACTAAAATAAGAAGAAATCCAAATTATTAGTGACAAAAAAAGTATGCACCTGAAACATAGGTAATTTTCCTTTGCTGCTGCATTACCCAAATTTAAGCACTGTCTTGGCAAACGTTATTGAAATTTGACCTCTAATGTGATGCTGTGGCTGTATCATTATGTAAATCATGGAGGAGGATGAAGCTCAGCAGGTGGAACAGGTGGAGCATCAACTGTGGACCATGGTGGTCTCTGGCTCCCCTTGAACACATGTTGAAATGTCCTTGAGCAGGACACTGAACCTCACTTTGCTCTGTGTGTGCGTGAATAAAATTGTATTTTATTATTATTATTATTATTATGAATATAAAACAGTTTGGTACAAACTCAACAACCATATTCCTACAGGCCACCAGAGGTCTCTCCTGTCATGTTTGACTGGGTCACACAGCCTGTTCTGACTAAGAGAATATTCTTTTTACATATCTCTTAGTGTTATTCTGCATAATAATTAAACACAGTTGTGTCTATATGAGTCTTCTTTCATACATTTCTGACATGTGCAGAGGACATCTAGTTCACCTTCCACTTCAATGTGTTCAGGAAGATTTTCTTTATAGCACAGCACATGAAATATTGAGGAGGAGGGTGGTCTCGATGGAGCAGGAATTACCTCAGTATGCAGCTCGCATCGCATTAGCAGACCTGTGATTTACACTGCTCCTCGAATCATGATGATATCACATAATTGCTTTGTCTGGGTTTAGTGTTTGCCCACAATTTGATCATTCTTAAATTGCAAATTATTTCTGTTAATTTGTTATTTTATGATATGGTGACTTTCCATTGCAAGGGTTTTTCTGTGCAGCCTGCTGGGGGGGATCTAGCAATTTCTTGGAGATTCCTACATGGCAGACACAAAAACATGTAGTGGAAGTACAGAGTTACCCAATGTAGATTAACACAAATGCTGTTCTGACACTTGACACAGATTAACATATCACAAGGTTTTTTATTCATCTGACACATGCACATCCTTTCCTTTATCTAGCGCTGTAAGATCTGTGCTGACGTGCTTCAGATGAGCAGTCTTTGACTTTGAACTGTGTTTATACTTAAGGGTGTCCTCCCCTTTCATTCATTATGTATTGTACAATGCATTATGTCAGAGGGCGCTACATTTTGTGTTGCTTCAGACCTGATCATTCTGTGGAAAATTACAGTATGAGTGTATAGTTAAGATGGGATAAGACTCTTCAGTTTGGTTTTGGTTCCTCTAAATGGAAAATAGAAGCAATTGTTATTAATCATATAGAGCCACCTAGTGGTAACTTGGAAATAATTTTGTAATATAGCCTATTATTATCTGAATTTTTACATTCACTGCATGTATATTACATTTTATGCAATTTGATGTAGGCTACATCAGTTAATGTGTAGCCTATATAAAATGTGCTTTATGTAAATACGTTGTCATATTATAGGCTATCAACCAAGCCTACATAAAAGGCGCTTCAATGGTAACAGATATATTTTTATAGTCTTTTAGTCCTGCTGCTATCTTCCCTATGACAGCACATTGCTACAGCTGAGCCATCTCTGTAATTTTTATGATTTAACCTCGAAGATATGAACATCAGTATTACATCATTGATAAGGAGACGTGACAAAAGTCCTCTCCTCCACAGGCCAGCAATGTGGGTGAGTCGATGTGTCACTGTCATAAATGACGGTAACAATGGTCGCAGTGAAAACATGAAAAAAAAAAATCAATCATTTAGGATCTCTTATCCAACTTTATATGTTAATACCGATTTAAAATGCAGATAAGTTTATTTGAGTAGACGAGCGCTGCATCCGTCAGAATGAAAATAGCCTCCATGTGTTTGGTCACATGACCACGCTACGTGCTCAGAGCGACGTGCGTGACGTAGCGGTGTAGGCTTCGCTAGTTTCCTCAACCAAACACTCAAGTGATATTGTGTGATAAAAAACTGGAAGTCTGCCGGTGGACGAGGGGGCTTTTTTATTTATTGAGACAAAAAAAGCCACAGGAACCGAGCGGCACTCTTCGTTTTTTAAAAACTCCCACCTCCCTTGCTGCTGTGTTGAAACTTGTCTCGTTGACGAGGAAGACGGTGAAAGAAAAAAAATCCCTGTTTTCAAGACGTACCGAAGGCTAGTTTCTTTTATTTTTTAGCTGTGGCTGTCGAAAGGCGGGGAATACAAAGCGACCTGTAGTCTAAACCCTTACATTTTGGACAAAAAAACGGGGATTACGACGACTCCAGTTCGTGCAGCTGTGACTGGTCAACGATAGTACATGGATTATCTGGTAAGTAAATGAGTCGAAAGGCAGTGGTTCCCTCTCCAAGAGTGAAAAAAAGCACTAGTTGGGCTCCTAATCAGACAATGATGCCACTCAGGTGTGTGATAATCAATAACGAGATGTAGTAAGGGTTGTTGTGTTTGTGTTATGCTAATGTAGCCAGCTGTAGCTTTGTAGCTTTTAGTGTGTTAGTCCTGTAGCACAGCAGCAGCCAGGAGTGGTTGACCCACAACTCTCCATCTGTTTACATGTGAAACACGGTAACTAGCTGCAACTAGCTACACCTTCATGTGACATATAAAGCTGTTGTGTGTTGTTCAGACAACACACTATTGTTGAAGCTGAAGTGTGTGTATGCTGGTGGACGAGGAGGCTACTTAAAGTCAAGATGCCACAGGGACAGAGTGAGACAAGCTCGCTTTTGAGATGTTAGTCTCTCTCTTCCTTGGTTTTTCACATACCTGTGACTAAAACAGTGATTGCAGTTCAGACCCCTACTGCACCACCAGCTTTGCCCCCCCGATGAGATTATGGTTTTTGGGCCTTTGCCCACATGTAGGGTGTGTGTAGGGATGGGATGGGTGCTGCTGCTGCTGAAACAGTGCAACAATAGAGAGGAAACTGTAAACTGAAGGCTGTCCCTGGGAATGTATAAAGCCAGAGGGGGAAAAAAAGTGTACACAGACATTGTGCTGTCATTTCTCAGGGGGTGAGGGGGTGAGGGGGGGTCAGTGACAGTATGAAATGCAGAGGAACTTGCCCACCCAGTGTTATCAAACTTGTTTATCGTGGGCCTCCCAAGATGTTGGACCTTAGAGGAACTTTGAACTTCTGCTTTACACATTTCTTGAGATTACAAAAGATTACAAAGTCCTGTATGGCAAATGGCAGCAGAACAATTGTGCTATTATTATCAATACTGAGTGATAAATGTCTATTTGTCTTGTCTGTGGCTTCTGGTCCTTGGTGTGACACATTTTGTAGGGGAACAATAGGAGATCAAAATGGCAGATTGATAGTGTACATGACTTATTTTGTATAAGCTTGGCTGGATGTCAATGGAAAGATGTCGGCACCAAAGGTAAACACATGGGGTATTGTTGTCAGGAGGAGCACCCTTGTGACATGAAATGAATGAAATCAATTTCTCCCTAAGCCCCCTTTCTTTGCTGCTTGATGTGCTGCAGGAACAGGACGGCCTTTATTCACTTTTCATTCACTTCACATAAACTGAGACTAAGTGCAATAATATCGCAATAAAATCTTTACATCAGAGCTGCAATATTAGATACTTAAAGCATGTTTAAGATCTACGTGCATAATTGAGACGGAGGGCGAGGGGGGATTCCAGCTTACATGCTTGGGGGATTTAAGGTTTTCTGTGAAAAACATTTTTCTGTGGAAAGCACAGCTGTAACTCTGTGTGGACTGTTGCAGCAGAGTGCTTGGCTGTCCTCAGAGGTCAGGCACTCAATAGGCGCAGGGCCTCCTTTCCTGCTGTGCAACACTGGAGACCTGGCACAAAACCCAGGCCAAAACTATGTTGCTTTCTCTTTCCTATTAATCAATATGAAGTTGTCGCTAAACGCTTATTGGATTAAAAGACACGCGTATTTCCTCCTCATGCATTTAGAGTTGGGTTTAGAAAAGTTTTGGCTGTGAGGATAGTTTGCATGTGCAGGAATGGAGGTAAATATTTACTGCACATTGCTGAGTAATAGCAGCGGTTTGAGTTGTGACTGTAGTACATGAGAAGTCCAGCTCATGGTGGATCCTGTTTCAGCTGGGAGCGTGAGCGCGTCGAAGGACTGTACACTTGCCCGGTCAGCGTAGTGTTAAAAAAGCGTCACCGACAGAGGAATTTGGTGCTAACCTTTTTCCATGGTGCAGTCTTACCAAATTACAAATGCACTGTGTGGGCAAGCTCTTGCAGCCTACCTTGTTGCAGACTTCAGTAAACAGGAGGACAGACTAAACATGTTGACTGAACAAGCTGTGGCTCTATTGTTAAGATTATTATCATATGGGAGTATTCAGAATTACTCACTTCTATCACACTGTTTTAAGTGCATGATCTTATCACTGCATTGCCTTATTTGTGCTCATTTTATGGCTATGGGCAAGTTCCCAGACTGTAGGCTTTTTTGGAAATCATACACAACATTTGGCTTTGATATCCAGTTATTCATTTCTGCTGCACACTAAACCATCAGGTGCACTGACATTCAGTTTGCTTTTGAAGGTCTGCCCTTGAGGAGGACAGATCTATGATGCTATAAAAAAAAGAAGACATTCCTTTTGCTGATTTTGTTTTTGTGGAATTTAAATTGTGCCAAAGATTCACTGATAACAACCACCAGGAACTGACCTCAAACCACATGATAATAATGGGTGTGACAGATAAGAGAAAGGGGCCACATCTGCTGATAGACTGCAGGGCCTCCATACTCAACTGGCTCATGTTCACAAAAACTAAACACAAGGACAATTTAGGTAAAACGTAATTCAGTCTTAAGCTTCAGGAATAAAGCGCTCTGTCAGAAAAAGGTGATTTTGTGAAATTATGACATTGAACACTTGGCATGCCTCACTTGAATGATGTCAAAAACACTCATCTATTTGGTTTTCCATCCGCTGCTGTGAATGAATAACATTGTAAGACAGGTGACGGAGGAAGTGCTGCCTCATATCTAAACCCTTTTCTTCGCTAGATTATGTATAACCTCGCTACACTATACTTTGACCACAACTTTAAATTGCACTGTGGAAAATGCAGACCCTGCTGTTCACATGACTAGCAGGCTAATAATTACATTTTAGCAGAGATGTATTCTGTCCATATTTCTGAAAAGAGAAAACATTTTAGACAACAGAGTAGAGAATACTTTATTCATCCCAGTACGTAACATCTTTACAACTTAGTAGACAGTTCCTTCAGCTGTCATTACTATTAATAGTGTTGTCTAACCAAACACCTGTTTTCAGTTAGTTTTAAATGATTACCCATGTTGTCTGCCACCTGTTCTGTGCCTTTATTTCTTTGTTGTCTCGTTGCCTGTAAAGTGGAACAGTATAAACTTAAATGTGGCCTGGTTTAGCTGGTTGGGCGTTGAATGTGTCAAGACTTGATTTTTATGACTGTGATGGTGCATTTTGGTTCAAATCTGAGCCGGTTTGACGCTTGTTGAGCTACTTGTCTTGTGTGTTTGCAAGGTCTCATTTTAACAGAGTTAACACATTTTAATGGATTATGTAGCTATGTGTGGATATCCCTGAGGTTGTGAGGACACATTCCCCAGCTAAGTAGCTGAGCTATAAAAAAAAAGGATGAGTTTACTTGAAGATAATTTGAAATGTGAGATCTTCTCTGATTACTATCATTACACTGAAAGCATTTTAATACTTGATGCCACTAGCTGCAGCTGAAAGGATGTTTGTGCTGTGAAAAAAATGTAATCTAAATACAACACTGAGTTTGCATCATTTTGGAATAAACATTAGAAATAGTCATGCTGTTGTATATTCAGTTTAGCGATGGGGATTCTTATGAAAATAAATTGTCTTTGTAGAAGACGATGTGTGTTTTTGTGTGACCATCTGTATTTCACAGCACATCTCCTGTCCAAGGGCACATAGCGGGCTATAGCAGATTGACATCTCACCACTGTAACACAGGAAGTAGAGCTGATGGGAAGTTCTTGGCAGCATATGAATGCAGCTTGTTACCCTATGGGATACAGGGCTGGTGTTACTTTTCCTCTCAATTCTGTCCTCTATCTGACTGTGTTACACACCTTGCTGATGCAGGCCGAGGCCGCTGCCAAAACTCTGCTCGGATGCAAACAGAAATGACCCTATTATGTAAAGATAAGTGCACCAACACCACCACAATCTCACAATGTACGTCAACAAATATCCAGCTAATCATTTACTCGTTTTCCTTTGAAAGAATGTTGAATTGATGTTTATCTAAACTTTGGTTAGTCAGGTTGGCCAAACGTCCTTACCTCTCTTTTATTGGAAGTGCATAGCCTCCAGCCGAAAACCGAAATACCGCTCTGAGCAGCAGAACAGCATTCTTGAACCGCTCTCCTTGCTCTAAGCCTGCCAGCACCATGCCAGCCAGGTTTTTGTGTCTGCTCGTTGGCTCATTGCAGTGAATCCCTAGTGTCTGTGGAGAGTGCTAGTGAGTCAGCATCTTGGGCTGGACTGAGCAGCATCAGTGTTGCTGTTGAAGATAAGGGCAATGAATATTTATGAGGTTTCATCAAGATCAAGCACGGCCACTTGGAGTTCCTTTTTATATTGACACGATGGACCACTGCTCTAAAGAGGCATTAATGAGCTGTTTTTGCATTTTACATCACTTACTTTCTCAAAGGACATAACCACTCATTGTGTTGACCCTCCACTACTCACTGAAAAAAGAAAACATAGGCTAAAGGCCATGGGAAGGTGATGTCAGTGGTGTATTTTACTGCTCTTATTTCTTATATGAATTTTCAGATGGGTCCATGAAAGCCAAAAGCAAGCACAGTCTGACCCAATACAAGGCTTGTTGACCTGCAGGAAGAGTGAATGTGCTACCATAGGACTATTATATGCAGCCTTCTTACATGAGGAGTTGCATCACAAAAGATTTTTTTCTTTAGGAAAGAAAAGGTCTCTTTGTGGCAAAATGTCCCAGGCTTCAATTCTGCCCTATAGAAGTCACAGTTATGCGATACAGGTCTTACGAAACGTGTCACAATATTGTCCCAGTGCTCTGGTTTTAAAGAAAGTGACAGACAAGAATAGATTGTGTCTGGGTGTGTTGAACAGTAGGTTCAGACCTCATAATGATAGAAAGTATACAGTGTTTAGTTCTTAGGCAGTGAAACTGTTGAGCTGCAGTGTGCACCAACGACAAATGTCTAATTTCAAGTTTTAAATTGCAACTATAGCTCACCAAGGGGAATCTGAACATAAATGAAGTATACACTCCTCAAAAAAAGTTCGGAAACGTTTTTTCAGTCAATCATTTCTACCCTTTAATAAAGCATTTTTTTTGGGCGCTACCTACATGTTTAGCTGTGTTGCTCATTCCACAAATGCACGATCCTTACAAGTTGTACCTTGTTGTAAAGGTGACTAATCAGGCTTTCCAACGATATAAATACAACACCAACTGGTATTATTAAAGGGGAGTTGTATGTAGGCCTATTCACATGATCTACGTGATATCCATAGTTAAAAGCTGCCGTTAATAGATCCATGCATTTACCACAACTATGACAGCTATACTGAAACCATGGAAACGTAAACAGTTCCACCGGAAGAGTCAGTTTGTGAAGTTCGGAAACATGTGGATAGACAAAGTTTAAAAAATGTATGTATTGTACACAGTGTTTCATGTTTTAGCTTCTTGTGCTCGGAATCCAGAACAGAATCCAGCAAAATTACCTCCAATTCTTTCTTTTTAATGCACAACACATAGCCTACTGTATGCAACATCTGAGCGACAATTATAAACAAACACCATTTATTTGAACAAATAACAAAATCATTAGGTCAACCTTGTTTGTGTTGAAAACAAGATTCAGACATTTATAGTGCAGGCTAGAAATACTATGTGACCCCTTGGCTAATGGCATTAACAAAGGCTGATTGGAAACTAATCAATGAAACAAGATTAGAGGTGTGAGTTAGAGCTGCTTTGTGTTATGGAAAAGGCCAAAAACATTTAGAGTTAAGAAAACACTTGCTGATGTGAACCTCTCCTCACTCCGGTTGAAAGAGTCACACAGTCATGAGTCCAGAGTAAGACAATGGACACGATTGTCCCTGCTGCCTGGGAGTAAGTGCCTGGCTGGGATGACTCCAAAACCACAACTCATAGTATCAGTGAGTTAACTACTAAGAATCTCTAAGTAACAGCTAAAGGCTTAAAGTCTTCCATATGCAAATCCCAATCTGATCAAGGCGTCTTCAGGATATATCGTCAGGTTGGCTGAGCCTCAGTGTAGTGTTGTTGATGTAGCAAGACAATGACCCTAACCATCAGTAAATCTACCACTAAATGCCTTCAAACTAACTAAAATCCACCTGTTGCAGTGGCCCAGTCAGAGCTCAGACCTTAACTCGAGCCATTAACACCATGGCTGAGCTGCGGCAGTACTAAGGAAAACTTGTTTTAACCCCCCTCCCCTCCAGGCTAGGTTTTGAGCTATTGCTGACAAAATCAGGTTTGACCAGTTATAAAATCCATGGGTTTACTTTCTTTTTCCACCAGCACTGTGTGATATCAGTTTAAACACAAGGTGTTCTTTTGTTAGACGAAGGTCAGGTCACATTTTATTACAGTCAATCAATTCTGTAAACCAGATCATTTACTTTTTGGTATAACTGTGGATCATGAGTACAGTTTGTCAGCAGGGGGTGGGAGCAGCTGTTACTAGAGGGCTGAACTGACCAAAACAAGCTCTTTGAACATGACTCACAGTTCTCTCTGAACAGACGGACTCCCGACAAAGCATCCCACAACAGTCATCGAGATCCCCATGACCGCTGTAAGCTCAAGTGGTCGATCCCTTCATCCTCCTCCATGCATAGAGAGCAGTGGTTTTTCATACACCATGAAGCTTTGCGTACAGTATGGGAATAGTGTGTGGGTGTGTAATGGTGACTAATCCAATTTGCAGTCTTATTCTGCATCCCTAGTTGTCACTGAGCCCTTAATCTCTGTGGAGAGAGAGAGAGATTCTCACAAACTAATCTCGAGCTTGTGTCTGTCCACTGATCCTCGTGGCAGTAGTTTTTTTTTTACCTTTCTGTGAATGAATACGCGGAGTAAACACAAAGACAACCTCCAGTCCTCCTGATCATCTAAACCCCGGCCGTTGAGCTCAGACTTGAAACAAAATGGCTTGGTGATATCATGGACTGCTGCCGCCGGTGAGACAGTGAAGGGTTGGACTCCTGCATGTTGTTGACCTGACACTGTTGTGTGTGCTCGGCTACTCCTGATCCTCCTCCATCCATTCACTTACTCCAGAGGCTTGGCTTGTTTGTTGCCGGGGGTTACGCTTGTTGCTGAGCACAATGTCGGAGCACATGCAGCTCTCCCTTGCCTTGTGCAGGATTGGGCTTTACACGGTAAGAAAGGGGAAAAAAAATGCATACATGCTGCTGTGTGTTTGCTGGTATAGACAGCAGGGATGTGGTGTTGTTGTGTGGGTGTGGGCTGGATTGAAAGCTGTTTGGTTTCATCATGGTTTTAATCTTATCTTCCTGTGTTGTGAAACAGACGCTGACCAGAGCAACAGTGGCTGGTGCTGCACTGTTGCCTGGTCACTGAATGGAGAGCGTGCTCCGTTTCATTCGAGGGGGGGTGTCAACATAATATTAAGGTGGAGCAGGTGGATGTCAGTACTGTGATGTTAATTAAACCTACAGAGAACAAGACGTTTGAAAGATTGATTGTTGTTTTGGTTTTTGCCCTGCAGCTGGCTTTGGTTGGTGGTTGTACTCCAGACTCAAGTACGGTACAGTGCGCTTATGAGTTAAATTAAATGCTACAGAGGCCATAGAGGAAATGTTGTTTCAATTGTATTATTATTATTATTTGTGAGACATTAGACCATTATGTAAATGAACAGTGTGGGGTTTATCTAATTATCTCAAATATACACAAACATTGCATGGCGTCTTTACACATATTTTGAAGAGAATGTAACTTTAAGGCAAATTGCCTTTATCGTTTTGTTGTTTTGTAAAATGAAAAAGAAGCAAAACAAATCTTCTTCAAGCAGTTGTATTTTAACCACAGCTGATGACTCATGTTGCATATTGTCAGGTTCTCTGTTGATGTTCACTGGAAAACGTCACTAGCTAGTCAGAGAGTAACAGAGTGCTGCTGTTTTTGAAGGAGTCGTTTAACATTAAGCTTGATCGTGCACATTAATACTGTATCTGATGATCCATGACTCGTCTCATCGGCTACATGCATCAAATGTATGGGAATACACCAGAGGGGTCTTTGGTTTATTGGAACCATAGGTGACAAAACTGGTTCTCCTGTTGAACTGTTTTGAGCTTTTTGTAGGTCATGCAGGCAGATGTATTCAAATTATACTGTATGTGTAATGTGAGTTACAGTACAGAGCAGAGCAGCACTACTCAGGACCAAAGAGTGGAAGAAAGACAATTATCGAGATGCTGATGATTTTGTTTTGTTTTTTAATAAACCATTTTGGATTATAGCAACTTCTGGTGGAGGTTTGACAAACGGGTGACTTTAAAGATGGCTACCCATAAGATCCAGGTCTGAGGTAAACAAGAAGAACAAGTAGGGCAGGATTAATCATGCTGTGGTCAGGTGTACTATAAAGTAGTAGTGGATGGTCCTTAGAAATAACAAATTAACATAACAACTTGATGTTAAATAGAAAAATGATGTTTAAACCCACACAAGATGAGGGTAAAATCCTCCTTGGGTCTTTTTAATTCATTTTTCAACCCCTCACTAAGATATAGGAGTGCTTTAAATGGGGATCAATTTAAGTAAAGGCTACCATGGAGAAGCTCAAAGGAGTGATTGTTTTTATTGGCCTGTGGGCATTGAGATTCAAGCCCCTGCTGAGTCACCACAATATCCTATACAGCACTGTGCAAAATCAAACCTCAACATGTGAGGTGCTGTGGGAGAGGAATGTTGTGTTACACTCCCAATGCAGTTGGATGTTCACAACACTTCTGTGTCTAAAACATTCACATTAACCTCTAGACATTTGATTTCATTAGTGGTAGTGATACTGTAAATTCAAATGTTTTTTTTTTGTTTTTTACACTGGCGTATAATCATTCAATTTATCAATCGTTTACACCAGATTTGCATTATACCTTTCTATTAAGGCGTATTGTCTCTGGCTCTGGGCCGCCTCTTCCTCTCTCTATAAACTCCCTGTTTTTGACACTTCGGGCTCACCCATATTCCTGCTGATTGTTCTCTCTAAAGCCACCCACTCACACTGTGCACACTGAAAATAGCAGAGGAGACAGCATGTTAAACCTTTGGCAATACTTAGCTCTACTTTTTGTCAGTCTGTGTATAATTTCATTGTCAGTGATGCCTATCAAACTCTAGCAGAGGCCTGAGCAGCATAGTCTGTGCCAACAACCTGCAGAACTTGTTTGGTATATGTCCCATCTGATAGGCTGCTATAAGATTAATTACTTACCACTTAGAAGTTTATCTGTACTGTACCATTTAATTTGCAACATCCAACTTGTTTCACTTGCCATTTTTCTTCCTCTTAGAAACCTGAAATAAAGAGTTTGTGAATCATACTGATCACCTTCCAATTAGTGGACGACCGCAGGAAAAATAGAATGAGGCAGTTTGCTTATTTAAATGGTCACTTACTTAGATTTTGTTTACCGGTAACTTCTCGCACGGAGCAGGTGCTAAGGAACAGGTATAATCGACCGTGTGCTATGGGTACCATACCTGCTGCTCTTTGGACCCTGTCTTTGCAGGGTGCCATAACCATTAGAGGTCTAAGTGAACATATTAGGCACTTCGTGGTCACCTCATTATGTTATTAATGGAGTGGAAAATGGCTGCTCCACTGACTTTGCCGGCTCTGACCGACCCTCAGGCCTAGGCCATATCATTCAGGACAAGAGGCGAGGTTTGGTTCACACTTCACACTTAATTTGGAAAGAAACCCAACAGTGTGCGTACTGAGAGAGATGCAGTTGAAGTTGTTAAAATGCATACTGGAGCCGTACAGTACGTAACTGAGTCAACATGCTGTGGCAGCACTTAGCTATACATGCAGGACCGGTTGAACAAAGTGAAAGCACACAACCTGATTAGACAACATGATGCCAGTTCATGTGGCATACCTAGATGAACCTGATTCAACGGTCTGTAAGATATCCTGTCTGTGAAGGTTATGTTGTCCCAAGTGTTAGAGAGTTGTTGATTCAACCTGCATGGTCATTGTGTTGTGCTGACTGATAGGCTGGACAAAATACATCTTTGTGGATAGGCTGATTTTATTTAAATTTACTTTAGCTTTTTGTGTTTTTTTTAAATTTTATTTTGTGCAGCTGCCACCACAGCCGTAACACCTGCATCCTGTTTACATATAACGATAAAATGAACAAGTATTCCACCAATATCGTCTTGTGTCAGTTTTTTATTTTTTTTTCATGAGCCAGTTAACTTCTTAACCTGGAGTGCATTTATTTACAAATTAACAATATGAATACATCAGATTAGATCAGCTAAAAAAGTTGTGAATTAAAACAGTTATACAGTTGAACATTATTGTCCAAAACAGAAGAGTCTGCTGTACACAGTTTTTCTTTCAGAGCAGAATACTGTCTCTGTATCATTTTATTTGATCCATTTATCACTCTCTTGCTGGTGGCTCTATTTGACACCTGAGTAGTCAGAGAGTTGTGAGGTTGTTTTGCTCCTTCGTTGGGATCTTTTCTTTCTGCTTTGTTTTCATGCTGTGTCACTGCATGGACTGTCTCTTTTCCTGTTACATATTTGCCTTCACTCATCAGTCAGCAGCCAGTTGTGATTATTGCCTGGTCTTCCTGCTCCGTGTTTGCTTTGTAATTGGTTTTCAGGGTTTGAGACGAGTCCATTGTGGTATAGCGCAATCCCTAACTGTCAGTATGTCATTTGTGGTTCTGATAGGTATTTTGCTGCATGTTTGTGTTAGCTGGAATTGTCTGTATGTTTTTTTCCTCAGTTTTAAATTAAGGCCTTCCAATGATGGCCATGCAGAACATGTTGTTTATTACGTTATCTTTCTCTTGGCACATTTTAAATTACACATTTGACTTGGAGTCTGCCTGAGGATGTTTTTTTTTTTTTTCTTTTATAAATCTTTGTTATGTTGTGAAAACATTGTATAAGTCCATCCCAGCTTTCACCTTAATAACAAGACAGCAATGTTAAGCAGTGTTCTGTATGGTTTTGAATAGATAACTGCTTGACATTAGCAAATGGCTTCAAAGTTCAAAAAGAGGTTTTGGCGTTAGCAAAAAGTGGGAAAACACAAATGATTGACCATGGTGCTCTCTGAGCTGTGTGCTTCAAGAACCTGAAGGGATGGTTTCACATTTGCAATACATGCATGCAAATGTTCAAAGACAAGGGAAAAGGGACGAACACTTCACACTTCAATAGGTCTGCGTCACCCAGGCTGGACAGATTTTAAGTACATTTATTTGACATACTTTGAATGACGTGGCTTGAATTTTCATATAGATAAATGGCAACATAATCTAATACCATCCACAATCAATGTATCCATGTTGAAGTGTCCTTGAGCAAGACAGTGAATCCAAACTGAATCCCCTCCTGATGGACAGGGCTTGCATGGCAGCTCCATTTCTGAGTGTGTGTGGGAAAAAAAGTTGTCCATTCACCATCAATTAAATATGGCATTGCACTTTCTGATATTCACAGTTTATGCAATATTATTGCATTAACATATCTTGTCGGCTGCTGCTTTCATAATAGTTTGACAGGTTGCCTCACTGCTTGACAGCAATTTCATCATCACTTCTTCAGGGTAGGGCAGAATCGCAGGTTGGCATATGTATTAGGGAGATGCAACAGCTGGGAGGATCTACATCGCTGGCCTTGTCACCCAGGCATACAGTGTGTCAATGAGTAAGACACAACTCTGAGTTGTGATTGATTGGGGCTTTTCCAACTCTGTAAGAGTCAAAATTGAAAAGGCAAATTTCTGATTTGCTGGAGCAAAAAGAGTTTCAGAAAAAATGAACTCTTGTTTGTATAAAATAGAAACAATCTGTTCTGCTAAAATGTTTGAGTAGAGAAAGAAGTAAGGAGAAGTTCCAATTGAAATGTTTAGAGGAAATCCCAACACCTTAGAAGATCTAGCGTCAGAGAAAAAAACATCCTGTTTTCAGGAAGAGCTATAGCCCTTTTATCTTGAGTTATCTCAGGCATCGAGTTTAATCCACTCATTTATCAAAACTTTATCTCATCTACAACTGTAAGGGTCCAAAAGTTTTCTCCTTTTTTTATTCAGAGTTGTGTTAACCACTTTTCACCCAGTACAGCATATAGTTCAACAATGGTACTAAAATACTAAAATGTATGAGTCATTATTTTATTTATTCAAATTCATGTCTTAAAGCGTCTTTGAGCTCAGTTGGACCTTTCTACAGCAGAGAGTTAAAGTTATTTTTGAAGTCCTCGTGACTCATTAATCTCAAGGAGTTATTGTTTTTTAGAAGCCTCTTATGTCATAGAAAAGTTTTTTGCACAGTAAATACTCTTTTTCTCACAATGTGTAAGCACCGTACATTTCTAACCTGCTTCCGTCCTTTTGAAAGGCAGGATGGGAGCAGCCATTGCCCCATCCTGGGCCATGAATATCCCACACTTCAAAATAACCACAGGACCTGGTGGAATGATGATTGAGGGATCACCAAGGGTCACCCACCCACTATCGAGTACTGTTTCCGAAAACCTGGCTGCCAGTCCATACCGGATTGTTTTGTTGCTTCAAGGACGTTTTAGGAAGGAATTTGGCTCTGGATGTTTGGGAAACAACAAAGAATAACTTCCTGTTGGAGATGTATTGGCTGACAGAGCAGGGCGATACCACGTTTGGCCTTTGTGTACCATGTATACCAGGAACTTGGAGCAGACTAATTTTTTCTTTGGGACTATGTCCTTTCCAGTTGGATGTATTATTCAGTAGCCATGCCCATCGACTTGTAGTATTGTGGACTTTATGAATGATTGTTTTCAGAGATGAAGGTCTGTTCAGTGAAGCTGCAGCCAGCCTTAGCACAGATTGGATGCTGCGATCCGGGAAGCCAGAGAAACTAAACCCAGACAAGGCCAGCTAGTCATGGAAGCAGGATAGACATGGAGGATATTTAAGCTGGTACTCACACCGGTATACGTACCACCATGTACCACCTGCTTAGTTTTGGTGGCCAAAGGTCAAGTTCATGGTGACCTCATTAAACGTGGTTCTTGCCCTAATGACCGCAATCAAAGGTATTTCTTTGACGGTAATTGTTCAAATTTGGCACACACATTTTCCTTCACAATTTAAGGTCAGTGTCACAATAACATCCCACGATGAGAAGGCAGTATCTCCAAATTTTGCACAAAAGTCCACTTGTACGCAGACTCCACACATGTTAAATTTTTTTTAATATACATTTTGCATATGATTTATCTCTCCATGCATCTGTTTCGTTGGGCTATATTTTCAGAGGCCTCCTTTACAATGCCCTTGATTCTGAGATCTCGCCCTGTACGCTTTTGTTGTGAGACGCCTTAAAGCGTCTTTCTGTTATACAATAGTCTTTGTCCCCATGACACAACAAGGACCTATCTTCACACTAAGCTTTGGCCTGAAGCACATATTGTAATGTGCTTTTCCAAAAGACATTGAAATACATGAGTGGGGTGCAAATTCCTTTGATAATCTAAGCCGGAGGGCCTCTTTCTTTTTGGCTACTAGTCATTGTTGGTCCCCAAACCAAGTGAATTCAGATTTTCCTAAATGCAGACTGTCTGTAGCAACAGGAACAGGTGTTTTTGTCTTTTTCCCCTTTTCAAATTCTTTTTAAAATCGTTCTTCTTTTCACCTTCTTCACTTTCTTTTCAAGTGTTTACGACTTTAACTGAACACCAAGGATGTGGTCTATAGCCTGTGTGCTTATATTCGTGGTATACCGTACTCTAATGTCTTGACTGAATTTTGTGCATCAATGCAGAAATTGATTATGATGTGTGATGCCAAACTCTTTTGGTAAATTGTGAAAATCATCTTATTGAACTGATTATAAAAATAGTTTCAAGTTGATGGCTGCATAACATGAAAAAACTCAATGTCACTTATGGATAAGACTCAAAGCTCTGAGCTTATTTGACAGTTGCGCCGGAGGTAAAAATACTGTCAATACTGTTTGGTTTAGTCACATTGTCAATTTTTATTTTCTAAAAGTCATCAGTGCATTGCTTGGCTGCAACTTAATAACCCATGATTTCCACTTGCCAAACAACCTGATTGACTGCTCCAAATATCACAATCACCACCCATCACCATTATCTGACAGCCTTCGCCTTTCTCTGTTGAACAGGAATTTGATATTAATGCATTTGGTTGAATTGTTATACAGTATGTTGATCAGCATGTTACATCAGATTATTTTACTTTTTGTTAAAGTTTAACTTAGTCACATTTTTTTATTTGCCGCAAATTTCACATTGAAATGTTTTCTTCTAAGCCTGAAAACAGTGTGAGGGCGTAATTTTCTTATAAACACAATGGGAGATAATCACGGCCATGATTATGTTTCTTTTATTGCCTTGACAACATGTAACTTCCTCAAAACAACCTCCTTTTTCTCTTAAACCATTAGCATCCATATTTGTGTTTATCAGTCTGAAAAGTTTCACCAGGTGTTAGTGGAACATGATTAGATATTGGAAAATCTGTTGCTGGTTGTTATAACAAACAGTTGGTACATGTGCGCCATACCTGTTGTCATAGCTGTTTCCTAAAAGGATATTTGGTTTTAACGACCCATTTTTTTTCTTGGACTTGTTCCATAGAAACCGATATTGATTCAATCTGTGACATTTTTTTCCAGTATGGGTCAGTTTCAATGGGCTAATACTGCAGCGTGAATACTTCTCATTTGTGTAGCTGCAGCTGAATGGGGAAATGCTTATAATGTAGATAGCTTTGTTTTATTTCTTGAATTTCCACTGAGGTTTTATGAGCTTTAAAAGATCTGTTGACTCAGTTATCAATCTTTTAAACTGAAGTAGGCTATTTAAGGTAAATGAATAGATTGGATATTCTCTGCACCATGTTACTTTACAGTCTGTGGAAGGTTTATTCTATCCTTCTTGGTGTTCAAAGTCTGTCCATGATGCCAGAATGTGTCTAAAATCCAAAAAAATAAAATAAGCCTATTTCACACCAATTTGTGATTCAGCCAACCTTCAGTCCAACGGGGGTCCATTCAGAATAAAATGAAAACTTGATTGAATCGTAATTGAATCGAAATTCCATTCCTTATTCCAGTCCAAGGATAAAAAAAATGCCATGCACAGTAACTGTTTTTTATGATTACTTTCTATTTTTGGAACATCTGTACACCTCTGCACTCGCTCTGTACACACACCACATCTTTCTCATTTGGAGGTTGAGGGTGTATTTGTAAAATTGTATTTGGGTAGAGGGAATGAAGCCACAAATCTCTGAATGATAAAACCTGATACCTGTCAAAACTCCAGCCGACACTCATTTGTCAGAAAAAAAAGATTTGTGTGGATGTGTCTTCAGATTACTTTAACTGCAACATTATGTACAGCCTCTTGTGTAGTGCAACACCTAGTAAATCTAAAATCACTCATGCGTTATTGCAAAGTTGCTTTAAATGCTTCGAGTACACACTTTCTTCAGACAACTCTGGTGCACAGATGGAAGAGACGCAGCAATAATTGTTTGTAAAATTATCCCTACCAACAATAACTCATCTGCTCAATAGCAATGATTCTAATAATGGCTTCAGGTGAATATCGCCAGGCACAATTATCCACCTAATGTTTCACCTAGTCTATCAGCAGCCGCGCTTGTCTGTGAGACTTCCAATTATGACATGGAGGCTGGTGCAAATCATGCTCCAGTTACTATTTCTGACAGCTCTATTTCGCAGCAGCATAATATAGGCATCCCTCCTTGTTCAACACAAGTAATTAAATAAGTCATTGCTATGCCACAAGAATTATTGGGTCATTTTAACTTTCTATAGGTTCATGTATGTCTCAACTCTTAAGCAGGAGCTTCTGCATCTGTGAGCTGGCTGTCCAGTATGAACATATCAAACAAAGCTACCGGTATGTTACCACACATATGCTGTGCCCACTCAGGCCTGTTCCACCCCCACATGTAATCCTCTTTGATGATCAGAGAACGACCCAATCCCATGTAAAGAGGTTTCCATGCATCCATGTTTTTTTTTTCAATGAGAGCAAGATATTTTTGTCTTCATATGGAGGAAGTCTGACAAAAAGTGGTGTGGGCAGCTGCATTGTAGAAGTCTGTATGGACATTCCCAAATGCATTACACCCACACTCAGTCATTTGAGAACTATAAGCACCCTTTTCAATGTATATACTGTATGTAATTTTGGGTGAAAAATGTAGGCTATACTGACAGTTTAATGTTTTCATACTGTCTACACAGATATCCAGCAGACTCGATCATAGATGATGGTTTATTGTCTGCATGACAAGGGCTGATGTTAAGTATTGCATAGAGCATGGAAAAATGTCAACTACTGAAAGATTGAATGTCAGTTGAGACTTGCAGTGTTGTTTACTTGTTTTTTCCAATCAGATATTTATTAATTTAAATCATTTGTCATTTTACAACTGTTTTGTCGGCAAAGTTGTTGCAGTACTTATATATATATTTTATAAATATATACTACTAAATATAGACTACTTGTGATATCTGGCTTTTGTCTGATGGAAAAAAGGGATTTTGTATAACCTACAGTATGTGCTCCTCAAAATAAGCTGTTGACAGTGGTATTGCTCTAACATTGATAGCGACGTTTGGGCAATTACTGTATGATAGTATCAAAAAATGTGAAACAATACCCGCTGACATATAGAATACAACAGTTCACCTCCAGGATTCCCATGTAAATAACTGTATATTACCTGTATGGGATATTTTAGATTACACTGTCATGGAGAATTTCATCACTGATATTTTCTTTCATTATCTATTTAGTGTTAATATAGAAAGTGAAAGTATTAAAATGTCTTTTGGAGATGTCAATTCCTTGTTTTGTCTCAAACCCACACAGAGCCACTGCCCCTGCTGAAACCATAACCTGACACAACAGGTCAACTGAGCTCTCTTTGCTCTTTATTCATAATCTCTCTGTTGTAACACTTGATTACAACAGGTCATAAACTAGTTCCCATCCCAGACCCGTATAGATTTCCTAACATACTTCAGATTACAACAGTGTTGTGAAGTGTGAGGTGAGGGAATGGCTTTGTCAGGACATGTCTGGTATCTCTGGGTGAGCTGCTGTTTTGTAGGAAGGCTGATGGCGCCCTCTGTTGTTGTGGAGCTGACACTGTTCTGGTTGACAGGGACAATCAAGACAACTCCAGTTACTCATGTGGTTTTACTCATCTCTGTCATAGCTTACTTGAGATGGCTCTAGATGGTTGTTTAGATGACAAAGCGAAGTGTCACATTCGTTCAACTAAACTTTTAGCACAAGTTGTTCTCAATAAAATAAACAGGAATTTATTGCTGTTTTTAAAAAAAAGGGTACATCCAAATATTGGGCAGCACCACATGACAAAGGTCTTTGTCTTTGTTGCAACAGTTCAGACAAGATGTAATTGAACACGAGCATTGTTTGAGAATTATTTTTCAACATATCAACACTTTTCAACATAAGGACATCTGACAGCCGTGGCTTTAATGTGTCAGTTAACGTGTCAGCTTCAGACGACCACAAGGGCCACAAGACATTTATGAGTTAAAAGAGGTAAAAGCAAGTTTATCCCCAAATTACAGCAGCTTTTGAAACAAACGGTTCAAAGTCATTCCTTGTTGCAGCAGAGTGGTTTGCAAAGCGTTTTACTGTGAGATATTGTAACATAACACAGAAAGGAACAGAAAAAGCCTGACTGCACCAACACAGCATTAAAACATCAGAAGCAGTTGCTTAAAAACAAGTCTATAAAGTGTATCTTGAAGTGATTAGAAGGGATGCAATGCTGTTTTTTGTTAGAAAAACACAACACACAGTGTCTCCCCACAGAGGAAGACTGGTTGCAACTCACTTCACTGGAATTCAAGACTAATTTACTCTGAATTAATCATTGGGATTAGAAAGTTACCACAAACAGTTATTGATTGTGAACTAGCTGTGACTAAAGAGATTAAAGCCAGAAGGACACTTGATGTGTTTGAGGCTAACGCATTCATTTCATTGATGAACTAATACAAACAGACGTCAGCTGATGTAAAAAGCACTAAACTGGCACCTTTACCTCGCTGTGGAAAATCACCGCCCTGATGAGTCACTTTCCACCTTCAATGAGATCAGCCAAAAAATGTGCTTTAATCCCATAACACCTGTAATATCTAGTATTGGCAGCCATCTTGGTAGAAGTTGGAAGTATTTGACCCCATGATTGCTCTGTATAATTGTCTTGTGAGAAAGAAATCAGACCGCTGTGAAGACCCGCCGCCCTCGTCTGTTCAAACACTTAATACTCGCGTCATGTTCCTATTTTCCAGAATCATAATTCCCTCCTCAAATGTGCCCAGAGAAAATCAGGAGTGTTTTTCTATCTAAAACGTCTTCCATAATTAATGTATCTGCTGTTCATAGAGTTCTTATGGGATTTACTTCAGCATAGATTGTACATTTAGCTTCTAAATCTCCCTCATCTGTCAGAAAGCTTTACATTTTTCCTCTTGAAGAATAGGCTAATACCCCAACAGACACCACTTAGAATATGAATGACAGCATTTCGGTGCAGTGCAGACAGAGGAATGGACTTCAGTTCAGTCAGTGTATGGCTTGACCTTTTCTTTCTTTTCTCTTGTGGTGTTTGCAGCTAATTGTTGTTTTCATCACTGATTAATCAATCAAATTTTTGATTATCCACGTCTGAAATGAAGACAAATGCCCATCTTAAAATATCAGAGAAAAAGTTTTTCAGTCTGCCTGAGAAAAACAGGTAATATCACTCTCTAAGATGTAGAATACTACTATCTTAATTTGTACAATAAGGAGGACACTAAAACACTTGTTTTTTTCAGATTTTAAAATAATTTCCATTATGTAATGATGTGTAAAGTATTAAAAAAAAGTCAATGTGCAAGTTTCAGTCCATAAAATTCACTCATGCATCCTCTGGGTGGAGCCATGCAGTCACTGATCAGTTCATCAGACTCAGACTCACTACAGAGGTTTGTTAGGAGAAGTTCCCCTGAAACTAATAAATATTCCTGCAAGTAATGTGTGAAATACATGACATTAATTCACTGTTTGCCACCTGTGTGGCTATAAGAACACATTCAGGCCCAAATTCACAAGACTGGACTTTTTTTTCTTTCACATGTCTCATTGGGTTTGGATGAACGCAGGTCATTCATGCATGGCTCAAGCATGCAAAGCAAAACAGTACAATATGTGCTATATGTATTCAAGTGGTCAGTTGAGGTTACTTACCCCAGTAAAGGAAAACAATCCTTTTAATGATACATATTTTTTTTTACATCACATGCTTTGCTGTGATTTATTTTAAAACCCCTATGGTCATGAGAGGATGTATGGAAAGCTGTGAGTAATTAAAGGTAAACTGAAAGTGTTAGACGTTTTCTGTTAGTCTTTTTGTGTGGTATTGAGATGATGTGTACTGGCATGCAAAAACCACAAACATCAAAATATTTTCTCTGATTTAAAAAAAGAAGAAGTCTTTTTTAAATTTATTTATTTTTAGCTTGTTTATTAATTGCACTCGTTTTCACTCTTCTACAACCAATGTGACAGGATCCAAAAGCACATGAGATGTTTGAGAACCCTCTGTGTCACTGATGATTGCATACTGGAGACATTTACCGCAGCCTGGGTATTTTGTTGTTTCCTTTCTTCTCTTCTTCTTCTTGATACCTCTCATAAAGTCAATTTCCTTTGCCATGTGAGGGGGATTTCACAAAGCAGAGTACTTTGCGAGAAGTACGACCAGACCTTGATAATAACGTTTTTATTTCTCTAAATATTATCTACAAGGCTCATCTGCAGTAAAAGGCTTATTGAGGCTCTGTGTTCCAGATCAAAGCAAAAATGAGAAACACCTTGGATCTCCTCCACCTTTCCATCGCAGGTTGACATCAAGTGCTTTGTTTCAACTTAATCTCCCTGAGTCTCTGTCATTACTTATTGACAATTCACATTTTTTCCCAGTGCCCTATCATACACATTGGTCCAGAATAAGTAGACCGTGGCTTCTCTCCCTCTGGGGAAGGCGGCCAGCCTCAGGAAGGACTTAGGCTACCGCTGAATCAGGTTGCACTGTACAGTGTCATAGGTAGGCCTGTGATGGATCATGGCACAGTTGGCCTCTTGTCTGTTCTTTCCTGTCTTTGACTAAGTAAACGTTTCCCTCTGTGCTCAGTCGTTTATGAAAGCTCCTTTGCGCAATACTGCCATACGCACAACATCTGTCCATCAGCCTTGGCTCTTACACTCCCTCTCTCTATCTCTGTCTCTCGTTCCCTCTGTCGTGTGTGTGTGTTTGTGTTTGTGCGTGCATGCTCCTTGCTCCCATTTGTCTGGTGTCCATCTCTTCTTCCAGTAAAGCATCATTTTGTTTGTAATGTTGAGCCTGTGCCTCATGGATCACAGTAGGGTTTTTTTCACAGTCTCGCACATGGTTTATCTTCCATGTAATTATTTATTTTGTCACTCGTTTACATAACGATGCTATAATGACATTAATTAACAATGGCAGCTTTTCCATATTATTTATCTGCCACTCTTTTCTGCACCATGTTGCCTAGAATCACAATCTGGTTCAGTGTGTTCATCGGATGAGTAAAGTAAATGTGATTTAACTGTTGACACTCTGCAGTGTGGTTTCACAATACTCCTATAATAACTATCTCAGAGAGACATTGGTGGTGTTTGGCCATCCAGTAGGTGTCAGGATAATGCAGAGCAAACATGCACTCAGAAGGACTTGGCGAGGAAATGATCACCTACAGTAGATTCTTCATGATTCTGTTTTTATTCCTGCCCATGTGTTTGATACCTTACAGTTTGTTTTACTGTATAAAAAAAAGAAAAAGAAAAGAAAAAAAGATTGTCAGCTGTTTTGTGAAATAGGCAATGAAATAGTTTGCTGACTTACATTTAGTTCTATGCCCATGAAGAGGGAGGATGGGTTTCTGTGATGCGATACATTTTTGTCCTCTTTGAAGTAGGAAGGACATGTGGAGTCCATTGGCTTTAGTCAAACGCTCCCTGTGTGGGATTTAGTCGTACAGTTTGCATAGTGGTAGCCTACACACGTTTTCCTTATTCGGTCTCGTAGCCTTTTTCTATCTTCGCCATCTTTCACGCACATGTACGCTGCAGTTGGAAAGCATTAGGACAGTGACACATGTTTTGTGGTGTTGGCTTTGTACTCACAAGCACATCGTATTTGAAATAAAACGAAGATTGGGGGTTAAATTGCTGACTTTCAGCTTTAATTTAAGGGTGTTTACAGGCACATCAATGTATGAATCATCGTCCTTTTCATACATATCGTCTCAATTCTGGGGGATTTTAAGTAATTGGACAAGTTAACAGAAACATAAAGTCATCATGTTTAATATGTGGTTACAGATCCCTTCTAGACGCTCATTATCTACCCTGGTGATGATCTGTCGGGCCTGTTCTGCAGCCCTCGCCACTTTGGTCTTGTTGCAAGACTTTTTTAACCATATGATCTGTTTCTTAAGCAAAAGAGTGAGCAAAAAAAAAACATCATCACTTTGAACTGAAGACAGGCACAGAGACTTGGGCAATAATCAGTGCTCGAGTTTGGCTGTTCAAAAACAAACTGAAAAACACCCTCTCCATATCACTGGGGGCGGTTTGTTTGATGTTCAGGATTGTCTCTAACTTTTGGTGGTCTGTGTATAAAGAAGTTTTACGCTGTACTCCTCAGTTCACTAACCTAATATTGCTGTTTTATTCAAAAATGATAATGATCACAAAATGTCATTGCATTTATACCGTTCTGTACTTTCTGACTGCACTGGTGCAGCTGAACCGCACTGACCCTGTCTGTCTCATGGCCAAAGCTCAGTCCCCACTAAATTCCAGTTGCATATGCATATGCTGTATATAACACCTGGATATCATCAGACTAAGCACATATTTAGCATTTAATTTGGAATTGGCTGTGCAAGCAAGTCACTGGATGTCCCAAATGAAAATACAGGCATCATCACCCAGTTTGGCATTAGAGCATCTGCCCTACTACGATTCAGGAATAGACTGCTGCGACTGCAAGAGCTTCTTGTCTATATCAAAGGAAAATATGACACCTGTGTCACATGGTGAAGGAATAGAGCCCTGTTTCCAGAGTTTCACTTGGGTGGGTTTTGACCCATGGAGGCCACAATCTGGTTCTGATTTACTATTACATAAGCACTTGGAGACTGTTGTTTTTGAGAAGTTTGCTTTGTAGGGAAATAGCAGAGGAAAAAATAAAATAACAAACAAGAGCGCAGTTCAAAAGCAAATGCGATGTGTAAACAGTTCTCAGGGTGGCGTTTGATTGGTTTTCACTCACAACGGTGGCCATTTCATCTAGCACACCCCTCAAACCCCCAACAACCCCGTCTCTCTACAATTAGTGGGAGGTGAACGGGTTTAGATGGAGGGCTGAGGGGGGAACTGGTTAAAATTGGCCATAACAGAGTCCTTATAAAGGAGAGGACCCCACTAAATGGGGAATAAATGGCGTACCTGAACGAAACGGCAGGAAGCGATAGAGGCGTTCGCTGAGAAGACGGACACAAACATGATGGGGTGAGAAAGGGTAGGTGAAAGTGGATTTGAGATTTTTTGCGGCTGGCCCTACAAAGAATCCGCCAGTCACCACTGAGGGGCCCAAAGCGTGTGATTATTAATTACCGATGGCTTCCCAGCCTTTGAAAATCAGGGGGCCGCAGACATCAGATGTGTGGAAGAGGCAGAGGAGCGAAAGGCCTGTCATTACCATCACAGAAACAATGCTCGAATTTGGCTGTCATGCATTTTTGCCTAATTGACTGTTTTGATGCAGGTTTTTTTTTTTCTCCATTTTGTTTTTGAGGGGGCACCGATGCCCCCCACTCCCTGGTCTTGATGAGGAGAACTTAGTGGGCTTTCAGCTTCACCCAGCAAGAACCTTCCGGAGGTTCTTTGATGGCAAGAAAAGCCACTGGAGACCTCAGGGGCCTCACTGGCCTCCATTTATGTATCGGCACCGTAACACTCCATTTTTGATTCCTGACATGAAATGAGTGAGGAGAAAAAGTAACGTATGAAAGGCATACAGTCTGTGTAAGTGAATGTATGTGCTATATCGAGTGTGTGTGTGTGTGTGTGTCTGTCTGTAGGGTGGTATTTTTTTGTGTGTGTGTGAGGCTGCAATGAAAGGGGGAGGCCAGGGACCCACAAACCACATGAGGGGTCTCCTAATTTGCATAATTAACTGTTGACACTAACTGTGCTTAATGAAGGCCTATTGAAGTCATTGACCCTTTTACACAGCCAGCCCCTGGGAATGAGACAGAGGCTCCTCCGGCAAAGGTTAAAACAATGTGTCTGGTTAACTTCCGACAAACGCGCCGAAACGCCCCAAAGTCTCAAAGATTCATGCTCAATGGAAGAGGTTATGGCACAGAACGACCTGCGATTTCCCAGAGCTGAAGTACCACCAGATGTTTGGCTTTGGTGCTCATCCCCTCATTATTAGTTTTTGTTGTACATAATAAGCGCAGTCACTCACTTTTCTGTGCTGATACACAAGCAAATTTGATACCAGAGGTTGTGCAACAGAATCAGATAACGTAACCTTGCACACATTGTTTCTATTTTGTGGACCTGGTGACTAAAAAGGATTCTTAATAATGATGATTTCTATCACAGGCTGTAATCAGTTTTCCGACTAATGTGCATCATTCAGCGAGAAGGAAAGTTCCAGGTAATATGTTGTGACCTCCCATTGACGTGGACTGATTGTCCTGTTTCTTTTGTGTGTGTGTTTTTAAGACATAAATTAGAGCTTAATTTATTGCCTTATTTTTCCTTCTAAGTATTTGCAAAAGACCATTTATAAAGCAGCTAAATGCATCAAGTCAAGTACCCGCCATTATTCGACAATAGGCCTCTATATAGTGCGTGTACTATGAAAACAGGGGCCACTGGGTTCACACTCGGATAGATGGTGACACACATCATCCTGTTAACATAGCTGGTGCTGTCTGTTGGGGGGGGGGGGCAAGTATTTGAGTTGCATGTGTAAGTCTGTTATTAGAAGAGGGAGGCATCAGCCACTTTGTCCATATCAAAATACCAAGAATGAAGTGAGAGCCAACAGTGTGTAAACTGGAGTTGTGGTGACTGGTGCTTATGACAACAAGTGGCTGTGATCACTTGCAACAGGGACTTTATGTTCTTCTTCTGTTACTTATCAAATGAACAGCCTTTACACTGATTATCGAGTGTTTGAACTCCAACTAATCACATTTCTGTCAAAACAACTTTCAGGCATGCCGTTCTTAGCCCCTTTTGTGGACCAGGAGACTTGAAATTAATTGGTTTCCATTTCCATAAACCTAGAAATATTGAATCATACAGAGTCCTGAACACAAAATATCACCAAAAGACCTGACATGCCTGTTGACACCAAATACCTTGGACACAGGCATGTGAGGTGTTCAGAGAAACATGTGATTGCACATCGTACTGGGAATAGATGTTTTGCGGAGCTCAACTAGAGATCCGAACAGATTTAAAGGAAATGTGCTGGCTGAAGTCTAAAAGCTCAGCATGCTATCAAAATCATTTCCAGTGGCCCTTAGTTGTATTGCCATATGCAGAAGTGTATTTTGTCTGATAACTGTCAGAGTTTCCCACAGATAAAAGGCGGTCTTGCTCATAAGTGGTTACTCTGATGCATTTTACATTCGGGCACCAGGTGAGGCCCATCTGGGATCAAGACGTGAAAGATCCTCCTTGCATTTGCACTGTAGCCGTTACACATATATAGCGTTTCATCTCTATGTACAGCTGCAGGTCCCTGAATCACCTGCGAAATATTATGGAAAAGATGTGCAGACAATAAAAGGAGAATGGTGGATGTGTTGTCACCGTTTCTAGAGGAAAGATTTTAAGAGCCCAGCAGACCTTGCAATAAGGAGACAAAAGCCATCTGTTATAAGACGTTGTAAAACATCACGGCACTGTAATTGTCACTCCTCCAGAATCCAGCCGCCTTTAATGTGTTATGACTAAGTTCTTCTTATGCTGCTGAAACCATTTGGTGCTCCTGTAATGTCTATCAATACTCAAGGGTCGTGACACTTCTCTTCCTGAAAATGTCCCTCTGTTCTCTTGGCGTCACTCTTAGCAGTTCACTCCTATTAATGGTTTTTCCATTTTGTTGGTCTTAAAAGCCTCCAGAGGCCTATCTGCCGTCCCTGTTCAGGGTCTGAGGAACAGAGGGATTCTCTCTCCTGTCTATAGTTTGTCATTGACTGCCAAAGAAAGCTTTTCTCCGCTCCTCCCTCCTATTCCTCACACTTGGACGTGTTCAACGAGGTCACTGGGGATGTTATGAACGATCGCTGTGGCCCGGCCTTGTTTGTATCATGTGTGAGGAATAGTTCACTCTATTAAAGAATCACATTTCCCATATCCTGTGAGAGTCTGTTTGCGTTGAAAAGGCTTTTCCAACCCGTCCCCACCCCCACTCATCAACCTAATTCTCGGCTACTGCACAATGTATAAAAACAGATTTATTGTTCGCTTGGTCCCCATCAGGTTTTTTTTTTTTTTTTTTGTCTCAAAGGGGCCTAGAAATCGTTGATGGGAAGGGGTCTTTCACATTTAAGGACAATGTCCATAAGCTTGAAACTTTCCCACACTTGTTTCAGGAAGACCGGGGGCCCTAAGATTTGTTTTTATCAAAATTTGAGTTTGTCATCGATAGATAGATGCTCTATGAATATGTACTATAACTGATGTAAGTGGGACAAGTACCCTCCCCATCCACCCACCCTTTTTATGTCTATGAGATGGGGCGCCCCCCACCCCCCTTGGTTCTTGCACACTGGTTTCAGGGCCTTCAAAAGGGGGCCCCTCAAGCTTTGATCCTCTATATGGGTGCGGAAAAACATCTTTTTGCCCTACACTGTGCCCAGGAAACCAAAGTTTTTGCCGCCGCCGTATGCTAATGCAGCCAAGCTAATCACCCTTCCCAATTACAAGATTTATATACCGTAATGGCACCCAGTGGTACCCCCTTCAACCCCTCCATTCTGTGGCCCCCTTATCTACCCTCCGGATGTCCCACAGAGCAAAGGTGTCTTCTGTCTGTGAATGCAGCTGCCTTGCCACCACCTCAGCCTCTTTTTTTTTTTTTTTTTTTCAACAAAAACAGGCCAACATGAAAACAGTCCTGTGGGTGGGCTCCTTAATGCCGTCCCTCTCATTCTCTACCTAATGTACTTTTCCAGTAAATGTCGTGAAACAAACAGTAGCTCCAAGGTAGGCTCCAGACAGATAAATGTGCCCCCTCAGTCCCCTCAGCATGACTCGTAGACGTGCTGCTTGGATTATATCTTACGCATCAAACCTATTTCATCTCCCAGAGAGCTCCCTGAGTGTGACTAATTTCACACATCATTTTACCTTCCTTCTTTTGCTGTGTGTATTGTGGGGGGCGTGGGTGGGGTTTAGAAGAGGGACTGCAAAGGTTATGAATTTTGTTGATGAGGAGATATTAGTAGATTTGTATAAGAAACAAAGTGTACAAGATAAATGATAGGGAAACACAGTTCAAGCCGAGTCTGTGCCGTGGCCTGCTCCTGGCCCCTCTGAATGGGACAAACATGGAGCCCGTGAAGCACTAGCTGAACCCGCCAGAGCTCTTGGATCTGTCCCAGGTTCTCCTCAGGTGAACTCTTGTGCTCCTTGTCAAGAGGGGGAACATGTTTTTTTTTTTTTTTCCAACAGCGGGACGGTAACTCAAAAGAAAATCTATTTTTATTCTACTAAACCTGAGGTGTATGCGTCAACTGTTTTTCCAATCTTACCTTAGAGACGAGTGTGAGAAAAATCGGGGGAACACCGTCTTATCGAACATAAAATCATCCCCATACTTAAAAAAAACAGGGCTGTAGCAATAATTGCTATACAAGCTCCAGACAGAGTTATGGATAATGTAAAATCAGTCTGAACGATTAATCAGTTTGATTGAAATCGAATTATAGCCAAGTGCAATATTGAAATTGCAGGAGCTGCATTTCTTTTCTTTATTTTTTGGATTAAAGTAAAATGTGCCACAGTGATTATGATTATAATGATTTGTCTGTTCCTGAGGTATAGCCAGTATGAATTGGTGCATGCAGTACAGAGTGAATAGGTGGCAACAGTTTGCTTTGACCTGACAGATGGCATCTTTTTAACAAGCATCACGTCTTACGATTAAGTAAAGCTCATTAAACAAGAAAAAAAAAAAAAGTTGTGGCAAGAGAGACCTTTATTCACCTGTTGTAGCCAAGAGGTTTTAGTAGTTGGAGTATATAGGCTATTTGTGTGGCTGTAAATCTTGGTGTTCCAGATTAGCACTTAACATCGGTGGCTCTGGTGTCAGTCACATTTTCGGTTACTAATTTCCTCTGTCATTAGTAGTGCATATACTTTTTTCGTCTACTCTAAATTTTGAACACGTTGTCCTTGTGTGCACTTGTGAGGAGGTAGAGCACACTCACATTTATATTACGGCTAAGTTGCACTGATATAACTGTTGAAAATGTGTAATGACATTTGAAGACACCATTTTTTTTACTATCCTCACTTTGCAATGAGAAAATGTTGTTTCATTTCTTCATGATAATCAAATATACTCTACTGTATATTTTAATTATTAACATTTATGTATGAAATATTGAATTCCACATCATAGCACCTCAAGCTATTATGTATAACCTGTTGTTCCTCCAGTGCTGCAGGAATACACTCGTACTGTCCTCCCATTAAATAATAAATTCATGGTATTGTTCAGGCAACATAAAGGTCAAAGCCTTCGCGAAAGGGCTTTGCGAATGGTGCACTCTGTGTTTGTGTGTCTGTGTGTGTGTGTGTCTGTGTGTATGTGAACCATAGCAGCGGGCACTTACTGCCACATCCAGATGGTGTTGGAAACAAACAGGGCCACGCCGTAGGACCCCTCAATAGGACCGTCTAGACTGGTCCCTGACCAGACAGATACAGCCTCCCATCAAATTAGCGTTTGTCAGATTTATGGTAATGGTCCGCAACAGTCTTCCTGTCAGTGACATCAAGATTTACAGCACTGACACCCACCCACCAACCCCCTGCCACACACATACACATACACATATATGCCATCCTCATCCTGAGCTCTCCCTTTATCCCGCTCGCCCTCCCCTGCCCCAGCCTCTCTCTTTCCCCCTCCATCCTTCTTTTCTTAGACCCCGCTCATTGCTACTGAACAGCTCTTGCTCGCCACCGAGCCTCGTCTATGCAGCTGGGGAGGAGAAAGTTGTGGAAGTGGTTGTGTGTGTATGTATGTGTGTGTGTGTATGTGTGTACGCCAGGGAGGTTGTTGCGATGGCTGAGGCCACCTAGTCCCCCGGTCTCCCTCTCTAAAAAGCATCACAACCCCAGTGGCCAAACCACCCAAGCCCCCTCTGCCTCCCCAACAATGGCTTGTGTCAGGGTTTCCTGTTAATCCTCTGTGATGAAGCTTGAGTGTTTTTTGGGGTGAAGGGGCTAGGGAGGAGGAGGGTGAGGAGGTGGTGGTGCAGCGAAGCTTTGGGGGAGGAGGGGGGGTGTAGTTTGGGGGTGACACAGATACTGAGCGCTCTGAGTTTAGAGGGAAGAGGAACGGAGGGGAAGAAGGGATACATTGGTAGTGGTGGAGGACAGACAGACAGACCGAGAGCCGCATGTATGTGGATTAGCGTCGCCCTCTCTTTCATGTCGGCGTTTTGGGTGGTAACCCGATCCCTGGGCCCGAGCACTAGTGAGCCCAGTGGGAAAGGCTTCCTGACAGATATCCCGTCCATTCTCAGCCCAAATGTTTTTCCAAGGCTGCTCCTCCGCCTTTGATCTGGCCTCCTCCTCAACCACGCAGGGTCACAAGCTACCACGTCAGGCCAGATAGGAGAAGGCCAGCGCTGGAGCCGCTCACTGGGAAAGGGGAAGAGGGGGGGAAAAAGCAGAGAAGGGACTCTTTTAGACTGCTGTCCAGAAATCGAGCCCCGAAGTCTACAGCTCTCTTGGTTGTCTTTAAAAGAGGACTTGCTCCAGATGCTCGCATCAACTTATTCAGTCAGATGAAACTCAAGCTTTGGTCCTCTGGTCCTAAACGGCTGGCAGTTCTCATCTGTTTTCCTGCGGTGTAGTCACTATGACTAAACTGATTCTTGTGGGAATGTTTTTGGTTTTTTAGGAAGGCTGGATGTCTCTCTTCCTTAGGACTGTGTTGCATATGTTAATTAACACAAGTGACATATTTGAAATATAATACATTAGGGAAAAAAGACGAAAACTAGGAGTGCTGCCTGGAACTAGGGCTTTCTTTTGTTAAGACGGTGCTCTTTGGTGAAGGGCTGAGAATAAAAAAAAATATTAAAATGCCCACACCTGTCTTGATGTGAGACTACACTTCCTGATGAAGGCTCTCAGCCGAAACGAGTCGAAGCGTCTTTTTTTAAAACTACGTTTGGCCCTTAATGCAATAAAGGCATTTAAATATTCTTATTCAAGATGAACGCCTTGGTATTTTCTCTTTTTTTCATAATACAGCACTATTTCACCTATTCTACTTTATTCATTTTATCAAATGTATTTGTGTTTCTTGTGAGTCGAAGATGCAAATTCAGTTACAGTAACGAGTTACAGTAATGCATTGCATTATGCTTGTAATAGATGCAGTGTGTTCCAGCAGAAAGCTGGGGGGCGCTCTAACTTCACTCTATGGATTATTGTGTGTGTGTGTGAGTGAGTGTGTGTGTGTTCCAGCTTGTCTCCTTGTCCAGACACCTTAGCGTCAGGGCAATAGTGTTCGAGCTCTGAAACGAGGGCCAGACAGACAGAAGTGGGATGAATGAATTGGGTAGCGGGGTTGATGGGAGAGAGAGAGAGAGGGAGAGAGAGAGTGGATGTTGCTTCAGAATAAGGGGATGATGTGCCTGCAAAACAGTGACAAGCAAATCAGCTTTAAAACAGGGCCTCCCCTACACACACACAGACACGCAGGCATAATGGGTTGTGGGTTGTTTTGTCGACTTAAGTAAGACACGGTCTACTTCACCAGACGGGGATGTTGAGTCGGTGCAGACAGGGTCATCTTCTTATTATCGCTGTGTGTCTGTCATCCCAGTCCAGTTAGGTCTCGGCGATATCTGCGTTTTTAAGCCGTCGAAGTCAACAGTAAACATATTCATCATTCCCTCCATCAAAAACATTCCTCACAACTGGATGTGCATTGTCGAGACATGGAATGGGAGTGACGCGTATCCCCCAAATGTTCCAGTCTATGGTTCAGCCTGTGTGTGTATGTGTGTGTGTGTAGGTGTCTGTGTTTGTACAGGGATCTATTTCTGATGCGGGGGTAATGAATGGCACCTGTTTTAGTGTCCTTAGTTGGCCATCATTTTTGAAGTGCAGTAAATCTTGTATTTCATCACCCACGGCTACAGTTGAAAGCATGTCACACAGCTCGCTGCCAGATCCGCATTTTGTTTGTTTTATCATGCAATTAAGGTTTTAAGGAACCAGTCAATCATGCCTGTAGTGACAAGCAAACCGTGCCTCCGGTATCATCTCGCCCCGCGCCCTCGGGGGAAGAAAATGTGCTGTCATGAGAGGCGAAAGGTGGCGGCTGCGGCGGCGGCGGTTACAGAGCTGGTGGAGGAGGAGGAGGCGTTTCTCAAAACATCAGGAGAGACTTGAGTAACCATAACATCTCAGTCTGAAATATGTGTTATGTTATGAGGCAGAATGAAGGTTGGTGGGTGGCTTGGTGAGGTGTGGCGGCGGCGGGAGGGGGGGCGGGGGGGTGGGGGGGCCTAGGCCTGTAGCTGTGTCTGTGGTTGGCGCGGTAACAGCTAAGCATGGGAAGGGTCCAGTGATCAGCCTTGTGTGTCTAGCATGTCTCTCTCACCCCTTAACGAGAATGGCATGCAGTGCGCCCCACACACACACACACCCCTTCACCTCCCCCACCCCCCACCCCCCTCCTCCCCCTCCCTCACTGTACTGAGCCACACTATGTCCCACCGTGCACCCCCCATCCAGCTTCAAAGCGGCAAATAACAACAACAACTGAAGGGGGGAGAAGATGAATGAGGATGAATGAATGTGCCCCTTCCACCACCACTCCCCCCTTTGCCCGTACACCCCCCTCCCACCTCCACCCCTCCACCCCCTCCTGCTCCCCTCTATCCCTGACTGACTGCCTGCCTTCCTGCGTGCCCTTCTCTGCTCCCGCCCTCCGCTTACCCCTGGTTCTGCAGGCCTGTGTTATGACTGTGGCCGGTGTGTATTACACACATATCTGTTCGCGCCGCTCCTCCGTCGGGACGCCCATATAAAGGACTGTCATTTCCAAAGGTCAGGCGTGAGCCCTGCACACAAGTGTTGTCCCGACACTTGGTCTGGAAAAATAAAAACGGCCCGCTCGCCCGTCCGTGTCCTGTGTCTGTCTACGGAGAGGCTGTGACTCCCAGAGACCAGTGTCTCGGATGTCCTTTCCCTTTTTCCTCCTCCCTCCCTCCCTCCCTCCTCTTCCCTCCGCTCGCTCCGCTGTTGTCGGGAAATCAAGATACCCCTGCTTGTGTGTACATTGGCAGCCAAGGAGGAAGTCATGGCTTGCTTTTTGGTGCGCCTCAGTATTGGAAACGCATGGTGCTAAATGTGATACCGCAGTTTTTAATAGGCATTATTACACTCATTAGCACCATCGCTGGGCCGAGTGCAAACAGTTCAAGCGTATCAGTTGATGTGTAATGCCTACCTTTCAAGAGGAAGTGTGCTGCACCACAAGCAAGGACATGACCCGCGGTGCGTTGGTGGACATGGTTTGTGTGTCTGAAGCTTATGCTAAACAAAGTGTACTTATGAATTATTAGATCAGCTTTCATAGTTTCCATCTAAATCCGTTTCCATTCTTTTTTTTTCCAAAGCGAAAACCGGGAAAAGGACTTGAGCCCGGAAGGTGATGATAATTGCCTGTAGGAGTTTTCCATTGCCAGTGATAATGAGGAGAGAGCAGTAATTTTATAATCAGCAATAAACCTTGTGCTCATTATTTCCATAGGTTTGTTTTTCTTAAAAACACCTTTGGTAGGTTCAGATTTTCCCCATACCTTTTAGACACACCTCATACACTGGAGGAAGCAGAAGGAATGCACAAACTATTTGATATCATTTAATAGATCGTTAGTTCATATGGAAAATTCATGTCTTATTCACTCCAACTGTATTCTTCATTCAGCCCGATAATTAGTATTTCTGGAAGCCCATTTGTAATGAGTCACCCGCTGAAGTGTCTGTGCAGTTGAATATGAGCTATTACTGTATTTTTTGCTTAATGTATCAAAACTCATCCGCCAAAGAAGTTGTGTGTAAGGGTAGGATTTGTTATGTTTGTGATGTGATATCACGTCCCTCTCTTGTAAATCGCTTTTGGATTAAAGCGTCTGCCAATGGAGTAAATGTAAATAAATGTAATACATGGTTAATGTTAGCCAAACTTCTGGATAACACAATATAATGTAACGATCCTGTGATCTTGAAAGCTTAAATATGCAGTTGTAATGAGTTTTCCAGCTACACCATTAGTTGATGCTGCACACCTGTTTAGATGTTTTAGCCCTGTGAAGAAACAGTGCTGGTGTTCAGTTACTATTAGCATTGAGCTATAATGTTCCTAAGCAGAAAATTTGAAATGCGCCTACACGCGGCATATCATTCTTGTCAATTAGGCAGAGAATATCAAAATACCCAGAAGGAGTATTTGTGGGCCACGCGCCACGTCGTCTATCCTGCGGCGACCCTAATGTTGAGTTGTTATTTCACAGCGGAAGCGAGGAGAAAACCGGTCCAGGGCGACTGGAAGCTCGTCGGTGTGCCTCAGTTTGGAACATGCCGTCATGCCACTGCCCATTTTCCCCCAATCCTGCGGTGTCTTGACGGTAGCCAGGGAGTACGAGAGTGAAACATGAACTAGTCTACCGCAGTGGTAGCAGCTCCCTCTAACCCACATTTATTACCTCTAAAAATACAAAGTGGTTTTCTAAAAAGAGCCTGGCCCCTGTTCTGTCCAACTACGTCAGGTGAATTTGCAACACCACGGGTTATGACTCACTGACAAAACACTTTTCCTCTGAATGTTTCAACTCCAGCTGAACCCCCTCAGTTTGTGGTGGCTGAACCCTGCGTCTCGATCTTTTTCTGTACGTGTTACAGCCCAAATATCCGGGAATACGTGACGTGGTGACGGTATGCAAATCAGCTGATGGTCACTTGAGGTCAACAGGCCCCATGGTGGTGTTTGTCATGCTGCAGAGAGAAAACTGTAGTTATTCTTTATCTTATACCATTGATGCCTCTGGACGTGGACGAAGCTGATCATCTGTAGAGTTATGGCCTATTCTTACACCAACACTGGTCAATCAGCAGTAGTTTCTTCAACTTCTGAGTCCTGGTCCGCTGCCAGGAGGCCCAGTTATGTCACCCATTAGATTTCTTGACATCTTTTTCAAATTGGAGGCTGGGGAGGCTGGGTTTCTCTCTCTCTCTCTTCTCTCCTCTCTCTCTCTCTGTCATGCATCTTTTAAGCAGACATTTAATCTGAAAAAATGCAGCCTGGCTGTGTCTTTAGTGATATTTATATTCAGCAGCATTTCTCATTTACATAAAGCCTACCTAATCAGCTTTCACAACAACAGTGAGGTAATGTCTCGCCAGGTCTTTCAGCGAAGCACAATTAAAACATGTCCAATCCTATAAGAGGCAACCGATCGATAAAGTCTAGGAATGGCAGACTTTTTATGGAGAGTGATTTGGCAAGGAGGGGCAGGGTTTTATTTGTTTTCCTTAAAGATTGCTCTTTTTTAATGCACAGGTGGCCTGGTAGTAGGAGATTAATGGTGGCTGTAATAAACAGGAAAGCAAAGCCGACGACTCGAGCACATGCTCCTCTGTGTGACGGGACATGTGAGAAAAACTTTTATAACTCGGTTACGTCCCCCGTTGTCTGAGCGTGTACTGTAAATCACTCTAACAAAATTTGGGAACTGTTGACTGTGTATGTTCAATTCAATTTCCAGTTTTAATCTCAGCTGTTTGTCTGGATGCCTCTGAGATTTATGGCGGCAGTCATCATAGGACGGTCTTATTTGAGCTCTCAGTCTCCGTGACACAGCACACTGACTCACATCATCGAGCGTGTGGTTGACAGGGGGGAGGGGCGCGACTCGAGGTAAGCAAAGGAACCTTTGGACATATTTATTTTTCTCCTGTGAGCCTTTTGACCAAACTCTCCTCGTCAATCTTGCGCTGTCAAAGAAGGCCAGAGGTGGGAGCTCCCATCTTCCTCTCTCACGGGGGCCAGTGTGTACATGGCGACACCAGGGTCAGGCCCTGGATGCTCCTTCGGTAATCCTTGTGAAATCCCTGCACGTACAGTGCGGTGGGAGTCGCCATGGCCGTCTGCTCCCACATTCCCAGGAAGGCGTCATCCTTTTTTTGTTGCCGTCTCGAGTCAGGTACACCTGATCTAGTGATAATTCTATAAGATAGTGAACAAACAGTCATCTCAATCACAGGAACATCACATAGCTCCTCCTTTCCTCCTGTCAACCCAGACAACTCGGAGGATTGACAGCTGAAGAGCGGATTTCACCTCCGACAGAATTCTTTACATGTTCCTTCAGGGGCGGTAGGTGGTGGGTGGGTGGGGGGAGGGAGGAAGGGTGTGGGGGGGGGGCAAAGAGAGCTAGAAAGAGAATAGAATGACCTCATCAAACCAAGTTTTTACATGTGTTCCCCCATCTGACACGCGTGTGTTTCTGATCTTACCGTTTTTCTGGAAGAGGAGAATGTTTCCTGTTTGAGCAGACTGGCGGGTTCACCGAGGAGTCGGGGGGGTCGGGTTGCTCAGCCAACGTCTGGTTCTGTTGAAGCAGATTCCCCACATCTCCATCAAACAGCAGCTCTGTTTTGGCACGGCTCTGAAAACTGACCCTGGTGGTCACTTAATGTCTGGGGGTCTGCGGAAGAGTCGAGGCTGAAACGCTCTCCGCCGCTCTCTCTCTGGTTTTTTTGGTTGTGTCCTGCATCAGTCGCTGCTAGTCTGAAGAAAACAGTTGTTAATTTTGTTTAATTAATCCCAAAACACAACATGAGCTGCAGATGAAATCAGATTTTCAACAGGAGTTCATTCGCTCTTGAACTAAACCTAATTCTTGAACGTTTGCCAAATCGTCTTCAGTGTTGATACAGAGTGTTTGTTTATCTTCCCATTTGTTTATATCTGCGTCTCCTCGTTGAGGTACACTTTTTAATGGCATGCCCGAGCACACCTGGAGAATGTGCGCACAGATGTGCAGCAGTACGTGTACACTGCGTGTGTTTTCCTTCCTGTCAGAGTCTTTGATTGAACAGAATAGCAGTGCGTGTGTGTTGAACAGGGTCGTCCCCTGACATGAGCAGTAAGCAATCTTGTGTTGATGTTCTTCCACCTGAAACGTGATATTGTAGATGGGAAAGAGTGTGTGTGTATGTGTGTGTGTCTGTGTCTGCCCTGCCTTGTCCAGACTGGTTCCTGTCTTGCTAATAAAAGAGATCTCTTTTTAGTTTTGGATACTGATCTCTCCACACGAGTTTAAAGATCTCATTCACGGTTCACACTGCATTTGCCCCTTAATGTCTCACAGCAGGCCCTCAGTCCCAGGCCGTGATTCATGGAGTGACAGGTCTGCCTCTGGCCGCCATAAGGGCCCAATCAGACAGGGTCCATACACACACACACACATACACACACACTGCAGACAAAAACATGTTGCGCCAGCGCTTAGATGCATGCACCTAATGATATTTTGTTCATGTAGATTTTTACTCGTCATGACATGATTGCATGAAATCATACAAGTCAAACATTTTGTGGTTTTATTTTTTTGTCATTTCTCATTATTTCTTTCCTCCCTGGCGTATCATGGTTAAACATTTAGTTTCTCTGGAAGTCCTTCATCGACCAGACCTGTTTTTGATATGTATTGGGGTTTGCTGCGTCATCATACAGTTGTGATGTCCATGAGAATCCTCCTGCAGAGTTGAAAAGACCCAATACAACTCCGACGGTATTTTGTTTGAGGGATTGCAGAAGTTGTTGTGATGCCAAATCGCAGAACTCGGTGTCTACCGCATCCTCCCCTCGGTGCGTTTTTTTTTTTTTTTTTTCAATTGCATTGATTGCTGTGTTTGCTTTTGTTGCAGTGTTTCCGGGCACTGTGCTGTAAAGGACCCCCACCACCGAGACCAGAGTATGATGTGGTGTGCATTGGCCTGACAGGCGCTGGAAAGACCAGCCTGCTCTCACGCCTCTGTAGCGAGGGCGGCGACGGCATCGTTCCCACAACAGGTACATGCACACGACATAAGGAGCAGTGTGGTTTATTCAGAGCAAAAATATGTGTCCTTAAACTGGAGCATGTCCTCTCCACTGATACTACTCATGGCTCTTCCCTCACATTTGTTCCTGCGAGCTTTCCAAGCTTCCGAACCGCTTTCATGTTTCAAGAACAAGTTGTCCTCCGGATTAGAATCACAGGAAGATAGTATTATCCAGGTATTACAGCTCGCCAATAGGGGGAAGCATGTCTTCGGTATGTTTTTCAAAGTCCCCAGCGCACATGCCAGAAACACTCTGCTGTATCTCACTAGCCAATACTCACCTTCTTTCTTCTAGTCAAGTGGGAGGCTGGTGTTAAGTATGTCCAGAAGAAGAGGCTTTAGGGTTAGTTCATCATTCTCCTGGTAGTCAACGCTGCGCTTTCCAGCGCAATGCAATCCCTCAAGGACACTGACATTCTTCTTTCCTCCCCTGGCTTTGTCAGCTTTGAGTTGTTGCAGAATCCCATTTTAGGTTTAGTCATTGTGCACTTTAACCAGTAGAAGCTAAATATGAAATAATTCCCAAATGCACCATCTGCATCCCCCAGTGTGTGCCTCTTTGCAGGCAGCGGTTCAAGGTAGCGAACACCTGTCTGTGCATGCCGCTGAGTAGGCCTTAATGGATAAAATATGTTGATTACTTATCTTAGCAGAGGTTTTTTGGTGGACTTCTCTGAAATAAGATTTAGCTGTCAGCACCGTCTGCATCTGCCAACATCTACAGCGGGAAGATCATGAAGAACAATGAGGGGGAAGTCTCCTGTGGCCCCTTCCCACTTCTTGCTTCATGACTTTGCACTGTTGTAATGTACTTAAAACCCACATTTAACAGTTAATTCATATGTTAAGAAAGTTATAATCAGTTGTGTCCCCCGTCTCTCCTGCTGTTTTCGAATGTTACCAGGAAAGGAGTTCCCAAGACAATTTTGCATAATTTGTGCAACATTAACTCTCTTACTCAAGTGGGTTTCTTTACGATTTTTCCACTGTACGCTACAACCACAGAAACAAACCACATAATACATGGTAGCATTTAGGTCATGAGCTCAGTCTAACTCCAAAATAGAGCAAAAACACTTTTCAGTTTAGCATTTCTTGTTTTTCTGTTTTGCTAACCTGGACCACACAAAGTGTTATTTCATTTTTTTTTTTTTTTAAACAACGCAGCCATTGTTGACAGTCCTCTTTATGTTCACCAGCTGCTAGTTTGCAGAAGGTACACTAAATATCCTGGGGAGATCAAAATGAAGAAGTGCATTTTTTTTAAAGTCTGATATTTTTTTGAGTCATTTACTCACTGTTTAAAAGCAACTGGGCCAACATTCCTGAAGGTTGACTCTCTCCTAACATGTGCTGTCCACACATATAAAAATGCACTTAATTTCTCCAAGTCACTATAATGATGGATTTTCATTTTTCTCCTCTCAGGTTTCAGCATCAAAGCAGTGCCATTTCCAAATGCCATCTTGAATGTAAAAGAACTTGGAGGTAAGGAATACATGTCCATAATAATAAGGATGATCATCAATTTTGGTGATTCTGTCTTCGGTGAAATTCAGTGACCAAACTATAATGGGTTCTTGTAGGGCACCCCAGATGTTAACAGGTTAATCTGCTGCAGCCCTAAGTAACATTAATACTCACTTAATATATGCAATTGAGTTATTATTTGAAAGAAATAGGTTTTTGTGATTTTAATATTCAAAAAGATGTAATTTTGCAGTTTACCAGATTAGGTACATACAAAAAATGTTAATGTCTTATTTCTGTATTGGTTACACATGTATTTGAAATCGTCACACTGTCTTGTTTAGTGAGTGCACATTTAAACATTCAGGTCTGCACTGTCAAAGAACATCTCTAATGTTGTTCCTGAGATAATAAAACTTGCTCCGACATCGACTCATCTCTTAACGTTAACTGTTTACACAATGAACGCTAAGGACGCAGAAGCGTGTTTGTTTTTACCTCCTATTTGAAGTGGCTGTACAGTCTGCACCCTGTTATTCCTGGAAATGTGCGGCACTCGAGGAAGCCGTTTAATAAGCACAGATTACCGATCTGGAAGTGGAGATCCGTAAACAGAGCCGATGCAATGGGAGGCCTCTAGTTCCTAAGGGGAGCCGTAAGCGAGGGGTAGGACGGCAGGACAGCGTTGTCTGTTCTCCTGCAAGCAACGTGGTGACCAAGTGAAAGGAAAATTTATCGTTTTGTTCAGAGTTCAAATAATTTATGTTGTTTAGTGCGCACTATGGGCACATGACAGGTGCAGCACATATATTTGAAGGCTCACCCAACCTAGCCTCCTGAAAAGATGAAAAACACGCACACACTCTCTCTCTGTCTCTCTCTCTCCCTAACACACACACAAAGAGGCACCAGGGGACCACCAACGAGGGTGCTACCAAATTTGGACAGAGCGCATTAGGGGGTTTTCAAAAGAGGTTTTTCTGGATTGGGTCAAAGCCAGTCTGATGGGACATTATTGTGGTTGGAAAAACACTGGTCCCACGGATGACACGTTTGATTTAGGGAAGTTAGTATAGGCTGCCACCACAGCAAAGGATGATGAAATCTGTTCTCTTCTTCTCTCCGCCCCCCTGCTTGGACCCTTACTACCCTGCTCCCTTTCTTGTAAATACACAGAGCACAAGAATCTGAGCGATTTATGGTGCCATCCGTTATGGATGGGTTGAGGAGGGTGAAAACAAGCACATGATGTTTTGACGCCTCCAGTGACTACTTTTTATGTGGAGCACAGTATCGGATTTAGGTTTCCGTCTGACGTGAACTGTTGACATGTAGCGCTCTTTGTTTGGCCGAGTGAAGGCGTACGCTTCTCGTTCCAAATGTAAATGACGTAAATGGCAGGAGTCAGGAGAGTTATTCCACCGGTCATTTTTTACAACGAGCGGTTTCTGATTAAAGCGGGCCCTTTCTGCACGGTTTGTACCATACTCAACACTTCCCATTTCTGTCACTAGTCTTTTTTCCTCCCCGTTCCCTATGGGTTTAAAACAAGCAAACATGGCTGGTTTAGTTTTATGTTATTTTGCACTGCATCAATGATGCAGAAAAATGATACAAGATGTGACGCACAGACATCAGTATTCCTGACCCCAAAAACTTGTTTTACACAATACCTTTGTGGCTTGTTCTCTTCACTCAGCCTTGACTAAGGCAAGGGAAGAAGCGTGTTGAGTGTGAAGAAGTGAAGCACTTCCCATGTATTTCCTTCTCCTCCCATGGGAAAAGCCATTGAATGTCAATGAGCTACTCTCCCATTACAGTATGGAATGTAAAGCAAGTCTGATGCAGGTGACCTGAAGCGCTGGAGGTCGGAAAGAACATGTAAGGCAGAAAGAAGTCATCCTTACATGGCACTCGGAGGTGGCTTGGGAGCCAGTTCTCTCTGTCATTAAAATTTTGCGGGCTATGAACCCATGTAAGTGCAGTTGACTCACAGCTGTAACTTGTATTGTTGCTAAGCGGGGTAATGCATTTTTTAACTCTCCCTTCCTTGAGTGCACTGGGCCAGATTGTCGTAAGTGCAAGCTGTCCTTTAAACCAGAGGCACAGAGCAGCTTATGTGCAGGCAACCCTGATGTATGATGTCTGTAATGATTCAGACTATACGAGTGTCTCACTCATGCATTTGTCATTGAGGTCCCTACCATCTTGTTTTCATTTTCTCTCTTTCTCATCCTCAGCTCTGGTTTCTGTCTCTGGTTTCTTCCTTCCTTTTTGCTTCCCATACCTTCTTCTCTCTGTTGCTTCTAGATTTAGCTTCCAGTTGTCGTGTCTTTGTCTCTCTTTTTCCACCTTCACACCCTCTCTCTCTCGCTGTTTCTGCTTATTGATTTGAACACATTGTCTGGCCTTGATAGAGGGGCGCTGCCTCACTGTCGCCACCAGGCAGGACTTGCCTGTCTTGTCATTCACTGTGTTTACATGGATGTAAATAACCTGGTTATATATAAAGACGACAGATTTTCTTACTAGGTTTGAAAAATTTGAAACAGGGAACGTATCGCGGTGACAGCTGTGACATAATCAAATCCAAAGTCTGACTGAAGCTTAAATTGAAATAAATATGTCTAAATAATTTGGTTTCCACAGCTGAGCAGCAGACTATTTGTACGATTCAGGCACATGTGCGCACTGAGAGACAGACTGTGTGGTCTCACTGCAGCGCTGCCCTTCTTTCACAGGAAAATGCATATTCATATGTCAGCCGTGGTTTAGAGATAAGGTAAAAGGTAGGAGGCAATTTCATGTGCTGTGTCACTGGCACTAACCAAAATACTAACACAGTGTAGCAGTGTCACCTGTATGGCACCTTGAATAACTTCCTTTCAAGTATATTTAGTCCGGAATTAAATCAATACGCAGAGAGAGTGATGCAGCAAACGTACTCTCAGCTTCATGCTGCACATCAAAGGATGAAAATGCAACATGTAAAATAAAAGCTATATTTACTCATTTGAATCAAGCGTTATAAATGCAATGAGGATCCTCTGGTTATCTGGTTATCCTTGGGTGAGCAAACGTATTTTTTTTTTACCCAGCAGGTCTGGGGGATTAGGTGGGAAGGGCACCTCCGGGGACACAGGGAGGAATCTATCAAGTGTGTGTATGAGTGTGCAAATGCGCGCGTATACGTCTCGACAGTGACATGACGTCAAGTCTAGACGGGCCATTTCCCAGTGTGCATTCATGCCACGCAACGACAGCTTATGAAGAAGCAGTCCTAATAATCACCACTCGTTGCTATTGTTCCTCGGTGTTGTGGCTGTCGTGGTGTGGGGTTTGAAGTAGAATGGAGAGGTAGATTTGCACATGTAGTATTTGTAATTAAACTATATTTGTCCCCAGGATTTCAGTTATGTTTTAAAACAGGTTACACTCTCTAGTGTCTTAATTTAAAGGAGTATATGCTTTTATTTGTAGATGAGCATATGAACATACTGTATGCATGTATGGAGTGAGATTTGCCTGAATTTGAACTTGCCATTGAAGCTCTCGGTACGTACCATCCATTATTGGTCGCATCGTGTACTCATTGGGGAAGATGAGCAGGATGCAATAACATCACAGAACCGTTGCCAGTTGTCTATGACCACCAACAGCCAAAGGAAGTATGCGAGCACATCTCAGAACAAAACCACAGCATCGTAGTCATTGCAGACCCCATGTGGTTCTTATTTCTATCAAACGGGACCACAGTGTGTGTTACTTTGCCCAGCAGGGCGGCTTCTCCTATGCACAGGAAAAGACCTGACAAAAAGTAAAATAATTTGTAAATTGTCATTTGGGTTGAAAGCAGATGTTGGCATCTGCGGACTGATCTGATTTTCAAGCAGTTTAGGCCTCATTCAGGGATATTACCCTATTTGACGTTGGGATTTTTTGTTGATACAACCAAGGAGGATAAATCTGTCTTTTTCTTTTTTTTGTTCTCATATGGTTGTACAGCAGGCTATTATGCAGAAGTCAATTCAATTCAATTCAAAAAACTTTATTTATCCCCGAGGGGCAATTAAAAGTGAAGTGAAATAGAAATAGCAAGGATGTGGTTGTGAATTATTACAGTTTCAGACACATGAGTTCTCTATCTATAAACAGGAACTCATGTGCAGGGCTCTCTTGGAGTCTAGTAACCAAGTTAAAATTATAAATTATGAATACTACCACTGAAATGTGAAAACACACACAGTGGCACATGGTTAAAATGGCTCATCTAATAGAGAGGAGGGATATTAGTATACAGCCAAATTATTTACACACAATAGCGCAACTTGTTTATCTCATATATTTAGAGGCGTCACATTCGTCTAAACCAGATTAGTCAATTATGTGCGTGAATGAGAAGGACTGGTGTGTTTCTGGCGGGGCCTCACACAGGAACTGTTTACTTAAAACAGACACTGCTGAGACTGCAGGTGGATGAGTATATCAACAGCTGAAGTGTTTTCCCCCTCACTCCCGCTGCAGCCCCAGCTCATTCCTCAATGACATAAGCAAACTTTATTACAAGAGGCCTCCCTCACAAGTCGGCGTTCCCTCCCATCACTGTATTGTAGCTGTTTTGTTCTGGGAGAAAACACTGTCTGCTTTTCGTTAGGGTGACTTCAAAGAGGGTTGCTCTCAGTGCTTCAACTTTTAAGAGTGGAAAAAAAAAACCCTGATTAGCAACATATTTGTGTTTTTGTTCAAGGTAAAAGTCGGCAAAAGTGTGAACGAAATGTAAGACAGAGTTTCTCCTATCTCTCTGAAACTGAAACCATAACTGCATCGGTATCCAACAACAAACAGACCTAGCCTCAGCAGTAGCCTAATTTAGACCAAACGGAAAATATAGAGGAAATATAGGATAATTCCTTTCAACTATGTTGATTTATTGTTGAAATATGGACCATCACAAGTGGATTAAATTTCCAAATGAATTTTGAAACATCATCATCAAACACAACTGAAAGTGAATCTGCCCAAACACAAGACTCTCTGCTTTTAATTTTTGCTGCATAATTGTTTACTTATGTTTCACTGGTGTTTGCCTCTAAGTTTGGTTTAGGAACTCACAGCCACACTTTGGTGAAAAAGAAGTAACCTGATCACGAGAATGTTGTTGCCACTTGTGTTTGTCTAACCAGCAGATGTCTGCTTTTCCCATTCTCTTCTCTACCTGCACTTTTGGCATCGAGACTTCAGCAGAACCTTCAAATGTACTGTTCTCCATATTTGCGCAACATTTTCACAACATGTGTTTCTGAAAACCTTCAATATGACAGAACCAAACTTTGCTTTAATTGTTGCAATCAGATACACCACTGCAAGACTGTTGTGTTTTAGGCTTTGTAACAGGACCTAGTCAGTAGTAAACAAGGTACAACATGTAAAAAGTGCTTACCGTACTTCTTAACTGTAGCGTTTCGTCTTTTGCACACATAAAACTGGTAGTGCAGAGTCAAATCTATTGACTTAATTAAATAACTGAGTGTAATCACACGGTATGGCATCTTAAACTAGCTTGTTTTTTTTAAAGCTTGTTTTCTGTTGATTCACTACTTGATTATTTAACTAAAAAAATACAGATTCAAGCTTGATGTGAGAAGAATTCAAAAGCAAAAAAAAAAAATCACAGTTAATACTTTGCTTTGCTGACAGCACATTCAAAAAAGTAAAAGTCTGTGTCCATGTAACAGTAAAAGCAAGTGTTGTGTGGACAGACACAGTTAGCTGCATCGGTAATGAGTGGTTCCCTGGTAAGTGGTTGACATAACAGCCTGTAGCAGTTTGCAGTCCATATGCAATTAATTATCGAGTGTCTACAAAGCACATATATAGCACATCTAGAATGAAGAAGATGCATGCCGTCCTGATCTCAAACCATGCATAAATGCTATACATTTACATATTGTATGCAGCACATTGAATAAGTAATTTCACTGCTTGTCTCCGTCCCATCTGCTGCAGAAGCTTGGAGAAGTCTTGGTCTCGTTGAGTGAGAGAAAGAGCGCGAGTTGGCCGGTCAAGGTGTTTTTCCTCAGATCAGTTTGATCCCGGAGTTATTTTGACATCACAGACTGGTATTATATTTTTTCCACATCGTAATATTGTCAAAAATCATAGCATGGATTTATTTTTGAAGTACGAGTCATAACTTAAGTTAGAAGTAGAGGAGAAAGTAAAGGAGCACAGATGCAATAAAGATATGTACTGTAAATGTGTAATGAGCTCAGCCGAGGGAGTTAATTCACATTTCTCTCTTTATTAGTTCAAATAATTTTGCAAACTCGGATCAGACAGATAATTCATGCGTGAACCATTCATTATTTCATTAATATCGTCAAAATCTATAATCTAAATGAACGAGGCAGTCGTTTTCTAACTGATGAAGGTCAGTAAAAGACGTGGCTTTCACTGAAATGCCTTTTCTTTTTTTTAGCTTGTTGACTTTTTGCAAATTGCATTTGAGTGCAAGCTTGAAGAGGAAGTATTAAACAATATCTATTTAAGTTATGTGGAGGATTGATACACAAGTGTTAAAGGGCAGGAAAGTAGAAGGGAAGTAGAAAGGAAGAGAGAGAGAAAAGCAAGCAAAGGAATGAGGTTTTACTTATGGTGCACTTCTTTGATTAATAATGATATGTAGTAGAGCTGCCAGCATCCCCAAGAACCATGACATCATGTTTGGAAATCCTCCTGTTAGACCAATAGATGGCAGAAGTTGCCAACGAGATCCAATGAGACGTGATGGACATTCCACCATTTCCAGGCAAAGATGAGAGAAACTTCCTCGTCAATCTCTCAAGTGCCACTTTGTCTGATAGCTTTTCACTCCAGCGAGAAGTGTGAGTAGAAGGAGTGGGGGAGGAAAAGAGGAAGGGAGGGAGAACATGAGGGGAGGAGGTAAATGTCACTGAGAGCACTTCGTGATTTTTAAAGATTTGCCAGCCTCACAGTTCGTCACTTCTTGGCAGTTACCTTACTATGAGCAACAATAACAAAACAACAGCTCACAAGATTGCAAAGGAAGTAACCTCACCAGACGGAGGAGGATAATTTTAACCAGAGACAGTTCATCCTCTGAAAGCACATGCATGTACTTGCGTGTGCAATGTGACAGGACCTTTTGTTGTTTGTGTTGAACAAACATTTAGAACAATCTAATGGCAGACATGTTATGGAAAAGTGATGTGCAATTGACTTAATTGACTTGTAATCAAAGTGTACTGTTAGAGCGTGAGGAAAGTTTGTTTATGTTATCAAATTATAAATCTGAAATGACAGCAGTCTGCACTGTGGCCTGTTGGAGACAGGATAGGGCGACTTCTACTGCATTGGATGGCTGGAGTTGTAAAACTCTCTCACTTCTAAGTAATACCTTATTTCTGCACAGTCCTTTTTTTCCTCAACATATGTGATAATTTATTATATATATTTTTTATAAAGGTATGTTACTACCTTACCTCAGCTTACTTTTACGATGTTAAGTTTCCTTATGAAGAGAAATCATGGTCACAATGGGTGGATTTGGATTGTCACAAGATGTCCCAATGCTAAAGGAGCATGAGTAACATGGAGGATATGACTGGCATATCACGGTTTGTGGTGTTGAGCTAGTATGTCAGCATCAGTGAATAGAGGGCGAGAGCAGCAGCTGTCATCGGGCAGTCATTCCTGACCTTAAGAAGCCCAGAGTTTTTAATTTGTTTTTTTTTTGCATGCACTGAAGAGCAGCGTAATGAACCTTTTTTCATTTCTGCTTTCTGGTGGGAAGGAAAAAGTAAGAAATGCTTTTAAAAAATGGTGTCCAGTTTATAGGAAAAACATTCAGCCAGAGTTAGGGTTGCAGCTCCGGTTCTGTTCAGGGCTTTGGGATTGGTGTTCAAATCGAGAGTATTGGGGGGGTTGGAGGGGGTGGGGGGGTTCGTTGTTTTCTTTTTGAGAGGGAGAGGCAATGGTTCCTGAAGAATTTATTGTTCTTAAATTAGCCTGTCAGGAAAGGTTCCAGTAGTTGAAGTAGCCCCATTAATCTCTAGTAATCACATGGTAATGTTTTGCTTCAGGTGAAAATGACTAAGGTTACAGTGAAGGCAGCTGCTGCTGGATCAGTCAAATCCTACACTTGCCTCCTACACCGACTGGATTTTTGACAAGAATAAAAGCAAAGACATTTCCTCTTTAAGAGCATCATCTACTACACTGTCATAAAGGGAAAGCATGAACTTTCAGTGTGCATGTTGGTCTCTTCCTCAAATTATTGATGCTAACAAATAAAGCTGCTGTGAACTAAATTTAGATCATTGTGAGCGAATTTTCCTTCTTCAAATTAGCCAAAAATAGGGAACCAGGAACTCAACTTCAGAGGTGACTTTGAGAAATATTTGAATACTCTCGTGAGCGCATGTACTAGTTTAGAAAGTATATCTCAGCTTTACAAATGACTTGTTGTATTCTTGGTTATTGTTTGACGCACAGCATTCCTCTACAGGAGCTTTTGGTAATTCTGCTGACTTAATAGCTGTATCATCAGTTATGACACCTTTGATGGCATCATATCTGTCTACAGGAGCTGACAACATCAAGAAATATTGGAGTCGTTACTACCAGGGCTCACAGGGTGTCGTCTTTGTATTGGACAGCGCGTCGTCAGATGAAGACCTTGAGGCAGCACGAAACGAGCTCCACTCGGCCCTGCAGCACCCGCAGCTCTGCACACTGCCTTTCCTCATCCTCGCCAACCACCAGGACAAGCCTGCTGCGAGGACGCCAAACCAGGTGACACAGACGGTTTACACTGCTGTTGTTTATTTATCCCATCCCACGCAACAATAACTGAACACGGCTTCTTCCACATATTCATGAAAACATCTCAGTTGGACATATCAGATTTGTGTTTGGGGCTTGGTAGCACTGTGATGAACGTGTGAATGGGCAGAGCTTTTTAAGGGATAGTTCAACATTTTGGCAAATTGGCCCAATGTCATAATCTCTATAGTTTAAGCGGTAGGTTTCTTACCTTTAATTGTTGGTGCAAGTTTTTAGAACGGCAGAGCAGAGCCGCAAGCTGCTCAGAGCTACGCTACGGAGGCTGATGGGATTTCTTGGTTTCTCTCACACCAAACTCATCAAATACACAATCCAGCAACTCCAAAACGCATGTGGACAAGTTGTGAGCTGCACATTCACCACGCTATGAGATTTTAACAGAACGTTGTTGGATTGTGTATTTGATGTGTGGTGTGAGAGAAACCAAGAAATCCTATTAGCCTCCATAGCGTAGCTCTGAGCAGCTCACTGCTCTGCTCCGCCATTCTAAAAACAGCCTGCACTGACAATTAAAGGTAATGAACCTACAGTACTGCTATGGCTATGGGGATTATGGCAATGGGCCAATTTGCCAAAATGTAGAACTATCCCTTTAATTATGTATGCATGGTCATCAGTTTTATACGTCTAGTCAGGGTGGTGTTTGTGTGCCTATGAACCCGGCAGTGGTGTTAGCAGCAGCAGACCCTCGGGGCAAATTGGTCCCGGGTGAGGGGCCTAAACTAAAAATGATCAAACAATCTCAATAAATTGGTGTTTTGGGAAAAGAGAAATCTCATCCAAAATACGGAAACAACCTGCAGCCAGGTCTGGAACAAGAGCTTGCAGGCAAGTCCCAACTGGGCAAAGGCTTTGCTCAAACTCTCTGCCATGTGGGTCAACCTAGTCTCCTATTACAGAGCTGCCCAGGGTGGGATGAACCAAATAGTTGGATAGTGATGGAGGGTATGGTGATGACACTCCAGCATGTTGCTTAGGTAAAGGCCTCTGACTAATGCTTGTGCCCCGTGGACAGTATAGTTTGAGTTTTCCACCAGCTCAGACCTGGTGCAGCATTAACATCCATCTCGGGTGATCAGATCACATGGACGGCTGCGAGTCCAGGTGTGAATGCAACCACGAGACGTTCAGGATGCATTTCAGATCTGATTACTGTAGTAAAACCACATTCACAGGTGATCAGGGACTCTTGTGGTCTCATTCAACACAAATACATCCTGACCACATCGAAGGACCGCCAAAAGTCCTTTGCCACAGTTTTATTTTGGACCAAAAATATTTTCCTATCTCAAATGGATAAGACTTGATGTGATTGTAAGTGGTGTGTTCAGTACAGTAATTCACTCAACCCTTTCCGCTTGCTCTCTCTCTCTCTATCAGACTCACACACACACATACTGTACAAGGATATTTACAATGGACACGTCTGTTGGTTGGCTAAAAATAACACGTACCTCTTTATTTGCATATGAAATGAGGAAGTGAGATCTGATCACAGGTGGTCAGCGGAAATGTATTTTAAAGCCAGGCCGACGAGGCAGGTAGACCACTTCAGATCAGATAACTGAAGATGCATACATACACTGTAATAATACCGGGGCTATCTGTAATGAACATACACACAGTATCGATTGACATGCCATGGTCAAATCTTTTTACTGTTGATTTCTCTTCTTGGAGTTGTGACCAGAGATTGTCAGTACCTAATTAGCTGGTGGATGACAACGTCGTTCAAGTATGTTGTAAAGCTGAAGAAGTAACAATTTCAGGCCTGGTTTGCCCTCGGGAATCCTGAATCAGCAGACAAGAATCTGGAGTTCAGAGGGACGGCAGCTTCTGTTGTTGCAGAAGCAAAACTGTGAGTGTGGAAGGTGATTGGGGATTCATGAAGGCTTTTAGTTGGCCTCTACAAGGTTTGGGCAAACTGTCAGAGGACTCAGGGAGGAATAGGGGCTTCCTTTCTGCAGGGGAGGAGGTCTGCTGAGCTCAACTGGGGATATCACTGAGCAGTGTGGGAGGAACACATTGAGAAACTCATGCAAAGTTTTAAGACAAAGGGCTCTAAATGTTGTTATGTTGTTGGGCTGTCTTGGTTGACACATCTCTTCAGTGTTGCGACACGGTGTTCTTCGGTTACTGAGATATTAAACTTCTTATCCTCCTGTGGAAATCTTAAGCCAAGGTGCTGGAAACAAGGCCTCAGCCAGTTGTTGAACAACAGATACAACAGCATTTAAGCAAATTCCACTCTGATTGTGGAACAGTGAAGCAAATTTCTACATTTCAGCACAGAAATGAGGTGGATTTCTCATTCCACCTGACCTCGCCATCTGGAATGACATTCTGGGCAGAAAGAAAGTCTGTGCTGCTGCTACTACCATGATCTAACTTGTTTGTCACCAATTTTATTGATTTGTCTACTGTCATTGGCCATTGCCGTGGCACTCCAACAAACTTATTTTGTTGTGATGACGCAGAGTTGTGTTCACATTGATCTTTCAGCTCCAGCTCCAGTCCCAGAATGACCATTAAACTCAAATACCTTAGAGTTACAATATTAACGAGCACTCTGACCAGCAGTTAAAATCATGAATTTTTCACATAAATATCTCACATAACAACAATTGGACATCGTCAGTGGGGAATCTGATTTGTATTGTTTTTAATGTTGGAGGATTTTCCAATCTCAGCTCACATTTTGTAATACATTCATCTGTTTCACAGGCTTAGGGAACACACAAGGCATGTGCGTCCAAGATGCTTGCTTCTTCTCCTTCTTGGTAAATGGTCCATGAAACTACTTTTGGGCTCTGGGACACAGTGTTTCCTTAGTATGTTTCCCCCTCTTATTTAAGGGATAGGTTTTTATTGTTACTTGCTATTTGGCATTTAATCCTCAAAACTAAAAATATGGGATTTCTTAACATCAAACAATTAGCCAAAACGCCTCTAGATTATCCTAAGAAGCACAACAGCGTCTCATTTTAGAGAACAGTCAGATCACAGATGTTTTCGATTCCATATTTTACCCCTATTGGAGTGCCATGCCTCCGTTTCTGTGGGAAATCTTTCAGGGCATTGAGTTCACTTCTTGCGCTGGTATTTTTTTTTTTTGACTGAGTTGTCATCAGGGTGAAATACTCCATATTGTGTTGAGCAGATATGTCTGTTCTAATCCTTTCTGTATACTGTCAGAATAACACTGAGCAAGTCATCAGCAGCGGCCAATGCCGAGCCCCGTGAGTATGAATATTAGTTTCTTGTGGGTTTAGTTTTCTTTTGGCCGCTCCACGAACAGACAGACAGACAGGCAGAAATAGTTAGATGGTAGAAATATTATGTAGTAGCGATGGCGTGTTATGACATGTCGCCAAGCCCACTGAGGACACAATTAATCACCACTGGTGGGGACAGGAGGAATAAAATGCACCACAACTATTGGTAGCCTGTGTGTTTTCTCTCTCTCTCGTGTCTTCCTCTTGGTGGTCATGCTCTACCACTGCACCGAGCCTCACAGAAGGAGCCCCTTGGAGTAGGATGTTATGGCTAGCAGTCCCTGTGCAGTACTCACTCATGTTTCAAAAACCTGGAACCTCACTTTCCTGCTCACTTACAAAATCACCTCCACAGATACACATTTCCACACATACACACGCACAAAAGTATGCACGTGTATCATCCGCAGATCAGTAGTAGATGCTGACCTTTCAAAGATTGGAAGCTCTATTTTCGGAATACATAAAATTTGTCCAAAGAAATAAAGGAAATGCTATAATTGTATTTTATTTACAGTGTATAATATGTTCAATGGAAATGGACCGTGTCGCCAAGCAAACACCAAGAAATGAGCAGCAGTTTTTCTCTTGCAAAATCCGCAATTGGACGGAATTTGAAAACGCCCCGATCTGCTGCTGGTGTATGTTTCAAAATTGCTGTCAATCCAACATGGATTCAGCATCCAGGCCCGCCCACTGCTCCATTCACTCCTGGAGACGTTGAGCGTCCGTGGGAGGGACTTCCATTGAACGTCCAGTTGGGAAAATAGAGTCAGTCGACCTGCGATAAGTAGCCGACTCGAACTTGTCTTACTGTGCGTTCACAGTAACTGACAACAAAAGTCAGACGTCATTCATTTTCTATGAGAGGCGGAGACCTGAGCGACCAAAGTGTCAACTGCTGTTACTGTAGCTGCAGTTAGCTGCCGTCAGCTGCGCTTCCAAAGCGTCACCAAACGAGAAGTTGAGTCTCGGTTAACTTTATGGTAATTAACTATGACACAGTTCGGCAGCAACCAGTCAGGATAGACGTCTCCTTCTGCTTCTTTAAATGACCAGTGCAATCAAACTTTGATGTCGTGATGAGCGACCAAAGCGGCTAAAAATATTTTGCTGTTTTGGAAGCTGTCTTGTTTGTAGTACATCCTCGGGCAACTTTACCTCTTTGGAAGCTTTGAATAGGTAAAATGTAAACACAACAGTTCATATTTTCCTGTTTATCTATTTATTCATTTATTTATTTAACATTTTAGAGAACGCATAACCTCCCTTGCAGCCCCAGAGGCCTATTGAATGTTTCTGAAGGAAAACTAAGATGGAAGCCTTGAATGGGGACGATCTGCAGTTCCTGGTTTTGATCATAAACACTGCTGCTCCTCTATGATGCAGTGGGAAGAGAAAGAGGAACAAGTTCTACCAGATTCTGCTGTGACCTAAACTGAATGCAGTTCAGACAAACCTATGACTCCACCTGAATCAGTTTAACTTAGTTTAGCTTGTTAGTATTGATTGGTTGTACTTGAACACAAGGCGCTTTAGTCATGGAAACCCACTAATCTTATTGATATTTTAAATGGCAACTGCTTGCTTTAAGCCCGACAACACTGGTCTCTTTGTTGGCTCTCATAACGTAACCAATTAATCCAGTCTGTGAACTGTCCACACTTTCTACCGGTCTTAGCGTGATATGTCCTCTGCTATATTTGACCACTCATTGCATCAGTGTCCGGAAGTATTGACTTCTCTGAACTGTTTGCAAACACTGATGACACGTGAGACTGGCTTATGGGGAGGGTGGGGGTGAGATAGATGTCGCCTAAAGGCCTTTTTGCACCATGTTAAGAGGGCCACCTCGGTTCACAATGAAGGATTTTTGTAAAGTGAGTTGATCGAGCTGGCACATGGAGCTGATTTTCATACTGTGTCCCCTTCTATCAGCTAAACATAATTGAGCATAGGGAAATTCGTGCACTGTCACTGATCCATTTTGTATTTGTTTGTCTGCACTTCTGCAGAATCTTTGAAGACTCAAGGTGCTCTTTTTGAAGGAAACCTCCTCTTCTAACACTTAACACCCTTCTCTACATGCTTACCTAGCACTTGTTAGGCACTTTCAGCACACTTCTGATCTTCTAGCACTTATAGAACAGTTACACCAAGGTCTCCTCCTGAAGCTTTAGGGATGTCCCTCACTTGTAAGTTGCTTTAGATAAAGGTGTCTGCTAAATGAACTAATGTAATGTAATGTAATGAGCTGGTCATTTCTGCAATCCTAACAAAAGGCTTTGAAGTCTTTGATCAGGGCCGGAAACATCTCAAATTCATTAATTTGATTCCACTGACAGTCTAAGACACTTGCAAATTCTCTACGTTACTGCACTCAGCGCTGACCTCAGTTGTGGGTTCAAAACAGATACTCATTTGGCATGGATTTCTACGTGTGTGTATATTCTTTCAAATACATTTCTGTGTGTGGAATTTCATGGTCATTATGAGTGTGACGAAGCCCGTGTGTGCATATTATCATCATGACTCACGGCTGTGTCACCGAAGGAGCTTAGTGTTCAGTGACTCATGAGTAATCATGGCTAAGATAAAACCACATTTTAAGACCAACTCGGAAGGAAATCATTGGCTCCTCCTCTTCTCATACACCCCTCAAAGTAATAACCCTCTTATGTGCTCATTAATAACAGCCGTCTTATTTATTTATATGCCAGCACTGTTACACTCTGTCTGACCTAGTCATACGTGCACTCACATTAAAGATCATATCATATCACCCTCTCTATGTTAACCAAACATTTGCTCAACATCCATAGTGGTCTCTTCCTGGAGTTTATTTTCAGTTCTCCCCAAGTTCCCATGCTGTTCGTTTTAGGGGACCTTCCACCTCCGGTACGGCATCTGTACACTTCAGGTCAGACCTTCTACAGCAACTCAGCTCGTCAAAGTGTAGCTGGAATTAGTTTGTCTACCTCTTATACCTGATAAGGTTATTTAATGGATTTAAACTGATAAAATTTTAATAAAAACAGGTTAAAACACGAATGTCCAAGAAATTCTGGCTGGTAGTTACTATCAAGAATAACATTTAATGTTTTATGTCCAGTAAATAAGATATCAACACAGAATCCTGATTTCAAATGTAGAAGGTTTTGACCATCCAAGACCAAATGACTTACATGATAAAGTACTTATTGTTTGAAATGGACTTTGTGTTTCCATGGAGGGCTGTGATGATGGTATATCTAAATTTCTGTGCCCTAGTTGCAGATGGAACTGCGTAAATATTTCAGAGAGCTCTTTTTTTTTCATTTTTCTCTTTTAAATCAGCAAGAAAATTTAAATTTCTACACTTTTTGTTACTCTACCACACATTAGGCCCCTAACTTCAATATGACAGTTTGTGTCCAGGAAGTTTGGGAAGTCCTCATATTTCTTATTAATAAAGGTTGTCAAGATGCTCTACTGTAGAGCTGAGTCGCTTAATATTAAATGAAAGTTACACTAAAAGTACCAAGGTACATGTCAGAAACAGGTGGCCAACTACTCTTAGCACTGGCCTAGCTGGTCCAGTGTAAGTGCAGTGTGTCTCCTCAGCTGAGGATAAAAGCACAACTACAGATATGCCACTTCCTATTTCTAAAACGTTATCATCCTCAGCAGCAGGGGTTGTTGGAGGCACGGCAGCAAGGCCTCAGAGTGAACCTTGAAAGTGTCAGGCTATGCAGAGTGTGTCTAACTGCATTTCTGAAGACACTTATCACGTACAGTATCACTCATTTATTGAGGTTATCTAGAGTATGTGTGCTTGCACTATGAATTACCTCTCTGAATGAATTAGTGGTGTAGCTGCCTCAGTTGATTTCTTGAAGGGTTAGGATTAGAGTATATTATGACCTGTATGAGAAATGTTATGCTGTAGATGTTTTCAAGTTCAAAGTGTTGTCATATATACAACACAGTTGCCATTAAAAATGTAGGCTAAGCCATGCAATGTAGCATTACTGATGTTTTTTTTTTTATATTTTAGGATACCTGTTTTTTTAACCCCAAGGAAACTAGGTTAACATATTTAATATCATCCATTGCACTAAACGGTCATTTTCAGCTCAGCTTCAGTCAAAGCTTCAAGCATCTGTGCTCTAAGGACTCTTTTCCAGCTCCCACATCAGTACAGGCTACAGCCAGTCATACTGCCTGTCTTTACACACGACCCAAATAATGGCGGACGTACATGTATTCTGTGAGGTTGGCGTAGGACACTATATGTGCCCAGTATGCTATGTATGTTTTCATTATTTATTAGAATTTCCATTAGCGTTTTCCTGAGTAAAATCTTTACAAAGGGTCAGTGCACATTGCTCTGAGATGTTTAGGGCCAGCGGAACGACGTCACTGAAACTTTTGCTTCATGCAAGCTTTGCACTATTCATTAGGTCATCACTAGGTGACTACAGAGCAAGTATATTATAAACACTGTAACAATGTAGTGAATGTTTTGTTTTGTTTATTTCAATTCTGGCAACATTACTTTGTGAAACGGAAACAATTCTCTTTTAAAATGTTTGGTTTTATGTGATGTCGCTATGAAGGCATTGATAAAATGGCTCACTACATTAGAGAGAAGCAGGTAATAAAAATAATTGTCTTCCTGACTCCGAGTCATAACCTTTGATCCGCCATAACAATTTGCTCTAGAAAACTCAGTCTGGTCACATCTGTAGTAATCCCTTTGAAATGTTTAAATGATTTAAGCATGTCTAAATGTTTATTCAACAGGTCACTCTAAATTAAAACAAGAAGTCAAATGTAAGGTTTTGTATATACCATATGTGATGCATGGATATAAGGCTGCAGGTCTTCCCACAGTTAGGACTGGCTGAATCCTCATTTTCCTTTCCACAAGTACACAGGGCTCTTGAGATGAAATCCTTGCCAACAACAATTATAATAAAAAGTTAGATAGAGGAAAAACACACAAAGCATTCAAGAGTAAAATACTTCAAACACATAAACACATAGTGGTTTAACTGTATTATTTTGGAGTTATCCGTCTCTGAAATAATTGAGGGTATAGAATAGTACATAAATGTTTTCAGCCATAACCTAAATAGAAAATCATAAACTACAGAATCTACATGTAACACTGTTAGAAAAGTAAGGAATAAAAGGGGTATATCTTCTTAACAAAGCCCATAATAAACATGGGTGAGGGTTATATTTTAGGGTATGTTTTCTAAGCGGGAATTCTCTGCGGCACATTATTTTCATTTTAACTCTTTGTTTCAAAGATTTGTTTTGATGTTTTTGTCATCACAAAAGACTCAAGTCTGCAGTTTCCAGTCACATTTACTTTTAAGGTCCCAAATCATTTCAAACGTCCCATATGACTTTTAAAAGGATCCCATCTGTAAATGTGAAAGTGCACATTCCCATGGATAATGATTATATAGTGTATAATGTTACAAGTGTAGAAGAAGCCATGTAATGTGTGTGTCTTTTGAAGGTCTGTATGTGATCTAGATTGCAAAATTAGATTAGGCCCACAGATGAATGAAATTATGTATTGATTCAGGGTTTATTGGAACATGGATTGGAGTTTGCAAACGTCCCGCTGCCCCCACACACCCCTGACTTTGTGCGACAGTTTGCATTAAAACTCCGCAAACCTCCGGAGACAGCAGCTGCCTCGCAGGTTCTTGCCTCTAGTCAATGTTTGGCAAGCACCACCCATGAAACAAGACCAAATTTAGTTGGTCTGACTTCTATTGGCAGCTCCTCTGGCGATGACACTATACACAAATGACGTCTCCATGTTGGCTTTCTTCTCACAGCAACCACTCTGTTGACAGAACAAGGTGGCTCATTTCCTTAACATACACACATGCTTGCAACTGCTAGCGCTGTTTTCTGGAGCAGACCTTGTTTACGGTGTCACGTTAGTGACTAAAGGTGTTTCTGGCACTGCTAGAGCGCGGGGTGAGAGAAGGTGGCGGTGGGGTAACACAGCTCAGCGGGCCTGTTAAGGCCTCACTGGGGCCCTCTGTGCTGGTGCAAGTGTTTTTCAGGATCAGGGTGGGTCTGGAGGAGGTAGAAGGAAACGTGGGACAAAATTCCTTGTTGACATCAATCTCCTGCCGTTGGGGGGCCCAAGGAAGCTGGGGAGGAGTGGAGGGGAGGTCACCCTGTTGATATAACACCTCAACAAAGCAGGTCTGTTTGGATGGCTGGGCCTAATGGACTGCGTCCACGAGGGGCTCTTGTTTTAGAAAATGCTGTCAGTGTTGTGGACAGAGGTAGAAGTCTTTGTGGTTCTATTGGTGCTTGTGTTATCAGGGGAAGAGATAGAAAACAGAAAGAAACCGATGATACTCTGCACGAGTGGAAAAACAATGGAGGAGTGAGTCACAGAGAGGAGAGGGGGGAGAAAGAGGGGAGGAGGGGGGGTTGAGCTGGCTCATGTGGAAATGGGGAGAGAGATTACAGAAAAGAAAAGAGAGATAAGGAAAAAATACTGTGAACAGGAAAAGGGGGAAGGCTAACCTTGAGAACCATGATGCAGCTTCCCTCTGAAATTAAAGACAGAAGCACAGAAGAGATGTGGTCAAAGCCGCCAAATGACGAACGGGAAAAGCACTCCTTCACAATCTCCCTCTCCTTCTCTTTCTTTCTCTTTCTTTTTCACACTTTCTGTCCCTGACTCATTGGCACAAACACTCGAACTGAAGTCAATCCAGCTTGAACGGCCCCTTTATGCTTTATTCCACTGTGAGGAAAACAATGCCTGGTATGAATTGGAGCACATCTGTTTTCAGTGTACCAAAGCTAAATCTGATGTGGCTTATACATTGTGACAAAGTTACACCACAGAGCAGCCACTCAAATGCGTCATACACTTCCAGGGTATTCTCAGTGTCCCACCAGCGAAAACCATTAAGCGAATTAAAGAACATTTGTGTTGATTGTTTGTGCTGCTTTCAGTGATTTATCCAGCTCCTTTTTCCCCTTCCTCAATATCCGGAAAATCTGGAGAATTGTAGCAGAATGAGAGACGGTGACAAATCCTCACCTCCTCACCAGCCAGCATGCAAACAATCATTAATCATCAATTTGCCATGTTTTGACAGATACAGACAGGCAGACACACACACACTCAGGCACACGCGGGTACATTGACGCAGACATTGTTTGTTTCATATATGCCATGTTTTCTGCCTTCGGCTGACCCTGGATGGAATAATTTTCCTCGCAAAAACAATATTTTCTCTTGGCTGTTGTTGACCACTGTTGACACAATCGCAAGCCAAGCCGAGAACAACTCCTCATTTGTTGTCAGGGCCCTGCATAAACAAGCCTCTCAGAGGTTGAGGTCTACTGTAAACAACCACCGGGCTTGCCCACAAACTTTCCTCACCGCAAGTGTTAATCTGTAGATTATTATCAATATGCCCTTTTTTTTTTGATCATTTCATTACAGTTAACAAGTTGATTTATTTGCTGCAGTAGTGAATGACAAAATGAGTTTATTATGAAGTTAATTGAGCGTATGGTGGAAATCCCACAATGAGAACTGCTGTCATCAGATCAGATGCTTTTGCATTCATATTAAGATATATGGGGACAACTGGCCTGTATCTGTATTCCACACTGTAACACTGGCTATACGTAAGAATGTGATACACTTACACACACAATGAGAGGGGGTGACAGACATGAAAGAACGCATTACGCATAGCGAGATGCCATCTGATGAGTGGTGAAGTGAGACTTTGCATCTGCATTGCATAGATGAAGTCACTGCTGGCCAGTCGCCTTGAATTTAACCCTTCATTTTCCTTGTTGATATTAATTTTCTTTTATCAGATGCTGTTAATGTTTACTCATCCTGCGCTATGCGGCACATCCTTTTGTTTTCTCGTTTGCGTCCGCACATAGATCCGTTCAATGGAAAGGTGTGTCGTGATAATTGTGTTTTTAGACCATTAAAGGGCCAACGAGGAGTTTCTATTCGGTTATAAAACAGTCTCACGTTAATGTGGATGAATCTACGCTACCCACACTTGTTAATGGCTCCATTTTCGATCAATATATCGTTTTGTCTCTATCATTATTTTGTTATTATTAGTGGTGGCGGAAACACTGGTCGAGCCGACCAGCGTTTCCTTACTTTCGGTTTCGTGGACGCAAATGAGAATAACGGCGATTCGGGCGGCGTTATGGTCGGAACTACGACGGTAACTGAACCTCTTTGAACCTCTGACTTTAATCCTTGATGAATGAAAACATGAGTCCGTCTTGCGCCGGTGGAGGAATTCTACGGTGCGCACGGAGGCAGCGTGAAAACACTTCGCTTTTCCAAAACTCCTCGTTGTCCCTTTAAAATTGGAGAGAGGATATCAGTTTCTTGATAGATGTTTCACTTTCTCTACTCTTTTCCCACAAGTTCTATTGATAAAGCACCAGAAACAGGAAGTTTCCAATCCCAGTCCTCTCTTACTTTCACCACTCCCTTTTCCTTACTCATTTTTTTTTTTTCCGCGTTCATTCATCTGCATTCATTCATCCTCCTGACTGTGTTTCCTCCAAACTTGACACGCAAAGCCTCTCCACACATTGTGGTGAAATAGTGGTCATAAACTGTAACAGTTGCTTTAACTGTGAGAACTTCCTGTCAGAAATGTGCACTCCTCGTGACAAATGGTGCAACTCCGTATCTCGTTCTCATAGAGCGCTGTGTACATAGCTTAATGTGATGCATGCACCTACTGGGTAATTCCTTTACGATCTGGCAAAACATGTGTCATTTAATCTTTGACCTCTTTCCATGTTTCCCCTTTTTCTTTGCTCACTTTTAAACTCCCAATAAAAGCGAGTGTGCTTTCACCTCTAAAAATGTTGAACCTACTCCAGCATATGAAAACCTATAACTCACTGGAAAGCGTGTTTTCTGGAGGGAGCAACCTGACCAACCCTGCAGCTCGGCAGCCACTTTCTGTTCTCCTGTGGTCCGCAGGAATGTGGCTCACACGGTGATGGAAAACCCACAACCAACAAATTGTTCTTCCAATGTTAAGAGGTCTCATTTGACCAATGCGTGTGTGCTGCCTCTGGATTCGCACACCAGAAATCAGAAAGCACTTGCACAGCAGGAGAGATGGAAACGATCAGTGTATGACAGGTGTGAGCGCATGTTTTTACCAAATCCTTTAACCCAGGGACCCATGTGAAGGATGAGGAGTGGTACTTTTATGTCAGTTTATATTTCTGCTTTAGTTTTTATATTAGTCTAATCATTTGACAACTGTTTCAAATTTCAGATGCGTGCACCAACATTGTTATAAAACATAAGTGTTGCACTTTGCTGGCATCGTTGGTTCCTCTCCTCTTTATCAGTGTTGGTGGTAATTCTCTGAATGCAAGCTGACCAGGGTGAACTTGTGTGTACTCGCTCTTTTTTTTCCCGAGATTCACACCCAGTTAATGGAGATGTCCTGATCACTGATTGGTGGAACTGTCAGTGACAGCTATAGGTGAGGCCACCACCAGAGATTAAGAGGGTGGTTGGGTCATGGCGCTGGGAAGTAATTGTTAGCCAGTCTTTTTGTCTCTATTATCAAGCTTCCTGAAATAAAGTGGGTGGAGTGGGGGGCATGGGGGCTGGGCCTGCTTCTCTGTTTGATCATTGATCTCCATGACCCCATTTGAAGGCTCTTAATCTCTCAGTTGACCTCCTCAAGGATTTTTTTTGAGGAAGGGTGACAGGGGTGGATGTTGACTGGGAACTACCAAGAGAGTGAGGATGCTGCGGGGAAAGTGATGGGGGTGTTTTTCCGCTCGAGTGCGTATATAGTGGTGTGATGACCCTGGAAGGTGTGTGGATACACATGTATGCTCATGCTCAAGTCTATGCAAATCTGAAATATGGAATTTAGTAAACGGTGTTTTGATTTTTTTTTTTCTTTCTTTTTGTTCCTCCTGCTGAACCACAGATACTCAGATACAACCCAGTAAGTTTCACAATCAAAGTTTACATAGGTCTGGCTCACTGTTACTCAAGGAGGCACAGATAGGGTTTTGTTGTCAAGCACAGGCCTGTCTGTTCTGTGCTTTTCTGTTCTGAGGTTTTGTTATGCAGTTCCTGGTAGCCTGATCTGCATCATAAAATATGCCTCCTCTCCTTTTCCCCTCCTTTCTTTTTCCTTCCTTTCAAAGCACTCTGAGCTGCAAAATGATGGTTATTTTCCTTTAATGTTATTGTACCTGTTTGTATTTATAGTTGTTGTTGTTGTTGTTATGGTTTCAATCCACCTGATGAAACGACAAGGTGCAAAAGTATATACAAGTGAAGTCATTGATACCCAGCCGGCATAAAGGTGATTTTCTCTCCTAACCCCAGTGGCTGAACATGAAGCCTGCCTCTGAGGATGTTCTTCCATCATGCAAATGCCTAACTCTATCCCCAAAGAAGATTTAAGGCTAACTTTCCTCCAGCCTTTGTGCCTCAAGTCTCCAAGGCACTACTCTCCATGACAATAAGAGGATAACGCTGTCTCTGTCTTCAGGGCTCAAACTGAATATTGTGACAAGACAGCAGACTGCACCATTTCTCATATATCTGCTCCACAATTGAACCACTCAATACACTAAACCATTAGTGTTGTCCATATCCTCATGACAGTGCTGCTCACTGACAACAGGCTGTGTAGAATATTATGTATTTACTTATTTATGAGATTTCTTTTTTTTTTTTTAGGCTTACATTAATGCTGCATCTGATCTCTTATAGATTAAGTAATGGATCCACGAAAATTAATACAGTATATTTACTCAAAATATATTTTTAATGGTTAAAATTTGATTTATCATTAACCTCCCATGATACATGCAGAAAAATAAACACTGAACTTCAACAGATAAGTAAAGATTTATTCAAGAAAGAAACAGCAGAGAGTTAATGCGACATAACCTTTTGCACAGTTTGAGACAGTGATTACGAAAGTATCTTGAACCTGACCCTGTAGGACCATAATATTTCCCAATTATCTTGAATTATTGTTTTAAAAACCAGCTGAAAACAGTGAGTCAACCGCAACGCTGAAGAATGACAATAAGTTATTAGGGATCAGGAGAGCAGCATATTTTGAACATTCTCATTCCTGTAACAGACATCGAATGAGGTCACTGTTTGTGGCCTTATTTCGCAAGCAATCTCCTTAGTTTAAAATCATTTCAGTAGATTAAGATCCAAAACACCCAAGGGTTGGAGCAGCTGACCGATTCAGGTGGTCCATTTGATTTGATTACAGTGAATAACTCATAACTCTTTCTTTTGCACTGACATAAGCACAGTTTTGCAATGCAGTTTATTGAGGTCACTTTGTTTTCTTTCACTTGTAACTGCTGCTCGGTGCAATTAACAACCGATGACAAGGCGTTTGACACACTTTTAGTTCGGAGGCCTTCATGTGGATCGCAAACATTTACCTGTTTTGTGCGGGGAAGAAGCATTGTGACAGGAGACAGGAGGAGACGAAGAGATAGGAATGTTTTCATTTTAGCGTCTTCGGTATTCAGGCCAGATAATTAAGCTGCTCTTTTAACTTGTCTCTTCTTCAAGACCTCCAGATGCGCCCGAGTGTTGTCAGACAAGGTGCGTCGCTCCAACACGCCCCATCATCCACGAGCAGCTGTGCAGATGTGCTCATTTATGCATGCGTGCGCGCCCCCGCGGTAATCAAACAGCCTTGTTTTACATCAGCAAACCTTTTCCGCCATGCACGATCTCCCTTCCTCGTTGTGTCACCCCCCTACACACACACACACACACACACACACACACACCATGGTGTTACAGTATGTGGTCAATTCACTGCTCGCCCTCAGGAATGCAGCTGCAGCCCGACTACACCACACGCAGACACACACACACATACACACACAGATGCTGTGGTCTCTCCTTCTCCTTTACTGTCCTCAGCTGGAAAGGTTTAAAAAAAATGAAGTTACACAAAATCTCTGGGAAGGAAACCATAAAGAATGGATTTGATGTGAAGAGGAAAACCACAGTGCTTGGTGAATTGTGATAATGACAGACGGAACACTTCCTGGCTTCTTGTTTTGAGAGGAGATACTGATCTCCAGCAGTGTTACCTAAGATACTCAGTGTAGCCAGGCACAGAGATTACGCTGATGAGGCCGAGGAAAAGCGAGAGGGCCAAGGAAACACAAAGCTGCAAATGAGAACAGTATTGTGGCAGAACGTCAGTGCCCCAGACCTCCCCTCCTGCTTATCGCTCTGCCCATCGTCTGGAGCTCTTTTATAAGCACGCCAATTGTATCCAGGCCACGCTCGGGCATTGCCTGTGTTTTTATATGTCACTCTGCTTCGGTAGGTGTGCCTGGGTAGGACACATAGTGACAGGGAACTGATGGACAGCTCCAGCCTCTTTTTGCTTTATATTTCCTCAATTGTACGAAGACATCTTAGGGGGAGGAGTGATGTGGCTTTTTTTTTTTTTTGCTTTTACATTCTGGCAGCGGTGTTTAGCAAACATAGCTGGTTGTGACCTAATTATCTACCTCTTAACTCTGCTCTATATTCAAAATGCTGTGCGGATATCATCTCTTTCTCATCCATTGCAGCGTGTCTGGTGGTCTCTCTATTTTTGTGGCTCTCTTGACCTGGAACGCAGATTTAGGTTGGAGATTGTTTTAATAGAGTTCAGCCCCAGCGAGGATGGCGGTTCTTTAGTTCTCGACTTTCATGATTTCCTTTAGATGTAAAATGTTTTGGACTCTGCTGTTGTTTTCATGCTGTTTTAGGCTTTTATTCAGCTCCTGCGAGTCCCGATCATTAGTCAAATTTCTGAATAACGCCGAGTAGTCTATGAGAGCTGTTGCTACATAATGCACATAAGGCTGTGTTTTTTGGCCTGAAGCTGTATACAGCTGTTGGTATATTTTCTTTTTTTTTCCTGAATCAGATTTTTTTTTTAATATTCAGTTTCCCCATTCAGTTGAATTTGCTTGTTTAAGTATACAGTATGCACATACAGTAGATATCTTCACATTGGTGTAATGATGCTCTGCACTCTGTCCAAAGCCTGTGCTCTGGCGTCTGCATTCCTTCATGGCACAACCACCTCCAGATGTTATCCTCTTAAACTGTACCCATCTACAGTCTTTTCTCTGGAAAGGCAGGTAACCCTCTGCTTGGGTTGGATTTCCCCCCATAAAGCCAGTTTATTTGCAAATGTTTTTCATCTCTTCAAAAGGCTTTGACATTGAAGCCTCTCAACAGAGTATTCTGGATAAAACATTAAGGGATCCAGGCCTCACAAACAAACTTTCTCCCTGACTTAAAAAGACAAAACGACAACTCAGGATATATAACTGCGCAGTTTTATGAAAACGAAGAGAAAAACTTAACAGGTCCATCGCCTGACCGACTCTTCCTCAAGACTTTCTGTTACCTGAACAGCAGTGTCTGTCACTGATCTTATTAGACCATCTGCTTGTGCTTTCGTCTCATGCTGAATTTGTGTCATATTTTTCTGAGTTGCACTTAGTTATTAGCTAATATTCACAACAGGATGGTCTTGCTTTTTCTCCAGCTGCATGATGCTAGTTTTAGAATATTCTTTAGCAATCTCTAAACAATGCACAAATGCATTTTGTGTGCTTTATGTGAACAGTATAGGTAAGTGCATACCTATGTTTTTTTTCAGACATATATCTTCATTTTCTCATCCATCCCATCCAGAAATCAACTCACCCCCTGTGATGGCAGACATGACTGATCTGCAGGCTTGTCAGGTACCATCAGCGCAAAGCTGGTGCCATGTGACGCCCTCGGCAGCTTGCCAAAAGCTAATTGTGCTAATTGGCGAGCGCCAATCCTGTAACAAGGCTTTGAGGGGCAACCCACCGACACAGATGAAAGCGCTCAGATTTGTCTTGTGTCAAGGACTTGTGGGTAATCGGCGCATCCGCTGACCTGCAGGCCAGAAGGGCAGGACCACAGTGCTGTAGCCAGTCTGTGTGCGGAGAGGGAAGAGGAAGGGGGACGTGAACCGGAGGATCCGTCCACTGGATCTTCCCAGGCATCAGAAACCAGAGAATAAAAATGACATTCTTACAGCTTGTGACTGAACCTAATATTTTTTCCTTGGGAGGACGAAGTTTTGCAGCTTTCAGAATTTCGTGGGCATGTTTTCAACTTCAGCTGTTAGTTATCAATGCAGATTTTTTTTGACAACATTAACTCAGAAATATATCCACACAGACGTCTATAAAACTTGACCTGGTCATGTGTGTACATCTGAAGCCAGCCCTGTGCTTTGGTCTGTGGAAAAAACTGGAGTATTTATAATCCAGTCTCAGGATTGATAGATGAGCCCAGAAACCAGACAGAAACTCTCCCAAGGGCTTTAACAGTCACCAGGTCATTTTACTTTTGCAGCTTTAGTTGTCTGATAGCCTTAGCTTGGGGTGGAGGGTGGAGGGGGGTGTTTGGTGTTGGCTGTCTACGATGGAGAATCGGTTTAAAAAACCGATGAACATATGCTTCTGTTTGTTCCTTCAGCTGTTTGTTAGTTGTGTCGGGCTCATTCTCCTGGCTGTAACATCCTATTTCCAAAAATCCTTTACTCAATTTTCATACTGTCTGGAAACTTGTCAAAGGTTTTCACATAGTGCTCAGAAAACCCTGTGCAGGATCGTCTGTCTGTATTTAAGCATTAAACAAGTTTGACCAAAGGCATTTAGTTGGTTCTAGTCGATGTACTGCACATGAGAGGGAAACGCTGTGTGAGAAACCAACACACAGGAGACAGGCTGTGTAGTTGTAATTTGTAATTTTCATACCCTTTGGCACACTTTGGATCTAAAATGTATACAGTATATGAACATCGACATAATATTGAGACCATTCTGACCCCGGTACATTACTTATTTGTGATCCATAACATCCATGTGTATCCAAACAGGTCAACATGCAGTCAAACCTACTGACATACAACTGTATCAAAGCCCAGCCACAGCCCTCTGATCACTATGAAACATTTACAAACATTATGCATGCCTGTGGCCTCATGGTCCGAGAGTTGATGCTAAATCCAGCTCGACATCAGGTGAGGTGGGATTTCTTTTTGAGTCCTTTTTAGTCCTGACTGGCATTCACACGCATTATCCAGCCAAGCCAACATGCAAATACACACATGCATGTACACACTCTTCACTTTCTGTTTGTCTCATCAGTCCTGTTCAGCTCAACAGATGCACGGGGGCAGATTAGCCTCGACTTTTCCGATAGGGGGCAGCCCAGAACTCAGATAGCAGAGTTACTACACTGTGTGGGGATGACTCGCATGGAAATCATGGAGTGTGGGTGTCTTTTGTGTTACTGGAGTTGGAAATGAACTCTGATGTCTGCCCCCCTCCCCAGTCAATGAACAGTTGAGCGGTCTACTGTTGGAGTTTGTTTTTAGTTTATGCTTCATTCATCGAGGAGCTTTTTTGCATTGTAGGTGGTATTATACCTAAGGTTACTGTAACATGCTGGCACTTTGTCAGAAGAGGGTTTTGCAATGTCAGATAGTGGTGATGTGGCTTAGTGGAATTTACTGTATGTAATTGAAAACATGTGGCGTTTCATCACAGATTAAAACAACTTCACCTGTCAGTGATCATAAGTTTTTGGCTTGTGCTCGAACAGATTTAATTAAATGTTGAATCTAAGTGATTGAAATGTATTTTACTACTTTCCTTTGTACTTTAATCAAGTGTGAAATACAATATTACCTAATTATGGCAGATTTTTTTCTTCATACCTTTGTTGAATAATGTCTGGAACTTGATACAGCCCCGTATCCCATATCCTTTCACTAGAGTTATCGCTGTTTAGCGCTGGAATGAAGAAGTTTCCCTCAAATCGAAGGACAATTGATACACGTCTATTAAAATGCAACAAAGCAGAAGACTCAACAATCAATCACAAGCTCTGGGTTTTAGCAGGCACATTCTGTATTGAAAGAAAAGATGAAACGCAGCCGCTCTCTTTGACTTTGTTACACCTGTGACAGCTCATGTTGGAGGGGTTAAACAGTGTGTGCCAGAAATTAAATGAATGCACAGAATACTTGGCAAGGCGCTCTTCCCCAGTGCAATGTAGCTACATGAACATGTAAACTGTCTGAGTTTTGCAGACATTGCTGCAGGGCATAGGGAATTACACTGTCACACAGAGGATATGGAGCTGCCGTGATATCCTCTTGGCACATAGTTGAAGACCATCCAGGTGGAAATTGGTATGCTCTGCCAAGAGGGAGGTTTGCAGTGAGGTAGTTACGTGGGAGGTGCTCATCTGCATCGGCAAGCAGGTAGAGCAACAGTATGGCTTTACCTGTTGAAGCTGTCAAAGGGACAGCTGACGTTGGATGTGGAGTCAGGCAGATGTCAGAGCTTGTATGTGTATGTGCATGTGGGTGGGTGAGGGGAGGGGGGGTTGTTGGGTTTTTCACACCTGTACATTTCTGGGATTCATAATGTTGTGTGCACATCTGTCAGTACTCTAATCGCACCACACAGAAGAGACACGTGTTAGTGAGATTTAATTTCTATAGTATCACACAGGAGACAAATTGGAAATACAAAGCATTTTTACTAACACCTTGTAACAGTGCAAGTGTCTCTAACTTGAGAATTTGAGGTCTCTCTGCAGAAAAGACGAGAGTTCTGCAGTAGGTAGTAGATTTTTTTTGATACGATTATTGTGAGAGAAATAATCACAGTATTACAATTATCACGATTATTATGCATTAATTAATTTCACAACACTATTAATATGTAAAATCAAATATATTTAAAATATACATTACTATTTATAAAATATTTTAAATATCTATTGACCAATTATTAATCCATCAGGGGAAGTGTTTGAAATATTCAACTCATTAATTGTCATCGAAGTTAATTTTAATCTTTAATTTTTTTAAATTGCAAATGACACCAATTCAATGCTACTGTACATTAGGTAAATGGACCAGTATCTGTGCATTACCTTTACTTTGACGCACATCTGCAGACATGGTTCATACATAATCTTTTTTTGGAAAGTGACAGTATTTAGGAATCTTTGCAATCAATTCATTGTGGCGTTTAATTAATTGTGAACACAAGTAATTGTGACATCCCTACTTTGCAGTGCTACATGATGCTGCCTCAGATTAGAGGTCTGCATTTGGAAAAGATTTGATGACAGTGTTGGCTGGTGACTTTCTAATGTCAGAAACAAAATCTATTCCTTCTGACGGCTTAAACGTTGGTGTGGTAGGGAATGCTACCTGTCTGGTGTAATTCAGACCTGCCTTGTTCAGTCCGAGTCAGTGCGGTTCAGATGTCATGTTTCGCTTCCGTAAGAGTTTTTTGTGCTCCTCGGCCCCGTCACAGCTTAATTACAGGGCTATAAATGATATTTACTTTGTGTACACAAGATGTGTATTACTGACAGCTCCTAAAACACATGCTGACTTCAACATCCTGAGTCTTTTAAAGACACACATGAAAAGAAGATGGAGCTCAGTAATCGCAGATCATTGCCAGATTTTTCTGTCTCTGAAATATATAAAGCAAGCACCCATGCACATTCTTGCACTTTTTGACCTTTTGACATGTATACAACTAGACGTTAAATGCACAAGAAATATTGAACTGTCATAAATACTGTACTGATACAGGAGTAAAAAAATGAAATAAGATGGCTTCACTTCCTCACCAAGTATCACCAGGCTTTCTCATTAAATTTCACTCTTTTGCCCCAAAACGACATTCTTTCAACCTCATGGCTGAGCCAGAGTTGGTAAAGAGCCACGGCCACCCTGTCTGCAGACACACAAGGCACAAGGCACATTTAATGGCTCTGAAAAAATGTCTACCAAAAATGGAGATGTGACCGACGGTATTTGGAAGCCAGGTGTCTTGAGCACCACGAGCCTGCCTGGGTATGATTAAAGCCCCACAGCATTATCTCAAACATTCTTCCAGTGAGATAACGTATCATGGTAAAGGGGTTACTGAACCGTACTGACTACTGCTTTCTGCCAACCAAGTGTGTACGCCATTAACCAGCTCTCACATCGTTTCTCCTTGGTTGAATGGGTTGGATAGCATTGCATCATGTAGGTTTTCATTACAAATAATTAGAAACTTTCCTATATTTAGAAAGAATTTCAGTGTGGTCTGCGTGCATGTGTTTTTTGTTTTCATCTGGCCAGTACACATGGAGCCCACACACCCTTGTGACTAAAATGTGATCTGTGTCTGGATACGCTATTTGTATAATCATTAATCCAACCGCACCACTTGTGTTTACACACTTTATTTGTGTTGTGTTGTCTGCATTCTGTCCACATTGTGATCATGTCTCGGTTTTCATGCAGACCATTGACAAAATGTGAGCAGGGAGGTGGTTTTGTTAACAAGAATAGACACGACAGTCTTTTTTTTTTTCTTCCCTCCAGTTATTTGACCCTCACAGAGTTGCTTATTTTGCCACAACAATGCTTATACTTGTTCAGCTTGTGTGGCTATAAGAGGGAAAAGTAGCAATGACTCGCTCTTGGAGTCAGAGCAGGGAGGAGGAGGGGGAGGATTGTACCGTTTTTGGAGACTGTACCAACCAGAAAAATAACATTGTTATCATTTAACAGTGATCCTGACTACAGCAGAAGAAGATCCTCATTAGATCAGCTGAACTTTATACTTTCCCATTCTATCATTTTCAGTTTGCAAAGGATTTAAGCACCACTGATAGACATTTAAACTGCAAATAAGAGTGTGTTTTTTGATGTATTTGAATTTATTGTCTTTTTTTCTTTTTGCTTATGCACAGTTCATACGTTTTAAGTCCTGACTCACTTCCTCAGTGGAGTCCCTGGAAGTATTTTGACCAAAAGCTCCATAATAGAGTGAAACTGAGCCGCTGACAAGGGAAGGTGACCTCCAACCTCAGTAGTCTTCTTCCCTCCTAAACTGCTACTTAAAGTCAGCCAGCATCAATCTTTTCCTGCTAAGTCACTCCCACACACATCTCTGGGCCCAACCGTCACTGTTTGCGGTGCATGCTGCATTGAGCATTTTCGCTGTTCCAGTGCGATTTGCGTCTTAATCGCGCCGGATGACAGACGAGTCCCCTGGGCTGTCTGGGCCACATGAGACGCTCTCGCTCGGCTCTTGTGATCTGGATTACCCTCCCAAAGTGCTTAAGAAGAAGAGTCGGAAGAAGACAGAAAAACACTATGGCAGGCATTACCCTAACAGATAATTTAAGGTTGAATAATCTCTTAAATTCACCACATCTTAAACTCAATTAACTCGCCAACCTGCGCTTCACAGTCCCTTTCATTCAGAAAATATCAACAAAAGAAGCTTTGATGTTATCGCAGCAGATATACAGGTTAAACGCAGGGAGAAAGCGACGCGTTATGGCGTGTCTTTCTGTCATATTTTCTTTTCAGTTCAGTAATACATTCTGTGAATTATGTACAGTACTGTATCTTTTGTATTTAAGTTGTGACTTCCACCAAGTGTGCTCTTTTTCCTCCACAAACTTTCCCCTCTGGGAACAGTTCGATGCTGTTTGTTGGAGCTGATGTGGGTGGTGTGAGCCATGCAACCCTGCCACCCTGCTCCAGTGTCCTCGTCTGTCCCTGTCTGGCCTGCCCACCCCTCCACCTCCCTCCCGCGGTGTCCTTTCTGAGGGCCAGCTCCTCTGAACCCAAACAACAGTTCCATTTGTTCTGCCAGGGCTGGGAATGCACTCAGCCATCTTTAGCTGTGTTTCTGCCAGCCCCACTGGATGCCAAACCTGTGGACCTTACTCATATGCCAGCTCTTCTCTTTCTTCTGCTTTCTTTCACTCTGTCTGCCTGAGTTTCTGACGGTGCCAATGTCTAAGTCAGCGGTGGAGGGTCCTGAGAAGGCACCATCTGTGTGGCTACTTGATCGTGAAGCCGCTAGGCAGTATGTGTCGCGATCAAAGTCGATGCTACTATAGCAGATAAAGATGTGAATGAGTGAATCATTTCAAGTTGTAGAGTATTGATAGAGAGAGGTTGAGTTTTTAATTTTTACGTTAGATCTCAGTGTCTAAAGTTTAAACACCATTGGCTTGAAATGTTCATTTTAAGTGCAGACGTTGTCAACCATTGGTTGTGATCCAGCACGACTAGTGTTATTTCTCACGTGTCATCATTGCTTCCAGCAGTGGACTTTCATTTGCTGATTGTTGTGTTTTTGTTTTTGCGTTTGAAGTATTGTGAGTGAGGTAGCAAGGAGGTATATTCTTCCATTTCTTAAGTTGATACTCTCCTTTTTTATTTTTTAGGATGCATAAATCCAGATTCAAATACCCGAATAGAGCACTTAGTTGGTTTAAGATAAATTTAATTCAATTTTAAGATAAATTTAATTCAATTACTGTTTAATTCAATCGTATGGGCTTAACATTTGTATATATTTAAAATTGATGGATGATTTACATAAGTATCTTCTGAGATTAGTTTAGGGGAAAAAGATACATGTCCTCTATCATTACTTCCATCTTATCCTTTCCAACAAGTTATCGATGTCAAAACTAGCGATGCACCAACTGACTGGGTGTGGATCTGAGTTAGAGTGGACCGATGAAGTGCCATCCCCTTATCAAAATTTGAATTCACCTTTTTTTCAGGTTTTGCAGCAGTGCTATTTCATATCAAGCCAAGAGACAAGTAATGCATATATTTTTTTTCAGCTATTTGCATTTGAGCAGCCACTGTTCATTGGAGACAAATAGGCCATGGACTAGACGTGAATGCCTCATTGCACAACACTCTTCCATCACCGTTGTGTGCGAGATGGATGAGTGAGTGTATGTAAACACCGCATAGGGCTCCCAGCACTGATCTCAGTGCTGAAGCAACGTGGAACTCTTCAGATTGCTCTTGAAGGACTTAAGAAAACAAAAGTCACTGATGGCAATCACTCAGTCTCACAGATCTGGTTGTAACCATTACTTCAAAGAATCCCTCTCTGCTAACTCAGAGAAACCGTGGGCAGAAGTTACAAGAAGATAGCAAATGAACTGATTGTATTCACGGAAAAATCTGTTCTGTTCTGTTCATTTGAGCGATTTTTTAAACAACACATTGAATTGAAATGCTTTGACCTATTTGTGAACCAAAGGACATGTTTACTGATATTCTTAAATGACCAGGGCTTCGGGTAAAACTATGTTTGATCGCATGGTCGGGAAGTTTTTTGGAAATTATGTTTTCCATGTTGACTTGGACTTTTTATGACCAAAATAGATCAGTCGCACTAAAATTATTTCCCAGCATTGTGTGTCAGATTTGTATCTTTCCAAATTCAGGCTCTCTGCTGGCGTCTCTGTCAACCTGACAAACGTGACAACAGGGAAAGTGGGCGAAAAGGCATGGGCAGGGAGGGCTTCCTCGGCCGAGCGGAGAGAATGAAGAAAGGGGAGTAATCTGCTCTGTCTGGTACATTACCCATGAATGAGGCCTGAGCACGTCAGGGGACTCATAGAGGATGCACTCTGGCCTTAGGATACAAAGAGAGGGCACGGCCAGTCACTTTGTAGCACTTAAATCCACCACTTCTGCTCCTACACATCATTCACCTCAGTCATTTCTCTGCTTTTCCTTTTTTGTTTTTGGACTCATATCACCCCCCCGCCCCCTCCTTAACAAGTGAGTGACACATTGCAACGCTAGAAGCCTACTTGTGGATTTAAATAAAGACTGGGGGATATATTTCAACAATCAAAGAAACATCTGTGATTTATTACAGTGACCTCAACAACACCCTAATTTTAGTTAACATCACATCTCAAGCGTCTTAGAAAATGTAACATAATCAGATTGATAGTCTTTGTGTCGACATTACATACATATTAATCAGCCCAGACATAAAATAAACCAACATGAAGGGGAATGTGGTTTTATTAATGAGCCACTTTCTTGGCTTTTTTCTCTCTTTTTTTTTGTTTTCTTCTTCTCCTGATCTAATTCTCAGAGCAAGACCAAGCACCTGCTCCCCTGCTCTGTGAAGTTCTTATCTATGGTAGTGGACAAACATCTTGTAAACAACTGGCTATTTGATCCCCGTGCCCCATCTCTCTCCACTTTTAGAACCAAGTGGCCCCTTAATGGGGATGTCCTGGCTGGCATGGATATGTCCAGACTTGTTATACAGCCACCCCACCCTACCCGACCCCTCCACCCACCCCCAAACAACAGGACCCCCCACTCTGAATCATGAAGATGTCGTATATGGGATATACTCATCTTTCAAGTCAGCCAAGCAATGTTATTCTGTGGGCTCTTATTCTTGACAACAGTTACCATGTAGGAGATCTGATTATAGCCTCCGTACTAGGTGTTCAGGGCTTATTCTCTGGTTATGATGTCATGAACACAAGAGATACCCCTGACCTCAGTACAACATGTTTATGTGCGAGGCTTAATCCGGGGCACCAGCAGGGAGAGACAGGTCTGCATTCCTCCATATGTGCATTATGATCTCATCATATGTAGGACTACACTGACATTGATCCAAGTTTACTTGATCTGTCCCTGAAGTGTATCATTACACGTGATAAAAATGGCCCAAAGTACTGTACAACCAAAAAAAAAAAAAGTTAATGGTGGTGGTTGAACAATCGGCTAATGACAGAGTTTGAAAAGAATCCATGACCTGCTTTGATTTTTGTTTCCTTTGCAGACTAATGAGTAGATCTGATGCCACAGTTCAGCTAAACGATTGATAATGTTATGGTACTGCAGGTCGTGAGTGCGTAAGTCCTGTAATAAAGTGATATTAAGGTAGCAAAGCAATGATTTATACTTTCTTTATCCTTTTTCATGTCTGGTAATCGGTTTGCATGCACAGCCGTCGTCATTCATTGTTTTTCCTAAGTGAGATTCACTGGTCCTTTGTTGTGGGGGAGAGTTTTAGATTCTGCTTTTAAACTGTTTTCATGCAGGCAAGTATAGGAAAGAGGCAAGTTACAGTTGCGCGTGGGGGGCGGATAGCAGAAGGGTGGGGCGGGGTGAGGTGGTGGGGAGGAGGGGGGGGCAGTTCGGATCCACAGCCAATTCCAGAAGCGAGGGTCTCAACGACGTAAATCTCAGAGCAAAATCAATATTTTTGCAAGGAAGATATGGAGTTTCACATCAGGTGCTGATGCATTTTTGGCATTCAGATAAGCAGCTTTGGAGCGTTTCAGTAGATTTGATCTGCCTTAAGAAGACGCACCCAGACGTTTTAAGGTATTTTGTTCTGCAGTGCAATACAACTGCAACACAGACACTCGCTGCAGACAGTATTGTGTGGGACTTGGCAGACACCCCCTGAAGCGTCTTTTGAAAAAGGTTACCTTGTTTGCCCCTTGAGCTATTTTCGCTCTGCCTCTCTGTCTGGACTCGCCAGTCTGTGAAAATACTCCTCACTAACCTTACCTCCTCCTCTCCCCCTCCCATCTCATGTCTGTCATGACATCACCAACATCAGGTATCCAAAGCAGACAGCAGTAAACGGGCATTTGTTTAATAAGCATTATTAACACACCTGCTTTGCAGCACATTCCTGATTACATGGTCTAATGGGACGGGCACTTCAAGGAGGATTAGTCGAGCCTGGGGGCCTACACCTGAACCTCTGTCCTACTCTTATATGCAAACACCTTCCAACTCAGACAAGAAAGACTGCGGAAAAGTCTATTGTAACCCAGCTCTGACGGTGTGTTTGATCCAACTGTTTGCCTGTACACAAAACACTATTATCCAACCGGTTTATCTGGTGCTTGTTTTTAATTTAAAGGAGCAAATTACTACTTGAAAGACTAATTCGTCCAGTAACCAAAGTCTGTACTGCAAACACCGCAGTTACTGTAGTATTCCCCCAGCACAGGGCAAGTTTAATCGTCTGGTTGCGTATCTAGTCTGTATTTTCAGACACAAGTGAGGGAAAGCAAGTGATGGTGCAAACTGTGCAATATCATTCAAATCCAACAGAAGCAAGTGCATTGTCCCAAACATGCATGAGATCGAATCTTCATTTTATTCATTATATTTTTTTTGCCACTGGTATGAGCATACCTAGTTGACTAAATGGAACTACACTTTTGCATTTTGCATTTTTCTGCATAGGTGTTTTGAAATATCAAGTATCTTTTTGACGTGAACTTTGTTCTCGAAATATCACCCCCTCACTCGTAATGTGATCAAAGTATAGCCAAGACACTTTAATGTAGATGTATCAAAATACTAATGATGTGTTTGTTTTTGGTAGCACAGGTTTTGTCCTGCCCAATATGCTGTTTGTCCTGCTGCTAAGTGCAAATATAAAAGGAAATCTGTCTCATTTCCCACACAGAATATTTCTCTTACCAGTCCCCAAGTGGGCGGTGGCAATTGTTGTCAATTTTGCCACTTAAACTGTGGGCATAGCACATAATTGTCTCTGCACCACCGGCATGTACCAGATTTGCAAAACCACCTTTTCATCCTTTTTTATCGTTGTGGATATGTGAGCACCAATTTGAAGCATTTCCCCCAGTGTGCCATGTTGTATTATACCATGAAGGACTTGTGGGCTGGTAGTGTGGCTTGTTTTTGGTGTTGGATGGCAGAGTGTAGGCAATTTTGTGAGCATGTTAACTTTATTATGTCTGGTATGAACTGGTGAATTCCCACTACCTTGTGATGTAACACCGCTCTCTACAAAAACAGTTTACACTAGATCTGTATCCCTGCATGCATTCTCCGTGCACGTGGCACGTTGTATAAGTCTTGGAGTCCAGTCACTACCCCTCAGGTTTAACCAGTGATTGCAAGGGAATGAACAAAATGTCTAAGGATATGACTAAGCCTGCTAAGACCTAATGGGGGCTAATGGTGAAATGTTAAAGGTCCCTGATGTGAAATGACCAGAATGACCCTACCCTCTGCCTAATGCCTGCACCCTGCGGGACGACCGGGCCTCAGCACTCACATCCTCTCAGAACACCGTGTTTCTGCGGATTAGTTTTGGACACTTGCTGTCTGGAAGTGGATCAAATAATTTTGGGTGTTTTGGAAGCAGCGCTGTCACAGCCTACAGATAAAGGCCGCGGTAGCTCTGCTTTCTAAGGATGTGGGTTCGGGAGCACAAACAGGAGTGATATCATTTACTTTTATTCTGGAAGAAGGCCAGAAACCGTTTTTATTATCTCATATGGAGCCAGATGTTAAAAAAGCTCCTCCTTTTTGTTGTATTTAAATTACTCGTTTAGCGTCTGCGGTGCAGAGGGGACTTTCCACTAAACAAAATTTACAATATTGTTTGTTCTTTTCTTTGGTAATCCTAGCCTGTGGAAAGATATTGTCTGTTCTTACCTGTGGAAATAAACTGCCAGTCATTGACAATGGAGAGGACGGCAATCGTGCTCTCACAATTACTGCAGAAAACTGTATACATCCGGACAATGGCATGTTTAACGGAAACGTTTATGTGTAATAATCTCTTGTAATTGAGGCCTTTTGAAGTGTTGCATGGGAGTTAAGGGCGCTTATTGTTTACTTGACATGCACACCAAACAGATATGCTCACACCTTCAGTGGAGTCGCTCCACCACAAGGCATCCTGTTGAGACGTATACTGTATATTTTGTGTAGTGTTTGTAACAGTTGCAGGTGATACCCCTGTAGTGCTTGTGTTCAGTGCAACTGGTCTGAACAGACAGACCCAAAGGGTCTCAGCAAAGTAAGATGAAAGCTTTGAAAAGGCAGCCCTACAATGAAAGCTCTTTGCGCAACTAAACGAGCCACCGCCAAGTTTTGGAACCGGTCCAACCACCACAACAATGCTCACTCAGCAACTATGCTTTATCCGCTTTGATTTGATTTGACTTTGATTTGGTAATTTATGTTCATTTGACTCTCGTCCAAAATGTACTCATTTACTCCCCACGGTGACGGCTTCACTTGATCACTTGAAGGTAATTTGTCAATAACACGAGAGGAGAGCTCTTTCTCAAGGCTCTCACTTCTGCTGCTCATAAAGTATTAGATAGTGTAAATGTTACACCGCCATATATACACTTTACTTCAACTGATAACCTCTGGTCTGAGAGGCTTTTCATTAACGCCCTGAATGTCTCCTTAATCTGATGCATGAGTCATTCGGAAGAAGTGTTGTACACTTCTACAAACTGACTGCATGTGTGAACAGTGTACACAGAGAAAATGTGTTTCCCTTTCATGTCACTGAAACCAAACCAAATGTATCATCCGAGTTTAGTGTTTTTCGTAAACAGGTTGAAAAGGAATAGTGCAGTCTTATTTTAACATGTCAACGACAGCTTCCCTGTTTCCTTCTCTTTCATACACATTGAAGAACGTTTGTTTAAACAAGTTTTCCCGGGATCCTGTGGATTGGTGATAATGATTTTGAGCTCTGTCAAGTCAGTGACAACTTGTGTTCCCAACAGATATCTCAATGAAGTGATAGTGTAATTATCTCCTACAGTTGAGACGTTTGTTTGACTCACCCATTCATTAAAGGAGAAGGAATACAACACTGGAGACGTTTCTCGCTGTCATCGTGTGCTCACCCACTCCTCCCATTGTAGGCATTTCATGATCCAGTTTCGGCGTAGAACTATAATAATACACTTTTTTTTAAATTAGTGCCAGAGGGGTTCTTGCCACTGAATAGATGGAAGTTCCTGCAGTGAGTCCCACAAGTTGGGAAAGATTTCACAAATATCGCTCATTGCTGATGACTGTTCATCTTAGCTCTTGCTACAGTACATGCACACTCTGTGATGCTTTTTACAATGTTGCACATTTGCATATTGATGATATTGAAACAATTAGATGAAAATTCACCTCTTAGGTAAGAGAAAAGTTTCCAAACAAAAAATCAGTCTGTAATGTTCCAGTACATTCAACAAACCCTGGACATCGTCTCGGCTCTGTGCGCTTCACAACATTTGTTTCTTGTTTTGTAAGAAACATGAATCATACTCAGCCATGCGTGTTAATTAAAGGTCTTTTAATCAGCTGTAGTTCGAGCACTCCTGGACAAAACAAACTACCAGCCACATACATTTATGGCCCTGTCCGGGAAACAAATGAAAATAATGATAATGCTACACAAAGCCACATGTTGGCTGCATTATGTTTTATTTTACTTTATGTTGCAGATCTGCGTTCTAGCTGTAGGTCAGGGAAATCCCACAGTTTCTTAGAAATTGAGAAAAACAGAGCTGTATGTACTGAAGCTTAGCGATGTGATGAATCATAGATGCGTAGAACAACGCACTAGTTCCAGCAGCTTGAATCGCGCTTCTGTGTTATTGACGAGAAATTCTAACATCTAATAATAATCTCTGTTGTTCTGCTTTTACGGTGATTCACCCATGTTTTATTCCAAATGATCTCCCAGAGTGAACTGTTTGTCTCTGTCTCCGTCCCTCCGTCTGCCTGCGAGTGTGACGGCTCACACACATGTCTCATGTCGTCGCTCACGCTCAACTCAAAGAAAACACAGACTTGGCTCTGTGTACTCTCTGCTTGTGTGCCAGCGAAGAGTTTGAGCATTGCAAAAGATATTCTTAACACACAGTACGTAGTGCTCTCTTACCTTAAAAAGAAAAAAATAATTGCAAAATTCAATAGTACTGTATAAATATTTGTGGTTTAGTTTGCAGCTCATATTGTGACAGTAAGTTGAATATCTGTAATGATTTATAGGTTTTTTTTTATGCAAATCCCACATATTTTCCAGATTATGAACAGGATGCCACAATCCTTTTAAAGATAAATATTGTGGGTTTTTTTTTATTCTGTCTCCAGGGAAGCATTGTTATGTAACAATGTCTGATTTTCATGTTTGATTGAAAAGTTGGGGGCAGATGCATTTTCTTTTCTTTTTTTACGAGCAGTTACAGAGTTACAGCTACAGTGTTATTAGAGCTGGTTGAGTCATATTACGACCTGTCGAGGCTTCACATCATTTGGCTGTTTAAACATTTGTCTCGATGCATGAGTGTATCTCATTCTGTGCATAAATGGAGAATCATGACTGAAAGTCCTGTGGTCTTGCAGACAATGATGACAGATGATAGCCTGGTGAATTGATTCATAGATAAAACGATTTCTTGAATGGCGAATTAATCATAAACGCTACTGTACTGTAGTGAAAGTTTGCAAAGATTTACTTTGTTAACTTTGAATTCACTTTTGTTTGAAATATGACGCATCTCTCCACTAGCCAAACAGTGCTCTTACTCACCCTCGACAGGTGGTAGACATCCAGATGGCTATTTGAATGTTACATCCCGTAGACCACTCGCTTTTAGCCATAGATTAGTTCAGAAGTTGTCAGCATGTATCATTTAGGTAGCCACGCTGCCAAGTGCGTAATGTGTTGCAGCGTGTCCCACCCTGCACCGCTCATGGACCTCGGTACAGGCTGAGTCTTGCCTGCCCTAACTCTGCTTAATATATGATGCATTAATGTGATCCAGATATGAGTAGGTTCCTGATAATTGTCTGCACTTGATCTGGCGGTTATAATCAAAACAGGTAATTTGTCTAAAATATAGGGTTTTAAAATGATTCATCATCTAGTCTCACACAATGACAGGCTGGATGGTTTGGTCATAGTGGATTTATGAGCAAAAAAAAACCTTTGAAATTTTGTTTTAAAGGCTCATTGGTGACTCAAATGGTAAAGACACGGCTTGAGATCAGAGGAATTTGGTCTTTTCTATCCAATAGGTTTGGGATTGCTCGTTTTAGCTGGGATACTAAATCCATTTTCAGTTGTCATTGCATTGCATTTCACTTGACATTGCCGAAAAGTGCAGAGATAACTTATCAAACTGTGTTGGGAATAGTCCAAGACGGAAGTGGCTAGTCAACCACTGTCCTCTGTCACATTTTGCACATGGTGAACTTGCAGGTCTTGGCACACATTGGGTGGTGGCTGTGCTCAATGACTCATGTGGTGCCCAGTGTCTGAAACTTTCGTCAAACGTCTGGCACATGGTGTGTGTGTCATTGTGCCCTGTGACGCTGGTGGCTCTAAATTCCCCAGTGGCTGCTGATTGGTTGCGTGCGGACGATGAGGCACAGGTAAGGGCCAATCAACGCACCGTGAGCAACTCTGTTACCAAAGGGCTCCAACTAACTTGTTAAGATCACCCTTACAATACTTAACACTTGCGTCATTACTGGAAAGTGGAAATGTCTAATTATTGCCAACACATTTAGACTAATCAACAGGATGAAAGTTGTTCATTAGTCACCAATAAGAGCGTTGCATGATATTTAGCTCTTCTGTTTAATTTCTCAAATGTTGAAAATTCTCCCTTCTGTTAAATTGTGTTTTGACAGAAGTTTACAAAATGTTGCCAGTAGCAGCTTCCTTTGATATTTCTTTTTAGACATCCAGCTCAAACAAAAATAAAGCCGTCATTTAAGTATTTAATCTAACCTTTATCAATCTCAATACCAGAATCCAGACACATATTAACGTACACAAACAGGTGCTTCATTGATGAATGCCATTACGTTCAGTTGTATTCAATCTGCATGTCTTTGTGGCTCACTTCTGAGCGTGGGCATGGTCAAAAACAAAAATAAGACAAAAAAAAAACATTTGTCATGTAGTCACAAGTGTGTGAAGTTCATTGACAGGTCATTACACAAGTCGTGATGTGTCCTGATGGGTGTGTGCTGTCTGCTCCCCGCTTGTTTTGATGCAGGCTGAATGAGGCTTGTGATATTAAAAGCCTTCGAGTTGGGGAGGGTGGGGGGTGATGTTTGCTCACCTCAGCTGGTCCATAAACACCGATGCTCACGACAAAAATGATGCAATGCTTATCGCTGCACAGCGTGTCACTGTTGCGTTGGCTTGCCCTTTGTTTGTTCACATACCTCCGTCCTCACCAAGAGAGAAGCTCCGGTCAGTGCTTAATCATCATAAGGGCAATCAGTGAGCCACAACCTCACTTAGTCTTTTGGTTGAGATTTAATCATCAGTACTAACATTCAGACTCACCAGACAATTGGTAAAGGATTGCTGCAGCCCCGTCAAATGATTCAGCAGACATCAGTATCCTTCAGTGAGTTGCTTTTGCCTTAAGAGAGTTAAGTAATGTTGCAAAACTAGAAGGGAGCCAATTTCATCTGTCTTTTACTGTCTGCAGAATAATAATTAAGAGGACTTCCAAAAGGGCTCATTGCCAGTCTTGTAAAGATGAGATCATTGTGCAATGTCAAATAATTTTTTGTCAGCTAGTCTGCCAAAGATTGGGACTAATGAAAACTGCAAATCGAGTGCAGTCAGCATTTCAAACAGACTGTCTCTTTTTTTGTATTCTGCTAATTTCCCATTAAAACTCCTCTTCAAGATGCCAAATGAAGATGAATGTGCTCTAAACATTAAACGTCCAGCTTCTGCATAAATATTCCTGGTGCAGAGTTTAGACACATGATCAGCAGAGATGACTCTAGTCTTTTCATAGCCTCGGGGGAATTGACTGTCTTTTCGTCTGAGGGGACGGGAAACTTTCAGATGTTCTGCAGTTGAGTAGTTTTTATAACTATTTCTGCTTGTGCTGTAATCTGCCTATCAAATTACATCAAGAGGGAAATTGTAAAAAAAAAAAAAGTATTCTGTTGATGATGATGACGAGAATCTTTGTGCAGTCGCCGAGATCAGATTCTCTCCCCGCGTGTGCTGAGTGAGCAGACGAGACTGATGGAGGTACTGAGGGGGAGGACAGGGGATAAACAGCAGGAAAGCAGACAGGCAGAGTGGGAGGGGGGTCAGGTGGCGTGACTTTTTACTCCGCGGCTCGCTGACCTTGACAATGGAGCCACAGCCACGACTCGGATGGCTCCCTCCGATAGTGTCTCTGACTCTCTCTCTCTCTCTATCTCTCTGCCTCGCTGTCTGTTTCTCTTTCTCACTGTCTCTCCCTCCCTCTTCCTCTCTGTCCCTTTTTTCTCTCATCCCCTCTCTCGCTGCTTGCTCGTAGCGAGTATAGCCTGCTGGCTGTGGCAGCCAAAATGCAGCACCACCACCACCACCTCTCTGCTGCAGCTCACCCCCCTCTTACCTCACGTCTGCTCTTTTTCCAGACAAGCGGGTTTAAAAAGTCAACTGCGTATTGAGCCGTCTAGACTGAAGCCGGTCAGCAACCAGCCCTCCCCACCCCCAACTCCCCTCCCCATCCCCCAACTTGTGAGTTGCTGGCTACAGTGGAAAAACGGATGAGGAGCAGGTGACCTTGCTGAGCTCTGTCCCTCGTTTCTAGTCAAGTGCAAAACACCTCTGTGTGCACATTATATAAACATATTGACCACAATATTACAATGCTCTGAAAGCCAAGATCAAGTTGCACCGGTGCATAATTACAGCATGAGAGATGTTTACACTGGGATAATCTGCAAAATACAGCATGCACTGACATCAAGCCTTAATTGCTATAATAATATCTTGTTTCTCTTTTATATTGTTCCACTTTTCACGTCTAATCCAGCGCCTATTTTACTTTGCAAGGTCATTTAAACGAGGGCACCAGATAAATATGACACAAGAGCTCAGAGTGAGCGTCCCACCCCACTGTCTGTTTGGCCGTTCGATGTTCAGTTTTATGAGTAATTTTTCACTTCCTGTTATGGACGCCAGTAGCGATTAACTGATTTACTTTACGCATGCTTGTCATAATTGCGGTTTATTTTCGTTTTACGCTGCACAAACAAATCCTTCGCTCAAACCCACTGTATGATCAGCTGGCAGAAATCTCAAGTACAGTACGAGGCGGTCCGCAGCTCTCGGGTTTTATTTTACACCGAGATGCTTGTGAACGATCTGCGTGAACTGCAGAAGATCCAGTGTAGTTTGCGAGTGTGTTTTTTGGGTTGATGAGGTGTACTGTATGGCACCCCGAAGTGTGACATTCCCTGTAAAGCAGCACGTGACAGTTTTTTAAGAGGTGTCTCCAGCCGACCAGCCAGTGGGCACGCCATGTGCACTTACATGACTCCGTTAAAACATTAAATGACAGCTTGCTTTTCCGGCATTAGCCGCCAAAATGAAGCTATCTTTAGATGCATGAGTTTGCCTTTTAATCTTGTTGTCGTGTTGCATTTTTGCTTGTTTTTGCTCTTCATGGTTTAGTTATTTAGCTGTGCATCTTAACACGGCTTTTGCACTTTTGGCTACAGTATTTCTGCAACCTCGGGGTATCAACTTTGTATCTTGTCTGAAGCTGAATTGTTGAAACTCACAATCGGACTCTCATCACAAAAAGTCAGTGATTTCTGTGTAACGCTTTGTTTCCTAACAAGAAGGACAACAGAAAATTGCCTCAGCGGTGGCAGAGAAGTGAGCAACACCTTTAAATTTTACATGTGGAACAAAATGCCTGAGTCCTGCCTGGTTATCGTATCCTCTTACAATTCGTGGAATGAAAGGAAATAGCAGTATAGTTGTCACTCCTGCTGATGGTGACCAGAAAGTGCTTGCAGGGGGGGAAAAAAAGTGGGAGTGTGGATGAAAATGTCCAAGCATATTTCCATGCAAACTTTCTAGGTGGCCCTGATGTCAAGCTGCACTCCTCAGGAGGTTGTTTTACGTCCAGATGTTTTAGCTAGTAACTGTATCTGACTCTTTCATAAATGACACTTTTAGATGTACTGTAGCATAGATTTCCAAGCACCTATTAACCCCTGTTTGAACGTGTGGCGTGTGAGTGATTGCATAAAGAGAGACTGCAGACCCTCAGTGCCCAGAGAGGTCTCACAGACATGTACCCACCTTGGGAGATGAGGGTTGGAAAACCAGTCAAGCTGCACATATTGATTACCCTCTAGAGAATGCGTGCTAGAGGTTTGAAGTGCAATATGTGAAGCTACTTAGAAACTTCTCGTTTCTTTGATGGTTTATCTCTCTCACATCTTTGTCCATCGCGCTGCTGCTGCGGCCCTCCCGCCCACCTTCATCTCCGCTTTCTTTCCTTTTCCCACCCATACAGCCTTTCTCATCCTGTCATCCCAGGGCTGGTGGTCCGTCCCTTTGGGAGGTTAAGGGGCACCGTGGGTGAGAGGGCAGCCGACAGGTTGTGCGGGCACCGCGCTCGTCTTTTCCCACAGCCCGCGTCAAATTATGCTGAACCCTGACCCCGGTGGGTCCTCGCTCTCAAAATCGGTGTGGAACGCAATTCAGCCGGCCAGACCCTATTCAGGACCGGACTTTCCATTGGAGGAGAAAAGAATCCCCCCCATCCCAATTGTAGTCAGTGCCCTCCCTTTGTCTGCTGGTCAAGCAGGGTCGGACGACCGGCCGCCACTAGCCTGGACAAGACTTCCGAAAAGCCTATTCAGCATGTGATTTGACCCCCAGGTTCCATTGCTGACTCACAGGGATCAAACGCTGGGAATCTCTGGGGGTTTTCTGCTCGGGAGTTTTTCATCTATTGAAACTTACGCTTTTGACAAAACACAAAATGACTAATGTTTTCTTTTTTAAGTTTCCTCGAAGGAATGGCTCTGTTTAAAAAAAAAAAAAAAGAGTTTTATCTGGGCTCTACAGAGGTGACGAGGGACAACTTATGTTTCAGTCTCCTTGTTCCTCCTGTCCCAAAAACCAGTATTTAGATGGTTGTTATTAAGTACCTGAAAAAATTAGAAGATCACACGGGACAGCTTTCATCCTTGACAGTCGTGTTACGAAAATGTTTGCTAGTGTTCTGGCTGGAGCAGCTGTTGCTTGGGCTGGGCCTCTCTCAGTATTGGCTGTACTCTCCTGATTTCCTGGTAATGATTTAAACCAGTCAGAAGCAGTTTTTTAACTGAGGGAATTAATAGGGCATAAAAATAAACACATTTCCTAAAGTACATCAAATCACATATTTGATGCTAAGCCCAGTCAACACTGAAACTATGCATATACTGTACACAGAGAAACCACCGATGTGTAGAGGGATTTCACTCGAAACAGCTGGAAAAGGTGCACGTAGCCGTCTGATTAGTCTTTTGTCTCATTTGTCTGCTTTGTTCATATCTACTGTGAGAAACCTCTGTGATTAATTAGCGAACACACACACACACGGAAACGATGTGAAGATGGTCTTGATTACCATTAGGAGACGATGCAAACCCTTGATTTTCAAATATTATGGCCCCATTGTATAGGGATGAGTGTCTTTGTGCGTGTATGTTTATGTCGGTGTGAGAAAATAAATGTGCGAGTGTGTGTGCAGACTGCATCTTGACGCATGCTTTAAATCTTTTGCAGAGCACTTTGATTGTAATGCCGCGTGCTGTGTGCTGAGGCGGGGGCCTGCTGCAGCTTTCAAGCTGGTCAACTGTCAGGACTGGAGCGTGAAAGGGGGGCCTCAGAGTGAAAGGGGTGGAGGGTCCCACTAGGGGGGTCTCGGAGGAGGAGGAGGAGGAGGGGGTGGCTTGTGACGGACCTCCTGGGCTTTGAGGGCCCTCTGTGTGGGCTGCTGCAGCGAGGCGGCCTTCTTCACAAGAAGACGAGAGGGAGGGCCGGCGGGCTCAAGGGAAGGTGCTGGCACACTGGCCCCTGCAGCAGGGAGCATGGGCACGACGCCAGCTCACCCGTTCAAGTCCCACAGACCAGATGTTCCTTGTCAGGGGGCTCTTGGCCTTTAATAAATTGAGTTACTGTAAATCTGTAATAAGGCAATGCAAACATGGGTATCCCCCCCCCCCCCTACCCCCTACCCCCACAAATACACTTCATCCCACATATTCTGCCCTCACAGACTTCTCTCAGTGTCCTCCAGGTCAGCCTGTGGTGAAGGGGCCATGTCCCTGCTACTGAACCTGCCAGTTATTTTCCAACCTACATGAGAAGACGGATGTTTTCCTTCCCCTCTGCCCCCAGCCCACACTCTAACTATAGAAAATGTCATTCATGTTTCAAGACTGAAACTTCCCCAGGTTTCTGACCTTCAGTCCTTGATCTTTTTTCAGGGTCCTGAACCGAACAGAATTGTATTTTTAGATGTTAATGTATAACAGAAAGTAATGGCTCTGGAGTTATAGCGTCCATCTTGGGCAAATGTGCCCCTTGTTTTATGTCTGCACAGTTACTCGTCTGTTCCTTCACTGCTCTGATAACAGCTTTTGTTTTGCATGTAAACAGCTTGATCAGAATTGTTCATTTTAAATGCACAAAAAAACATTTTGCAGAATAATTATATAATAACATCATCGCAGCTTGACTCTGCATGATTGTATAAACATTGATTTGTCAGCCAGTCAAAATAGCTCCATGTTGAAGTATGTCTGAATGTGTGGCAGCATCTGCTGTTGTCACTACCAGACTTGAGGCACGGGTCATTTACACAGGTAACAGCAGCTAGTGTTGTTGGAAGTCATTTGATCTGCTGCAAGAAAAATGAAAATAAATACCTCTGTTTGAAAAAAAGATCAGCCTGCTTGTTGTCCCAAATGGGAATCTTGTCAGGCACATCTTTAACTTTTAGTTCAAGAATTGGTGCCTATATGGAAAGGACATTATGACTGTGTAGGCTCTTAACGTTGTTGCACGGAGCGCACCGAAAGGGTCGGCAAGAATGTCCCCTGTGCAGTCTTTGCTTAGATTTACAGTGCCTCTGAGGATGTCTCTGATCTGGCAGTGGTCAGTTGGCTTTGAAGAGGATTGCGCCGCAAGTGAATCACTTTGAACCTGCACTGAGCTGAGCCTTGGGGAGATCCATGGTCCCGCATGAGTGGAACAGGACAGTAAATCTAAATGCAGCTCACTTTTTGCACTGTGACATGGGGACTTAGGTCTTAATTTGTTGCCTGCTGTATCCCCTGGTCCAACAGTTCTGCAGCGATGGTTTGGTTCCAGGGTGGCCTTAATGCATTTATGTGCTCGCTAGACCTGGAATGCTTCCACAGAAAATGAAGGAAGTCCATATCTTTCTGTCTTTCCCCTGCTCTCTTTCTCTCCATGTTTGGACTCGAGGTTTATCGTCTTCATGGGTTCCTCTAAAATTTGAATGTGCATTTTCTTCAGAATTTTCCTCTAATGTTTTTGCATGGGTCTTTGCACTCTGGTGTGCACCCACAAGCCACCACAATTATGTAATTGTGGATAGTGCTGCAATTACAAAATTTGAAAACATTGAAGTCTTCAAGTGTGCCAGCTACACCACTTGGTACCCCTTAGCTGATTGCTTCCACTTCTGCCTCCTCCATGTGCCAGCATTGAAATAGAGGAACCAAGTATGCTGCTGTACTTGGACAACATACAGTACAGCCATTGTAAGACTTTTAGAGACAGCCAGTTCAGCTGCTGTGTGCCTCAACAGCACCGACAGTATTGTTAAAGAACAATGACTGCAAGAATGGTAGCACAAGTACCTACATGAACTGTTGCAGACACGAGACGAGGCAGCATTTGGCCCAGGGACCATGCCGGGCCTTTTATACCCTCCTTGTGGTGCTGTGACACCTGCTAGCTATCCCAACAACCTTCAGAGGGGGGTCCTGACTTCATGCAGTTGGGAAACAAAGGGACTGGTGTCATCTGCCTCACCTACAGCTAATACTTTCACTTACCAGGTGATCAGGATGTTATCTACCTACAGTAATCCCCTCAAATGCAAAACCGTGGCTTCATTGCCGAAGGTATTAAAGCCTTTTTTAAACAGGCTTTAGGTTTTACTTACTGGCCAGTGGGCTGTTTCACTTGACACCTCCCACAGTTTGTGGTGCAATGTTTGTTTTTTCACAGGCTTCCCAAGTGTTCCCCTCTTTGGGACCTCCAGGCTTTCTCATGTCTTTAAGGCTCTTTAGGTAAGCCGGAAAAGCAAACAGAGGCATATCTATTATATGGTAAGTGGATCTCACATTACTCTCCCATTTCAATGCAGTCGCCAGCGTGGGCCACTTTTCAAGTGACTGATATCTTCACAGGGGCCAACATGTCAAGGGATGGTGTAATTGATTGTCTTGGATATTTGAGTATGCCACTTTCCCTAGTTCAGAGACCCCCTAATGCTTCCTCCTCCAGTAATATGGCTTACCCGTGAGGTGAGGTTTTGACACATGACAGTGAAGGGTGATGGTCATGGTACGTATTGGAACAAGGGCATTGGAGGCCATACGCCACTCTATGAGGCAGGTAAAACAATATGATAATTATCATCTAAAATAATCTTTACAGATGGATCAGAAGTCTAAGATCATTTCCCTGGTAACTTGACTTTTAGACCTACTTTGGCCGCTTTCTCCTTCCTTTTTCATAGGTCACTTTGAGCACACATGCTTTCAATCCAAATGAAAAGCTCAAGGCTGAAATCATTACTTCTCCAATGAGTTTATTGAGTAAAGCTCTCCTTGCTTCCCAGAGAAATGTTGATAGTCGCCTGCAGGAAAGGGGTAGGGTTGGGGTTTGAAGGATAACTTATCTGTTGGAGCGATTCGTTTTATCGGCGTCTCTTCATGTTTTGGCTTTTTCCAAACATGGCTAAAAGGCGAAATCTTCTCAAGTGAACATTTCCTGTTCTTCTTTTTATGATCTTATTACTTAAACAGGAAGATATTATTAGGATTATTTGATATCATTGAATTTAGTTTTGATATTTTTCTCAGACTTTTGGAGCCTGAGGCTACTGCAAGAGCCAGACTCGACCAAAAAAAAAAAAAAAAAAAAGATGAGATGCCCTAGATGAGAAATTGAGAGTTGACAGCAGTCATTTAACTTTCTTTTTACGATACTGATCTGCTGTAGGAGTGTCTCCAACAAACCTGCGTCTGTTACATCTGGCTTTGCTGTTAAACTCTGCAAGAATGCTAAAACTGACTTTAGATTTCCAAAATATGTGTGCATAGCGCAAATCTGTTGAACCACAACAGTCGTTTTATCAAAAAGATCCTGAACATGGCATGTTAACTGAGTGTACTCTACTCTGTTGTCTTGGACCTCTGCCATTACACCCTTGAGAGAGAAGCATAACCTGAATTACTCAGCACAAGCTCACCAACAGAGGAGATTACTGTAAGAAGCTACGAATTAATGACTTCACATTTGAAGTTGATAAATCACCGCTGAAAATACCATGGCAAAGGTCATATCATATTAGTCATATTGTCATATTAGGCTGTGTGCCAGTTTCTGTATTTTTAAACCTTTGTATTTTTTTTTTTAGATTGAACAGACTGCAGCAGTTAAAGTAGCAAAGATGGACAGATGTAAATAATGAAATGAAAACAATGTGCAGGCTCACTGAAAACAGGCACAAGGAGTTACAGAAGGTTTACTGATGTTTTGTCTGTGATATTGTTTACACATTGGCAGTTTTTGTCCATATACTGTTATGAAGTCAGTTTCCCTCTCAACAATTTTAAATAAATCATAAATATAGAGTTTGTCACATTTGAAGCTGTTTTGCATGAAGTCCTATGCTGCGTGTCTGTAATAGCCAGACTGCTGGGCACCTGGATCAAACTGCCTATAACTGTGAACATGAACATGAGTGAGCTTGTTTGATTTTGTCAGTGTGAGGCTGGAAACTCTCTCTCACCTAGAGTCTAATACAAGTGAAAGAAGCCAAGATAAATGTTTTAAATCTAATTTATGTTGAAGTTTTAGATGTTTTTTTTTCTAATACAGTTTATAATTTAAGAAGATCGACATTCGAGCACAATAGCACCTGCTTTCAACTTTGTATCCTCAAAATTTATTTTTAAGCTGCACACTTCTGTGCAACAGAGGATATAAATTTGTCTGGGGGTGTTCTCACATATATTTTCAGTGGCCAACATCATGCACCTCCATGACTGGAACTTGGCTCCGATATCTTTTTCTTCTCTCTCATCTAGTCAGTTTTTTTCCCCCCCCCCCTTTGCCTCTGTCTGCCTCCCTGGTGTGTTTAGTTGGTCAGGAGGCCAAAGCGGGGCTGCTGGTGGCAGGAGACAGCCGCCAAAGCTGTTTTTATTCTGCCAGGATATCCTCTTGACTTGACATGGTGCCAACAGTGACCATCACATGTAGTAATCTGGCGTAGGTCACAGAGCAGCTGGGTGCACGTGCCATGCATGCCCATCCGTTCCTTTAAGGAGCCTGAAGTGGTGCCAGGGTCACAGCTTAAGCTTAGCTGACTAGCTGTGCAGCCACTCCCTGCAGACACTGGGTCAGACCTTATGATATATCCTTAATAAAACGACATTTACTCCACACTTATTTCCCCAAACAACAAATGCTTAATTGTTTTTCATTAATGTTAAATATAGGAAGATGGCAAGAATGATTATTTCCATAGGAAGTCTTTTTGGCCAAGTTCATTGCAGTGAGCTCAGGTACTGATAATATGCAGCCACTTAAGATATTTACCTAGAAACTGTAGAAATACATACATTCCCCCACTCACCCACTGTGACCAAATTGTCCCTCCACCTCCCTCATCACTTGCACACTTAAACAGTAGGCCAATATATCTCTCCCTTCACCTTCATTGATCAGTTTATCATCAGGTCTCATTTGTATTTCTGAATGTAAGAAACTCTTAAAAGCAACTGCAAGCAATTATTTCTAAAAAAAAAAAAAAAGTTTTCCACTAAAACATTGTTGAAGGGACATGTCAGATAACTTTTCATAGTTGATTTTTTAATAGGCCACAATTTCAGCATTTGTTGCACAAGAATAAATTGGCCACTTGATGCAGAGTCGGGGCTTTTTTCTTCGTTAAGTAGCTCAGTCTATCCACATTTAGGTTTTGAAAAAGGAAAAGGATGCATCGGCCTCCATATTGCCTACATGACAGTGTTTGCCGTCCAGAGTTAATTGGGAAGGCGTTTGTCTCGCCATTAGAATTTCTCACCTCTGACGTCCAGGAGTTCACACAGTCAGACTCGGCTGCAGCTGTCTCTGTAGCATTCGGCTGTGCACCAGGCGTGTGCTAACTGGATGAATTTTGCAGCACTGTTTGTTTTATTGTTAGCGTGGAAACCTCATAAAACATGTCTGTATGATATGCCAACGAAACCTCATTTAGTAGAACAGATCACCCTGATTTTGTCGACTGTTAAAGTTTGCGTATATAAATAATGTGTTCCCACTCTACAAGAAAGATGTGCCCAGAATGTCAAGATGCTTTGACTTTTTTAAGGTCTCAAATAAATGATAAGTTGCATACGTAGAGATATCGACCACTCATTCACCTTGCAAAAGTCGTAAAATTGCAAATTTATGTGAATCGGTTATACACCAAACACTACAATACAGATCATGCGGTTATGCTCAATGTAATTGTGTGGTAGTGTTTGTTTTTTAATCCAGCACATGCAGGTTCTCAGGCATTGCACTGTCCACTCTGCACAACTGGTCAGATGCAGAAGTCACTGTAATTATTCAGGCCTGTTGCCAAGAGTTGTGCTTTCCTGAGTTTTATGGCTCTCCCCACAACAGTTTTTTACCCCGGTGGCTAACATGGCTGGATTCCGGCAGCGGGAATACAGTTGACACAGACACAGGTGATTAAAGATTTTTTGACACCCTTATGCATGTATAAGCTGCTTTCTCCCATGCACAAGGCAAGGAGGCCCCTGCTCTGTATGACCTAGAAGAAGCTAGACTGGATGACCCAGTGGTCATCCTAGGAGCCATCTGGCAACCCATGTCTTGTGTGGCTTACCCTTCCCACTGCCTCACGCAATTCCTTAAGCAAGCATAAGTGTGCTTAGGAGGACTTAATCTCAGAGAAACTGGTTTGGGCCACACTGTTGACTGCCAATGTGGATGCACCCGACTGTTAGGTCATGGGGTTCCTTCAGTCATGTAACACTGAGACAGTGTTTTTGGCGATGTATCCCGTCCGCCTGTTGTGTGATTAAAATCTCTGGATCGAATGTGGCCTGTCAGTGAAATGTGGCCTGTATGAAGGTGTTCATACCAACTCGGTATTAAGTATATTCTTTAGTATCTCAGACTACTCGCGTTATCACGTGTGCACAGCTGTAAAGCTGCACCGAAAACTTAATAAGTCATCAGTGGTGTCGTTGGTAAGATCAGTTGTCTGTTGCATAGTACTAAAGAAGGCATTTGCTGCACTGTGAGATGCCCCTGGGTGTGTTCTGTTGGTCTGGGAGGCAAGGAGGGGAAGTGAGAGAAGCTTGAGCCTGTCTGCACTTGCACAGAGGTCACTGCTGGCCTTTTGACTGTCTGCCAGTGCAGGGGCCAGAGTCTTCCAGAAGAGGGCCTTGGCTACAGGCAGACAAGTGAGCCAGCCAGCCAGACAGGCAGCCAGCCGCATCGTCTGCAGTCTAGGTCTGGGGCTACAGGCTGGACTAGGGCAGCTCAAGTTACCCAGACAGATTTGTTAACACTGTTTGGGTCCGCTCGGCTTTCTAGCCAGGCCTCTGAGCCAAACGCGGCTGAGGTGACTTAATCTGTCATTAAACTCACATTACACCCGGACAGAGACTCGGCTCAGGGGGGCAGAGACAGCGCTCACTCTCCCACTCACTGGCATGGCTGGCTGGATTTGAGCAGACACAAAGAATACCCCCCTCCTCCTCCGCCTCCTCCTCCTCCTCCTCCTCCCCATCCTCTTCATGCCACACACCATGGCACAGCCAGACAGCCCAGCACGGTCTAGACAAAAGCAATTTCACTTGAAGTTGAAAAGTCATTTGACTGTGTGACGGGCACCTGTGTGGATTCGGTGGTGTTTACAGGGTGCACAAAGGTATTTGTCTTCTTGCGTTGCTTTCAAATTACCAGGGTTATCTGGTATTTTGGTTTTCTGTTGTAAGTGTAGAGTTTCCGCTTTCCAGTTTCATTCCTTAAACACACACAGACACACACTGTGAAAACCAGATTAAAATAATTAGTACGATATGCAAGAAAGAAAATCTGCTTTGGGTCAGTGTCTTCATGTTTTAACAAGTACAGATGACTGAGGAATACGCCTTTTGGATTTTAACATTGTTTATCAGCAAATTAAAAATATTTTAGCCACGACATGTCAATCTGAGTTCGAAACTGCCGGGAATCTTAGTTTTATTGTACCAGCGACATTATTGGCATTTTAATGTTGTTTCTTCTCAGAGCTGCTGACAGAACTCATTTGTCTGTGTACATTCATCACTGCCTATCAGACAAACAGGAGGCGATGGCTGAACTTCGTTCACATCGGGCAGGAGAAATTGCTTCCATTACTCTCTGCTTAAAAATGTCAGAAACCCTAACAACCTGCAGCACCTTCAGTGGAGGTCTAAGACATTGTTTCTCTCTGCTGAGATTTGTTTTTACGTAACAGCTGGTTCTGTTTCTCCCCCCACCCCTTACTCCGACCTCACCACACCCCCACTGTCATGAGCTGCCAAAAGCCAACATATGAACTTTATAATCAACTGTTACAAAGAACAGTGCCAAGCCAATAAGCTGCATATTTCTTCGATAAGAAGACTGTTTTATTTCATGTAGTTTCACTCTGTTTTACTTCAGCATGTTTGGTTGCATTCTGGTGCAAATCTGTGTTTGGATAGTTCCATGGCTGCGGCTTCATGTATTTGTGAGTGATTATGTGAAGAAAACACACTGTGCATGGAAAACTACTTGAAGTGTGGATGGGGATGATACACACGGACCTGCTTTTTTCCTTCTTCAGTGTCTTTGGCCTCAGAGGACAAAGAGTGTGGTCTCTGTAAACTCATGCAACATTAAAACCAGGGCTTCACTGGGTCGACTTAGAATCACAAAATTGATCAACCTGGGTTTTCCTGATTCCTCATGGGCTGAATCATGAGATGAAGCTGGTTTGAACACGTATCAAAGCTTTAGCACTGAGTAACCTTGAAATCCTACTAAAGTACAAAATTCTATTTGGCCACTGAAATCATCTGAGTTTGTTTGTTTGAGATAAAACCAAAAAAATGTGCCCAGTATTTTCTGTAAATAGCACATGGTCTGAGACTAGGGTGGCTGCTTCTTATTGTAAAAACTGAGCGAAGATGTTTTGTTGATACGTCCCAACTGTCCCGACAACAGCAGCCGTTGTTCCCGCTTGATCACAAAGTGTGATCATTTCTGAACGTCATGTTGAAACTGACCACATTCTCTCTTTTTTTTTTTTTTTCGCCCCGGCAGATCAAGAAGTACTTTGAGCTGGAGCCGCTGGCCCGAGGGAAGCGCTGGATCCTGGAGGGAAGCAGCACCGACCACATGGAGGCGGTGAAGGAGAGCTTCGGTCAGTTCATTAGCCTGTTGGAGGACAAAGACACAGAGCCTGCAAGGATATGATGCTACCACTGCTAATGCGGAGACATTAGCAGCTAACGACGGAGGAAAAAGAAAAAAAAACACCACATCCTGCTGGTGCCCATGTTCACACACTCACACAGTCGCACAGACACAAACATGTACACACACTGTAAGAAAACACAGCAGATGTCGGCCTCTCTCTCTCTCTCTCCAAGATGTGTATTGTATGTTATCCTTCACTGCGGTCTCATTTGTTCGTACTGGAAGAGTGTGCACATGCAACAGTTAGCCACTACAGCCTGACAGAGGAGAGCTGCCATTAAACCCACCTGATGTAAAAGAGTTTGTCATGAAAAAGTCATTGAACTTTTGCCAGAAATGGAAATCTTGTTTACTACTGTCTGTGCCATTGTGATTAAATCAGTGGCATTTGGGACATATGGCATTCCTTTAGTCATGATTGGACACTAATACACTCTCTCTCACACACACACACACAAACACACACACATACACATACCGCCACACACAAAGTGGAGCCCAGGTTGTCTGTAGATATGTTTAACATCTCCACTAATTACTTTACAGGATGTTTGGGTGAGCACGGTTGATATCGTTTCCACTGAGGAGTACTGTATGGTTGTCAAGTGTGCTTCTCCTGTTGGTAACAACGAATGTCGTCGTGTGGTTGGAGTGCGTAGTCCAAAGCCTTGTGTTATGTACGGTAGTTACATATCGGTGCATCACACCGTGTCTGAATATCTAATCTGAATAGTGTAGTCTGAGTATCTCATGGAGTATTATGTACATGCAAACTGGTATATTGCTGTGTACGCTCCGGTGTCGCCACACACAAGCACTTCTTATCATGTGACTAAGTGCTAGGTGGTGGCGTCATGGAGATGTGAGTCCATTTGGAGAACGTGAGAATACGTCTGAATGCTTTTTATAAATGTGCAACTTAGGATATATTTTCTAGCTCTGTATGTTAACCGTAGAGCTACGTTCAGATTTTTTATATATCATTACCACACCTATGAATTCTTTCAAATCAAAGACCAAAAAACACACAAAAAACACAGTGATTAATGACTGGGCGGGGTGTGTAGCCACAAACTAGAGAAATGCGCTGGATTTAGTTTCAATGTTTTAGCAAATGTAATATTTGTTTTTTGTTTATCTACAATTTTACTGTATTTTTTTTTCTCCCTTTTGAATTTGACATAATGCCTCAACATTGGCGAGCGACTCCAGTCTCCCATCAGGGTGGAATACAAACTCTATCAATCAGCCGCAGCAACAGCTGCATCTGACAAGTCCCTGTCCGACAGCCTAATGCCTTCCAACTGTCTGTGAAGACCCCTCCCTGTCTGCTGTTTATCGTGGACCCCCGCCCCACCTCATCCCAACTCATTCCAACAAACACTGCCCCTCCACTCCAGCTCCGTTCCCCGTCCTCATTACTGCTCAGTGGGTTTTTTTTGTTTTTTTTGAATCCCAAATGCCATCTTTTGGGCCGGCTGCCCTCGTGTGGACTCCAAACGTCTGAAACGAGTCGTGTTCATTGTGCCACAGGTGTGTGGCCGTTCCGCGGGATGCGCTCCAGTTACGGATCAAGTCCACACCTCCCTCCTGCGTGCTTTGCATTTTTATTGTTGCGTTTGTTCAGTATTTTGTCAGGTTTTTAGAGATCGGAATCACTTTTTGTACATGACTTGAGATCTGCCAGGTAGTTTTTACAATTCACATGCATCACTGCATTCAACTGCTTGAATGCAAAATAAATCTTTCAACTAGGAGGGATTATACTGATGCCGGACTGTGTTTATCATCTGCTGACACATAGGGTTTTAAAATGAAACGTTCGCTGCAGTCTTTTTGTTTGTTTGTTTGTTTTGGGTTTTTTTGTATCTTTGTTTGTTTTTTCAATCATGCGTTTTGTCTAAAATTGGCAATTAAAGTTTTAAAAATTAAAACATCGTCTCAGTTGTTATTTGCATCTTGATTACGTCTGTCAATTACAGTAAAGTGTTGAGAAGAAGACATGTCTCCCCCTCTCTAACATGTACTGTATTTAAAAGGGATCTGGATGGCAGTTTGTTAAACAGTATAAATATTTATGCATCCTGAAAACTAGTCAAGATTTGTAGCTTTTCATCTGTTTGTTATCAGCAAATCATTGAGACTACAGATCAGGCTGCTGTCTATGAATATATCATATAATGTGATATTAATACTTCATGTATTTGTATAAAATGTGTGATGAGTTGAATGTTTGCCCACGTTTTCTGGAAACATTTTCTTCACAGTGTCTCTGATTTGTGATTTAAGGTGGAAATCCGAGACGCTGGAAGATAATCAGGGAAACGCAGATGAACCAGTGGAGGTCGAGCCAAAGTTGAAGAAGGGGGGGAAAAAAACAAAAACGCTCAAAGTCAAAGTGGAGCAGCTGAAGAAAGTTCTGAGTGGAAAGTTAACCGAGTGAGACAGGAGTTCTTGATAAATATACTCTACTCTGTGCTACCTCTGCCTCCCCTTTTCTTCTCCTTTTGCCCTTCTTCCCTCTCTTTCAAATTAACCGTGTGGCTTTAATACAATGTGTGTCATGCAGGTTGCCCTGGCGACTCTTTGATCCTGTTTTCCAGTCTCTGCCTCTGGGGCAGACGTGCTTCTCTTCAGTCTGCTGCACACCAGCTCTGGAAGCTGCTGCAGCCCTGAGACAAACCATGGGCTGCTGCGCTCGTCTCACTCCCCTTTTTTTTCTTCCTGTCGCTCTCACTTTCTCTCTGTTTTCTATCTCTCTCTCTCTTTCTCTCGGGTTCTCTCCATTTCTCTGTGTCTCTCTTGCTCGCTCTGCTTCTCTTTGGTCACGCCAAAACAGCCCTCCCTCAGCATGGGCATCCAGGGTGCCCTGGGGAAGAGAAGAGGCCAGAACCTCAGAGAAACAGCCCTCCTGGGAGAAAAAAGGGAGAGACAGGGGACCTCTCTCTCTCTCTCTCTTTTCCCTCCTCCTCACCCTCTCTTTCTGTCTGTACAGTTGAGTTTAATCTCTTGAAAAAGATGCAGCCAGTCCTCTCCTCCCACACCGAACCTTTACCTGCTCTACCTGTGTAATTGCTGGTGTTAGCTGCAGTTTTTTTCTTCTGTCCTCGTCCTTATGGGTAGCAGAGCCAGTCAAGAAGTTATATTACTGATGTTATGAGATGAGTAACACTCCAGCCTTTTTCAATCATCCTGTGCTCACAGTAGCTTTACCAAGCAACAGTAGCGGAGACGTGATGTTTACTGTGGTGGATACAGTATCTCAAGGAAACATTCAAGTCTGTGCAAGTTGATTTTTATAATTCTCTCTAAAGTGAGCGGTAATTAATGGCTGCCTGGAAGGGAAGGAAAATCACTAGCAGAAATCCAAAGAGAAACTGTGTCACGCTTGATTGTTGGCAGTGATATAAAGTGAATATGTGCTCACAAAAGGAAGGTGAAACATGCAAAAATGCATCTCAGAGAATGAGAATGACTGCGTAGGAGTCTGAACTTCCACTGTGAGTGCAAACCTGCCAATTACTTGACGCTCCGAGCTACGACATCCGTCATAGTTTGTTGTTTGTCTTTTTTGGTTTTAATTTCCTGACATCAAGAGCGCTGCATTCGCGTCATTATCGGCCGTCTTTGCGTTCACAGCACACACACACGCATCGCAGTCAATGATGAGAAGACAGGAAATCTTTTTCGTCCAGTGTGGGTTGGATTTAAAACATGTGCTCATGTGTTCAGTGTGGCACCTCAGGACTGAAAACCAACACTCATGGTTTTACAGAGTAGGAAGGAGGACTGGCTGCAGAACGAAAGAAGCCATGTAGGTTTTTAAAAAAATATTATCCTCGCACTTTGCCGCCACATTTTACATTTTTCAGCATGACCTCAGTATGACTCCTAAACTACACCAAAGTAGAGGCTGTTTGATGTAGTACACACAGGGTCTGATAAATCCACACAGTGCATGGCTGCCAAAAACAATAGATGTTACACAAAAACAAGCCAAGCATTGGCAGTATCAAATTAAATGTTGTATGACAGAATTTAGGATGCGTTTCTAAAGGAAACTTGTGCAGTTTTAGCTGTATGTTAAAAAACTTTTATTTTCTTTTATTTGACAAAATACAGAATACAGTGAAACCTAACTATCTAAAAATAAAGTCATGGAAAATTTAGTGTTGCAATTATGTTGGCTTTTGTCTGAGAAGCCTTACTGTAAAGGAAGCATGCGGTGTTTTTCATATTTAGGCATGTACTGTAGTATATAATTATAAGGACAAAAGGTGTGCCACTTACAGTATGAGGGAGGACCCACCAGAGGTACAAGGAAATGTGATCACACATAACAAAATGACCCCAATGAGCTTTGTGAAATGCAAATTGCGCGACCCGACGGGGAACCTAACTTTCGTTTACAAGACAAACAAAAGCAGGCATGTTTTCTTAAACTCTGCAAAGAATGCCCATTTCTCTTTGTCTTCTCCCTTCTCCCAGTCCAGTGTGTGTGGCAGCAGTCTCTTCTGATAAGACCCCGCTAGGAGGTGGAACAGATGTTACCCTGATATCCATCTGGGCCTTGTACCCCTGCACTGCCTCCCACAGCTGGTGCTCAACGCAGGTCACCCCACATTCCCGGCCCCTCACAGCGAGGGGCTGCTCCCACCAAAAAAAAAAAAAAGAAAAGAAAAAAAAGGGAGAAACTTGCTCTCCTCATCAGGATCGTCGAGCAGTGACGCAGCACAGGAATCCGCCTCACTCATGTTCTGTGTGTGTGAGATGCCAGTCTGTCATCAGACAGGATCTCTGGGTTCATTCAAGGTGTTTCAACACTCTCCTGCCTTCATGACTCTCTGACACACACACACACACGCCCCTTTAAAAAACAAACACAAATGCCGGAAATGCATCAAGATGATGTAAGCTAGTGAGGAAATGTTCCCTGGACCAAATAATCACATCCAGATATTTGAGACAATTATACCAAATATTACAAAATGTGCAGCACATCGACAATTTGGACTCTGTATATTTGGACTGCTTCAGATTAACCAGCATTTGGTTTTCTTTATCCTGCTGGACCCTCGTACTATATCATTTTCATCGGAATATAATGGATCTATAGACACTTTAAAATCTGATTAATAGACACTTTTAGTGGCCAAACCACAGTTGTGTGAAGTAGTAAAGGCATGTATTAGTAAAGATTTTCTATGGAGCACCACATTAGGAAGCTGCGCTTCAGGCCAAATGGCAAGTGAATTATTTTATAAATGACTTTTTGTATCTGAAGATTGGATATTAGACCATTATACTTACTTTAAACACACATACAGACGTGTGTAATAATTATGGTGCACAAAGTAACAACTTAAAAAGTAAATAAAATAGTTTATTTTTCTTCTAATACTTCTTCTCTACATTCTTGTTATTGGGAATATTGTAATCTGTGATTTCTCAGTAGTTTACAGGTGTTTTTTATACACTGTGTTTTCAGATGTGCAGCAGGAGACTCCTCAGAGCCAGCCGACCTCCCTCCCTCCCTCCCTCCCTCCTGACCCCCCACCCTCCCTCCTTCATCCATTCACTCACTCACTCTGAATGTGACGGCAGAGGAATCCCTCCTGTTGCGCATGTGATCCTGCAGGTCTGTGGTCAAGCTGTAAAACAAAGTGAATCCATCAAAGCTGATAGAATGTGAATGAGCTGCCAAAGAGTGAGCAAACACACTGCAGCAACATGCCATCATTATTATCACCACTAATTAATACAAAAGTTTCGTTTTTTCCTCCTTCTTTCTGAACTTGAGAGAGGTTACAGTTGATGTCGCAGACTCTTTCAGTTTCATTACCTCTCATGTACACAAGCACATTTAAGTTTATTAAATTAGTCTGAGTATACAGTTATTTAATCAGAGGTGGAAATTGAGGATATTAGGCCCTAAACCAGCTGTCATTTCTTTCCAATCAATCCTGTTTGGACAAGGTCAGCTTTATTCACACTGCTCTGTGTGCAGCAGGAAGCTGGGAGCTCAGACTTTAACATTATTTCTAAACATTTGTTTCTGTTAAATGTAAGAATGCAGAAACTTTCACAAATGTGTCTCTTCCTGGAACAGATTTGGCCTCTCTGAGGCTCTGCTCTGAGCTCGGCCTTTCCCAAACTTCATCCACCGCCTCAGATTTATGAAGCGGGATCTTCACGGATTAGAGTCTGAAGAACTCCCCCTGCCCCTGAGCCACAGCAGGTAAATCTTAGAGAACTTGAAGCTTCACAGGTGACGATGACCTGTCTTACAGCAGAACTACAATAGCCTAACTATTTTTTTCTGGGACCAATTAAAACTTTATTAAATAATGAATAATAAATCAAGCAGCAAACTGTACAGTGTTATAAGTAGAGGTCGAATGACCCTTGTGTTGTGATGATTATTTTATTAGATTATCATTATGGATGCATAATGATAATTTTATTAAAATCTGTGCCTGGTCTAAGTAAAGCTTAATATGTATGGATAGTTCAGTCTATATCCTCAAATATTAAAGCGCAGTATTTGCTATTAATTAGTATAAAATGAACGTGTAAATTGCAAGGATTTCAAATTTAGACCCTTAAATGTTTCTCTGCTGCCTTTAAAACCCTTCCAGCTTCTGAATTTTCAACTCTAACGAGTGTGATCAGTCACATTCGACACCTCAACATTTAATATGAGGTTAATATGATCCTTCTGTGTAAATTCAGATATTAAAGGGTTTAAAACGTTCAAACTTTTGTCCTTTGGAAAAACTGGAGGGAACCATGCGGTGCAATTCTACTCTGGCCCTTTGTGGCCACCTAAACGTCTCTTGTTTTTTCTGCGTGTTTGAATGCCTCGTCTGTTGGGTGACTTCCGTGGGATTCCAGCAGGCTTGTCACTCAGATTGTTTGTCCTGGGGACGAGATCTGTGTGAGTCCTGTTTCTCTTCCTCTTCCCTCGGCCCGAGTGCTGATGGAGACCCGCATCCCAGGTGGCCCACACATCAAAACAAGAGGGATCGCAGCTCTTGGTTTTCAGACAAACATCACTCACTTTCTTTGTTGTCTGAGGGACAGGGGGGGGCACGGCGGTTTATCTCCAGAGGATCTCCCCCGCTATCGCCTTCCACCAGCCCACTGCCCCATCCCACAGGAGCTGCTAAAAGCAAATGTCAGTCAAGGAGAAGGCGTTGCATTCCTTCAAAAGGTCAATTAGTGTTGGCCACTGAAGGGTCTGTTGCATGTTTAAGTCAAAATACGGGAGAACTATTTAAAAATCTGCTTTTCGACGTCATCCAATCCGGCTACAGATTTATTTCCTTGGTGCAAAACAAAAACGCTGGCGGGTCATTTTTCTTTCTCCGTTTGAAACCCCTCTTTGCGATGACACCTCTGTTTTGAAGGGAACGGCCCTGCCCTCTGCACCTACCTACCACACACAGCCAGGTTTAGTCTACTGTGAGTTATTTGACATGGAGCCTGATTCACGATGTACCACATATGCAACCTATTGCTCTCTCTGGCCGTGTGATGGGGGCACAGTAGCAGCTCGCAATGTAGCAGCTCCTGACCCATCTGTGCAGGTGATTCCTGCTCCGGCTCGTCCCCTCCAGGCCTATAAGGAGCACCGTGTCTAGGGGACTTTTATGAGCATGACCTTAACATGCCCGTCTCGAGCGGTCTAGACTCAGCTCTCCGTCCCCATCCCACTGATGGCTATCAGACTTTTTCGCTTTTTTACTAGTGACTCTCTCTTGTCATAAGTCTTTGAAGAGGCACAGACATGGCGTTTTCACCGTCCTGTTTTGTGGACTTTGTAAAATTTACTGTCACGGCTCTGAAAAACAGGGATTAACAGAGGGGAGGGCTGTGAAGATGTGCACTGCCTCTGCCTGCAGATGAACATGTGCAGAGTTGAGCCGTGGCCCGGCTGCCCCCTGAGAAGGCGCTCAGACCGTTCATGTAGCGCAGACGCCGGCTTTAAATTAATATCAACACCAAGCGTGTGCATCAGGAAGGACAGATCAGGGTCGGAAGATGTTGAAGGGAAGATAAACCGAACTTAAAGTGCAGCGTTGTGCCAAGTGACAGTGTTTTCACATGGACACCAGTGACATTGCTTCATCTTCTGCCTTTGATAGTGGTTTTTATGAGCCTTCGGCCTCTTGATAACACTTGATAACTGTAATGAGCCGACGCAGTGGACGTTTCGTAAGAAGCCACGAGTGTTTCAACCACTCACTAACGTGTAGTAAATATTTAATTGTTGCCCATAAATTTTGCTTTTCATACATTATGATCTGTTTGGTGTGCTTGCATGGCACCGGGCCAAACTCTGTAGGTGGATTAGCTCATTGAATCCAAACAGTTTACGGGGAAAGCAGCTCCAGTGACGACACTATGTGGGCAGCTTGCAGCTCTCAAAATACAAATGTTCCGTGTGAAAGCGAAAAAGGAGAAAAAGTGAGTCTTTCACAGGGACAATCTAGTAAACACGGAGAGAGAGAACACCTGTGTTTTTACCAAAGTTTTTTCGGCACGGAGCGGTTTAATCACTACCGGAAGCCATATTTGGTCGGAGTGCAAATTTAACGTTGCCCTTAAAAGCGATGACGAAACGCTGCCCTGACTCAAGGGAGTGAAAAAAAAATAAGATGTGAGTGAAGCATCAAAACAGAGATGGTGCCGCGATGATTCAGCTCTGGCAGAGTAGCAGGCTGCAGACACAAACACGGGTTAGATAGCAGGAATAAGCTGCAGCCAGAAATAGTGTTTAAGGTGTTGAGGATTAGGGTTAAATGTCAGAAAGGTCAAGTAGGAGACTAGTTTAGATTGGATTAGAGAGGTTAGCTGGAAGGAGCTTGCTGAACAATTGCACAAGTTCTGAGTCTTTCTTGACTTTTACAGTAACTAGAATGTGGATTTACATTTAATGACAAACCTGCTTCTTATATGAGGAAGGTCATTTCCTGGTAAACCACAACGTAGTTTTTGCAACTACTTCCACAATTAATTGATCTGCAAACATTTTTATTTGGCAATGTCAATGTTTAGATACAACTGCAGCTTCAAAGACGTAGAGGAGGAACTCTAATGTTTTTTTTCTATAATTCCAAGGATTCATGTTTGTGCCCAGTGTTTTGGGATCACACAGCAGCGTTCCCTCTCTGTTTACTGTTTTTCTGAGGACTGAGCCTAAACATCCTCTAACAGGATTAACCAACAGGAGAAAACCAGAGGGAAGAAAATATGTCCACTCACTTAACCTGCAGGAGGGTGACTCACTGACCGACAACTGTGTAGTCACAACACATTTACACCAAACTCTACACACAAAGTTAATTAGCTTCTTCTTCAAAAGAGGAATTTGGCCCATATTTCAAATCAAGGGCAACCTTTTTTTTTCTAACGTGAAGATATAAACTGCAATTAAAACTGTATCAAATATTTCAATATATATGATGATAATAATGATCGTTTCAATTTTGATTAAAAATAGATCAAATGATCAAAAAGTTTTTTCTCTGATGCTGATTATGACAGTTTAATCACCTGATCACACACACATGCAAACATGTGTATGTGTTGATTACGCAGCAAAATCTGATTAGAATACTGATACATTTTAATAAGCAGACATTCACAAAGGCAACTTTTACCTTCTTAGTCCCTCCCACTTTCACAAAAAAGTGAAAACACCACAAAGGAAGAAAGAAAATCCTATATAAGGAAATAAATTCCTTGCCAGAAAAAGTTTGTGTTTATGTTTATGAGTGAGCAGAACAACAAAGGTTTGTACTCCACTGAAACATATTATGATCTTTAAAAACAATGACTCATTGTTAACAAAGAGAATCATCTGTGTGTGTGAAGATGATCTAATGCTTCTCTTTCTCCTGCTCCTCTGTAGCCTACAGTACAGTGTGATGCATTGGATGTGATACATGTGATACGCATCAACATCGTCCGCCTCACCACCACCACCCGTGGTCTCCTGGTATGAAGATCATCTTCTGTGTGCGTCAGACCTGAGGTGCAGATGGACAACAGGTCAGCAAGGCTCACAGGTTTGCAAACTGTGTTATATCTACATGCTAGGTAGCAGCCTTGTACATCGCCCACAGATAAAGTTTGACACACTGCTATTTTAACATCTACATTCATCTCTGAATGATGTGCAAGCTTCGACTAGAATGAACCACCTGTTGTTTGTTCACTCCTGTGAGTCAAGATGCAGGGATTATGGTCAAAACCTCCTGGAAACAGTGGCTAGAAATGTGTTTTCACAGAACATTATGAACTCACAGTGAAATTTACCTTTAGGATATTAAATGATCATCGCTTAATCGTGAGGCAGTTATGTTAATTTGTGTCATAATCGCTGCACAAAATCTTGACTTATGGCTTTAAAAAAAAAGCATTTTGTGAGGTCACAGTGACCTTGACCTTTCACCTCTGACCACCAAATCCCAATCAGTTCATCCTTCAGTCCAAGTGAACATTTGTGCCAAATTAGAAGAAATTCCCTTGACGTGTTTCTGAGCTATCGCATTAATGAGAACAGGACAGACAGACGGACGGACAGACAGACAACCTGAGAACACAATAACCCCCCCGCCCCCCCTCCACCCTCCACCACAGCCACCGGCCACGGCTGTCAAACCGGCACGGAGGCAAATGTCTGGAAAAGTAATTCATTTTGCCAGTGTTTGAAGTTGTCTGGCACATGGTGGGTGACGATGAATTGTCCCCCAAAGAGTTAATTGATGGAGAGGAGAGAAAACCTTCAGGGAGGGAAAAGTTCAGTTTTCTCCCTCCCTGTCCTGTTTGAAGGAGATGTGAGTTGGCAGTGCAGCAGAGGCTTGAAGATTAATGTTGCAAAAGGGGGCTCTGACAGCCTTTCCGCTGGGTGCGGTTCTCTTGGGTGGCCCAATTGGTCTTGGATGTCACTTTTGCTACTTAATCTTGTGTATGTGAACCAGGCTGATTCAGAGGCGCTGGGTGGGTGGGGGAAGGTGGCGGTGGTGGTGGTGGTGGGACGTCCGCTGGGCAGCAACAGGAGAGACCAGACTGAGGAGAGGGCGAGAATGTCACTCCTTCATCTCTCAGCTGCTCATTTCTTCTCGTTTTCTCCAGGTGAAAACTAAATAAAAGCCGTAAAAAAACAAAAAAACATTGGACCGAAACAGAGGAATCTCTGTCAGATCCTTCGGTTTACTCAAATAAAACCCAACTGACCCCAAACTTAAGTGGGTGTATCTCTGAGGATGTGAAGACGCGCGCAGAGACCCTGACGTCCCCGACCCACGTCACAGAAAGTTGCTCTGAGAGTTTGTAAATTCCTCCTTCAATAAACTAAACTATCAACAGGCACTAAACGGCCACTGTGCCTATAACCAGCTTACGTCTGTTCCACTAGCTCCTGTCTCCGTGCCATCTCCTATTCAGCATGTCACTCATGAGTCAGCAGTTGCTATTGGTAACAAAATAAGTAAAATATTGACTATGTGAGCCTAGAACAAAAAAAAACAAAACAACTACAGCTCCAGTGGAAAAAAACTACAAGTGCAGCAGAGCAGGTATTTGTGTCCACACATATAAAGACTCAGCAACACATGTTCTCTTCCAGAGTGACCGAACGCTTCCAAAGTCTGGAAGATTGCCGCGTGCGATAACTTTTTAGAAAAATTGAAAAATAAGTGAAACCCATCCATCAAAATGTGGCGAGATAATACAGCATAGCAGGGTTTTTTTTTGTTGTCTCACTGTACGGACGATAATAAATGATTCAAGAATAATAAACAGCAGAGTCTAGATAAACAGGTTCTCTTCAGTGTTGCTATGAGCTTTTGTTTGGATAACCAGAAATCACCATCAATCTGTGATCTGTGCCCTTCAAAACAAGCTCTGGTGTGCTGAAAAACACACACACACACACACGCACACACATACACAAACGATGAAGCAGGTCTTTGGCTGAGGATGAGCAGGGTTGCGTGCCTCATCGCCCCGGGTTGGGGAGTTCACTGCGGTGAGCGACAACAGGCAGCAGATCCACCGGGGTCATCGAGGGCCACGACGTGTTTGCATGAGTGTAGGTGTGTGTGTGTAATTTTCGAAGAAGCAACCACTAACAAATAACATTTTGGCACGCGTTCAAACTGAAAACCTTCAGGTCAGGTCTCCTTGTCCAGCTGCTGACTCTCCTGCTCCTCTTTAAAACAGAACATAAAAACACTTCTTGATGGATTAAGATTTCTGCCCCGATGGAAAACACCATTAGGAACTCCTACATGAATTCTTTCCCTATCAGGACGGGACGCCAATGTTGCACAATCTCACCTCATTTTTTTTTCAAAAGGATAAAGATCCCAAAGAGAAAACAAAACAACAACAAAAAAAACAAAACATTGTGCGTCTGGAAGCCACATTTCCTTTTTAGCACCATAAAATTTGAACGCAAGATTGAATGAAGTGTAACACAGATTGTGGTTTGTTCCTTCATCACCTGCTGTGGCTTTTTTTTTTTCAACTTTTTTTTAATTGTATCTTCCAGCTGCTGCGACCAATTATTACTTAAGAATACCATAAAATAATAAAACATTATGACTCCCATGAAAACACTTTTAAAAAAGACTGTAATAATGAGCAGGTGCTGCACCACAACACATACGCAATAATCTGTGTAAACCAGATAGGCCGCCTGCAGTCTGGACCGAATACACATGAAGTCACGTCTTCATTAATCCTGTTTAATGTGTTGATTAACGAGCTGGCTACTTTTACTCACACCTACAAATGAAATACAACATCTGGCTGATTGATACCAAGTTATGGGAAGGTATCTGCAACCTCATTTGTTCCTCAAGTGAACCTCTCTTTTCCCTGTGCTTTGAACATGTATTGTTTGGTTTCACTGACAATCCATCTTCTAAAGAAAAACAATACTTATTATACAATTAGCCAAATGGCATATTCACAAATGTCGTTATACCAATCAAAAACCACTTTTTCTTATTTTTGAAAATGAAGCCAAACAATACATTAAGTCTATAAAAAATTCCATCAACATGAAAGCTATAAAGAATGATGTACTGAATTTATGTACTGTTTTTGTATGAAACTCTGTCTCTGCCGTGTATTATCTGAACTGTAACCCCCTGGCAATGTTGTGTTGGTGTATTGTTTTGTATTGCACCTTGTTGTCTTAATAAAGCTTTATTTAAAAAAAAAAAATCTGGCTGATTGATCATCGCCTCAACACAGAGGAAGAAACATAACAGGACTGGTGTTGAAAACCAAAATAGCTGTTCTTCATGATCAGCTGCTCTTGTGTCCAGCAAACACAAGATTGGAGGTTCAATTCCTGACACACACTTGACAGGTTGAGGTGTCCTTGTAATACGTTCATGATATCTGCTTGGTAGATAGAAAAAATGTGCAATATAGTTGTTTAGACTAGAAAAGCAATATTTAAGTGTTAGACCATTTACCATAATCGCCATGGTGTGCTAAAGAATTTAAATTAAATTGACCTTTCACCCTAAACCGGCTTTCAGTCCTATTCAACAGGAGTGCAGCAGTGGCTCATCTGGTTATGCAGGATGTAACGCCATCACTGTGGCGTTAATAAAGGTTACAAATATCTGGAAAAATAATGAAGGGTTTAATTAGAAATTTAAAACTGATTTTTCTTTCATGTCTCGATGCAGATCTGGTGCGACACGGTGGTACGGCCTTACAGCGAGACAGTCCTGGTTTGCCTGGGGTCTTTCTGTGTGGAGTTTGCATGTTTCTCCCTGTGACTGTGTGGCTTCACTGGGACATCCAACTTCCTCCCACTGCCCGAAGGTCTGCTTATCAGGTCGATCTGCAGCTCTAAATTGCCCCTAGGTGTGAACGTGAGCTTGTGTGTCTCTTCATTCGTCCTGTCCAGGCTGCGCCCTGCATCTTCATCTTCAGCAAAGGTGAACATCTACAACACCGTATGAGCTCCATCTTCGTTTTCAGACTGACAGCACTTTAAATTAGGACGTTTCAAATTGCTGATAACAAAGTCTGTTGATTACTGTTCATTAGTGTATTGATAACTGTTGAGTTTTTATCACTGTCATTGTTGCTCACTCATCACACAACTCATCTCCACTGTAGTGGAGCTGCAGCAGGAATCTCAAAGACATGAATCAACTAAAGCTCTATTATCTGTATGCATATATATCTACATATATATGTATATGTATGTCTATCTTAAATGTGTAATTGTTTTCATGGTGATTGAAATCCTGGGACTTTGTGTACTATTACACACTTTAACGCTGACGTCCTGCCTGATCAGAGCCGTTGTGTCGCTGATGTTTGTGTTGTGTGATGATTTTGAACAATGCCACCGCACAGCCGCTCTCATCTCACATACATTATTGTGCTTATAGGCCAAGACGGCCGGAATGCTTTCAACTTTTATGATACAAAGTTGTGCCAAGAGCGTTTTTTTTTTTCTCCCACTGCTTCTCTCTGAGGGGAATTCAAAGGAGAGTGGGGAGTGGGGAGTGGGGAAGAGGGGGGGTGGGGGCAACACATGCTGTCATTCATGTCCTGCAGTTCAGATGGACCATTACACTCATATCAGATCAGCTCTTTTGATGTGCCGAGCGACAGAGCAAAATAAATAGCGAGCGCAAGGCTGTGAGAGATTTGCAATGCAGTGCGTTAATTAACGAAGGGCTATACCAATTAGGCGGCCATGATTGGTGTGTGAATATCAGTGCAGTCACGCAGTTTGGGGCTGAGCGCAGAGTAACACCACTGTTTACTGAACACAAAGACCACAAACAAGCGCTGGCAACAAGTGCACGGCCACGTGTGAATAGCTGGGCATTTCAAAGAATCTATGGCTTCTCCAAAAATCTCAACTTTATCTCCACAGGGAGCAGGAGAGTTACATGCCCCGACCATGTTATTGGCGTATTGAGAAATGAGCATTTTGGGGGCAAATAACTAGATTAAAAAGAGCTTTTTCTAGTCCAAAAATGGAAATCAGCATGTGCTTCACATAAAACGCAGACTAATTCTCCAGCTTTACAAGTCGTACTCTTTCCTCACCATTTGGAATCGAGCTATAAACCTGGGATCTGTGAAGAGGGGATGGTTCGACTCTTTTGAACCTGAATTTAAGTGCCTCTTGTCTTATACACTACCGTTCAAAAGTTTGGGGTCACTTAGAAATTTCCTTATTTTTGAAAGAAAAGTGCTGTTTTTAAACTAATACTGTACTTTAAACTAATCAGAAACACGCTCTATACATTGTTAATGTGGTAAATGACTATTTCAGCTGCAAATGTCTGGTTTTTAATGCAATATCTACATAGGCGTATAGAGGCCCATTTCCAGCAACCATCACTCCAGGGCTCTAATGGTCCATTGTGTTTGCTAATTGTGTTAGAGGGCTAATGGATGACTAGAAACACCTTGTGCAATTATGTTAGCACACTTGAAAACAGTTTAGCTGGTTAGGTAAGCTATAAAACTGACCTTCCTTTGAGCTAGTTGAGTATCTGGAGCATCACATTTGTAGGTTTGATTTAACTCTCCAAATGGCCAGAAAAAGAGAACTTTCACATGAAACTCGACAGTCTATTCTTGTTCTCAGAAATGAAGGCTATTCCATGCGACAACGGTGTGTACTACTCCCTTCAGAGGACAGCGCAAACAGGCTCCAACCAGAGTAGAAGAAGAAGTGGGAGCGTTAGCGGGAGTGGCCTGTAACTCGTGTTTTTACCGTCCTGTTGCCTGTGAAAGTGCACTATAACGACCACTCGTAACTTTCGACCCGTGAACTCGTACCAGATCGGACTTCACAGGGAGGAAAAACACAAAGTACGAGTTTCCTTGAACGCACCATGAGTTAGCAGCCCCCGCCCTCGTCAGGCAGCTATTGGTCCTCGTGCTACGTTACCACATTCACGCGCACCCATTGGCTGCACACACAGCCCTTCATGCCGTTCTCTCTCCTCATTGGATAACACTTTTATCCCACAAGGAAAATTTTCTCCTCGGGTTACAGCAGAGCAGAGTGACGGAGAGACTCGTGTTACGGCTGAAACACTCCATGTAAGTGATTGCCGACGGAAAATAGGACTATTTAGGACTTACATTAACAAAAACATTCCACTGATATCTGCTTTAACAGCAAGAATGCCAAAGGTCTGCAAAGCTGTGATTGCTGCAAATGGAGCGTTCTTTGATGAAAGCAAAGTTTGAAGAAGAAAATTATTATTTCAAATAAAAATCATTATTTCTAACCTTATCAATGCCTTGACTATATTTTCAATTCATTTTTCAACTCATTTGATAAATAAAAGTGGTTTTTCACGTAAAACACAAAATTGTCTGGGCGACCCCAAACTTTTGAACGGTAGTGTATATGCTGGTATGTGGAGCTTGATGAAGTTGAACTGGCATCAGTTGAGTAGCAGGAAATTAACTCGCAGCTATTGCGAAATTCAATTAAACATTACAAGTTATTTTACGAGCTGAGATTTCAAACATTCCTCAGCTCAAGCCTCTCTTTTGTGAGGAGGACTCTGCTTCTCTTTATTATATTTCAGAATAAACAGAAAATACTTTTGGGGTTTTAGAAGAAGACAAACATTTTGATCTTGAGGAGTCTTTTTTTATAAATACAATCAATCACTCATTAGTGAGAATAATCGTATTATGTTGTGTCATCATAAAACTCCTCACAGATGCTGCAGTAAAAACAATTGTTAGCCTTTTTCAGAAAACAAAAAAAAAAACATTCCAAGTTGCTATTTATTTATTTTCCAGTTGTGCAGCTCTCCAAACACTGAAACAATTCAGGTAACAGGATGGAAACAAACACTCACGCAGGAAAAATGTCGCAGGTTTTGGCCACCATATCTATTTATCCCAGATTTTAAACAGGTTCTAATTGTAATAATATGTTCCCCTTTGTTTTGCTGTTGCACAACTCGACTCGGGGCAAACACTTCATAAATCGAGTAGGTAGTCAGTAATGAGGTGAATGTTTGAAAAATAAAAGCGATAATGACCCAAATGTTTGGTTTCCATATATATAATTTTGCATTTATTGACAAGAATGATACAGGTCTGGACTGAGGTCAAGCCGACGAACAGATGTATGTCTTCAGTTTACTTAGCGGACCTCCTGGTCCTCTTGTTCCAGGAGAAGTTTGCCCCGTAGGATTTCACCCGAGGCTTTGAGCTCCTCTTGTCTGTGACATCGTAGCTCCAACCTGAAGAGCGAGCAAAAAAAAACAGAAAGCAACATCATGAGAGGAAGTGATGGGGGCCAGAGCGTCAAGTATGTTCACGCTGGACCGGTGCCAACCACAATGAGGTGTTTTGTAGACATCAACAGGCTGTGTGTAGTCAGAACCGCACTAATCGCTTTCATGGTGCAATAAACAGAGAACGCCAGTTTCTTCACTTAGTTTCAACAAACTCTCCCAGATGGTTCAGTTCTTAGGGTTGAAGTGAAATTTCTGTTCGACACAAAAGCACCATTTCACCGTTTCATACTCTTTGATATGATCTCACTGGTCCATCAAACATATTCCCTTAATGCCTTATTACTGATGTGCAACACAGACATTTTAAGAGCTGTCAGCTACTTCACAATCACCTGATGACAATCCTGCTCTGAAAAGTTTCATTATCTGTCAACATTTTAAAATATATATTGTCCAAAGAGTGCGATGATCCCTGCTGGAAGGATCGATCTGTTGTTGATAATAAATAAACTTGATAAACTACTGAGGATTCAACCTGTTCTCCTGCTTTCCAAAACGTAGCTGACAACATATTCAATATTTCATTGAAATTATTCAAAAGAAAAGCTTTTAATTACCACTAAGGATAACCAAGTCACCCACTGCTGCTTTGCATTGTGTGATGCTGTAAATGACTCCAATTATACATTGATCCAGATTACACTTAACTAGCAATAACTTACAATAGGGTATCAATAATACAGCTAGTAATAACAACTACATGTTACATACTTATATTGAATTCATTTGTAAAGCTGTTGTTCAGTGTCTTGTTGTTGGTGATTATTGCAGTCACTGCCGCATGTTTTACGCAAATGTTTTGCTTTTATTTCGTATATATTTTAAAATTCCTACCATTTTTCTCCGCAAAAGCAACGGCATCTTCCTTGGTGGAGAAGGACAGCAACATGTTGGACAAGGGATCACCCCTGAAAGACACACAACAGCTGTTAACACACAACAGTCTGGAGGTAAATATCTGTAAAACCTGTGAGGCTGATGTATAGCACTAATGCCCATTCATCAGTCCTTTATTAATAGATCTATGAAATAACTATTTGCCCAACAAAGAAAAGTAAATGACTGATTAAACAGTAATAATAAAGCCGAGTCAGGGGATCCTTACGTTGAGGCCCAGCCCATCAGTGGGTTCTCCCAGCGCTCCCTGGTATCAAAGTCCATCTTCCACTTCTTGGTGCTGTTGACGCCCGACTGCATGGCAGTTTTAGCGGGGACAAATATGTGGACCTTGCGGGTCTTGATGTGCTCCTCAGGGACCCCTGTCACGGGGGTGATGTCCTAGGGAGAGACAGAGGTGAAGACGTCATACGGTCAGTAACAAGAGTTAACATCAATGTCACCGTATCATCAGAAATAAACATAATATAGTGTGACATCATTCATCGCCTTTAATGATGATCAATTGCTGTGAAAATTGTGAACAGTAATCAATTCCCACAACACATTGTTGTGTTTGTTAAAAATGTCAAAGCCTATTCAATTTACTATCACACATGTTTAGGAAAAATAATTATAATTCTCTAATTGAACCAGCAAATATTTGACATTTTAAAGATTGATCAGTGGTTTAATTGAGCTGTTGATTAACATCTAATTGACGAATCATTGTCCACATTACAAACACATTAATTCCAGTCATTGATTTGCAATCATGCAGGCAAACAACTAAATTAATTGTGAATCAAGTACATGATATATGAAAATTAATCACAAAACATGATGGAACCAGGAGAAACGTCCAAACTGAGCAGTCAAAATAATACAAAATAAATAATAATATGCCACCATAGATAATTGACATGTTTCTGAGCGGTGGTCCTCCACAACCTCTCTGACGTCTACTAGACTTGGTGACTGATGTCTTTTTTTTTCCTCTACAAAGAGCAAGGGCCTTGTGAAAAGATATATGCGTGTGCGTTGGTTGAGACAGGTCATGTGAAAGCGACTCGGCAGGTCTGACAGCATCTTCTTAATGTCAGAGAAGATGGGGTTAGGAAAATGTTCAGTGGCTATAAAAAGTACTTAGGTGATCAACTGCTTTGTGTTTTATATTTTTGTGCTTCGCACCAGTCAGTGGAGATTTATTTTCACCTTCAAATATCAGGGTCAAAAAAAGCTCAAGCTCATCTTCAGTTGTCAGAAAAAACATGAAATATGGAGAATCCACAGTGAACCCATTTTATTGGCATTGTAAAATCAACTAAAAGTTTGGATAGTATTTTTATTGTCCAGTACCGTGTCTGCATATACATCTCTGAGATTTGACTCATCAGAATTTTGTTTATTTTTTTTTTTATGTGAAGCTTGTAAACGTCCATCAGTTGGGCTGAATACTTTTTATCAGTCACCAGTTCAATAATTTACATTTTTGTTTTTCAGGCTTAAAATTTGCGTAGGATGTTAGTGTAACTGAATATGAGAGCTATAAAAAATAAATAAATAAATCAGAAAGCCATAACTTATGTGGAAAATCAATAATCTATTCAAAAGGAAAAATAAAGTACACCAAAGAATAAGAACATAACAGCCGTCGTTATGCTGTTCTTCTGCATCGAGGTGGATGAAATTAATGCCTAATACTTGAGGTGATTTATTCCAGACCATCAGAAAGTAGGCCAGCGCGACAAGAGGAGGAGGAGGGGTGGTGGGGGGGGGGGGGCCTTTGGGCGTACTAAATGCATATTCCTGAGCAACTGGAGCCCCCTTCAAGCTCCTATCAAGGATCTGGTCCAATTCTTTAGGGAATTAGCAAACAAGCAATGGGAAGTCGGCGACAAAACACAGACGAACCTCCCAGCATGCAGGCAGCAGCCACCCAAGACTGAGGGCTTTCCAGGGTGCTCTCCTTTCAATACAAGAATTTTACACATTTCAATGGCCATTACAACTTCAAAGAATCAAATTTTCATCATTGTCTGTCATCTGCCAGTTGATTTGTAGAAAGGGGGTCGTTTTGCATGAACCCTAACACAAAAGCCCGCCTTTCCCCCGGCGGCCAAAGGAGCTTCCAATGGTATTTAAGCCTAAGAAATTACTGGTCCAATTGCTGAACTGTTGCTCGTTTCAGTGGAATATCTTTTGCCATGCTAAGAGGCAAGACCAGACTGAATTTAATCATAAACAAGATCTGCACATTGAAAAGATTGTTAAAATGAAAGGGAAAAGACGAACAAAAGGGGGAAAAAAAAACTTCACAAGTGCTCGGTAATTATTTCCGGCTGCCCTATCTACTTAACCTTAACAATTCCCTCTTGTCACAGAGAGGAGGAAAACATGTTCCCTTCACCCAAAGGGGGTAACGGTGGACAGTTCATGACACAATCATACACAAGACAGTGTGAGAGAGCAACAGAGGGAGATTTCCTGTGGGTAATTTAACATGTTTTTAAGTTTTTCTTTCAGCAGACAGGGGACATGTTTTTATTTCCAGTGGATAAAGATCTGGACTCCACAAGCCAGAGGTGAGAAAAACGTCCTGAGAACACAACTTCTTTGTACAGACTGAACCCTGACAAATTTGGAGATGTAAATTGAGGAGAACAATCGTGTACAAATTGTTCTTTTTGGGGTTTTTTTTTAGTTGAGATAAATAAAATTAGCAGAGAGAAACATTTAGCAGCTCTGTGGGTCTGTTTTGTTCAAGGGGATAGATGCATGAAAATCCCTCTCCGAGACGCATTAGAAATTATACCCTTGGGATTAGCAGACCAGACTATGGTTACGCGTATGTGCGTTACATAAACCATAACTGACACATGAGGCCCATGTATGGTAAAGTGGTGCCATAATTTGTCCAGATGTAGCAGACCTTAAATCACATCTTAGGCGTGGATGAGCACAAAAGGTCCTTCATGAATGAGGGAGGATGTGTCAAAACAAAAACTCTGCCAAATCACTGAAAACACACCGCTCATTATCTGGCATTGTTTGCAAAAAATACGAGTCTAGACTTTCTATGATACTTGCACGCATTACACTGAAAGCTAGGAGGGTTATTGGCATAACAGACTCACCCACAATACCCAGATTCACAAAGGGAATGATTGTGGCTGGAATGTGGTGTGTTCCCAGGAAGACTAGAGAGGGCCATCACAAAAGGAAAACCCACACGGTGGGCACTTTTTCTTCTGCCATGTACAGGAAGCAAAATGAGAACTATCAAGTTTGACACTATTCACAGGGCCTTCACGGGGCCCTACAATACCTGGCTGGGCAGACAGAATGCAGGGCTTAAGAAAGGGGGGAAAAAGGCTGGCAAAGTCTCCGTCACGTGAAAGCGTGTCGATATTTCTGACACCTCCAGGCTACGTGCCAAATAAAGAGCATAGGGGCTTGTCGCTGTGGGGCCACTGGGCCCACCAGAATGCTGAAAGCTGGTACCCCTAATGCCTCAACAGAGATCTGGGATGGAAGATTTCTGTGTAAACTAGAGAAAAAAAAAATCTCAACCTGCTCAAATGAGGGAAAACTGTACGAAAGACATCAAAGAGAAATAAAAGTATAAAGAATACACGTTTCTCTGGGGAACTTGAGTTATAAAATGCTTCTAAGAAAGTTGTTTTTATAATTTCCTCTCAAACCTGCAGGATTCACCGGTCGCCATTTTGCTTCGACTTGTTTTTTTCAGTCCAAGACATGTAAGAGGATGAGTTGGTGGTGGCCTGTTGTGTTTCAGGTACCAAGACAATAAATAACTCCCCTAGAAGTCCAGTTTAAGCATCTGACCCATGGGCTTGAAGGATTATCAGACCGAAAAAAAAACAAAAAAAAAACAAACACCCCATAGCTCTTTATTATACCACAAGATGGATTAGACAAGTCTGAAAAACTTGGAAGTGCAGCCTCACTTTACTACAGTGCAGTCTGACCCAAACACTAACTTCACATTTTGTTATGCTACAATCCTTTAACTTGGATGGACGGATGGCTGGCAATCAAGATTAGAGTAAAAATGTAGCCGCAAGGAGGCAAGAACTGACTGCAGGGCTCAGTGGCAGGATTGTGTTGAGGCACAGTTTTGGGGAAGGATGCAAAAAAAAAAAAATCTGCTGCACTGAAGGTTCCCAAGAGCACAGAGGCCTCCATCGCACTTAAAAAGGTAGAGGCTTTGAACGACCAGGAAGAAACCGAGCAATCAGCGGAGAAGGGTTTTGGTAAAAAAGAGGTGACCAAGAATGTGATGGTTGAAGAGAAGAGATCCTGTGTGGAGGTTGGTTTCAGCAACCCTCACTGATCTGGGCTTTATGGCAGAGGGGCCAGAAAGCTGCCAGGGCTTTAGGGAAGAAAGAAAAACACCTGGAGGACTCTCAGACTGTGAGAAACAAGATTCAAGACTCTCTGGTCTGATGAAACGAAGACTGAACAGTCTGGACTCAGTTCTAAATGTCATGTCTGGAGGAAACCAGGCACCCAACAGTGAAGCCTGCTGGTGGCTGCATCCTGCTGTGGGCCTGGGTTTGTTTTTTTGTTTTTTGTTTTTTAAGGTCAAGGAGAAGCTGAACCTGGAGGACAGCGCTCAGAACCCAAGACCGTGGCTGAAGGTTTACCGTACAGCAGGACAATGACCCCAAGCACATGACCTCACAGGAGCGGCTTACGGACAACTCTGCATGTCCTTGAGAGGTTCAGCCAGAGCCCTGACTTGAACCTAATTGAACATCTCAGCAAAGGCCTGTAAATAGCCGTCCACCGGCAGTCCCCATTCGACCTGGCAGTGCTTGAGAGGATCTGCAGAGAAATCCATACATCCAGGTGTGCAAGGCTGGTGGCTTTTTTTCCTTCTTCTTCTTTTTTGCCTGGTCAGTGATTCAATGTGTTCTCTATTTTCTCTCTGATATCATTTCCAGATCTGGTCCAAATGAAAGACAAGTTGAAAGATTTTTGTGGTGTGGTGTCGTGCATATTTGTAAAGGGAATTATCTGACAAGAGAATAAATGTAATTTACCAATAAAGAAAATAACACCCCCTCCAAAATATTGCAGTCAGACGTTACTTTTTGAGCCATCTTTGTAAGTAAAGTAATGCAATACATATGATTTTGTTTAAGCTTGTGGAGCTTTGAATAGTGCTTCATAGTGGGGGATTTGGAGCAGCGTGGGATACAGCGAGATGCGATGTGAGTGCAAGGACCTCGTCTTCTCAACACATCACTCTTGAATTGAACAGCATTGGCTTTTACACTCGAGCACTTGATCTTTGCTTTTTACAATAAAAATGGAATTCACATCTGTTCTGACGATGATTCTGGCTCGATTATTAGTTGTAAAAATGATGAAACTCTACGATTAAGTTGAGAGCAAAGACAGAACATGAAGCATCTGTATGTACACAACTTACCGAATCAAATTGGTTTTGATAGCCATCAGATTAGTGCGGACACAATTATTTGATCAGGAGAAAAATTAAAAACAGACTAAGGCAGAAAACTACTAAGGCTGGGTTACTTTTGCAATTTTCCTTAACAGAGGTGAGTGAAGTACATTAATTGGCTGCTGTTTAATTCTGTCAGCTGAGTGACTGATTATTTAATTGATCATTTCAGCTCTATGAATATTTTGTGTCATGTGCAATAATCATTTATGATGATGATTGTCTTATGTAACTATGAACTCAAAGTCTTTGGGTTCTCATCTCCACTGTTGGCTAAACAGACAGATTAAAGGTTATTTTTCACCATTTTTTGATGTATTATAAACCGAGTAAGCCATAAAATAATCAACAGATTAATTGTGAAAATAATCACAAGTTGCAGAGACATGTGCGTCGTCTAATCAAAGTCAAATAGTCCACACACAGGACTGGCTTGTATAAACACATTGGTACTAGCAGAACTATTTTTAAGACTTGTTAGGGTTGACGAATCTAAACGGAGCCACAGAGGGAATTTTCCTGTTAGTACAGTGACCAAAAAGACAAACAAACAAATAAACAAACAAAGGATGTCTATGCATGACTAACTCGGACAAAAACACTTGTGGCATCACCGCCACCTCATTACGGGTGGAATGATGGTGGACACCATGACAGCCATGACACAAGTATGGTCCAGACTATCATAGCACGAACACCCGTATGCCCTAACTGCGGCTCGGCAGCCAGGAGGGGTCATAAGGTCGGCCGAGCTGAATCATGTTGAGTCAGCATGTGGTGAAAGCCCAAACACATCACCCTTAACCCCCCACTCTCCAGCCCACACCCAGACCAAGAGCCTCACTCATCAGCCTCCGCCGGTTCCCACCTTCAGACGTCTTTGAAGTGGAAAAAGCGTGCCAATTACTGATTGGACATAGGGGGCGTCTCTAAAAGAAACAAATATTATGTTGCTTGCTCATGTGTGGGAGTGGTTCAACTCTGGAGAACAAGAAGCAGCTGGCGCGAGGGTCATCTCGAATCTCACATTACACATACCGCTGAGGACTGGAAGGCGGGGGCAGCAGAGGAGGTCATTTATGAATATGTCGGATGCGGACACACTTGATTGTGTGTTGTACAGCATCTCAAAGAATAATGGCTCTTTTTTCCCGCAAGACGCGATATAATGAACCCAGGAGTATGATAACGTATCAGGGAAAACGTTTCAGTTTTCAGATAAACTGAACGTCTTTGAATTTATGAAGCCGCCGACTCTGGGAACATGTGATGGGCATTTTGTAATCTAATAATTAACTGAACAAAATGGTTAACTCATTGATAATTGAAATGCTCAGCTGCAGACTTGGTACAGCTCAACTATGGTGAACATTAACTGAAGATTTTCATCATCTCCGGTTGAATAATCTTCAGCTCTACAGAGAGAAAAGGAATTCAAACAAAAATGCAACAAAGATTATGTTCAAAATGATTGTTGTGGTGTTACTACAATACACACAATGGAGAGACTGAAAAAGAAACCAGACTGAAGATAGCGTGAGACACCGAAATGGAGTTCAGAAAAATTAGAAGCTGCTAGCGCACAGCAAAGTGCAGGCAAACACAAGTAGCAAACCTTTTTTTATCCACTCTGCAAACACAACACTTTACAGATAGATGCTTCCTAAAACTACTAGGCGCTGACAGGGCTGAGAAGTCCTCTTAAGAGGCTTAGTCTCTATGGAAGAGAGTGTTAATGAATGAAATACTATTTAGTGGATGATACATAATAAAGCCTCTTGTCTGGCACTCTTCAAAGACCAACATCCTCTGACCCACTACTCCAAACTTGAGCCGAGAGATTTTTTGCATAAGCGCGCCGTATGAAAGGGCAACCAGACAAAACAGACACTTAAGTTGTCTATGTGGGAAGGAGGGAGGAAGGGTGGGAGAGGAGGATGAGAGGGAGGAGAGGGGGTGGTGAATGTGGTCTGCTCCACTGTAGGTCACTCTGTGTCTGAGGCCAGACAAGGCTTAGAGAATATACACCCCAGTACTGCAGACTTAAACTGCTTGTGCTAAATTTATCCTCATAGTTGGAATAGCTGGATTTTTTATTGTGATTCTGTGCATTCTTCGTCCGACGCGTCGATTTTCTTGCAATTTCTAAAACGTGAAAGCTAATGCCTGTTTAAAAGTTGCACGTTACTTTGCCTAAAGACATTTTCTAACCACATTTAATTCTGCTGAAATTGAGCTCCCAAGTGGCGCTAACCAAACTGCCTTGTCCGATTGAATAGCTCTAATGGTGCACTGAGAGGATCTTGTGTTAACCGGCTTCCTCTGAGTGATTTCTGTATCATGGGATTTTATGATATCTCTGCATGACAAATCTTGACTGACAGATTCGGGGGTCTTTCAATCTGACTTCAATTTAGGCCTTTAAAAAACAACCAACAACCTGCCTTTAGACTCGACTACCTTGCTGCAATCAAACCCCAACATCTTTTGTCCAGATGTGATGTTAACTTGCCAAGCGAGAGCCCGGGCTCTACATTTTGCAAGAAACCAAAGATTTCAGATTAGCAAACTCAACATGCCAGGCATCAAATGGGCCCGACCAATTTTAATACTCTCTTCCTCTCCCCATCTTTCTCCCTCTTTCCACCTCAGCTCCACACTCCCTAATAACTGTCCTCCTCTGTCTCATAAAACTCTAGTGCCTTTAGAGGACTCTATAACAAGGCTTCACAAGCGCTTTAAGATTATGGTGTTGTCTTTATGTGGAGAGAGGGAGTGCACTTGGACATGGCTGAAGCAGGAGTAGACCTTGAGACACTCAGCCGTAAGTGAGGGGGGGGAGTATTGTATTATCGCATATTGAAGCAGCTGCGAAGGTTATAACTGCAGTTGTTTCTGCGAGGGGCCGGGGAGTGAAGCGGGAGGCCTGACTCTAATCGAGGGAGGTCGCAGACATTACGTGTAAAGCTGTGTATCAGTGGCCAGCCAGCTGGACCCTGGGAGCTGCCCAGCATGCTTAATCAAACAGTAATTACAAACAAAAGCAGGTCGGCATGGGCACTCAAGGGAACAGCTTTGGGCACTGGAGCTCCATCACGCAGGTCTTTTTATTTGGCTCCTTCTCAGTAATTCAGACAATGCCTTCAAAGACTTGCTCATAAAAATCCCAAACTTTCGGAGGAGGGCTGTTCATCCTGACAGATTTGAAATACTTTGAAAGAAAGAGTTTGTTTGAGACATTTGCACTGGTGACTGCAGATTTCCCAATTACAGATAAAATTTCAGAAAAAGGTTAGAAATACTGGCTGACATCAATTTATTTATTTTTATAATGACCATGAGTCAAAAGCTCAAAGACACTTGATCTACCAAATCAACGAGGAACAACAAACCCTAAAACCAAGGACAAGGGATTGTTTCTTTTTTTTCCCTCGAAAAATGTGTTTAAATCTGAAATAATTGAATTTTCTGTCATTTCAGCTCTAGTTTCTGTCTCCACTAACCCCTACAGGAGATACACTGATACACACTCATGTGTTTGTAGTGCACAGTCGTTCTTTCTTTAGATGCTCTAAAGATCAGAAATAAACAACAGGGCACGATGAACACGTCAGATCATTATTTGGTGCTTTGTTATTGTAATGAAATACTGATTATAGCTGCTTTAATGACTAATCAGACACTAAAACCGTCGCCTCTTATCTTTTTGTCAGCAAGCTGCAGTAAAATTGTTGACAGACGCCATTAAAAATCCTCTTTACTGGATTAGTTCATATTTTTGACCTGCTGCTGGAGATCCTTGCCCTTCATCGCCTAAATCTGTCTGTAATGGAGACGGTCAAACGAACTGTAGAGACACAAGTTCCTGTAAGGTTTGCATTTTTTGGACAGACGAGAACTAAGGACAAGGTAATGAGCGTCACACAACTATTGTCAGACAAGAGTTTTTGGAGCGAATTCAAAATATCAATTCCCCCCTGGCCAAAATGCAACCTCATCTAAATGAGGTTATTCTGAAATCTTCACTATTAGACAACGAGTGGCACACCACTTTCTCCTCGGGTGGCTCGACAGCGTGCGAACCTGGCATAACCTCTCTACGGATTGAGACCTTTGTTTGATTGGTCTAACCAGGAAGCAATTCACACTTATTGACAGCTTGATGAATGACTAGCGTGCTGACATGCGCTGAATGCCCAAAAGGGAGGGTGTTCTCATTGCCCTCTTCCATGTGAGACAGAGACCACTGTACTGTAAACAGCTGAGGCCTCTCTTTTTGGCCTGTCTGGGTAAGCATTAGAGTACTTCTCGCCGTCGCCAGCACCAGCGCGCCACAAAGGAACCTCTGTGGCCGGCAACACTGAAGTGGCCACTGTCTTTTTCGTGAGTCTCAGGGTGTCTCACAAACTTTTTTCCATGCAAGCTTCTTTTCTTTCACCCCCTCCCCATTTTTTAGAGGCCCTTTTTTTCCTCTCCTCTGCTGTTCCTCTCAGTGGCCCCTACTGAGAGGACAGAGACAGACACTCCGCCCAGCCAAAGGTTTGTCTGCCAGTATGGTCAGCCTCAGTGTGGGACAAAAGCGCACTGACGCTGCCCACACACAGCAAAACCCCCCTCCAATCCCCCCCACCCCAAAAAACAAATCCACAACAGACTCCCACATTCTCCACCAAACTCCCCTTTTCTCTGTTATCTTCTATCTCCTTCGTCTTTTGATGACAAAGCGTTTATTTCAAAGATCCCTCTTTGTTTTGTTTTTTTACAGTCGGTCCGCTGCGAGCCTTGGCAGCTTCGTATTCACGCTCATCACCGCCTAGACTGAGCGTTCACACTTAATGAAAGGGGGCACCACAGACCCTGTCTGATGTAATAGAAATGTACAGCTTCACCGCATAATTTAACGAAAAAAGTATACGGTGACTTCTTTATCACCCGTTGACCTGACTGTGAACTATAGCTTTGATTACATATCTTTAGCTGAAACCTGCTTGTGGAGCTATGTTGGGTGCCCAAGCCACATCAGTTGACCAGTGTTGTGACTGTTCAGAGAGAGTCATGAAAGGAAAAAGCCACAGATGTAGTCTCCAACTGTTCGGTATAGAAAGAGAATAAAATACAGCATTTCAGCCTCACAGGGATTCTGTCGCTCCATATGAAAGTAAATGCTGAAAACCATCTGTAACACATGTAAATGCACAACCAACATCATGTATATGAGAGACTAAAAAAAACCCAGGTTCAAAATGTTACTGGAGAAAGATGATTTCTTGGTCACGTTCACATGTAACCAGGGCGATATGTCATAAAGATGTGAAAAAAAAATGCTCCTCAGGTGCCAAGTTTTGACAAGCATGGAAAATGCATGGAATAAAAAGTACAATAATTATGAATGTGCTGCAGAAATTGGGCATTTTTTGTACTTTTTTCCTCGCCTTCAATTATGTGTCAAAAAATACAACAGCAGTGCAATGCTGAATCAGTGGGGCACCCTTTTGATTGTATTTCCATCACTAAGGAGCTTATACAGTACAAAGGAGCAGCTACAATACTGAGATGAAGAGAAATAATAATTCTGGACTAAATTATTCTGCTGGGAGAAGCTGAAACAGATAGAAAAGTAGCAAATGTACAATTAGGTTAACAATAAACTAGTGATTGAAATTTACTTATAACCTGTGCACTTTAACTTCAAAGTGCCAGTGCTAATGTATTGTGGACTTAAGAAGATAGAGAACAAAGCATAACTGGATTAGACGTGTGCAGTGTGCACGCTAAGTCATGTTAACAGAGACAAAGGAGCTAACACGTAAATCAACATGCTCCACTTGATGCCGAACGCAGAGCCCTCGGCTAAGTTTCAAAGCTTCCCCTCGTCAGAAAGAGCCAAATAAATCACTGCGTGTCATTTTTATAGAGCATCTTTCAAGAGCAGGTGTCATAAAGTACTTCACAATAAAATAATATAAATAAAAATGTCTCCGGTATTCATCTTGAGTCCAACAGGCGAGAACCGCAAAGCTGCAACGTCAATGTCAACCACCGTCTCCTTTTGTATTGAGCCTGAGATTACATTGCTGCAGTAACTCTTTTAATACAGACAGGTGCCAGACCATAGAAAGCTTTAAACGTATCTCATTACAGTGAATGATGATGACTGCAAGCAATTAGTGTTGATAAAATCCAATTTTGAAGTAGACGGAGATTCCCATCCACCCCCTCCTCTTCCTCTACTCTTTGCATAAGGTCACTGTCACCAGAGGACAGAGCCTGGACTGCACTGGAAAACTGTGACCTATAAATGTTTTTTTTAAGTCATTTTAAGTGATTCATAAACTGTGGGTACTTAAAAAATATATATATGTGAAAATAGTAAACAAAAACTGGAAGTAACACAAAGGTATGATACTCTATTTTGTTGAATATCACAGAGGTGTTCATTATTTTAGGCATTATTTAAAATAAAAAAAAGTTCCACAGCTGTTTTGTTTCTGCTTCTTGAGTTTAAATAAAAGCTGATCAGTATTTCAGCTGCATCAGACATTATTAAATGATCAAACTTAACACATTTTTCACCTAAAAACTCCACTTTTGATCATTTGTTATGAAAGGAGAGGAGTAATGGGAGCTGCGAACACACACAACTACCACTGACGACATTTGCCATCACCGTCATATCGTCACAAAAGCCTACTGTCTACTAGAAACTCATTTAGGCCGCAGGTTTTCTAACAAATCTACCAGGAACTGGAGTAATTGGAGGGCAGACAAACAAACACCAATTCGTGTGTCACGTTGAAGAGGGAGGGATCCTTACCAGTTTCTCATCAACTGTAATAAGTTGCGTGTCTTGTCCTGGTTTCTGTGCCAGCCTCAATGTTGATGTGCTTGTAGACCTGAAAACCAGTAGATAGACGTTATACGCACGCAACGCACAAACCGCCAAAGGCAGACAAGCAACAATGCAGTGAATGACGCAAAAGTTACACTTTGCACACATTGACTATCTTGGAGGAAGCGACGGGGTTAGGATGCAGTGAAAAGGAAGAGACCAGGAGTGAATCCCTGCCCCCCTCCCACCACATATTACTTCTGTCTGGTGAATCTCTGGCAGACTGTCGCTCTCATCCTAATGACAGGACGTGCTTAATGTTGGCTGTGGTCAACTGTCAGGCGAGGACTGTGTAGCTCTTTGTGAATGTGCAGCCGTGTCCTGTCGCAAAACGGTAATGTGCCATCATGGCTCAGCCGGGGAAGGGCTACTCCAGATAATCACATAGCAGATAACACCGGGAGAATCACTGTTTTATTTATTTCAAATGTATGATCTTTACATTCAGAGTCTCCTCTTCTGTCGCATCTCTGAATATAGCAAAGCATAGAGGAAAAAACTAATCAATAAGAACATTGTGGCCGACACTAATATGGTTTGTGGTGCAAAACGTGCACAACTGCAGTTAAAAAGTATTCTTATATTTAAGTCATCTCCTCAATTTATCCCTGCAGACTGCATTCATCTGTAAAAAAAAATGTATGAGAAAACTTAACCTGATGAGGGTGAGAAAAGAAAATGTCTAACAATTAATATCGTAATTAATTTCATGACAAGTAGATTTTAATTCTGATAACTAAGTACAAATTTTAATTTGCTTTGACTTCAAATATGCCAAATTTATAAAAGCTTCATAAATGACAGCACCTGTCTATTTCTGCCATTTCACTGTAACATAAACCTAATGTTTACTCAATAGTTTTAAAAAAACAACAACTTTATCATCTATCAGTCATGAAAGAGTTGTAAACCTAATGTAATATTTTTCAAGTCTTCAAATGAGAGTGCATTCAAATTATTATCATTTTACATTCATCAATTTTTATAAAACAACAACCCATGTAAGAAATTGAAGGACTACAATTTATTGTCACCAGAGAAACCTTTTATCTTTTAATGACCAATCTTATCTTGTTCATGATGGTTCTTGAAGTAAAGCAAAACCTAGAAATAACTCCATATGCAATGACCTTTGGCTGCCCTTCCTGAAACTTCACTATTTGAGGATCCCCTTTAACTGACAAAAAGCTGTGTGTGACTCAAAATATTACAAAGTTTTTCAAGGAAATAGTGTTGAGAAACCGTTGCGGACAAATATTAGGCTATTGCAAGAAACAAAGTACTGCCTTAATGTATCTCTAAAGTTGAACAAGGACAACTTCAGAGGCAAATCTGGTCATTTTACACGGTCAATGAGGGACACAACAACTAAACACTATTATATTTGAGTCTGTATCTCACTGTAATGATGCCCATTGTGGGATTTATTATTGCTAATGTGTCCAAATGTTATTTTACAAAACAATAATATCAAGGGCTCCAGAAACTAACTTTTTTTAATTTTTACCAGGAGCACAGTGTCCCCTTACTTAAAATTTTAGAAGCACAAGCAGAAAATTTAGGGGTGCATTGCACACTGTAAATTGACTTGCAGGGGAAATATCCCCCTTTTCTTTTTCATTCATGATCCTCACACACATTGGCCTGACACCTGCAATGGTAGATACCAGATTCTTTAAGGGGGCTACTTCCACATTTCACACACACAAAAAGCAAATTTACTAGTTGCACCTGCGCAAGTAGATGAAAAAATGTACTTAGCCCCATTTACAGCAGTATGGAGCCCTGCATCTACTGTCAGTAGAGTCGATTCCCATTCAGACCTGCTAGCATTGCACTAGCCTGCTAGCTAGCATGCTAGCGGTCTGCTGTAAGGACACGGGTTAACACCGGAGTTGGCTGATAACTTGCTCACTTTAAATGTGCAAGCAGGAACGTATTAATGTATCTTAATTCACAACCCTGTGTCGCACGGAGAGCAGAAACATTAAACGAGCTTTATTTGTGTGATAGCTAGTTAGCTTACATTCATTAGCCTAAGACATGTCAGACTCACGGCCTCCTTGGTTCGTCTGTAACCTACTTGGAGCTAAATACTCCACAAAAAATGACTCAGGGTAACACGACTGTTTGTAAAACTAATAAACAATCAATATGAGTTTACCTGATAGGATTCAGGAGCGCTTTAGAGGCTGCATTGATCACAGTTAAACGTCCCAAGCCGAGCAGTGACATTGAGGACGCCATGTCTGTTGTCAACAATGACGTACGGGAGCCGCGAAGGAACAAACGGAACCGGAGCCGGTGAGCGAGGCAGCTGCTGGCTGAGAGTCGGGGGGGACTGATGCCAGCGACTAAAATTACTTGACAGTGATGTGTCACATACACAGAAACATGTCCAGACATATCTAGAGTCTCTTCATGACACTCATGTTTGTTTCACATCACAAATAACGATGGTGATGGGGGGTGGGGGTGCTAACAGAGGGAATCTCAACACACCCTAAGGAGTTTGCTTCTGGATTTCCTTTTTCCTTTCTGTTATTTAGCTTTACAAAATTATACAAGAGCGCTTAAGCTCTTAGCTTTGACTGAACAATCAGCAATCAGCACAATAAAGTTTATTCAAGCTGGTTACTTTTCAGACACTGTGACACTATTGCATGTAGGCTATATATTATATGGATATAATAAGAATATGGAACTATTGTAGACCTAAAATAATGTTTTTTGCTGTAGTAACGTGCTGAGTTATTTGAGCATTCAATGTTTCATTGAAACACACTGTTAGAAGAAGATGAAAGGAATGTCTAATTTAGGTTCATCTGAATAAATTGAATAGGCTACTTAATCAAGCTGGATTGAGTTTAAAATCCAGTTTAGTCCTTGTAAGGACTGATTCCACAGACTGATTTATAAAATGTCTGACTATACAGACATCACATTGCTAAACCTTATAATGTGTGTGTAGGTCTGACTGTTTTATCTCAGCCTAACTTCTGCTTTGCATTAATCACATGCACTGACATTATAGCTTATTTCAGCCGATGTTCACGAATCAATAAAGAGGGTCAGAAAAAGTATAAGGAAAAAAAAACTTTTATTGTTTCACTCTTCATATCTGTACAAATACCATCAAACTTTGTATGTACATATGACATTTACATAAAAAATACAAAACTATATATTCATAACAGAATTTTGTATTTCTCTTGTGACGTTTGAAATAAAAATGCATTCTGAGAAAAAAACAAAAAACAAAAAGAAACAAAGTGATGAAGTCTGATATAGTGTAGAGTACTGCAGTACGTTAGTCCTATTTTAGCTCTGCAAGAGCAATATGGAACACATTGGCAAGAAGACAGCACACAAATGTTAATGGCACATTGTTTCCAAAATAATCAAGTATCATCCAAAACTTACCTCTGCTCTAATGTGGTGAGACAAAATAAAGGCTATTGAATAATGTCTAAAGTTGTTGTCTCCATGTGGAAACAAATCTAAAGGGCTGAAACTGAGGAATAACCAAAGAACAAGAAAAGAAAAACAAATGGCTCTTTTTTTCTCTTCCATTTCATCATTTCATCCATTACATCACTGCTGTGTTGCATTCAATGCTCATTTGCGAAACCATTGAGAGAATCCCTTTGGTCAGTTATTATGAGTTGTAAACAAACCAGAAACACTTTATGTACATAAAATGATTGATATATTCCCAATAAATAAACACACAGCCTAAACATGCATTTACGTATGTGTGACATAAACATCTGTGATAGAGATTTGACAGAAACAAGCAGATTTTTACAGCTCAGGGAATGCGATTTACAGCTTGTAGAGGACTTATACTTACACGGTAACATGACAAATAAATAACACTGCTTCTCTTTGGACAAATATAATTCTTCATGATAAAAAAAAAAGAAAGTAAAAGGGACAACAACAACAAAAAGGGGGGAAATGAGTGGTAACACAATATATCATGGTAGATAGTAAGCCTGACATTGTAAATGTATAAATTATAAAACACAAAAAAGTATAAATAAACATCTAGCAGACTGAACTATATGTATACTTCCTTTTTCTTTAAAAAATAAATAAGCATACACATAATGTACAGTATGGACATGATTCCTTGCCCTAGGACTGTTCCCCTAGTGATGGGAGCCTATCCATCCAGTATAGAAGATAAATGGACATAGGCCATGTAGTCTGAGTCCTCATCTTCCTCATCCTCCTCCTGGTCTTCTGTAATGGCTATATGGGAGAATATATGGTAGCTGTTGTATGAATATGGACCACAACAGCGCAGAATATCACTGAATGTTCTCAAAAAAATCTCACAGCAAAGCCACTGGCACACAGCCTCCATTTTGTTCCTTTTTTTTTTTTTCATTTTTAGTTGTATGAATGTGTATATGTTTCTATTCATGTTTGTGTGCATTGCATCTGTTTGTTTGTACCTATGTGTGAGTGAGTAAGTGAGAGGGAGGGAGGGAAGAAGGGTCTGAGTGACTTGGCATCGACAATTACTGTGGCATCCCCAATTATGCAACTTCCATTTACATAATCTAGCAAGTCAGGGCTGCAACGAGAAAAAAGAAAGCGGGATGATGGAAAAAAGGGGTGGATGGGAGGTTGGGGAGGGGGGTACAAGGCGGGTGGGGAGGGAGGGGTCGACTGGCGGGTATGGGATGGGGTGGGGTGGGGGGGGTGTGTGGGGGGGGGGGGGGGGGGGGGGGGGGCACTGGGGCTGATGGTTCCAGTGGCTCGGGTCTCTTTTGGGCAGATTCCTGAAAGCAGACACACATAACACAGGAAAGTGCTCTTGTGTTCTTGGACTTGCGAGTTTCTTTGCACTGATTATTGTTTTGTTTTTTGTTTTTTTTTGTTTTAGCTTCTGGCTCAAACTTACAGGGAGCGAGGACTCTGTGTCACAGCCTGGACTTTAGCAAGCAGGTCAGAGATCAACACAGTTCTGAGGTATGTTCTTTTCTTTTTACAGAAGAGATTTACATCGGACACATAAAAAATAAAAATAAAAAACGCAAAAAAAAAAAGCACACAAGCAAGAGCAAAGAGTGACAATACAAAAAAAAAAAAAAAAACAGGCAGTCCCTCATCAATCCATGTGGATTTGTAATTTGTGATACATATTCTGGTAGATAACACATTCACTGGAAACAGCACAGACAGTAAAAGTTAAGCTGATAAATGTTAACTTTGCTGCTAACGAAGAGATGAGAGGTAAGAGAGCGTGATTCTACAAGCTTCTTATGCTTATCCTGCACACTGTAAAGTATCACATTTATATTTAGCTCATGAGGTGATCATAAAGTTGGTCCCTTGGATTCCATTGCATACCTTAGGCACATCACATTAAGGTATTCAGTCAGGAGAGAGAAACTAACAAGGAGACATTCTTCTACATTGCAACTTGGAATGTATATTTGATACTTCCTTGAGGCTATTGTTAATAATTTTTTGATGATTTAACCCCTCCACACACCCACACCCACCCACCCCCCACCCCCAGACTGGTGAGCGCATGAACGTCCCGCTCTGGTCTGCAGATAGGTAGTCTACGTGATCGACAACATCAACATCCGTCGTCATCGTCACTAACATGGCACCAATGTTACAATCACCTTATGCACATCATATGAGTTTATATATATTTATATATGTTCTTATGGACATGTTGGCAGTGTGGTGTATGTCACAAGAGGCAGTGCATTTTGAATTGATTGATTACAGCCAAAAAGCAACAAAAGAAAAACAATACAAATACACCATTCCTATGATGATTAGCAACGTGAGCATGGAATTTACAAGCTGTAAAGATTTGACCACTATCATAAAAATCAACCATTACTGCTTAAACACCTGCGTGGGATAAGATTTAAAGCAACCTGCTCCTGCAGGTCACAGGCATGGCCATAAACCTAACTACTTTTAAATATCAGGATTGTTCCACTGCAAACAAAATTAGTCTCCTTTATTATTAGATTAATGAAGTTAGCTTTTTTTGCCCAGACTCTTGGTTAGTCTGCTGATATAGAATTGTGTTTTTTTTCATTAAACTTCCTGTTATTTTGTTTTGCAGAAGAATTGGAAAAAGGAATAAAAGAAACTAAAAGAAAAAACAAGAACACAAGAACAAAAGCCAGCGACAAAGACAATGTCATGCAAGTTCTTCCATTCCCAAGTCCTTTCTGCTTGCTTAAGCTGTGCTTGGTGGTGTGGCTGGGCTGGGAGTTTGGGGAGAGTTTGGGTTTGGGAGGGGGGACACTTTCAAGGGGGGAGGTTTTTGTTGGGAAAGCAACATGGAATATTGTCTTTTGCTTGGAGAGGGGAAGGGTGGGTGGTGTTTTGTTTGATTTTTTTTTTCTTTTTCATATTTTTGCTTTTTGTCATTTACTTACAGTTGCAAGATCCCGAGTGCTTGACTTCCAGCAGCACACCCATAGAACAAGCAGCTTGCTTCATGGCACATTCACTGGGATACGTGGTGTTGTCGCTGGCACACACCGCCTCGTCCGTCCTGCTCTCCGGACAGGTCTCATCGCACAGCGAGCAGCGACCCCGGCTCATTCGAGCATCCCACAGACACTTTTTCCCGGCACTGCACTGGATGTCCTCACACGACTTGGCCTCTACAAAGAGAGAGAGATAGAGAGAGTGAGAGAAAGGGAGAGAGAGGAAGAAATCAGCACAAGAGGAAATCTTTGATTAGATGGATTATCATGAACGCTTTTCAAGCAGGATCAGATGACTGCTGAGTTTTTGAAGACCTAAGCTAGGAATAAAAACTAAATCCTATTTTATAGGCTTAGGTCTTGTGGCAGGGAACAAAAAGTCATGTTTTAATTAGCATTTTAGAGTCTACATGACTTAGATTGACTGCTTTCTGGATAAGAATCCATCTGACTCAAATATTAACTTGAAGCATGTCTTCATGGCCCCCAGCACTCCCCTGTTTTGCTCTCTTTCTCCCTCCCCCTCTCCTTCGCTCTCTCCCATATGGGATAGTGCTGCCAACATCAGGAAATAATAAGATGTCTATCATTTCTTGAGCAAACACAAGCAACTACCAAACTCTCTCTCTCTCCCTCTCTCTCTCTGAGACCCCCTCTTCAGTGGAATGTTGGCAAAAGTGAACAGTGAAAAACTGCAGAGCTGGCCAGGAAGCAAATACACTCAAATAATATTCAAAGTCAGTGGCTGGAGGCGCTGCACAGGGAGCAAAAGTCTCATGCTCTCACGTCCCTGTAGCTGCAGACTTACTGATGCATTTCCCCTCATAGGCCACTCCGATAGATCTGCCGAGGAGACAGGTAGCTCTTCTAAGGTGACACGCGCTGGCATAGATGATCCCGTCGTTTCCACACAGGTACTGCTCGGGCGACGTCACTTCGGGGCAAATCCGATTACACGTCACACAATATGCGTTATTTGTCTGGTCCACGACGCATGTGGAGCTGCCGGGGCACAGGACGTCACGGCACGTTTCTGTCGAGACAAAGCAATCATGAAGATTTTTTTTTAACACTCAAGCTGACGTGAAAATGAAAGAAAAACCCGCTGGATTCTTCTTTAAGAAACGTGGAGTCTCATGCGTGGACAGAATGTAGACTTACTCTTGCACTTTCCCTGGTACTGCACGTCCAGGTCGGGGTGGCCTTTGCATTTCGCCTTGAGCAGTGCGCATTCGTCTTTGTAGGTCTTCCCATCTGAGCCGCAGACCGGTCCTTTCCAGGTGATGTTGGAGCAGTCTGGTGCGCACACGCAGCGCGGCTTACTCCTTCTGTTCATCTTGCACCTCTTGCCAGGCCCACAGTCAACATTATCACAGGTTTCTAAAATAAAAGGTCTGCGTTAAGTGATGCTGGTGAAGCGTTTGGCCCTGTGCGTAAAATCACTCTGGCTCATGAAGCACAGACTTAAAGAGACCATTACGCACTTTGGTGTGCGTAAACAGGATTTATGACACGAAATGACTGGGGATGTTTATTGTGAGAAAACGAAGGGAAATGAGTGCACCTCCACCTTTGCATGGTATGCAATTTGGGGCTCCGCCATTGAAGATCATCCACCTAAAGAGCGTGCTGTTAGGGACGTCCTCCTCGGTCCAGGACGTCCCCAGTCTTCCACTACGACAGCACTCCTCCCTGCTCATTCCCGGCATGTAGAGCACCTGGCACCTCCCGTTCTTCCCCTGCTGCAGCCAGCAGTTCCCAGCTGTAAACAGAAAAAACACAAGAAAACCTCGATTGTCGCATGTTGAACGCTTGAAAACCGCTGACCCAGACGCACTAGACACTCACGCAGCCTGTATTATCCGAGACGCTCCCTCCCTCCCCTTTCGCCCTCCCGGCAGTATTTTGTCTGATTTTTTTTTTTTTTTTTTTGGTAGACTGTTAACACTTGCTTATCCCATCTGTGAGTGACAGCCCTTACAATGCAGCCACAAACAAAAAAAGTAATAAGAATCTTTGGAGGGAAGGAGGGAGGGAGAGAGGGAGGGGGGTTGTCCTTTATTCCCAGAGTCTCCTTGTTATCACTGGACAGAAAGTGGAGCGTCTAGACATAGCAGCCAATCTCCCTCAGAAAACCACCACGGTCTTTAGGTAACAAGGCTAAACACACCACCGTCTCCAGCGCCTCATGACAATATCCCAGACAGACACCCACCAAACAATCAGCCAATCCCTCCTTTACCAGGAAACCAAAGTAAAGTTCATTCTAAACACGTGCAAATAAAAGAAATAAATAAAAACGTAACCGTTATTCTAAATTGACGGCACAAAAATATCATTAGATCCAGACAAGAGCAGAATGCCCACAGCGACACAGACACACATGAAGTGCTCATGAACTAGTGTGGTTCTTAAACTGAAGACATAGACTGTAGTTGCATTGTATATATTTGAACTATATGATCAACCAGAGCGATGGGTGCAAAAGTCTCCAGTTTTACTCTTTTTTGTCACAATATAAGAATATTATTGCAATTTTATTTTGCACAATGCTGAATGGTTGAGTGCGATTAAATAAATATATATAAATAACACGCCCATAAAGTCACAGTGGACACTCTGAAGTTTCCAGGTTGGACGACAACACCGCGAGACAGTGAATGCTCATACAAAAGTAACAGAATATGCTCAGATATTGTGGGAGGCTGACGCTGCCACCAACACGGCGTGGCGGTTTCAAGTGTGTGCGCCTGGCGAGGGCTGCAAAAACTTGCCATACAGTCTCACTTTGAAGTGTCCCATATGGCACCTGTTTTATGGACACTTTACGCACGCACCGTCTGATGTAGACAAGAGTTTTATCAGCGGTGGAAAAAACAGAGGCTGCTCACTTTGAAAAGTTTGGTCGGCTGGAGCAAGTAGCCCGACACTCGTGCGCGTTTTTCTGTTTGCGGCTGACAGCAGTCGAAGTTTCTCCCAAACGGAGAGCAATAAAAGAAAATTGATGAAGAGAAGCTTACCTTGAACTTTTTGATGTTCCATGAGGTGACAAAGCCATATGAAGAAGAGAAAAATGCCCGGGTGGAGGTGGTGTTTCAGCATCCTAAACATGATGGAGAGGCAAAGTGAACCACGTATTTGACACAGACAGCGCAAAAGTAATCTGCTTAAGGTGGCAGTGTTGAATAAGTGTCAGTCTGAGAATGCAGCCTCTCTTTTTAAATCTATAAGGGGTCTCGAGTTGACCGTCTCTGGTGGGCGGTCTCCTCTTCTGTGGGGGTGGGGAGATTTTTTTTTTTTCTTACCAAAGTTTTTTCAATCCTAATCAGGTGACATCGTTACAAGCAACTTTCCCTCGCCACAACAATTAAAGAATATGAAAGCGTGGATTTGGACTGAAACACCAAACTTGGATATCTTTTGCAGTTATGCAGTTTAAGACCCGGGCAGAAAAAAAACACATAATATGGCGGTAGATATGAATTTGGTTTTGATGGAGAATAATGTTACAAGTGTTTCACTTTATTCGTTTTAGTTTTCTCATCACATCACATCAATTTGAGGCAGACAACTTGTTTTTACGCATGGTATGCATATTATCATATTATGAATACTATTAATAATAAAATAAGTAATAATAATAATAAAAATGATAATAATAATAGTTTTTATTAATATCTCAAAAATCTTTATTAGTGCTCAATCAGGCAGGCCCACAGCCAACATACCTAAGGGGGCATTCCACCAGTCCTTCAAATTAAGAGTACTGGGCTACTTGGCGGTAACTGATATTTTTTCCACCAACTGCAGGCAAAAGTGTAAATCTTTTGATGATAGTTGCCTTTTGGAATATATCCCAGCCAGACAATAATAGAATTCATAGTAGTCCGCAGTCGCACTGCTAATATTAGAACAGACAGTTGTTTGGGTTTCTCTCCCGGGTCAAGCTTTTAAATATAATCAAACCTGTTTCCGAAGAGGCTTCAGACAGAGGAGCGGGGTGTTGCGTTTCATTGAATGAAACACACACTCTCACACACGCGCGTACACACACACTCACACACACACATGCACACACACTCACACATCCACTCACTGACGCACAGGCTGGGCTCCTTCAGAAGTCCTTGCGCGACCTCTTCAGCGGAACTCTGGTTACAGCTCTCCAGAGCAAAGACCAAAGTGTCTGAAGCGCGAACCAGACACTAGGGAGTTCATCATCTGTCAGGACAAGCGAAAGACACTGTCATCTCTGTGTTTCACTCCAGACAAACACCACTTAACTATCATTTCTCTCCAAAACATGAGAATGAATCCCACAACAAAACTCTATACTCTCTATAAAATCCCCAGTTCCTCAAATCAGGATTCAAAGAGTAGCTATTGATGCCTTAATGTCATGGGCTATGTTAAAACATGAACAGAACAAAGCTACTACACTACTCTTTAATTTTTTTTTTTTCTAATTTGTGTTCAAGTTCAGTCTATTTCTTATTCTCATTTCAACCATCACACTGGGCAACAGATATTAACATTATAAACAGTCCTTAACACAAACATCCAATGAGGCCATAACAGCAACTACAAGGACGATAAATATGTTTTACAACAGCAAACACATAATATACAATTAGAAAAGTCATCATACAGAGTCATAATCATCTTCCTCTGCTACATGTTATCCATCTTACAGTAAAGAGAGACAGTTTGATCTCTAGTAGTAGGATATGTTTATGCTGGTGCTTAAAGAGAGCTTCTTGCGGTTTTATTTATGGTGTGCCCTTTTTTATGATCCAGTCTTGGGCTTCATAGCTCACAGATCCAACAGCTGTACAGAAGAGGAAGACGAGGCAGAGGAGGAGGAAGAAAATATGTTGCGCCTCAACTTACATGACCTGATTCCAAAATCTGGTCAACAACCACCACACCACCATGTTTTTACCTGCTTTAAATCATTATCAGAAACAACAACCAGAAGAAAGAATTAACAAGGCAGTTAAATTAAATTAAGTCCATTACAGTGGCCCAAAATATCTAGAATATGGACCCAAAAAGACAAATATTTTAAACATTATTTACACCACCTATAAGCTATTTCTGACCCTAATTGCAAATTGCATTTTGTCCCTACAGTATATTGATCATGTTTGAAATATCATGGCGTCACTCTGTACCGAAGGCATCTGAGGAGAGATCACTCCACTGCAGAAAAGGCTGATCAAATTGATTTATCAGAGTCAGTGATGTGTAGCATCATGATCTTTTAAAGATTCACACTTTTGGAGTACGATTAAACATTGCAACAGAGAAGCAGATGTTCCCTCATCTGATAAAAGTCAAATAAGGTATGTGTCATCAATAAAAACGATCTCTCTGGTGGACACGTTTACACTAGACTCACACTTGAATATCACACAGGAGGTTTTACTCTTTTCCATGTTTCCATCTCATGTAGTGTAAGAACAATCTGACAGACTTCACACACAAAAAAATCAGTGTTTGTCAAATTAGTGGTCCTAGCCTTTGGGGACTACTTTGATTTCAAATGTATTTGTGACATTTCCCCTCTTTCAACAAACAAACAAGAAACGATTCCCTCTGCCTTGAGTTATATTCGACAAATCACTCAGTGTCTGCTATGATTTGTGAGATCAGTGTCTTTGAAGAGGTGAAGTTTCCAAAACACTTCCCGTCATGCGAGTACATTTCTAGCCCCGCTGTATCAACTTTAAAGTGTTGGCTGTTGTCCTGAAGCCATTAATGGCATCAGCAGAGGGACAACTAGGCTTCCCTGTCCCCAGCTCTGAGCTGAATTTGGTTCAAACAGACCCATGCTGCGAATGATTGGTACTAAATGAAACTATTTACAACTAGAAGTAAAACTGGCATAGATTATTATATGGCATTGATTGGTTGCACACTCATGCCATGACATGACATTTATTCTGCTTACCGTAAATGTGATCCAGACTTCAGACACTAACATTGTGCAGCTACAGCTCCTCCACTCGAACATGCATGACAAAATGTTACGACTTGTTGGTTTTTTTTTGTTTGTTTTTTAACCAATAATTAAAACTCGTGAAAAAAATTTCAGGAGCTGACCTCATCAGCACTCTGTTGAGTTAACAACAACAACAACAACAATCCCCTTAAACAGTCTGAATCCAGCGAGGATTACAGCCACAGCGTTTTACTAAGTGCAAGAAAAGGCCATTTCTTATTAAATCATTTGCTATGACATCATTTTTGATTCACAAGAACATTGCAGCAATTTGTGAGCAATCATCCCACTGTGACATGGGTCAGTTGTTTGGCTTTAACTGCCAATCATCTGCAGGAAACCCCCAGTGGGATGAATTTACAAAGGTGTTCAAACATTTCCACCGTATCTCGTTTCAGCAACTATTTCAACACCGCTCCCTGCACACATATACATAGAATCCAAAAGGCTGTTTCACAACACCGCAGCACATGAGTAATTGTGGAACAGACCACTCCAATCGTTTATCAAATTCTATATATTCCCTCCAGCATGAAGGGCTCAAGCCCAGGGTCCCAATAAAACATGCTACTTATTAGAGACAAATAGCATATTCCACCTTGCCAGATCCAAAGGAGCGAATGCTAAGGATTCTGCAGGGCGCTGGGGCTGGCTTGTTCAAAAGGAAAATATTCAGAAATACATTCCCTAACAGTCAAGGGACAGACTAACCTGACTGTGGGAGAACATGACAGTCAAAAATGTGAGGAGAGGGAGAAATTTAATTGTGCTGATGTGTGGAAGGGAGTGGTTCGAGTTCCTATGGGTCAGAAGTAGAGAGGAGAGGAGAGGAGAGGAGAGGAGAGGAGAGGAGAGGAGAGGAGAGGAGAGGAGAGGAGAGGAGAGGAGAGGAGAGGAGGCTAGAAACACAATCAAAAATGGGTGATCGTCATCGTATTGGATTAATTACTAGTGGTGTGGTGTGTTCAAGTCATCAACAGAGCAGCAGGGAGATATTGAAAGGTGTCACCTATATTATGCTGCCATCTTGTGGCAAAGCTGCGCCAATACATGTTTAGATCCTGCAGGGTTAACCTTGATCTAACACTCTACAAACTTCCTAAAAGATAAACTGGGTCTATTGAAGGAGTAAATGTGCTCAGTTGTTGCTGGACACTGTGTCTTGTCAATTCAGGACATTGTGTGCTTTTGCACATCAGATAAACAATGTTAGAACTGAATTAGTAAATTAATCACTTTGTTGATTAACAGAAAATTAACCTGCCATCAAAATCATTCACTGGTTTAATCAGCTTTTTATGTCATTATGTTTCTATTTTGGTCAAAACAGTTAAAAACGTCACATTTGGAACCTGGAAAACTGAAATGTAACAGTCAAAACTACGGTGGCCCTCAGAGCTCAGCATACTGCAAACTGTGAGTTTTTGTAGCGCAAAAGTTGTATTCTGAATTTCTCACGCACTTTGCATGTTTTCTTAAGCTACAGTTTGATGAGCTCTTAGGGCCACCGTGCAAAACCATTAATGCAGAAAATAATCAGCAAATTATTAATTTAAGAGAATAACAGTCAACAGCAGCTGTAAACAATATGCTGCTTACAGTACATGACAAATTGTACCACAAAAAAAAGAAAAATCACAGTGTTCACAAGTATCTTCAAACACAATAACAAAATAACTCCATGTGCCCACATAACCTCTAATCTTTTAATATACAAAACCCAATAAGAAAGAATTATAATTTTATCTTACAGTATATACAAAGTAACAGATTACATATTTCACCCTTTCTAGGATCAGCATATTTCCTTTTTGCATTAAACTACTGACATCAATAGTTTCAATGCAAGAGAAGTCCTGAGTGCCAATGGTGACAGTAGATCTCAAGGCAGTTGACTGACTGCCTATAGTGCACATGTGCTACAAAGTTCAAAGTTTTGACAAATGATGATTAGATGTCTCTGTTATTTGTCATGTCAATCATGGCTGCCTTTACAGTGCGAATCTCAGCAATGCATCCAAATTAAAGAGGTGTTGTGTGTGGTTCTGTCATGTTGGGAAAAAATATAGTTAATTCAAAGTCAGTGCATGACATGACTCGTCAATGTACAGTCCATAAAGCAAAAAAAAAAAAAAAAAAGAAGACTATCAACGATCCCCTGTAAAACAGACATCCACAAAATGAACAGCTTCCACTGCATTAAAATGCCCAAAGTCCAGTGATTGAGCTACAGTCCATTGGTAATTTACAAGAACCAGTGAGAAGTACCAGTATGAATCCAGTGGCTGCAGCCTCCTCCTCAGTTCACAGCACTTCATCCACATTAGCCTGACTCTGCGTGTCTTCGTCAGCCTCCCTCTGGAGTTGCTGGTACTTTCTTTTGAAAAACCCAAACTAGGAAGTAAAGAGTTTACGGTAAGACACATGTGTAATATCAGTCATAATACTTGATAAAACAAAGAGCGCACCTCAATTACATGATTTCACAAACACTCATCAGACTACATGCTGAAATAATTTGCACCATGACGTATAGTCGTAGACAAACACGCACCTTCCACAGAAGTCCCACAGCCAGCGCGAGCAGCAGCAGCCCGGCAATGACGCTGCCGACTATCACTCCCACTGGAACGTCACCTTTTTCTCCTGGTTTACTGACGGTCAACACTACCTGCACAGCAAGAAGGACACATGTGGCGTGATAAACAAAAAAACAGACCTCACAAACAACACTGAGTCACGCTTCGGCAATGGAGAGATTACAATCAAGACTTCTCTAGTACAGTCTGGCTCGGTGGTGGCGTTACATCGAGTAAACCTGTGAGTCACGCTTAATAAGAACCTAGAACTTCAAAATTGTTTTCAATAACAGATGACATGTGTTTAATTTGAATCTCCTGTTCCTAATTTCTTCTTTTGAGGCGTGGGGATCTTACTGGAAGCTGTTTGAGTCCAATGAGGAGCATATCCGGGTCAGAGGTCTCGACATCCACACTGGAGGTCAGCATGACGGTCTGATAGGCGGCCTGGCAGAAGAACACATAGGTTAGGGCACTAAAAGCAATTCATTAATCAGCAAAATGAACAATAATAACTAGTATGACTGGTATTTGAATGTATTTACCGAAATAAAGGTGCCGCTCCAGATCCTTGTTTTAACTTCTACAAAGTAGTCACTCTTAACTTCAGTGTCTTTGAGGATGCATTTTATATTCTTGCACTGTGCACTCTTGCAGTCCTGAAGTAAACAAAGAACAATAAACAGTGATTAAAGGAAATCAGTACACAACAGCATTACATTTCTGTACCACCACAATTTCAACTGTGTTTGTTTAACCTATATGAGCAGAACTCATTAAAGTTACAGTAGAGGTACTGTACAAAGTACAGTACAATAATAAAAAAAAAACATAAATGAAAATGTAGGTAGATGCAGAAACACCATCAAGTATCATAGAAAAATAATAGAATATAACAAAATAACATTTCACTTTGTAATTTAATAATTTACATTGGAATAAAGCATTTAATTACAAATAGACTAAAATAAGATAAGATAAGCTCATGTGCCAAATAAATCATCATGTTGTAAAAAATGCTTATTGTGTACTGTGTACACAAACATTTAATGTGTGCATCACTAGCTTGTTTCTGAAGATGACACTAGAGAAGCTGCAATAAAAATCAATACATATAAAGAGAGATAAAAGACTGACCAGTGTCTCGCTGCCTTTGAGATTCTCCTCGGAGAAAGACGCTTTGTGGCTTTTCACGCCGATCTTCAGAGGATTGACCAGGCCGCTAGAGTCACAGCTGATAGACCCTCCCTACAGGTGGAGACGTCTCGTGTCATTTATTTGATACATGTTGTGTTGTGTCTACAAAATACAGTGAAAGTCACTGAGACTCTTCACAGATTTTGTTTAGCTCACCGCTTGTGTGTCCACTTTGGTGACATAGAGGAGTGGATTTCCACCTTTAGTGGTCATTGGCAGGGCGATGGTCAGATACAGGAGGCTGACTGGGAAGTTACCTGTTGAAATCTTTAAAAACAATTTTGTTTTAATAATTAATGTAAATACAATGTGAGAATTAGATGATGGTGTTTAAAGGGATAGTAGCAATTTTTAAAAGTGGGGTTGTATGATCTACAAATAGCCCCTCAGTACTTTAATTGCAGTAGAAGACTCTCTGCACTCCTCCTGGAGCCCATAATAGCTGACTGTGAATGGACCCAAAGAAACGGCCTATTTTCGCGACCTAAAAGAGGTTTTACGTGAAGAAAAAAAAACACAGTTCCATTGTTCGCTATAATATATTTTTTTCCAGCCCTTCAAAGTGCAGGAAAATTATTTATAATTATTATAACGAATAATGGAACTGTGTTTTTTTTTTTTTCAGGAAAAACCTCTTTTAGGCCACGAAAATAGGCCGTTTCTTTGGGTCCATTCACAATAATGTATGTTGTAAATCTCTGGGCAGAATTAGGAGTGCAGAGAGTCTTCTACTGCAATTAAAGTACATCAAAGTACAATTAAAGTACATTAAAGTACATCATACAACCCCTCTTTAAAAAAATGCTACTATCCCTTTAAAGAGGCTGATTGAGTTACTGCACCTTCACTGTGAAGTTAAACTCTGGGCCGATGTCGTCCAGAGTTTTCACCGTTGTCTTCACCTCATTGCTGGAATTTGCTACGTAGAAATTGATATTTGACTGCCTAGAACAAAGAGACCACATAAGGTAACATTTTACTTTGCTATTATCCAGAATTAAACTGCAGGACTAAAATAGTGTTCAAGTAACAACAGAATCACCTGGATAGAACAATGCCTATATCATACTGAACAGGAATGGATATGTCCACATTGTTGTCTGCAGGTTTTTCCTCTTTACTGTCACTGTAAAGAAGAAAATGTAAAGAACATTATAATGTGAAAAGAGGGATTTTTTTAAATCAAGTTCATATTTAATTTGGAATACAGTAGGCCTACCTCTTGGCCTCAAATTTCACCTCTGCTCGGTCTTGCAGCTGATCGAGACTATATTCGAAATTGATCTGAAATTTCATCTGTAATAAAAAAAACAAAACATGCTTTGCATCACCTTGTGAATCGGATCAAACAACCAAAATACTGCTAAATCGTAGCAGTTTGCAAATAGAGAAAGGGTTTATTTTTGTATTTATTTTTTGCACTTACCTCCTCGTCTTTTTTTAATGCTGGATAACCCACTTGGCAAGTGACAGTTTGTGTTTCTGTTGAGCTGCACTTAACTCCATCCGTCTGTCAGTTCATAGGTCAGAGAAGCACATAACAGTTGTGTTGATTAGTTAATAAAAACAACAATACGTCAAGAAAATATTCCTTCACAATCTTTCATTGAAAATGTTGTAAAGTGAGTTTGATCAACTTTTCAAAACAGCATCAAATGATTTGATGATAACAAACTTTTTCCACTCACCGGGGGGAAGACAGAGGAGTAGTAGAGGTTGCTGGAGAACGTGGCCAGAATCTGAGTGTTGTAAGCATTCTCCTTTTTATTCTTCACAACGACTTCAAATGACAATTCCCGGTTATTAGCGCTGACCAGAACGGGAGTTGATCTGCAACACAAGAGCTCAGATTATTGTCCGCTGCATTCATGTGACTCAATCAGTGTACATGACAGAGTTTTGTCTGAATCATTAAAGTCTTTCCCCTGTTTCCCTAAATACACTATCTATCTAGATGAACACTATTGTATCTACAGTACCTCTACTTTAAAATGCTCAGTACAGTATTCATATGGAAAGGAATTTCAGGGCCTACTTTGAGTTTAAAAAGCACAAAAAGACGCAGAAACCCAAGCCTACATAAAACAAAAATCAATAGCAGCTGCAAAAACCACATGTGATCAAATGTGTATAAATGTAGAAAAGCATTTTCAGTGTATGGTCTTTGTAAAGTCCTTGTTCATGTCCTTTCATGTGAGTTAATTCACTCTGACCACATCTGACATCACAACTTTATGGGCTATGAAGTTGTTGTACACTGTACATTGGAAAACTCTAATTTGAGCAGCTATTAACAATGAAGACGGACTCATAAAACAGAGAAAAATAGAAAATGGTGTGATGGTTGTTTGGAGTTTCCAGCAGGGAATAACATTAAATAGAGGATAACCCTTTTACCAGAGCTGCAACATCAGCAGGTCTGTTCACTACAGCCACCCAGAGGCTGCTAGAGGGATTTCACGCAGTCGTTGTTACATAGTATGTACCACGAAATATAGGATAGAAGCTGTATAATTGAGAATTTAGTTTTATTTCACTATTGTCATTGACTTTGACTGTAACAACCTGTTTATCAAAAGTATATCCTAAGCCTACATTATGACTAAATAAGGGACAAAGTTTGTATTTGTTTAACACACTAACCCTCAGCCACTTCATCAAGACTGTGTGGGTGTGGTCTGACACCATGAGCAACCACATAACTACTATCAAAAGTGATTCATATACTATTGAAACTGCCATTTTTTTCAAGACTTAAAACTGGTGAGCGGATCACAGATAAGAAACATCATGAAAACCAGAAATATCTTTATGTGCAAAACCCAATCAAACAAACTCTTGAAAATGATTGTTTACTGAGCAGCTAATTTATAATTGATTTTTTTGATTGATTTTTGCTGTAAAATTGAGTCTGCCAATCAAAATTATTGAATTGTTAAAAAATAGACAGGTAACCAGTCTATAGAGTCAAACAACCTCACACACTCACATCAAAGGGAATTTCAAGTCAACAATCAACTAACAGCACATGTCTCTGTACTGTGTGAGGAAGCTGGAGAACCCAAAGAGAACCCAAAGAGAACCTAGGAACAACATGCAAACTCCACCAAGATAGACACCGTGCTCAGGAACCAAACCCAAAACCTTGTTGCTGCGAGGCAGCTAACCACGGCACCACCGAGCCGTTCAACCACACATCCTCACTTCACAAATGACTCACAGTAAAAACAGACAGACAGTCTTGCCCGAGCTTGTTCTGTCACACAGTAATATTTTGACTTCCAACATTGACTCGAAATCAAAAACAAATGTCTTTATCTTGAGATCACCACCACACTTCCTGGCCTATCTTTATTCCAAAACCACACTCTTCACCTATGACACTGTCTATTGTTTATGTAATGGACAGCAAGCACGACATGTTAGATTTCGTACAATACACTTATGACAGGTCAGTGATTCTCACCTAGACACTTTGGAGTCTGTCTTCACTCTCAGCACCAGGTCACTGATGCACACTTCGTCAGAGCCGCAGTCTTTTGTGAAGGGGATCTGGAACAATAACAGAGCAGACCACGTTCAGCACGAGATGTTGATTTATCCCTTCAAAGGCTGCTTATCAACTGACTGTCTATTCTCCTATAATCTCTACAGCATCAGAGAAACAAAACATAAAGAAACCTATTATATTATTACAACATGTGGTGAACTTTAATTTTGTTTTGGGGGAAACTACATAGTGTGTACATTCGCAAAACCTGCGTGACTTACCGAAACACTAAAGTATTTAAACCCAGTAATTATAACACGCACACCTTGTCATTTTAAATGACTGTGAACACTTTTATAAAATAACAAGTATGTTCGAGGGCCTCTGTCACCGGATATGTTTGTCGTAGATCACTGGAGACTAAAGACTACACACACAGACTCACGCACTGTCAGTCACTTACAAAGAACTGCGAGGCCTTTGGAGAAAACACATCCAGGACGGGGTTCACGTTCGCGTTCTGCTGCTCGATTTCCACTTTCAGACTGAGGGAATTGACAAAGTCTGGAGTCTCCTGTTGAAGAAATCATATGGACAAATGTACAGGAGGTCAAATATGAAGCAATATGATGTAAAAACAATCAGTGATGGCGATGCTCTTTGACGACTGCATGAATTTCATCCATTTACCTGAACGTAGACCTGGTAGTCCCGACACAGCGGTGTGGAGGATATTTTTGCCTGTTCTGTGAGGAAGCGCTCATTGTTTTTGGTAAACATTCCTCGTGATGTCACTCGTGAAGCCTGCAGGTCGGCGTCCAGAGTCAAAGTGTAGGTTATATCTGAAAGAAACGGAGAAAGGCTGTGTGTATGTGCACACTCTCTGACAGCTGAGTACACTCTTTTTTTTTTTGCAGATTCAAGATTTGAATGACTTAGCAATAGTTTCCATTAAGGGAAGGATGAACTTTTTCATATTGTTGCTGAAGGTTTGATTTAGTATTCATGTCATGGCTCACAAAGATAAGCTACAAACAGCAGCTAGTGAGGAACTTAGTTGTCTCTGAGAGGTCAATGCATTGCAACCTAAGAAAACACATGGGGACACAAAAAAGTGTTGAATTAGCATGTTTGATCAATGACCTTGAAGTTTGTCAAGATGTCACATGATTGAATTATTAAAAATTTGTTTGATTTATTATATCAATGTCCATCCACCACAACGCAAATCTTCTGTAGCATTGTGAGTTTTCTCTGAGGGAATTTGTAATTTGTGTCTTTGCGTGTGTTTTCTTAAGTTGCAGTGTGTTAAGCTCTCAGAGCCGACACAGACATAAGGAAATGGTCACTGCAAAGCCTGCTCTAGTCACAAATTCACAAAATGTTTCCCCGAATAACAAACCGTTTCTTTGAAGTTGACAGATTGATAGGGAGGAGGCTGGTTGGAAAATGTGCCCACTGTCATTTATTTTTTATTTCCATAACTTTTTTCAATTTACTGTACCCATATTCTGCATTCTTCTTTTCTCCTCTTTTCTGTCATGTCTTTGTCTTTTGTGTCTTTTGTGTTTTGTGAAAATGCAATATTTCTTTTTTTTAAATAAAAAAATAAAAGCAGTCCACACATTGTTAAGAAACAGGCAGTATAATTTACCAATGGGTCCAATGGGATTCTTGGGTCTGAACTCAGCAGTGAAACAGAGGTTGGTGTTGAAACAGGTGAGTTTACGTCCATTAATGTTACAGGGTTTGTTGAAGATGTTGATTTTATTTGGGTTGAAAGAAGCCTTAGCGGTAACATTTGCCACACCTCGGGACCTGAAAAACATGTGTAATTTCAGAAATATTATCAGCTTTGCCAGTTGCAACACGATTGATTCATCATTGATTACACACACTGCGGTGGGTTTACTCACCAGAGCTGCACCACTTTGCCATAGGCGCCGACTGAGATGTCTGGGATTGTGTCATCGTTCAGATCTTTGTAGCTATCGAGGGACCTTCCAAAATACTGCAACTGAGGATCCAGTTTGGAGCCAAAGATCCTCTGAGAAAGCGGAAATAAACCAAATTTGTCATATGAAAGACAAGATTCTTGAGTTAATTTAGCAGGGAAGAACCTGAACCACTGTTTCTCTTACCTGTGAGAACTGTTTGTTTACTGTCTTCTTGTCTCCATTGTAGATGTAAATGACGCCCTTTTGTTTGTCCTCCAGTGGTGCTCCAACTATAACGTCATTGTAACCGTCCTGGTCCAGGTCAGGGACGGCGGAGATAGCCATACCAAACCGTGCATTTTCAGTTGGCGGTGGACCGTCAAGGAATCCCTGCTCGTTCAGTATACCCTTCAAATTGATAAGACAGAGAAAGTATGAGCATGGTAGAACTACATGTCATGCTATAGCTCCTTTAACACATACATTGAATCCATCTCATTTTAGTAGAAAAAATATTAAAGAGCTATGTATTCATATTAATTGTGTATCCAAAGTAGTGACCATTTGCTGTTACCTTAGTGACGGAGAAGAGATAGACCCTGCCCACTTCTCTCTTCAGCTCGCTCATGAACATGGGAGCACCGACCAGTAGGATGTCGGTCACCCTGTCTCTGTCCACGTCCAGGGAACACAAGACACTCCCAAAGTATGACCCTATCTGGAACAAACATTTCCGGCCATTAACTGATGATGATGTGTACAGTTCAGGCTCTGTGTGAAAAAACATATAATCTAATGTCAGGTACCTGCTTCCCTCTCTCTGAGTCCACGATAGTAGACTGCTTCTGAGGGTTGACGGTGTAGACGATGACCTGTCCAGAGTGGTTGGAGCGAGGCGCGCCGGCCACGAAGTAGAGCGTAGAGCCATCGTTTATTGTGGTGACAGAGTAACCTGAAAAAATCCACAATTAAAACATGTAGTTATTAGAGCTTTAACAGATTGTAAATATATTTTTTACATAAGTAGAAATTAGTTTTAGTATACTTTGCCACATTTCAGTAGGAAATATTGTGCTGTTTATGCAATTATACTCAGTTTAAAAGTTACTTTGCAAATTAAAGGCCCTGCATACCTCTATACATTTTTCTTTACTCTGGCTAATTAAACCTCAGGTCAAGGTTAAGACAGCTGGAGCTCTATGTTCTGTCCATCCACTTGTTTTTATGAACATGAGTTAGATTGATTTCCAGATTTCAGTTATTGGGACACAGAACAATTTTTGCCTATAAAAATGGACATTATACATTTATAATGAGACAGTGTTATTTATTTAAAACACAGTGTTTCAGCCTCTGTTGTCCAGAACATGAAGACTCCCACTGAGGCTGCAGTGTTTTCACTGTTATCACAACTTTGATAAGAACCATCCCACCCTCTCCTCCCATATTGTGCCACGCAAAGATTTAAAGTATCACCAGGGAATCTTAAAGATAAAGTGTGAATGCCTACCCAACAATGAGCTGTGAGCTGAGCTTCTGTCTTGAAGAATTGCCTCAAAGGCTGAAAAAGGGAGAATGTCTACTCTTGACCCTGTTTGATGGACGACCGTCCCACTCCATGAGTACGCTCCCACTGCTCCCAGCATCATCACATCCTTAAACAGCAAAAACCAGTCAACAGACACCACACCACAGAAATACTACAGAAAATCACCTTCCCAGTGTGACTTATTGTGGTGCTAAACCAAAGTCATCTGTTCCACTTTCCACCTCATGCCAGGCTAGACATTAGCATGTTGGCCCTGGTCATAATAAATTGCTTTAATTGAGGATTGTCATAGTTCTGAAGGTAGATGTGTCTGCTACCTCAATTTCTATGTTTAGTCTGGTTTACAGACTAAACAAATATGTTTGTGTTTTCGAGTTTGTTAGTTTTCCTCCGAAAACCACAAACTGTATTGCAGAGGAAATAGTTTAAGATTGCGACCGATAGGCTGTGAATGAAAAAAGCAGCTTCCTATTTTCTTCTAGTGAGAATGTCAGGTTGGTTTCGTGGAAGAGTTTTTGAAAAAAAAAGTCACCATTGAAATTGTATTATGGGACCTGAAATATTCTGTTTCAAGCTTTGTTGTCACTTCGAACCATTGTCACAAATGATATTTCAATATTCTGTAATGAATGAATAGTGTACTGTATTGTTTTTTCTCACAACATTAAGATCAGAAACTGTTTGCTCATTGGTGTACACATCTGTAGCCTATGTGGAGCAATATTAAGTGAATGCATTGTGTTTTTCCCATTGTGGGGAAACTGATAAGAGAAGCATTCAAAGCAGCGCTCTGTACCTGTTGGCTGGAGTAGTGAGCGCTGAATCCAACCTGGGACATCTCCATTTTGAAGTTGTCACCCCCCTTTCCAGTGCCTTGTGGGATCAGACCATCATGTAAACAGCAGAGTTAGAAACATAGAAGCAGATCGAGAAGCAGACAAAGAGATCATCTGTTCATCATCCCGTGGAATCGCGGTGACATGCCCGAACAAGTTTCTTTGAAAACCATATGAAACAACATGCAAGTGAAGAAATTATGTGCACCCTCGATGTTGAATATGCGATCCCCCAGAGTTCCAGCGATGGTGGAGAGAGCTGCTTCTTCAGACACATTGAAGAAGAACTTCTCCGTGGGTAAACTGGCGATGGATTTGATTTCTTTGATTAAATTTACTGTGTCGATGTTGTTTCTAATGTAATATCCTAAGACCTAGGGGAAAAAAAGAGGAAATTGAGGCATAAAATCAGGATTGTACAGAGTGACTCGGAGCTAAAACACACACACAAATGCAAACACAAGTTTAAGGTAGGCTATCACAGTTGCTGCAATATGATAATGGAAAACACGAGTGGAGCTCAAATTTGTAACTAACTTTAGTTCATAAGAATGGTTGCAGATTATATCATAAAACAAAATATACACAAGTTTTTTTTAAAACACTGTCACTGCTATAGAATATACAACACACAAATACTTACAGCAATACCAAAGCGGGTGATGCCTTTCTTCTCACACTCTGCTATGACTTCATTTCTCATACCGCTGTCATGAGACTCTCCATCAGTGACCACCACCATCACCTTGGCAGCACCTGGCCGGCCTCCTTGGGATTGACTGAAACCCCACTGACTGAGAAGAGTACACAAACAGGTCTCACTTTTACGATAATTTTAAAATGTTCTTAAGTGGAAAAAGAGTGGCTACATTTCATATAACAGTTAAAATCATGTGTAGTTGCTGTGACACTAACCTGGCGTATCTGATGGCTTTGAAGGTATTTGTCGAGGATCCATACATTTGTGTGATTCTGGATGCTGCTTCGATCACCTGCTCTTTAGTTCTGTACTGGTTCAGTGTGAATTCAAACTTGGGATTAACACCGTACTGAACGACACTGACCTGGAATTGTAAGAAAACATGCAATTTGGTCAACAAGCATCTGAATCTCTGCTTATGTTTCTTGTTACGGCAGCTGAGAGAGCTACAAGAACCACATCATCCACACCAAATCCAAAGTTGAGTCCTGAAACGACATCATACAGAAACTGACGAACTCAAAATGGGGTGCCACAGCATCCACCCTAAGAACAACGGCCCTAGCCCTGTGCTACTCATCTGCAGAATACGCCTGCCCTGTCTGGGAGAGAGGAGCCCACGCAAAGAAACTAGACTGAACACCTGCCGCCTGATCCATGGATGCCTAAAACCCACCAACACAAACAACCTACATCTCCCTGCTGGTATAGCCCCTCCTAATATCAGGCGGGAAGTTACAAACAAAGTCGAGATGATACAATAAAAGCCACAACAGATGAACGCCACAATCTCCATCGATGTCAACCCTCAACACAACGACTCAAGTCAATAAGAAGCTTTCTTAGCCTTGTCCGACCCTTAACAACATCCCGTGAAGGAACCAGACTCCAGCTCTGGATGGAAAAGCTCCAGAAGAAACCAGTTGACATGCAAATACCAACTACTGTACCTCCTGGCGCAGACGTACCATTGACCCAGTGGAAAACTCTGAACCGAGAATAGGACGATGTAGTGTTGCCCTGAATAACTAGGGCTACAAGACTGGACCAACCATCTGTGAATGTGGAGAAGCATTGCCTCCTCTATTCTCTACCACCCAACCCCTGTAGCTAGAAAGACCTCACAGAGTTCAACACACGCGCAAAGATCTGTGTCAAGAAATGGGAGACCATCATATAACACCACTTTGAGGAACAGAAAAGAGGAAGAAGCTGAGATGTGATTTTTACCTGTGTGTTTCGAGGCCCGATGTCGAGTGCAGGTAACAGTTTCTGGAGGAAATGGTTCATCGGTTCCCAGGGATAAATGCTGTTGGAGCCGTCCAGAACAATCACAATGTCCATCGGCCCTCCACACGCTAGAAACATCACGAGGGGGAGACACAGCTGTCACAAGTATCTGAGGCCATACACTTTACATTACGAGCCATTTTCTTGAGCTATCTTTAAATGGTTCATATTATGTAAAATACAAATAGCTGTGAGTCAAGACACTTTCTTGCTGGTGTGATGAAGAGTGATGAATGAAAGGCAGAACAGCACGCTGTCAACCACAGAGAGAGCAAATAAAAATAAAGAGTAATAAATGAACCCAGAAGGCAAATTGGAAAGATGAATTCTAACTTAATTACATAATATAAAAATGCCTGCTGTTTTTAATCCCACCCTAAAATCTCTGATGTTACACATGTTTGTAACTGACGGAGCAGTTTTCAAAACAGCTCTTTAACTCAACTGCATCAAAATCTTACAAAATAACTGAGTTCAATTCAATTCAAAGAACTATATTTGTCCCTGAGGGGCAATAAAAAAAAAAGAAGCAGGTAGAGCAGCAAACTTAGCTGACCAGTCGACCACATGAACTGCGACCCGGAAGCGAAATAGATGAACTTATCATTAACTCACACTTGACTGAAAGTAAGCGAATTAGTCTCAAAATAATCACATGAAAACCTCTTACTCTGGACGGCAGGAGAGAAAGCAGGCTGAGGCTTGAAGAGGGGGTTCATTTTTGAACAAATTCCTGGGTAGAAATCTTGAGAGCCACACAGCTGCCCCCAGAGAGGACCGCACGTCTGTATTAAATGACCACAGAAGAAGAGAGAAGAGATTCAATGGGAATTTGTCATTCTCTTAAACTCACTCACATCTATGTTTAATATTGTATATTTAACTCAGCTCATATTGAAGTTGTTTTGATGAGGAAAAATAAAATGACAACAAAATGAAACTTGAAACACCATCGTCAGCATCAGTGGCCAATGTTTTATTTAGAAAGCTACAAGACTACTGTCGTTTCTGCAGGAACTGCACATTTACCTACTGTAAAGCACTGACATACTTCCTGGCACCTAAAAATAAGATCTTAATGCAGTAAGGAAGTAATGAAGCAACCTGTTCATGGTTCATCGCACCGTATCATCCGTTCTGGTAATTACAATGTTCCTCATAGCAACTGAGGGCTGTGTTAGTTTATTTTAGCTTTAAGGACAAAATCGAAATTGGCCAGGTTTTTAAAATAACATGATGTCCTTCCTTCTAAGCATAAGCCCAACCATATAGTTTTAAACTAGCTGTGACAATGCATCCCCTAACCCCCTCACCCCATGCCCACAAATAAATCCCTGACCTAAACTTAGACCTTATTCTAACCTGAACCCTAAACCAATCCATTTGAAGTTGCGAGGATGGGTCGAAATGCCCACCACAAACACTAAAATACACAACCCACCATTAAACCATTGACTGCAGGCATCCGGGTAAGAGTTAAACCCAGACACATCTTGTCTTCAAGGTTTTTAACATCTGGAATGTTCACGGAATCTGTGAATAAAGTGGAAAAGAAACATTTCAAATAATAGTCGTTAAATCTAGACTGAATAAAATGTTTTTGCTGTAGCGCTATTATTTCTATAACTTTAGAGGTTTAAAAAAAAAACTGAAGACATCCTGTTTTTACGCTACTACATCTCTCCCGTTGTGTGCAGGGTTCCTAAAGTACACTACCAACATCATCAATGTGGAGAGGCTAAACGGGAGTTAAGTTGACTAAAGTTAATTTATTTGGTCCTGCAGGAAATTTGTGCTGGACATACACACAGTAAGCAGTAAAACATCATAAGGTTACCTTGAAGATTGAGTTTGTCGCAGCTGTTTCTGGCCCCGGTGACTGGACACTTGTAAACATCCCCCTTCTTGTTTCTATCAAAACCACTCCATGGGGCGCCGACCAGGAGCCTACAGAAAACAACAAAATACATCTCTTCCTCAGCCTCATAAACACCCACCACAAGAGGCAAGTCTCTTTATAGTGACAACATGCATGAGTTGCGCACTGCAGTAGTAGTTCAAGGTAGGTTCAGCATTTTTACACAAATCACTGTAATATCTGCCTGTAGTCTGTGTAGGCTTGTTCTGGGAATGCACTAGCTGCCATATCAGTCTCTTAACTCCGTACAAACACAAACAAACCCAACACACATCATCTTCACATCACAACATCCATGATAACAGGCAGCTGATGTTGAAGCTGATTTATTATGGACAACTGGATTTATCACCTTTTACTCAAAAATGCTTCTGTGGAATTATGTGTACAGTCAGAGGCTGCGATCATCAGATACTGTACACCCCCTTGTTAAGCAATAACACACTCCTCCAGACAGGAGTTACTCTATAAGAGACTGTGACTCACGAGCGTACAACATGTAGACGTCACTGAGGAGCGCAGTTACTGTTTAACTAAATGTTACAAATGACAGAGTGAAACCCGGATTGTTTTCTGACACACTCACAGCTCAGACAAAACCGAGCACTTTGAGACTACAGTCGGGACCAAAGGATGCTGTAATAAGATACAAGAATACACTGCAACATCACCTTGTCAGAAACAGTATTAGACTTGCTATACTTATCATTTGCAAGTGGAACTGAAACTGTGGATTTCCTCATAGTCTTGTCAATGAGAGGAATTGGAGAACTTTGGAAAAGATTTGTTCAAGACATAACATAGGCATGGTAACCAAGAAATACAAATGCCAACGAGGAAATGAGGAAGAGGAAATTTCGTCAGCGATGTTTAGGTATCAGTAAACTTATAGTCCCCATACAGTTAGTGTTTACTGTCACTGTCACATGCATTGGAAGCATAATTATGCATTCCTGCACTCTGTGACCTTGTCATCATGTTGTATTGCAACAGACACCATGATGATGATGATGATTTCAAGCACCGTCCTCTCATTGCAGAGAAACATTTTGCCATTCGTACCATTTGCCTTCATGGTTTGTCGTTTGTAGGACTGTGTAGCCAAACTCTTCTGCTGCTGGACCACTGAAGATCTTGGCACCTGCAGTGCCAACGTTGAAGCACTGTGAACGCCAGACTCTGTCAGCTGGTGGAGGAGAAGGAGGAGATTAGAGGGCAGAGGCACTGATGTCTCAACACCACCAATTTTATCATTTAACATCAATACATCACCATGAATTAACGATTTAAATGTTCAAAACAAAAAATGACTTCCTCCTTTGTGTCAAGAGAGTTGGTGATGCAAAGCCTTTAAAAACCCACATCAGCTTGACTCATAGAAAACTCAAGGTATCACACCTTCAAAAAGACTTTACAACAGGAAGGCTGTAATCTTATGGAGTGTTTAAGATTGCACTAATGGATAATACTCATTGTGGAACAGCCTGTTACTCCATAAGCACAATCCATCCTCAAACGCAACTCTTTCAAACCCCTCGGGACATGGAATTTGCTCATGCACCAGAAAGACTCTGCAATATTGGACTCACAAGCCCAAACAGGTAGACCTCTGCTTAGCGGCCATGCCTTCCCCTCAATAAGCAGGAAGAGGAATGTGGATGGCTGCTGGACTCAGGAGACCTGCTCCAGCACTGCCTCCTGCCACGCCTGTTTACCTGCAGCACAAAGTAGCACTTTGCCTCCTCTTGAGGCTCAGTGAACCCCCATAACATATTTACATTTCCTCTCACTTCACAAATAGGAAATGTGTGCATATGAGTAATTAAAAGTCCCTGGCTGCTGCTTGAAAGCTTCCACTGTTTATACAGAGGAGACAGCAAACAACAATAGACATGTGATCAGATGTGAACACAGTGTTTTAATGACTTTTCTCCATTATGAAGATACAAGAGAAACAGTAAAACAACAAATCTGCTCTTGTATAATACATATACTGCTGCAAACATTTGGCATGAATTTAAAACTACAGGATGAAGTGGGCACTAATCCAAAACTAAACCACAACCTCACAGACGCGTTTAATAAATTCATATTGGTCTTCGTTTGTGTTTCAAGTGCATGAAAACATTTAAGAATCACCTTGTAACATGCAACAAACGACTTACTGTAAATGATCTTAACATATAGGACATGCCAGTGTCATGAAAACGATATAAACCCGTCGCTAGATGCTTTGAGTCTCTTTTCTCTCAGGGTGAGGGCAGCGTCGCGAGGACAATGGTGAAAACAACAAGTTCAAACACTATAAAGGAGTTCGATACTTACTGATGACAATCAAAACGAATAAGATATTCCCCCAGATGAGCTCCATCGTCAACTTTATTCCATTTGTACGCGGTGATTAGTCTAAATGAGGCTGGCGCATTGGCAAAGTTGTGGCTGCAGTGCGAGTCAGCCGTGACGCACCGGACGCGCTGTCTAAATAAGGAGCTGGGCTCTTCCTCTTACCTGCCCGGCGGTGCAAACAGTGAACCACCATGAGTGGGTCAAAGGAGGTGAGGTAAAAGTCTGGTGGAGAAGGAGATATGAGATATATTTGGACGGACACAAAGTCCAGGGATGACTTCCTGTTGTTGACTTCAAAAAACTTTAAATCCAGTCTGTGTGATGCTTTATGATAAAAGTAGTCATTTTAAATAAAGTTAAATTCAATTTTAGGGCAAATACAAGGTTGTTGTTGTTGTTGTTGTTTTTTAAGTGTGACGAGTGGACAAAACAACACTAATAATGTTTATGTAATTTATCTATCTATCTATTTTTTATGTAACGGAGTTCAAATTGTCTTCATCTCCAGAGAGTAAAATTTACACTGAATGTAGTGTGCTCATTGAGAGGTAATAATAGAGACATAACATGAAGTTTTATTTACACCTGACACTGGAGAATTAGGTGTTAATTATGAGAAGAAGAAAAAAAACACTTTTTAATGTTTATGTCTACCAAAGAAGTGAAAAGTTTGATTTTTAACTGGTGCCTGTCAATGTTACTTGATATGATTATTTAATTTCTACATTAGTTTATGTTCCTGAATACTGTTAACTGCTGTGTAAAAGTCCCTCTGTTGTCATGAAAGGCAGTCGGTAGAAAAACAAAAACACATCTTCAATTGCTAATCAACAGTTTGAGACTTGTCATCTCCCATTATGGTGAACACTTCACACAATAATCTTGTAGCATGTAGAATACAAAGACCTTATAAACTGAAGCCCAAACAATAGAAAGTCTATTAAAAGATATCTTTGGAGAATGACCTAAGTGTTCTTTTCTCTACAAGAAAACAGTGATGTAAGAGCTCTTTCATTGAAACATGTTTAAGAGACTGTAAAACACATGGTGAAAGAGTGAAACTGCATTTTAAATGAAAAAAGAAATCTTCTGTGGAAAATATCATCATTTAGGTAATATAGCAATTTCTCAACACCCAGACTATTTATTACACCCTGTAATGTAATACAGACTGTTTATTACACCCTGTGATGTAATATTTTATTAGTGAGTTATCATTAAAGGGAATCTCACAGATTTTACATAGTACACGACGACGTACGAGTATGAGTCAGCCTCTGTCTCTCTGTGGCTCTGGAGGAAGTCTGGGAACATAACCCTGCTGACATCTTCTCTGCCAGAGTTTTTTAACAGAAAGCCTGCATTGTGAGCTGCAGGCTGTGGAATTTGAAAGATGTGGGCATTTTCCTGCCATGGAGGGTCAAATCAAAAAAGATGCTTATAGTTTCATTATGGAAAATGTAGGATTCAGTGTTTTCTGAGCTTGACACATAAGGGAAAGTCAGGATATCTCTACAATTACGAGCATTTGAAATTAAGGAGGGAAAAAAATGTCATCTGAAGGAATGCCTTGATCACATTTGCAACCTGAGTCTGATGTGTTTGCCAGCAAAGAGCTTTACTGGAGAAGCAGCACCTGATTGGTGATAATGAGGGAGTCACAAGCCCTGCTCTTTCACTTTCCCATCTGAAGCTTATCCTGCCTGGAGAACCTGCCAGGGACTGCACCGGTTAACTTACTGTCTAGATGAGCTGATATTTGCTATCTGCACCGTCCACACCTTGAATGACAGATAGACACATCTATAAGTTGTCAGATGTTAAGTCTCTCAGTTATCTGCTACTTGCAAACATCTGTATTTAATACAAGCACTGTGAGCAGACAGGAAGCACATCCCTACACTTTAAACCATAGGGACTGAGATATAATGAAACAGCAAATTAATGGCTCACTGAATCAGACCTCAGAGTCCAGATACACTGTGGTCAGGAAGCACAGACTTCTTACAACGCTCATTTCTGTGTTTCAGTAAAGTTGATTCACTGTTATTTTGGGGAGGGGGAAACAAAGCATGGCCTTATTCAGCTGCTGAACTCCTTCACCTACTCCTTTATTTGTGGAGTCATGATTCGTGTGTAAGGCATCCGGTGAGCCATGCAGGACCCCTCGACAAGTTGTGTAGTAACCAAGGGAGGTTCCTGGAAAAGGCTGATCTGTTACGTTTTTTGTTTTTGAGACTTGTTTTGATAAGGTTTGCTTTGGGAAACCAAGGAACGGCAGACGGGGAAAAGGTGACAGCTCATTAAACAAATCTTACTCAGTATTAATGTTTCACAAACTACATGTGTTGTAGCCCTCTACTTCACACAACACTACATTCCTACATATTACGTAGCCTACACACTATATCGCTTTAAATTGTGCAGGGAGTTTTTAGTCTTGTTGAACAATCTAAGGAAGGAGATCTCCAGCAAAATCAACAGCAACATCTGAGGTGCATTTTCCTGTCAGGCCCCTGAATAAAGGAGCAGAGTGGGTACGTCATTAGAAATCCCCACCGAGGAGGAACATGAATCATTTGATGTTCGTCTGGGAGTTTGGAGACCATTTATAATCACAGGACAAGCCTTTGTCTTCTTTACCGTTTATTTATACAGCCATTTGATCCGTATCATAAAAAGGTACTTTCTCACTGGCCTCTAGTGATGTTGAGCCATACAGGCATACAGTACAGATAGATTTGTGTTTACTGTTTTCAGATATAGCCTAACTTTTCTGTGGTGCTGATAGAATTTAGAAATATTGCAACATGTAGGTCCACAAAACACGCAGTTTCCATTCCAAGTACTGACCTAGAATTAAAAGCGTTCATTGCACCATTAGTTGGTGAGTGGCGTTTGTTTATTTATGTAATACTTCATTGCCACAAACTGCAACCTCTCTGACACAAATACAAACTGAACAACAAGCCCTGAGATAACCAACCATACAAAACAACGCTCACAGCAAGAGATTAGATATTATCACTACTGTATAGTAAAGTCTGTGTTATTATGAGTCATTTAAAAAACATCCCTCACCATGGACACGACAACTTTAACGGCCAGAGCAAAAACAGAAGTTGCACTTACAATAAAATATTGTAAAAAATATTAAAGTTTCTTCTTTGATTTTCCCAAACCGTCATTGTCGCGGCCTCTCTGATGTAACTATCATGTTTGCAAACACATCCTCCGTCTTTCCATATCACCAGTATTAAGATTTGTGTCTGTATAAAAATAATGTCAGTGATTCAGAGTCACAGACTTGGTCGCTATGACTTTCAGCTGAACAAAGGAATATATTGCTCTTTCATTTGCTTTTGTTACTGATGAATAAGTTTAAAAACCACATAATAGAGTATAATGGAGACATGAATACAGAAACGGACTGACACAAACTTCTGGCTGAGTGGATTGTAGCATGGAACTAATCCCTCTTTCACACCCATCTGCTGACCAATGGGAATCTGAAGGCCCTGGTTTGCCCTGTTGCATTGTGAGCCAGACGGCCACATCCAGCGGGCTCAGAGGGGCTCACGAGTCAATGACTGCACGCAGACACAGTGGCCATGCGACTAGTGGTTGAAGTTAGCATCCTGTCATATGACCAAAGACTTTATTTTTAACCTGTGTGGAGGCTTTGTGGCACGTGCACAGGTACATTTTTGAGGTTTGAGGTTATTGTGACAATCCTATAGCAGCACAAAAAGTGGTGAATGCAGTTTTTTTTGTTTGTGTGCGTGTCTGTGTGTGAGTGTGAATGTGAGTAAGAGGATGCATTATCATTTGCAAGGCACTCAGTGGTTTGCAGATTAAGATATCAGCGTTTTGCAAAGTGCTTGCCCAACAACCCTCTGGATGACACTTACACACACACATTCAAAATGCACAAATGAATGTCGTTTCTGTTTTCCCAAAGATTAAAAGGACCGGATATATAAATATATAATAAGTGAGGGTACATTGGTCTAGATAACTGCCACAAAAATTCACTGTGGCAAGACTCCATGTTGTAGAAAAATGGCCTTTCATCTACAGCAGTAACTGGCATGTTAACTATTTTACATAATGTTCACTGCAAGGCATTTTAGTCTAAAGTACAATGAAACATGTCAACCACATGATATCCTACATTTGAAATAAATAATAAAAGGACCACTTTAAAGTGCTACCTTGCTGCGGCTGACTTTAAAACACTTAGCGTGAGTGTGGGATGATGTGCAACAAACATCACCAGGACACCTCAGTAAACCGCAGTTACAGATGGCATGCACTACTCTTAAACACAAATCTAAGTCCTTACAGACATACTCTACAAGTTTCTTTGTGGTGGGAAACATTTCTGTGGTGTGGTACTGGGAGTGAAAAAAAACTGTCATTGTTTCCTCTCAACAGGAGGAAACCACCAAGCATTTCCCAGGTCATTTTGCACATGCACGCTGGAATTAGAATTTCTGACATAACAAAGCGACTTCCTTATCTTTTTCTTAAATGGAAAATGTCGTGCATGAGCCAAATGAAGCTCACACAGGGAAGAAAAAAAGTGTGATGGTAAATATGAGGATGTGGTGGTAAGAGAGTCATACTTGAAAGTCTGAGGTTGTCATCTGCAATATTCGGTTTGTGAGGGAAATCAAAAGCAGAGAAAAACAGAGCTGTTTTCAATCAGTCCACAGCTGCTACAACAGAGTGACCTGTGCTTTTCTCATCTGAAACTGATCATGTAAATTACTGGGTTGCTGTAGTGCGGCTTGTAACATTTCATTCACTCTTGGGCTCAGCTTTTGATATTATTATGGGGGAAAAAAGAAGAAAAAAAAACATTTATAGCAACTAAAATATGGGAAAGTTGTTATAAATGGTTAGATAACTATCAAAGGTCCTTAGTTCAATCACTGATTCGATAAGTCTTTACAACAGATGGCTGTTGACCGTTATAACACTACTCGACTTGGTCACCAGGTGGTGCCAAAGGCTTAAATAAACTGCAGATTTTTGCCACACACATTGTCCATGGGAATTTGAAACAATGACAGTACCAGTTATAGTTTTTTTTCATTATCCAGTGACTTGAATCTATGGAGTGACAAATACACTGATTTCATCTACTTCAGCTCTCATAACATAACTGAATTGCTGAAAACTGAGAAGCAGTTAATCTGTTTTGCTGCACAGACACAAATTTATTCATTCATTTCGGACATGTTAGTTAAATCAGACTTCATCACACATCATCTCAGTTTAAGTAATACAACAACATGGTCGAAAGGGAAAGCTAGTCCCACCAAATTTAGTCCCTAACAAAGCTACACAAAGATATAAGTTGGACAGTGTTTGTATTACCTTGTCTTGAAACCCGGGATTTCTGTATTGATTACTGTGCAGAAAGAAGTATAGTTACTTTGGGTTACTTTCAAATAAAAAAATTGTAACAATTACTCATTATTTGCTTAGTTTTGTATTGTATGGTAATTATCATAATATTTTACGCTTATGCTGCTGATATTAGTTCACGTACAAATCAAGCAAAGACAGTGTCACATTATAAAGAATTTATTGCAGGCAAACAATATGCTATAAATAATATTTACAAACTATAGAACAACATTCCTTTTTATGGGTTCCATGAATTGCTGATAAACAGTCTTTTAGCCTTTCCAGGATAATAATGAATGCCTTTTGCAGTGGAGTTACCTTTTGTCTCACTGACTGCTGCAATCTGTAGATATTCAAAGCTACATTCAGAAAATAAACTGGATTTAGATGCACAGCATTCTCAAGATTGTACATTGTGTACCTAAAACATAAAAAAAAATTCTTAAAATGTAGACTGTTACCCCAAAAAGAAATGTTAAAAAAAAGTTCTGTCCCAGTTTGTGACTGAATTTAAGTATTTGTTCTTGTTAGTGCTACAAACTCATTTCCTAAACTGCACAGCCTTTCACAGTTTCTGACCACTTAAGTGAACTGCAGCCAGATAAACAAGTGAACAGCCTCGGAAAATGCATTTGATATTGTATTGGCAACCTGACCAGAGACACAATGTGACCATAGTGGAAATGTAGGCTGTGTATGCATGTTGTGTAGGCATGTAGTAAAAACAACCACCTCACCCATCTACAATGCTTTTAACATAAAGATGATGCATCACTGACGCTGAGATTTTTTCAGGCCTTTGGCCTACGTAAGGGGGCATTTATTAGAATCTAACAAATTCTGCACACAGTTTGATGAAACTTATTTGCCTTTTGGAAAATAACTCTAAAAAAAATCCACAGCACACTTTTCCCCCTCTCAGCGTTTAGTTCCAGCGTAAGAGAGAGAGAGAGAGAGGAATCTCTGAGAGAACTCAAAACAACAAAGAGAGAACTTCCATGTCCAAAGAAAAAGTCTCAATACTTGAACATTTTGAACAATTATCCCATTGATTGTCCCCATTCTCCAATCAACACTGACAGAAAAAAGTGTCAGAAGTGCAACTATGAACAGCTTTTTGTTAAAATGCTTGTTTGCAATAAAATTAAACTTTGAACCTAACTTCTGCTAGTTTCCTTTTGCTTTTCAACATTCCAGTGGGAAAATTACAGTATGTGCCTGTTGAGTTTCACAGACGTTCACCGTCACGTCATTGTTGTCGTTTCCTCTCTGATTCTAAACAAAAATTCTCATAAGCTTCTTCTATTTCAGGCTCCATCTCATCTTCATCGTCGGATCTGTAAACACAACAGAGTGAGTGATTTAGAGGCTTCTCTGATTTTTTTTTTTTAGATCTTAAAAGACAAATGTGCTCCTCGGTGTGAATTATACTTTCTGTAACTAATGCGCAGATACACAATACACAGACACACAAAAACACAGACACACACACAGTTCTGAGAGAGGGGACAGGAGCAAGTTAAGCCCTCTTTCACACCCAACTGCTGACTAAACTGAATCTGAGGCTATGGTCGACCCAGTTGCATTGTGGGCCGGTCAAACACATTTGCCAAGCTCAGGGGCCAATGGGTTAGTTGTGGTCATATGACCTGTGTGGAGCTGCTACGCAGTCACATGACGGAAGATGTGCCAGCACAGTGGTACTGAGGAACTTTTGACAGGTTTAAATAAAGCCCATAAATAGTGATGAATGAGATCAAATCACTATTGTAACATAAGCCTATATTGATGAAAATTTCATCTTAAACATGCAAAGAATACTGAATATAGTATATTATTGTATTCATGCTCCGTAACCATCTTTGTATTTTCCTCAGATTTCTATTGTCACTGCTTCAGTTTGTTTATTTTAAACAATAAACATGGTTAAAATAAACAAAAAAGAAGTCAATAGCTTCTAAGAGTTATTATTTTGAAGGTCAGTGTAACAGTGACGGTGTACTTTGAACTGGTGGCAGAAAGTGACACAGAGAAAGTTGGGTCTTAATTTACAATGTAGATTAACTGGACACAGTTTGACAGCAGAAGACAAGTTAAATAAGTGAACAGTGAGGAAAGAAACTGCAAGACATCCTCAGTCGGCTTGTTTCCATGTAATGTTGCTAACATTGGTTAATGGTGTTTACCATTCTGAAGCAGCCTACTGGGAATACCAGCATTGTGGCTGATGATGTAACTAATTCTTCATTATTAGAACATGATTGATTTTGCCTTTGTGGGTGATAAACAGTGGACGTCTGTGTTAAGCTTCAAGGAGCGTCTTTGACAACTTTATATTCTAGTCTTTGAATTCTTAATTCTGACACCAAATGGGAGGAGACTGCCCTCACAGCAGCAATGATGTAACCACAATGTCCACTCTAAATTGGTCTATATATACGATTTTAGAAACTGTTGCATTGATTCAAGGTACTTATATGTATTATATATAAGACTAGGTGATTAGATCTGTGAATGGCATCCGGGGCAATTAACATCAACAGGTCCCCTAGTGAGGTAATTGGTATCTGACCTGAAAGAAAAGGCTTGCATGGCAAATTTATAATATTTTAACTTACATATCATTTCCATTTTCTCCGTAAATGTCATGGAAATAGTCCTGTTTGTCCATGATCTCTTGGTATTTCTCAGCGTATTCTGTAAAGGCAGAGAGATGGACATTCAGAAACGAGACAGGCTGCAACATGGTGGAGCGTATTTCCATTTAAAAGGTTATCAACATTTATTTAAACCAAACATCATCTCTATTTATATAAACCTTGGCATATATTTATCCTTGTATCAAAAAGGAAGATAACTCCATATTTAACAGGCCACATATGATATGAGTATGCTGAGTTAATTCCCTTTAAATGAATGGAACATACATATACTTCATATAACACCATTTAACAAACAACATCAAGTAAAGAACTTCACATTAGCATCCATAAAGATGAAAGAAATATTTTTCCTTTTGGTATTTACACTTCTGACCTTTTTCATCTGTGCATAAACTATACAGAAATTATTTCACATGATTTCTCTTGAGCATGAAGGAGTTTACGTGCCTGGGTCTGCTGCTGTAAAAGGTGTGCCATCCTCTGTGTAGAAAGTAGGTTCATTCTGAAGGGAAAAAATAAGAAACATGACATACAAAGATAGATGCATATTATAAAAAAAAAGGTAGAATTGAAGAAAAAAAACAAACATGGATTATGATACAGTTTTTTTTTTAAGTATATTTTTTGGGCTTTTTATGCCTTTATTTGATAGGACAGTAGAGAGTGTGACAGGAAATGGGAGGCAGAGATGGGGGAATGACACGCAGAATAGGGCCGTCCAACGCGGACAGTTGACACTCACCATGAAGTAGTTGGGGTCGTTGTCTGGTGTGGCATTGCTTGCTGCTGGAGCAGCACGGACTCTGCCCCAGTCACTGGATCTCAGCTCCACAAGCTTGAGAAGCATCTGTCTCACATCCCTGAAGAAAAGCCAGAAACTCCAACTACAGTTGTTTTTTTTTTTTTTACTTTTTATAGCCTGTCTTTTGAACAATGGAATATATCCCTGATGGTGGGTGTGTGCGTGGGTGTGTGCGTGGGTGTGTGTGTGCCCATCCACTTGGTTCTTTGGTGTAACCTTAAGTTACCTTAAGCTCCTTTTCTATCAACTGCGCCCAAAAAACCATGTTGACATGATACACACCTGCTGCAGGCAGCGTCCAGTAGAATTGTTTCTATTCTCTGGATGAGATCTTCCATGTGTGTTTGTTTATTTTCCTTCCATGCATCATCCAGGACAGAGCCAGTAAGCTTTAAAATTAAAACATATTCTCATTAGTTATAAAACTGCTGACACAGCTCGAAACACACAAATCTGTAAATGTGTCCATCTGAGATTTGACACCTTCAGCAGTTTGACGGCACAGATGAGGTTTGCATCCACAGGGTTGGAGAACAGACTAATCATCAGATCTTTCAGGGCAATGAGGAGGATCTCTGCTCTGTTTGGCTGACCTTTTCCACTCTTGATCTAAAAAAAAAAAACACCAAAAAACATCAGACTGATATAAATGTCATTCAGTGAGTGTCTGAGATTTACAGGCTGTAGTAGTTTTTATGGTATTGGAGGTTTATTACTACAATTCCCATGGCTCCTGGTAATCTAGTAGCAGCAGCATCATATATACAGTAGTAAACCTAAGGCAGTAATGCAAGCAGGTTGTGCCAAACAAAGCATGACATGCAAAGGTGATATATATATTTTCCATGAATGCACAGCTGCCTCATCAGTTCAGTGAAGTATCACTCAGGCAGAATATAAACGCTTACAGTCTGGTGGTAAGCAAGGATTTAAAAAAACAAAACAAAAACAAATATTATTATGTAGTACTTTACGGATGATACAGGTGTTTAACAGAAAGCTTTACATACACGACCACTGAGTGTGACGTCTTACCTCCAGGTGCAGGTAGAGCTCTCCCAGAAAGAGCACAAAGGAGTGGAATTTCTTTTGAGTGTCTTTGTCTCCTCGAACAGCTACATCCCTTTGTTCGTACTCTGTTTGACACCTATAGCGAACGGCAAGTTTACTTTTTTTTTTTTAAAAATGCAATTTTTATTGAAAAAGAATTTGTTAGAGAGAGAAATCAAATGAATAATTCACCTTTTCAGGAGCAGCTGACGGAAGTTACCTCTTGGCGGGCTGACACTGAGGTGTTGGGACAGGTAGTTGCAGAGTCTGGCACCCGTGTAGGAGAAGTTTGGTATGGCGGTGGACTGCAATGAAAAGAACTGAATTTGATACCCAAATGTACGACTGCGTGCTCTCTTTCCAGAACCATACGTCTATATTATAATCAGTGCATAAACTGTGCTCAGACAGGATTGGGTTAAAAGTAAACAAATGATTATTTATTATTTACACAAAGAATGATATGAGAACTGAATATGTATTGCCAAACCTGTGTGTAGATCAGTTCCACCAGCTCCTTCAACAACTCCTCAGTAGTCACCCAGCTGTTGAGTATGCTAGTTATATATTCAACATCCGACTCGAAGGACCCCGGTGAGGAGCTCAGGTGCCCGAGAAAATCTGTGACCATGTCGGCCAAGGTTGGTTCACCGTAATACGCGTCACTGTCATCACAATTGGGGTCCTATGGAAAAAGCACAACAAAATCATGGAGAAAAAAAAAGGGGAAAAATCCAGGACTGTCAAAATAAGACAACTCATCTCAAAAATATTCTGATATGTCCATCTTACTTCATAGAGGATGACTCCAGAGGGAACAAACTCTGGAGCACTGGCTGAAAGCTTTGATGACTTTATCACAGAGTCCACTTCATTACACTCTTTGGAGGCAGACATACTGTTGGTATTTGCACTTTGTTGGGTTTTTGTTTGTCTTTTACATTCTGAAAGAAAAGAAAGATGTTCTTAGACTTTATGGTTTGAGAAAATGATCATACTACATCGGTTGAGTTCTCCTTTTTACGGCCTGACAAAGGTTGCAAAGAGCCACACTCTTAAGATACACATACAACAAATAGGAAACCTTTGTAAGGTTCAGTGATTTAATGAAACAGCTAAGCTCACTTGGGCTGAGCACAGATTCGGTGCACTAGCAGCATGTATTTATGGCAGCAGAAAGATGTATTTGGGATCCACTCAAAATAAACTGCAGTGTCCAGCTTTGTGGTTACTAAGGAACATGTCACCAAGGCAAACTGCTTTTGGACAATAACGGAGGTCTGTGGCACAAAAGAGCTTTAAGCAACAAGAGGCACACAGACTGTAGTTGTTAGTGGAATCAGTTCATTATCCCAAAGGTAAACTGATTTATACTTTGACCAAAAATATTATTAATACAAACAATACTGTAGATGATTTTTAAAAAACACCAACAACACAATATGTTAGGTAGAATAAAATTATAATGTTGCTGTGAGTAAATAAGGAAGTCACTATAGACTTATAACAAAAATTGTATTCATTCAAGGCCATGCTGTATATTAACTAGTGATGGTGCAAATGCCAGCATCTGACATTTTCCACTGATACTGATGCTGCTTTTGTGAGCCTTATTACACATGCAGTTAAAACAAGTTGTGCTTTTCAAAACTGCTTATGTAATCACATGGGTTTTCCACTATGACCACAGTTTTATTGTGTGACAGCATTGACAGGTGTGTTAAGTGACAGAGTCCTATAGAAAATCACAATGGGGCTTCATATTGTCACTCTGATACAGTTTAGCAGCTGATAGCTAAAGGTTGCCTTGATTCGTACATGCGCACTGCAAAACCATCTCACCCTCTGGTACTTTACTAACATACATACTGCCAAAAAGTTGTGATACTGCTGTTATGAATCTTGTTTGTTTGAGACTTGCAACTGGGATCAACACAATAAATATCAAGACACACCTTGGGCATATAAAACCTCTCATCAGTGCTGCAATATTTGCATCTCTCTACTGCTAATGTGTCCAGCACAGCCAAAAGACTTGCCACAATCCACACTGGATATGTAACAGAGCAACAGACTAACTTTAATTTTCTAGGAGCACAGTGTCCCCTAACTTAAAATTTAAGGAGGACAAGCAGAAAAGTTAGGGATGCAGTACACTGTAAATATTCACATTTCAACTTCATACATGATCCTGCCACCTGTAATGACAGATACCAGATACTTTGAGTCGCCCTTTCTACATTTTACCAGCGTTAAAAAAAGACAAGAAATAAAAGGCAAACTTACTAGTTGCACACGCGCAAGAAACGTTAGACAACAACAAAAAATCTTGCACTGTTTCCAATTTTAGGGGCAGTCTGGAGCCCAAATGCTATGTTAATACTGCTGACAGAATAGCACAAAAACTTGGCCAATTAAAAAATATATCTTCAGATGAAAAAGTGCAGACATTGGAAATGCTATCAGTCATCCAGACCATGGTGGTAGTAATGATAGCTTCTGCTGAATCGAAACCAAGCGTGTGTCCTTATTAATAACAACAACCACTGGAGGTGCGGAAAGAGAAACTGATTCTTCCCCCTTTTTTGCTGTGCTTTGCTAATCAAGCTAACTGTGGCTGGGTAAAAAAGAAAAAGACAAGACCTCAAATTGTGGCACTTAACTTAGTCAACTACGTGATATCCGAGTGGGAGCTTTATATAGATGCTGCTGCATTACCTCACACATGAAATAAACAATCCAACAGGTGCACGTCGCAACGCCAAAATACTGAGGTTGGCTAACATTAAAGGCACCCAGCTAGCTGCTAGGCTAGCGATGCTAATGACAGCTCCAGATTTAGACCCAAGTAAAACGAGTTGGCACAGGAATTTACACGCCGAGGGAAATATTGTAGCCACCTTTATGTCCAATAAAAACACTGCGTCATTCAAAGTTATGTGTAATGGGGCTGTGAAAGTAAAACGCTCGTATCGTTGGTCGGTGATGTTATTAGCATGTTAGCTTGTTAGCAGCTCCCCTACCTGCTCCTCCTCCTCCACCGACCATCACGTCGTTGTTGGCCGTGCTGCCGATGTTGTTCTCGGAAAAAGGCGGGGAGGTCCTCGGCTGTCTCAGCGGTTCCCTCTGGTTGAAGAGCGTGGCTTTGGTGGCGGCGTCTCCCCCTCCTCCTCCGCCGCTGCTGGTGCTGGTGGTGGTAGACATGACCCCAGAGTCTGGTGGGAGGTTGCTTCTTCTCCCTGCTCCCGGAGCTCGGTCGAAATCCTGGTGGTTCATGACTTGTCAGTCTATAAACTCTCTCTCAGTGCAGCAGCAGCATCTGAGAAAAAGATGAAGAAACGTCGTTCACCTGCTGTGTTTTCTAGTTGTTGTTTTTTTAAATCCTGTATTCCAGCGGTAATTGCAAAAATAACACGCCCTATCTCTCTTTCATGGTGGCTTTTCCTCGATCGGATAGTATCAGTGTATATACAACTTCTTCTTTTTTTTGGCTACTTCCTCTAACAACAAACTCGCTGCCGTTGATTATCAATGACACTGTTTGATATCAGAATGCAACTGTCGCCCTCTGGTGGCCCGGAGTGGGAGCGATCCGCGTCCACGATGGATGCATGGCGCCGCCTCAAGAAACCAAAAACACAGGTAGGAAGACTTGTCAGATGTGTTCACCTAAAGAAGTGCAGAAATGTTTTCATTTATTGCTAAAAGACTTATTTATTGTATGCATTTAAAATGCTTCATAAAGGCTACATAGGCTATTATAGGAGAAAGAAGTTGCAAGTTGTTCTCCTATCAGATTCTCCACTTTTAGATTTAGGCTTACTCAATCAAAATGCTCCATCAAAATAAATAATGAAACTAATATGATGTCAAAGTTTGTTTTTTTAAACATGAATAATTAATAGCCTACATAATATGATGTATAAGATTTACCCTTCTCACCATTCTAATGGGTAATTTCCATAGGCCTATCAATTTAAACATAAAAATTACAAATGATTATGATAATAATAATAAAAAAAAACATTAGCAGTATTTTATTAGTAGTATACAGATGTAAATGATTAAGGCCCATTTCACAGTTTTTTCCACATTTTCTCAATTTCAACAGTTTTTGGGGAAGTTTATTTGAGTAGGCCTATATTTTTTATTTTCATTCATTTATTTGCAGATGTTTTTAATTTGTGGAGCAAAAAAAATAAATTTATTCCTCAAGATTTTGAGGAGATGGGGTAGGTGAAGAAGAATAAAATTGTGAGACATGCTGGAAACATTTGTCTCCTTCAGTATTACAGTATTATATAAACTATTACAGGAATGTTACCTATGAAAAATTACATTGTATTTGTTGATTTCATCTTTTAGTATTTGTGAATTTTAACTCCTGTACGTTGTAAATGTTGTTTGAGAAGACAAAATTCCTACGCTGCCAGTAATTGGAGGAATACTAACTCTTTCTTTTTTTATTTTATTTTAGTTAACTTGCTTTGCTTTCATTCAAAATCCCATTTAAAGAAGAAATATTGTATTAAAAATCTTGCGTATGTTTTTGAATAACCAAATGGCCAGATATATTGAGCATGCTGCCTTTTGTGTGGTTAGGCTGTGGTTGTCTCCACAACATGAGTGCAGGTTAAATGACCCCATGTTCATCCAAGATATTTATTAAAGCACTTGAGGGTGGGGTAATTACATTTAACCGATATGTCAGACACATATTTCTTCTTCCCACAGAAGACTTTGGACCTGTGTAACCCCCTCAGACGTGCCTCTCTCCCCGAGCTCACTCAGTAGCTGCCCACTACAAACATGTGTTGCACCAGACCTCTCTCTCTCTCAGTGTAAGTATTCATTAGTTGTTTTAGCCTCCAGTCATTTTCCACTTGTTTCCCAAAGCTGGATCACATTATGCCACAGAGAATTCCCACGCCAGAAATGCAGAGACCCACTTTGATAAAAGATTACTGCCCCTATTTTCTCTTATTGCTGTTTTTCCCCTGATGCCAGTGTCTTGGAGAGAGTTCAAACATTCACAAGTCTTGCAACTGCACAAGGTGACAAATGCCTTTGGACCAGAGTAGTATGAGGCCAATATTCCTCAGTGCACATTATGTCTGTCTTGTGGCGATTTATTGGCTGTTTAATTTGATTACTAAAGAGTAATTAAAAAAACAAATCAGTGCTGCTACTGAATCTGTTGTGGTTTTCCCCTCCCTCTGAAATCCAACATCTTACATCCTCTTTAGTGAAGAATTAAGAGAAATATACATATTTTTTAAAGTAACATTTCTAAAATATACAAAAACTTTATCTAAGGTCATTGAAAAGCTGCACAACAACTGGGCTCAGAAGTTGTGAATGTGGACTCAAAGGTGCAGCGAACCCTTTGCACAATCACAGGAGAGAGCAGAGAAACTGTACTGGCCAGTGGTGCAGACATGGTCGTGAAATTGTATTCCATATGTTGCCATCGGCCCTGACTGTCATGGAGGAATGCACTGTAGCATTCCTCAGTATTAATCGATTGTTGCGGTGACTCCTTTTAACGGCTATTACAGGACAATATACCAGCACAAGCTTTATACATTGTTGTGTTTTTTCCCCCCTTCTTTCCAATCTGGAGTCACCGTCAGAGGCTAACTTGGATGAATTTGGTGGGAAGGGGGTCAAACGCAGCGGCCGTGACCCCCCCTCACAGCGCTTCTCCCGTCTTTCTGTCTTTTTCCCTACTCTCCCAATTTTTCATGCCTGTCTCGAGATAGATGTTCAGAGAACATGAGGCCCGGAAGCCTGTGGTGTTAATGTTCTCCCCGTGGTCTTTTGATCTGGCATCAAGGCAGCTGTCATTGATTAGTGTGTTTGTAGATGATTACTGAGGGAAGTGGGTGGTCAGACACAGGTCATATCTCTCTCCCTCATTCACATTTCTTCCCTCGCACACATTCAGATCCACTTCTAAGGCCTTGCAGTGGGATCCCAGAATGGGCAGCAGCCATGCAGACTAACATGACAAAGCTTTATTTATTTATTTATTTGCTAGTATTACCAACAGGTGCTTTACTATCATTACTATGCAAGGCCTCCTGCAATCGGGGAATGTTGCAGCGAGACAAAGTAATGGGGTGATATTTGCAAGTGATGTCAGCATCTACAGGCCGTCCCGAGGAAGTTACCTCCCTCCCATTTTCTTGTGGTTGGTCTTATATGTTTCCCGTTTGTTTGGGAACTAATCATTAGTGCAATGGTTGCCACATGGAATATCTGGCTAGGCATTAATGGTTGCCTTTTGTCCTTTCCTACCTCAGAGACCCAGATAAGAAAAGACTTACCATGACCTGAACGTTCAACCAGGGTTTCTCAGCGCTTGTGATTAAACTTGCCATTTCCCTGCAGTGCAGTGCCCCCCCACCCACCACACCCTCCACCTCCCACCACCACCACCACCACCACCAGTAAAGAAAGACCACTAGGTTGCAGAGGAGAAAACGGTAATTTTTATTTTCACATAATAGATCCTATAAAAAGTGAAAGCATGCAAAGGAATGCTTGCCTTGTAAGTGTTCCCCTCCAGTTAAATATTTCACAAAATAAATAAATCATTACAATACAGTCAAAACACAGTGGTTAAGTATCAAACATTTGCTTTAAATGTGTGGTATCCTCTATTATTTTAATGCTGTCACGATAAACTGACCCATCGCTTCCCTCATTTTACATTTTCTATCCCCCCTCCCCTTCGGAGAAAATGGATTTTAAATAACATTTTCAGATACTTTTGCATCCACTAAAGTTCATTAGCAGGGACAGTATCTCCTCTCTTGTGTCCACATTACACACATACTCCAGTTGCAAACTGTTTGGCACAGAAATAAAAAGGATAAATATTGCATCCCGTGCCACAGACAACACAGATATCACCTTCTCCCGCCAAAAGAAGAATATGATCTCAATCAAAGTTCAGGGGCAGTGATCATATTTTTTTTTTATGTAACAGTGTTAGTGCCTTGTTTCCAAAATGAGAGATTTCCCCAGTGACTGTCTTTATTTTACAGCGTTTCAGTAATGAAAACCTCTCTGTCCAGTGCTGCATATTCCTCCCCTCCTCCTGTCCTCGTCTTCAGCTCACACCATAATTGGAAGGAAGTGGGTGGCCGTGTTCTTTCTGCGGGTTTTCTTCCCTTTGAGCGGCTTCCCGTGGACGTTCAGACCTACAAACATCTGCCGCTTCTTGTTTCTCCAGTGAGCTGAGGCGTACGTGTTATAGCCATTCTCCTCAATCCGCTCCTTCAGTTTGCAGTCGACGCCAAACTCTTTCTGGAAAAAAAAAAAAAAAAAAGCCAAACAAATCAAAAACAAAAACTGTGAGTATCATGTTTCAGTGTTATAACCCCGACGTGTGAGGTTAAGGCAGAACACGGATCATTTTCTTGTGCAAATCCATTGTGGTTGCACGTGGTCCCATGTTTATTTACACCCCCCCTTAACCTGCATTGTATGTTTTACTCTATGTGCTTGTGCAGAAACTAGTGCGCACTTTGAAAATTGCACAGTTCCCCCTGGAGGTTCACATGTGTGCACCGGCCTGTCTGGGAATCAGAGTGTGCAGCAGCAGCAGCACAAGCAGCAGCAGCCAGAGAAATAAAGATAAGGCCTCCTGTGATAAGCACAGAAGAATCTAACACTATCTCCCTCTGGAGCATCCAGATTGACCCCTGACTCGGATACTAACCGCTCCGTACAGGTCTCCTTTCCTGCTGATAGCCAGATAGTAGTTGCTGTTCAGCCCTTTGATGGCCACCACTCCCACGTCCACCGATGTGATTTCCAGGACACCTAAGATTCAGCGGAAGAAAAAGAAGGAGTTCATATCATTTTTTTGTCAACATTAAGACCAGGCGTGGGGCACGGATAAAATTATCTCTCAAGTGGGTGTGTCACCGCGTTTTAAGTCGAACTGCCACTTTTCAGTTCACAGACACAAATCTAGAAATCAGTAGACGGAGGAAGTTAAGTTGATCCGATGTTTCCCTGACTCATCTGTAGATAAGAGCATACAGCATATATAACAGGGATAAGTCACATGCAGTCCAGATAAAGATTGTGTGAGTGGATCTACACGTTTTTTATTCAGAGGATAATGAAAAGCAACAGAAAAAGCAACGTGCTGCCTTCTCTCAGGACATTCACGTGTGGGAACTCACAGTGTGGGGATTCTGAGTAAGGTCGCAATTACTCTTACGCACGTTTATCATTTCAGTGATATTATAAAGTTACTTAACAACCTACACCTGTGTAACAGATTCCAGCTGCAAAGGCCATTTAGCCTGAAAATTAATAGGTGGATGCCGCAGAGATTCTCAGGTTGTTTATGTTCTGTTTGGTATTTGGGTTTCCAAGTCCCTATACAAATAATTCAGGTTTCTCATAGGCTATTAGAGGGGTTAATTTATACCCCAGTTAACAAGGGCATGCTTTTGCTGCAGACAGCTGTGGTTATTTGTGTGGTCTCAGTATCAGAGGTCAGAGAGATATAACTTCCTAATGTGTCCTTTGACCACAGAACCCACTCATCTCGTCTTATGCTGGTGTGTGTGTGTGTGTGAGTGAACCGTCCTGGTTCCCATGGCATGTTTGATTTCATGCCTCCCTCCCTGACTTCCTTTCCACACTTCCTGTGAGCTGTCGTTATTTTATCCTGATAAGCACACATATGCGTACACACACACACACACACACAGAGTCACAGACACACACTTTGGCGTGGGGGTGTGAACTCCAGAGAAGTCGACGACATCCTTTGATCAGATCAGCAGCCCCTCCTCTGTCTGATGACTGTTTGTGCGGCGGCGGGCCTGCTCTGCTGTCAGACCCCACTCTCCGGTGGCTGGGGGGGCCTCTGAAGCTGCCAGCCCCGCAAATGAGTGGACAGTGGAGGATGCAGGTGTGCCCCCCACCCCCCCAAAGAAAAAAGAACAATCCCTCTCATAAAAATACAGCAGCTTCTTTCCTCGTCCGTGAGGTCTTGACTGTATCAGTTTCTCGTTCAAACAGTGGCACCTTGGGGCAGTGAGGTCTGAGGCGGCAAAGGCGGTGGTGGGGACTGTGACACAACGGCCATTGAAGATCTGAGAGGAGCTGGTTTCTGTATGGGATCGGGTGTCGGGTATGGAGTGAGGATGTAAGACAATCTATGGCAGTCTCTGGCTGCTCTGTAAACATGGGAGGGATGAAAGGAAGGAGAACAGAGAAGGACAGAGGAGCCATGACAGTGAGACTGGGGGTGGAGGGAGGATTAGAAAGGGCTGTAATGATCACTGATCAAAGTCAGCCACCGGAGGCAGGGGCGAGACAGGTTGTATACACACATGCACACTCACTCACATACACATGCACACACTCACATTTTATACATGCACGCTCCTAGCTGATGCTGTAGCAGGTGAAGGTGCACTTGCACAAAAACTCAACCTGGCTGTGAAACTACAAAATCTCCATTCACCGCTCTGTGATGAATGAACACCCAGCTTGGCCAAGGAGTTGAGAGTAATGAGTTTATGGCTGCAAGTGTAAAAAGGGGGAAAGAAAAAAAAAGAAAACAGCAAAACAGAAAATATGCTCTTGATTTAGCTTCCCCCAGATTACAACATTACGCCTTAAAGGTGACAGCAACTGCTTTGTATGGGGCAAATCCTTACAAACCACATATGTAAAATGTTGCCATAAAGAGAGGCAGCCAGGTTCAGCTGTTTACGTGGGGAGACAGCAGATTTTCTTTTGCATGCTGGTTGCTTTTTCCTAATGTGTGGCTTATTTGATACGCTCTGTTTGGAGTTACAACAGTAAATGGTGCGTTGGTTGTGGAATGGAGGCACACAATGCCAGTGAGAATTAAAGGTGGTTTTTCCACAGTGGGATGCCAAAAAGCATGTGCTTTGCAGCCTGTATTGTTATTCTTTCTTTCTCTTTACTTCGCCTCCCGGATGTTCAAGTTTGCACAAAACAACAGCAGGACAAAAAAGTTCAAATGTGAATTTTGCTTGGGACCATTCCCGTGCAGAAAAACGAAGCGGAGTGAGGCGTAAACCAGGATATATAGTAATAACACTTGATAAGGACGGACCACACTGTGTGTATTTATATAGAGGGGATATCCAGCCTCCACCCCACCTCTGAGAAAAGCTATACATGTCAAACCTTCATAAGAGCAGCATCTGTTTCTTTTTTTTGTGTGTGTCTCGTAAAAGGCCACTGCTTTGATTAAAGGAGATGAACGTGCACAGACAGGCACTTACACATGTACTCTTATATAGACGTAGTATACGCTTTTTGAGCCATGTCCAGAAGCATCTTGCACACATGGCCTGTCCCCCACAGCACAGAAACGCAACTGGTGGCCTGACACAACTACACACACAACACACAACTCGCCGTCTTGACAGACTCACCATCTCACACCAACACAGCCGTGGATAATTAACCAAACTCTTTTTTTTTTTACCGCCAAGCCTTTGCCTGAATCTTATTTAGCGATATCTCTCCAGTGACTCGGGGCTGCTACATGTCTTTAAGAGAACTCAGCTGTGAATCATAGATGTTTTAATTGCATACTTGGGCACATGCAGATAGCTACTTAGCTGACTTTAATATAATCTCCATCCCTTTCTCCTCTCTGCTTCTCTGTAACCTCAGCACAGGCTCCAAGCGGGTTGGAAAACCATGTGGGACAGTTTTGCGCTGGCATCCCCATAAATCTGTGGGAGTCTGGATACCGGTTCTTTAACAGACAGTGAGCCGGGTCCTCGCTGGGCCACAGACAGCACCCAAGACCAAAAGCCTCCCCACAACCCACACACACACACCTCTGAGTTAGGTCTACATAATATTTTATCAATTAATTATAAAAATCTGAATGCAACTTCTAGCTCAAGGAAAAGGCAACCTGTCCTCCGCTACTCACTGCATTAAAAAAAGAAAACATTTTGTCACTTCAAGGGATCATCAAGGGTCTACAAAGGATGTCAGTCCTGGGATCATGTCTAGCCCCAGGGGCCAGAGCAAAGACTGAAGCTGCCGTTGTGTAGTATCCTTTACCATGTGAACCTGATATGAGAGCACATAATCCACACACAGTGTCCCCAGACCCCCTCAGGACACAGCTTTTTGATGGCACCACCATTGATACTGAAGACACATGGCTTTGATGTGGCCACAATGATGTTCAGCCATGTCATTCATGAACTTGTACCTCTCTAGAGAGTCTCTCTTTCACCTCCCTCCCTGATGCTCAGGTCATGCTTACTCCAACTGACTTTTGAAATAGAATTTTTTTTAAAAGAAAGAAAGAAGGCAACACACTCCAAAAAAGTGTGGATTTGTGCATCAATAAAAAAAGCAGACAGAGGGGGTAAATTATCTTCCAAACATACATAAACTTCACACGCACATTGCACACACCACTATTATGATAAACTGGGGCAGACATCCTCACACCACTTCAGTTTTACAACTTAAAAGAAACTGCAAACAAAGGGCGGCAGTAAAGGCATCACGATGTAATATGGTCAGTAAATAAAGTTGCTTCTGTCATGACCTTGTCAAAACAAACATCTCCCCTGACATTTTGCCTCCCCGTGCCATCCCCCCCCCCAAGTCACTTTGATTGAATGTGTGGCTCAGCTCTCCCAAGAGGAACATTCAAACATACATTCACTATGGAAATCTCTGTGAGAGAGAACAAGAGGGAGGAGAGGAGCTTGTGAGCGGGAGAGAGATGTGTTCTGTATATACTATATACATGTGTGTGTGTGCGTGTAATAAGTGTGCACATGTGTCGTATGATCACACACCCACTGGAGCATGTGAGTGCCCGCTGGCTGATAGGCACACACACGTAGCTCGGTGGGAATGCTGGGACACTAATGAGAATGCTATTCTACCGACTGATACGCCGAAACATACAACGTGTAATCACTTTAAAGACGTGTTTTCTCCGAGTGACCACGTCAAACTGCTTTAAACAAATGTCTGATTTTTGACTGAGGGTATGTAATTTGCCGGCCTGCAGGCGGGCAAATCTGAGTGGGAGAGTGAGAGAGAGAGACACAGACGCAGACACGGAGAGGCAGAAAAAGGGTCTAAAAGCATCAATGAGACTGACATCCCTGTCCTCCCCCTGCTCCAGCCCTGTTCCTCTGTGGCTGTTATCAGCGCTGTTTACCCTGTGCTGTGAAGACTGCCTGATAATGGCCGGGTTATCTGCCCCTGCTCCTTTTTAAGCAATCTGAGAGCTACCACCATTGTGCTGAGTGTTTGGACAGGAGAGATATCAGAGGGATGTCTGGTTTAAAACAAAAAAAAGACGACTCTGATTGGGAATGCTTCATTCAAACGACTGACCTGCGTGCTGACTGGCGGGCTCTGGAAATGAACTATAAATTGTGCAATTTAGTACAAATCCAGTGATTATATTAATGTAGTATCTGCTCATGCATTTTTTTTCTCTTTTGCTAGAGTGTGCACACCTGATTTTTTGAATCTGAAATACACATCATTTAACAGGGTTCCTTGGTGCCAGAAATGTTGCAAACTCCAAACAATCATCAGGTGTTTTGTTATCTGTAATATCTAAATTCCTCATACTGCAAACGAGGTCAGAAAAAAGCTCAGACAGTTTTGGTTGCAAAGACTTAAAATCTTTACACTTGCAACTTGAAAACTCCTTCAAAAGCCTGGCATTGCTCACTTTTAACTTTTGCTGACGCAGGAGGAGACGTTCAGACCCATTTTGGCTTCTGCGTGATTTCTTTTGTTCTTTTTTATTCTTTTCACATTCAGATAGTTATTGAGTTACTCACTGAGGGGGTCATCTTTGCTCTTGGTCCCACTGACGGTTCCGTTCTTATCGATCCTCAAGAAGAACTTCTGGAAAGAGAACAGCTTTCTCCGCCGTATATCCCCTTGGAGGTGATTGTAGCTGCGCACATGCCTGCCCTGTGGCCCCCCAGCCCGACCCGGTGGCCCCCCAGTGGCCCTGGGCCTGGAGACGAGCTCAGTCTCTGAGATGTTCAGCGGAGCTCTGAGAGTCCGCGAGTTGCCAAGCCTCAGTCTTTCTCTGCGGAGCTGATGGCAGGCTGCCCCGGGCAGGGAGAAGGAGAAAACCACCAGGGCCAGCAGGAGAGGCAGAGACAGGGAGGAAAGCAGCGCTGATGACCTCAGTCTGGAGTTTGATCCAGAACCAGAACCAGAACGAGCCCCTAACCCAGCCCTGGAGCAGGACGAGGCAGAGGCAGCCTTACTCCCTCCAGCAGCCCATCTGATCATGGTAGTGTGCTGTGTGGAGGACTAGAGGCAGCCTCAGAGCCTGGGACATGCTGCTGGGGGCGAGGATAGGCTGGGAGGGCAGGGAGGGGAGCCCTCCACAGTCCAGTACAGGGTGAGCTGGTCCTCCTGCAGAGTCCAAGTTATGCAGCACCTGTATGAAACCTTTAGATTTCTCTTTGAATTATATTCAATAGTGTCAAGAAAGTTCAATTAGTCACTGTATCTCAGATGATCCACAGCTTCTCCTTTCCACTATTGAAAAGTTTTGGGTCGACAATGAGAATTTCTGAAAAAAAAAAAGACTGTCTGAGTCAAAGATTAAATAAAAAATCAATACACAGATTGCTTTGTGTGTATTCCAGTAAAAAGCCTCTTAATTTCTATTTGTTTCTAAATTGTTTGTGAAATTATTCTCGGCTGCTCCCACACATTTCCAAGCAGTTGCTCAATTTCTGGAGAAAAAACTGTAAAGTTCACTGATATCCAGGTAGAAAGTCTGACGTGTGTACAAAAAAATCCTTAGTTCCAGTGGAATAAAACCAGATGCAGCAGCACACAGTCTACCTGTCCGATGGCTGCTACGCTCCACATGTGCAGGAAAGCATTTTCAGATTTCACTCTGGGGTGGAAAACAGGATTCAAGACTTAAAGAGGAACGCTGGTCAATCCAGGCGCATGTCAGATAATCCATGTCTTCTTCTGTTGCCCCGCTCCTCTTGCTCTCTCTCTCTCTCTCTCTCTCTCTAGCCCCAGATGACTCCACCTTCACACAGCGTTGAGGTAACAGTACGGGGTGGTCTCTCTCTCTATCTCTCTCTCTCTCTCCGTCCCAGGGTTGAGTCAGAGTTGTTCACCCCACTTTTCTTGATATGAGGAGTCCTGGTGTGATCTCCTCACCTGAAGGCTGATCACAGAGAAGAAGTGTGTGTTGTGTAGCTCTGTGACTCTGTTAGTTATTTGATCCCTCCCTCCTTTACTCAACTTCCCCTCTCACATATGGGAGCAAGTACTGGTCTGCATATGTGTGTGCTTGTGTGTGTGTGTGTGCCTACTTACAAGCAAATCCAACTCATGAGCTCGGGTGAGAGGTGATAGCAGTGGTTCATCTGAGCGGATGCTGCAGGGCAGGAAGATGCAGTCTGGTAGTTATGGATCAGTCACTATGGCTACAGATGACTGTGATGATTGCTTTATTAATCAAAGAGTGGTTGCATGAGGGGTAAAAAAAAAAAAAATGGAGCCCCAGTGTGTTTTTGGTAATGTTTGTTATGCAGTGCAAACATCTGCTTGTATGGCTGAGGCCGAGGGAGGGGGATAAATATCATAAATTGAAATGGACCCACTTGTTCCTTATTAAGACGTGATAATCCCGACAAGTGGCCATCCTCCTCTGTGTCTGCAGATAAAAATCATATTAAGTTACTATTACCGGTTCCAGTCTGCACGCTGCCTTATCACGGAACATCTTGCTAAGGCCTCTCTCTTTCCCTCAAGGCACTTTATCGTAGTGCGTTATCTCTCCTGCAGCGCTGTAATGCAATGAAGCTCTCCAGTTTCACTCACCAGACCTCCGCCTTCCTCTGTGACTCAGGTGTCTGAGTGGACCTCAGCCAATGAGACTCTCTCTCCCGCTGACCATGCATCATTTTGCTCCTCAAGGCATGGGGGCAGGCACAGGATGGACAATGTCATAGTGGACTAGACAGCAATGTACAGTATGTGCGCCGAACGTGCAAAATATTAGGGATGGTCAGCGTTCTCACCAGTGCAATAAACAAAAATGTGCTGCTGGCAGGCTTATCTATTCTCCCTGATCCTTGGGTCTTTAATGTCGGGGTCTGTCTTGTTCCCTGTTTTCTTTCTCTTAAGTCCCAGTTTTTAGTGCCTGCTTTAATGTCTGTCAACGATCTATGGCCAGAGCTGTCTTGTCTTAACTCTGGTCTTGGCATGGCTTTATCTGGGGATACAAACAGAGTAATCTTATCAGCGCTTCCTTTGTGCTGCCCCTTCCCACTGTGATAACCTGAGTCTGTGCAGAGCAATCTGCAGAGAGAAGCAATCATTGTTTATATTGATCATAACAGTTATAGTTTTCCAGGATTACTTGCTTCATTTGAGTGATCCACCCAGCCTAAACGGTACTTTACTCCATTGTGAATTGTTCCACCTAAATGTTACTGTCGTTTCTTCAACCCCAACTTCTTCTTTAACATATTGTGGTTTACTCTGACCAATATGTTTCTTTTAACTTCCTCATTCACAGATTTCACAGATTATATTTCACAATATGCACTGGGTATGCAGATTCCGGAAAAACGTGTTGAAAAAATAACTTTTTTGTACTTGAATATGAAGTAAAGCAGCTCATTTTGCTTCTTGATTCTTTTGATTATTGTAAAGTTAGAGGATGTATACTCTTTCACTGCAACTATGACCAGTTTTATGCATCAAGCCAAGGTTATGTTTGACACTGAAGTCATGAACCGGATTCTCAGATCAAGGTTCAGAGGAGACAGAAGAGTCAGAAACTATGCAGATACACCCTGAGCTCTTCAGTGTTCCCTCCACTAAGACAGTCTGTAGGAGACTCAGAGGGATGTGGGCTGCAATGATGCTGACGGACTTGCAGATTTTGTAGGATTTCTTTAGAGGCCAAGGAGCAAATTCTTTGCAAACGTAACCATGCCTGTGTTTTTTTCTCCTCGATGCAATATAAGTGAGATTTGAAGGGTCTGGAGATGGTCTCATCTCTTTCCCAGCTCTGCAGCTTTAGCATTTAGTGTATCTTTATAGATCTATCTCCCTGAATTGCATTTCAAAGTTCAAAACAATAGGCAACAGAACAGACAAATGTGCTTCTGATCCCTCCCTACAGGCTGTGGCTCTAGCTGGGTTCTTGCACTATTCTCAAAACCAAAAACATAATTACAATAAAAGCAACGAAAAGTCAAATACCGGAAATTTATACGCGTCAGCGGAGATTTGATTTCACACAGTTTCAATTGCCAAAAAGAAAAATGAATCAAGGTGAAACACATGGAAAGGTTCCTTTTATTCTTTTTAATGTGTAATATATGTGAGTTTCCCTGAAATCATTCCACACTTTGTCTTTGCGAAAGCAAGCCACCACAGTGCTGAGCTTGAATATTTATGTGATCAAATTTGCATTTTGAGTCACTGGGTCAAATTCCGGCACAAGAACAGTGAAATGAACAAACAGCAGTGTGTTGCTCACTGAGTGAGGCGCACGTGAGTTTTTGTCAATTTTCTGAAATTAGTTTTTTATTTTATGCTGTTGCATTAGCCTACATATGGACTTGTTTTTTGTTGAAGAAAAGACATAAAATATCAAATCAATTTTTAGTCAGATTAAACAGTTTAACCATTCGCCATGCTTTTATTTTGACAGAACACATTATTCAGTATTGTACCACCTTTATTTTAAGGGTTTTTTGGCATTACTTTCTCTTCCTCCAAAGCCATGATGGTTTTGTTTTTCATGCAAACTGGGCTGTTTATCCTTTTCAAACAGCTGCTGCCCACCAGCATGAAATGCATCACTTCCTGTGAATCATAATTTTAGTCTTTCGATTAAGACCTGCTTGATTCGAACTGCTTAGAGTTACAAACAACTGCATGACTTCCATGAACTAGGACTGGACTGAATCAAATCAGGGTATTGAGCAAAGCCAAAAATGATTTAATAGAGATGTCAGATTTGTTCTAAATCTTTGTTTTTATTCCAACCATTCAGTGCGTGTCAATCTGTTTTAGTTTTGTTTTGATGCTAAAATGAATTGGTTGCCTGTGCCCCCCGAGTTTGCCTAATCCTTGTGGCAGCAGGTGGATCCAGCTCTGAGTACCATACAATCTGTTGTTCTTCCTCCACATACAGTACTGTAACACATTAGCAAGTCGCACTGTGGAAATTCACCTTATTCATGTCATGTGTCTCTGATTTTGCTCACCCCCTCCCTTTCGGTACGCTATCATTAAGCAGATGTTCTACCGAGAAAAGCACCTCACTCCTTAAGATACTTTAGCTCAAATCCGTATGTGGTCTACGAGGGAATCAAACGCACAACTCACAAACAACCAAACTGACCTATGGGAACCATGTGTGTGTCTCTGTCTGCATTCCCCGGGGCCCACTCTGTGTGTGCTGGGTCAAAGGAGGCCGAGCCTTTAATAAAGGAGCAGGCCTGGTACAGAGATGCCAGTCTGACTGCCTGGGGACATGCAACCTGATGGGGTCCAGATGAGAGCCACCAGACTGGACTTGTTCCTCCAAATCAACAGCCAGTCGATGATGACGCTCCACCGCCTTCTTCCCTCAGCCTCTCTCTGGGTTTACACTGGGATTTGAGGGCTAAGCAGCCAGATTAAACCGACATCCTCTTTTGATAGTTCTTTAAAGCTTTTTTAGAGATCATGGCTAAATGTGTTACCCAGAGAGACACGAGGCACTTGGAGGCCTCCTTTTTTTTTCTGTTGGTCATCATATGTAAATATTTAATGTGTCCCTGGCCATGGTGTTGTGGGGGGGTGTCTGGTAACCTACAAGATGAGGTTGCTGTTTCCTGCTTTACGGTGATCAATAGATATTTGTCATGTTATCTTCCTGTCCTGACAGGCACTTACATCATCCTCCTCTGCTGAGTGTCAGTTTCAGCAGGGGTGGTGGAATTTACTTACAGGTCAGACAATGGAGCAACTGCTCCACACTCGACTGTGCTCTGTTTTTCTCAGGGCGACATGAGGTGACGAAGCACAAACTATACTGACACTATGCATGTCAACCATCCCAGCCATACACTGCTTATTCAATGACATCTGTCTTTCTAATATCTCTGGCTGTAATTTATAGGCACCACGGGAAAAGCAGAGACGTTTTTATGACAATTGATTTTTTTTTTTGCATCAATATGATTAAATATTTTGGATTACCGTCAGGTGTAGCATTTGCTGAACCAGCCAAAGGAAGACATCTGGTTTATCACAGTCACAATTTCTCAGTTCGTTTTACAGGATATGTTTTATTTAATTAAATATGTTGCTATTCCAATACAAAATAACCCACCCAAGTATTTAATTATTTTATACATAAACCCTAACAACAGAAGAATGTAGGCTGGGAATCATTAAAAGTGTATCAATATGTGTCTTGGATTGTAATAAACATATGAAATCTGCTGGTGCAATATAAATAAATATTAGCTATAAAGTTATGTTATCAAGCAGAAATTAGAGGATAAGTGAATTTAGCGTTGTAATTTGATGTTCTTGAAAGTCCAGGTTGTGAATGGCGACCATCCAGAATCTGAAAATCTCATTGTCGGAAATAACAAAAAAGATACACAGCCAGAAAAACAACTTATGTAATGCTTGTTTTGAAAAGCGAAGCAGAGCACGTTGACTCAGCTTAGCAGCAGCCGTTAGATCAATGTCGTGTCTTTGCATTTTATATTTACCACTTACTGTATCTGCCAGTCAGACGTGCCGTAACCTTTATTGTAATAGGTCTTAAAGCTCTGGAGGCAACATCTGTTTGCTACTGTTGGCAGTGTGCAGAGAACGTCTGGAAAATCTACTAATAATGAAGTAAACGTTCGACTGTCGAATCCAAAACCCCTATTGTTTGGCTTGAGAACACTTGAAATTGCATTGCACAAGCTGTTAAGGGTAATTTTTATGGTCATGTGTGCCCTTTTCAAAAAATAGAACCAGCCATCAACCACTTATGTTGTTTTGAAAACAGCTGAAATTGAGTCTTGCCAGTTGTATCGCTCTTTCTAAACAACCATCCACGCTGTGATGTTTGGATTTAAATTAACTATTATCTTAAGAAAAATACTTTTTTTTTCTTTGTTATTTTCCTCTGCTTCGTCGACTTGAACCTCATCCAGGATTTAGTGAGGAAATGCACGAAAATGTGCAAAAACAGAGGTGTAGAAATTTTAAATCGCATGTCAACGACTGAGATGTTTTTCATGCATTTTCTGATTTTGAGATCTACTGCTTTTTTTTTCCATTGTGCAACTCTACAAATTAAGCAACACACAATGACATAACAGAATGAGAGATGTGGTTAGGTGATACAGCTGGATGGTGTTTGCTTCGTCATGATAACACACATGCACGCACACACACAAGCGCGCACACACACACATAATGCTGGTTTTTAGGACATGATGCTCCACATTGACACAGTGTTGTGTTACTTCCTTCCATTACTGCTGACTAACTCTTGGTCTGTGGCTTGAATGACGGCAGCAGGCGGTGTGGAGCGGGGCAACGTTCGTCCGTGTCAAGTAATCAGGCACAGTGCAGCCTGGGAAATCTGGGCCAGCTGAACCTGATTCCTGAAACAGAGCCTGGTGCTGCTGACTCTGGTGTTACACATCCAGTAGCGTTGGACTAACTCAGGCGAGAATGACTTTGTTAACAAGAAAGGTCACGATGCAAAGGCAGATATGATGTGCTCCATTATGGAGTTTAAAAAAATATTCCATGGAAGAATGGAAATTACCCAGACTACCTTGCATGCATCAGACACATCAGTGCAAAGAATAAAAGAAAATTTTATTTCATGTCTCAGCTACAAAGCAGTGTTGTCACAAACATCTTTTATCATAACATGTAACAATGGAGACATGCCACGACGTACCAGATACAGTGACAACAATAATGTCTGTACAATATCATACAAACACAGTGGCCATCTTTACAGGGACCTGAGAGGGATGACCTGCAACACCTCTTTCTCGTTGGTCAAGCTAACACCAGAGGAGGAGCACCACAGGTTCAGCTGGGAAACTGAGCAGGTTCTACAGCTGATTTATTATTATTTATTTATTTATTTATTTTTATATATAAATCACTGACAACTGTAACAAAAAAAAAATGACCAAAGCAAAATGCTGTACCCAGAATAATGTAAACACACAGTGTCAGCTCTGAGGACAAAACCACAACTCAAAGGGATAAAATACAGCATATTATATAGTAAGAGTAAAAAACACAGAGATTATCATTACTATTAACAATTTAATAAAGAGGTCACAAAAAAATCTTTATTTACATTCTGTTTTCACCGGTTCAGTTTGAAAGAAAACTACAACTGGTACCTGTTGAGTTCTGAATCATCACCAGCACCTCGACTATAAAAGCACCTTTGGCCCAGAAAGATTTATATTTTAAAAGGTCATAACTGTGAATAAGAAAAGTGCATATTGTACCTTGTATTATTCATCTAATTTCCCAGCAGCAGCTCCTCTACCAGTCTGAGCTTTCGTAACTTTTGAATTGTATTTCTTGATTTTTATTATTCTTGACATTTAAACAATTTTTACTATGTTTTGCCTGAATTTTTCTAATGAACTCACTGGTTTTACAGTATGTAGTTTTGGCTTGTTCTCTCGCTCATTTTTTTAAATGATTCCCGGCTAAATCTTTAATTAGAAAAAGTTACCTAAATAAGTAAAAAGTAAAAAAATATAATTATTATATAATCTTAGCCGACCCAGTTTTATTTGTGCTGATGAAGCTGTGCTAGTTGCCTTGTTGTGGTCATTAGCACATTGGTTCAGTCTGTGGCTTTACGCCGCTGTTGCATGAACATCAGTGTTACTGTGGTTGGGATCCACCCGTTGTAATGTATGTGTTGCCGCGGCTACCCCCCACATGTGATACAACACTGTCTTTGGACCGACCTGAGAGAGCAGCGACCCAAGAGCTTCAGCTTGTCGCAGAAGCGTGAGGTCATGGTGTTCTTCCTGCAAACTGGACCTGCACAGGAAGAAAAACACGAATCAGAGGTCAAAGGTCATAAAACATTGAAACAATGACGATGAGTGAGGTCAAGTTTTTCTAGAGTTATTTTAATCAAGAGGTTGGCACAAAAATAGTGACTTTAATTTTCAAGTCTTCCTGTGGCCGTCTGCCAGACAGACAGATGGACGGACAGACAGACAGACAGATGACGGGTGAGTGTTGAGTACATACCAGTGTTGGTCTTGCATTCCTGCATATTGCACTTCCTGAGTGTTTCTGGTTTGGAAATCTTCTCACAGAGGCTGTTTGGCATCACAGCCAAATCTCCGTCACTCACACAAATGACTTGGCGCTGCTGCTGACCCCCACCACCACAAGTCACGGAGCACTGCAAAGTCACGCACAAACACAGATAATTTTGTCAGCTCCTAAAACAGTGTAGGCTATGTGTTCTCATTTGTTGCCAGATGCTGAAGGAAATCTTGATCACATGTGACAGACTGACCTCCTCCCAGTCCTCGGTCTTCCACAGAGTACAGGGCTTTAGATCGCACATCTCTGTACCGTTGGGCCTCCGTGCCGTGCTGCAGCGATCAGGCTGGGGACAGTACACCAGCCGCTCCCTGACGCCTTCACCACAGCTGCCCGAGCACTGGGGAAAAACACAAAGGTTTTTAGGGCGGGATCTACTTTTTGGTGAGAATGGAACAAAATTAAATTACCCTACATCTGCATCTGTGTAATATGGGACAGCGTTCATAAATTTGTGGAGGTGGATGTGAGGTTTCAGTCATCAGTGAAATCTAGTAGGGTACATGTGAAGAAATCCATTTGAAGAATGTATATAAATAAAAAACAAAAGGTTAAAATATTAGAAAAAAAGGGGGTGACAGATGGCAGAGTAGTTGTTTCAAAACTTAGGTGAATTAAACCAAAGCTGTCTGCATGGATGAAAACAATCATGCATCTTTATGGAAACATGTTCTATGCATAAAGTGTTTTATATAGAGATTCATTGTGTACAATGGTCCTACCGGTCCCCAAGGTGATACACTCCAGTTGATACAGGGCCTGTGGGGGCAGGTCAAGGTGCTGAGGGGTCTGCTGGACACAGCCTGACAGTGGAAAGGTCTGAGGGGACGTTTACTCTGAGAGTCCACACATTGGACATCACGGTGCCTCCTTCCCACCACCGCACATTTCTCCGGACACTAAGGATATACGATCACAGTGAAAAGGTTGCCTCAGAAAACACATGCCTGTGTGAGGCGGCAAATCCATTTCATCATCTGGAAACGTAACAGCGGAACTATAATTAAGTATTAAGTGTAATTAACAAGTAATGTGTAAGTGTAATTATCAGATTCAGTGGCTGTTGCTTCGGAAATCTCACGTTACTCACCTTGCTCCAGCTGCCACTTTGCCAGGTGGCGCAGGGCTGCAGCTGACATGTGCGTGCAGGCTCAGGTCTCTTCATGCTGGCACAGTCCTCGTCGTTCTGGGAGCTGCACATGACCGTCCGCCACATCGCACCGATCCCACATGTGGTTGAACACTGAGGAGGCAAAAGGTACTTTTTGGTTAACCTTCAGACTGTGTTTATGAGTTTTAAGTCTGACAAACACATCAACATACACCAACTTTTGCTGGAAATTGCTATATTGAAATGTCTTATTGGTACATTTTCTATTATTTTGATCAATTGCAGGTCTTTTTTTGAATTCATATGCTCTGATACACTTATTTTATTCCAGCACCATCCGTTTTGTTACTGCAATACTACAAAATGAAAAAAGTATCTTATCTTATCTATGCTAGACTATATGAATTGCTGTTTCTTCTGTATTTTCCGGTAACTCAATGGTCAAAATGCTCAAAATGCATCTGAGGAAAGTTCTCAGTCCCCACTAACAACTTTATTTCCATGCAAACGAGAATGACTTAAAACTACGACTTCACAGTGAGTTCCAAGTCTCTGCAGATCAAATTTCAAAGACTTCAGTGGTCAGCATTAATGTCAAGACTGTGGTTAAAGGGCTAAAACATGTACATTTACAGGCATGGTACTTTAGAGAGTATAGAGTCATAAAAAGATGTGTAATTACCTCGCTCCAGTTTCCTACGACCCAGAATTTATCGATGCTGACCGGCTCTCTGGCCATCAGGTTGCTTTGGTCCCTGGAGGGGCCATTCATGGGACTTTCCGGCTGCTGGTTTGGACTCTTGGAGCGACCGCCTTTAGATCGCGGAGTGGGCTTTTTCGCACGAGTGGTCGAAGTATTTTTCTTGGGCGTTACGGCAGGTTTCTTCATTTTGATGATCTTCGCTGTTGACCGGGGTGAGGCTACAGTGGTGAAGAGTTTTCTTGCAGTTGTGGTGGGAGCCTTTGTTGGAGCTGAGTGATTCTTGTACACGGGAGTGGTGAGGGCAGCTCTGTGTGTCCAGTGTCTGTAAGGACTGGTGTTGGGGGTGGATAAGTGGCGAGTGGTCTTTACCCATGTTTCAGTGCTGGTGAGTGAGGTGGAGTAGGTAGGTGTGGTGGGTTTTCTTCTGGTTGTGCGTGTGGTAGGTGGACTTGTTTGTAAAGTGGTTGATTTTGGGGGATTTCTGAGTGATGTAGCTGTGGTGAAAACATCCAAGTCGATAATCTCTTCCTCTCCTGTGTTCCTCTCCTCAACAACATAATCATATCCTGGAGTGTACATCCCCACATTTGGCGTGCTTCCCTCCTCCCCTTCCATGTTTTCTTTTTCCACATCAATTGCTTTCATGTCCTTTTCTGCAGAACCGGGTTTAAGAGGGAAAACTTTCCCTCTCTTATCCCCTTTTTTCCTCACTGTAACGCTGAACTCATCATCATCATCAGTGTCTATGATTTTGGGGACTGTGGTTTCAGGGGTGGTGGTGGGGATGAAAGCTGTTGTAGTTTCTTTGGTGGTTGTTTTCTTCCACACAGTGGTAGTGGTTGTGGGTGCGGCTGTGGTCTTCACGGGAGCCCGGGTAGGTGAGACAGGATGCTTGGTGGGGTGGCTCCTTGGTGGTAAAATGCGGCGGTATTTAGGGGGAGGCCCGGGTCTTCTGCGTAGACTTGAGTTGGGGCAGCTCTGCGCGGCGCACAGAGATCTGGATCGAGGTTTGGTGGAGAGATCGCAGGTCTTTTTGGGTGCCAGTGCACATGTGACTATGCGCGAGCGAACCCCTCCGCCACATGTGACCGAGCACTGCCAGGGAAAAAGAAGAAGAAGAAGAAGAAGAAGAAGAGCACTCAGACATAAAAGAAGCTATTCGTAGAGACAAATGCATCTGAGAACTAATCCGAAAAAAAAAAAATCACTTACCTCCTCCCAGTCCCCGACCGTCCAGTCCTGTCCACAGGGTATGTCTCTGTTGCACGGCACCACTGGTTTGGGTTTAAGGAGACGCTTACACTCCATGGGGTGGAGCACCCTTTCCTCCCCTGAAACAGTGCGGACACAGAGCACGGTTCGCTTTTTCACGCCGTCTGATCCACAGGTGGCTGTGCACTGCTGCCAACCCCCGACCCACCACCTGAGGGAGAGGGGATGGAGAGGATGAAGGGTGGAGAGGAAAGGGATCACTGATAGAAGGGATTTGAAAGCATTCGAAAAAAACAAATGGGGAGCACATGGTAAGTGGATAAAGCTGCTTTTTTTAAAATCTATTTTCTTTTAACGATAAACAGGGCTGGGTATCATTTGAAAACGTTTGATAGGCCTGCCAGCACTGAGTATCCCAGTAAAATCTTTCATTTACTAAGAAAAGCCAAATTTGTGAAACTTTAGCTGTTGACAGAATTTATATTCTCTTATTCACCACTATGACAATAATGGATGTTTACAAGACAGAATTGTTTTCAAGGTAAATTCATGCAAAACTGCTGATGCGCATTCCCGTCGGGGCCAGTTTTTTGGCAAGCAGTCTCTGCATTTGCCTCAAAAACAACTCCATCTTGCATTGTTCCATTGCCATCTCACAGTGTGGTGAATGTGCCTGTCATAACTTGTACACAAGAGCGTTTTGAAGTTGTTGGATTGTGTATTTGCTGAGTTTGATGAGGGAAACCAAGAAATCCCATGAGCCTCCTTAACGTAGCTCTGAGCAGCTCACGGCTCTGCTCCGCCGTTCTAAAAATAACTTGCCTACTCCTAAAACTGTAGGGATTGTGGCAATGGGCCAATTTGCCAAAAGGTTGAACTACCCGTTTAAATCAGAAACTACATTGATCTACCTGACCCTAGCCCTACAGTAGCCAGTTAAATACCTGACAGCTTTAAGACTGATATTCTGATTTGATCAACATGCAGTAATCAGCAACACGTTTATAAAACTAAATACATGGTATAATTGTGTTTTCAGGACTTAAACTGATCAGTCAAAGGGTTTAAAAGAGTGAAGACCTTGCAGGACAATCCCTAGTCTTGCATTTTCGGTATCTGTCATCTGGACGGCTTTGTTGGTCACACAGAGACTCGTCCACCACACCCACGTCCACCTCGAAGCACCGCACGGGTTGATGCTGCTCGCCTACAACAGACAGGGAGTCAGAAAGCATGACTTTGAGGTCATAGCTGACCTCAGAGTTACAGATTTATAGAAAATGAGCTTTTCTCCTCAAAGGAAACACCAACCTATGCCACAGGTGGTGCTGCAGTCTGTCCACGCCCCGTGTCTCCAGCTGTAAATAGGTTCGGTGATCTCATTTCCTGTCTCTTTGGTCTTTCTAACGGTGTACTCGTACTTTAAACCCAGGTTCCTCTCCTGAAACAGCAACTGGATACCAACAGAAAATATAATGCAGATGATCTTTTACAGAGTATTTGAACTGTCAGTTTAAAATATTTGACAAACACTGACCAACATATGTTCTCATACTACTCTACTTTTACTGAGAAATGTATACAGTCAGTGGAAAGGATGCAAAGTTTGATTTGTGGTCTCCTTGGGGTCTGTCCCTCTTCTCTATTTTGGTTAAAATAACTCACAAAGAAAATAATATTAACTGCAAAACACCTCACAGAAAACAGAAACATTTAAATGCAGTGTAAATGAACACCCTCCTCTCTACCACGTTGGCCTACCTGGAGCATGATCGGCTTTTCGGTAGGGCCGGGAGCCGTGAGGTTCTCCATGTTTCCGCTGCGTTCGTAGTAGAACGTCGTCCCACCGGCCTCGTACTCCCCGTTCCACTGGATGATGAAGTTGCCGTTGAGGAAATACTCCTCCGATGTGTCACTTCTCAGAGCCAGGAAGTTACCTGCCTCTGCCACTTCCTTTATCAGGATGTCCCGCGCCCCCTCAGGTATCACACCCACGTCCACGTACCCTGGGAGAGTCGGGAGGGGAGTCAGAGTCACAGCGAGGTAATGGATGGGCCACCATGGCTGCTGCCACACTCACATCCAGACTACCAGACAGTTTCTCTCTGATCTTTAATAGAGGGTGGGCTCAGTCTGTGGGGGTGGTTGGCATGTGTGTGTTTGTGTGTGTGTGTGAGTGTACGTGTGCATATTCGGCGTGGGGGGCACTGCCCTGTCTCTGTTTTTTATTGTGTGTGGATGGGGGGAGGACGAAAGCAGCTATGAGTGGGTCTCTGGAGTTTAATGATGTTTGTGGGAAGGTGTGTGTGTTTCTGTGTTTGTGAAAAGGAGGAGGGGAGGGAGGGTTGGCCTTGGTCTAAACCTTTTGAAGTTGCACACATCTGGGCTGGTTATCTGGAAAAAAAAAAAAAGGATGCTGTGTGGGGCAAACATGCACAGACGGAGGGAGAAGGAGAGAAACTACGGGATAGTTTTATTGTTTTAGAGCCTCTTTCTCTATTAATCTGTCATCGTGGTATGTTGATTCAGCGGGTGAGTTATACTTCTCCAAGAAGAGTAAAGTCAGCCCGAGACATGTGTATCTTTAGACAAATGCAAGCACGGCCCTGCAGACACACAGAGCACCAGCCCAGGACAAACAGCTGCACGATGTGGACAAGTATGCTGCCATGACAACAAAGAAACAACAGAATGGCGTAATGCTAATGAACTGTCTTGAAATTACTTTCTTCTGTGGGCATAAATTTGAATTATATGTGTGTGAATTATGTGTTTTTTCACACTCCTCTGATGCATCAGATCAAAGCCTTTCCCCCCTGTTAAAAGGTTGCCTGCTTCGTGTTACTACAGTTTTACAAAGTGTAATTTCTCATATCACGATAACTGAATTAGCGTCCAGCTGCTCCGATGCTCTCTGTGTTGCACTCACCGAAGCCGTCTGCTTCGTCGAACGACTTGTAGACCGTCTGGCAGCTCATGCCGTCGCCCAAGCACACTCCGCAACGATCCTCCACTGCGTTGGAGTCGATGCCGTAGTCACAGCCGACTTCCTACAGGCAGAAAACACACACAGACGTAAAAAAAATAAATAAATACAAACACACACAGACAGATTACGCTGCAACTTAAGATGGAGGTTTACACAGAAAATCTGGCAGCCTGTCCCTATACCCTGCTCCTCTATAACCCCCTCCTCCTCCAGCTTCTCTGTCAGTCTCTTACCCAGCCACACTACCTTGCACACTCCGTTGACGCAGATGTTTCTGGACTTGTTGTTCATGAAGCACGGCGTCCCGTCCGTCACGCTGTCGAGCATCTTCTCTGAAAAGTACTCGTTGACGGGTCGGCAGTGCAGCTCGCAGGGATTTACTAAAGAAGAGCATGAGCAAAGTTTTAGGATAGGATAGGAATTTATTTATTTATTTAAAACAGGGACAATGCACAAAAACGTTAATCTCGTGAGAACAAGAGACGATGCCTTGGGCCAGGTTGTAGCAACAGGTGCTAATTTCCACCTTTTGAGATATGACAGATAAAAGTGATATGATCTGATATGATAATGTTTTAAAAATAGACAAAATAATCTAGCAAAAACAGGGAACAAGAGTGCCATATCATGAAATCTAGAGCCAAATTCAGAGCTTAGATGAACAGCACATGCTCTCTCTTATTCTCATCACACATTCAAACACAAGCATACTTTACATAGATAACAGTCCAACTATGTCAATCCTCACCCTTATCTAATAACCACAGTCATACACATATTGATAACCAGACACATACACACTCACATGCAACTCAACAATGTGTGCAAGCTTGCTTACCAGCGCTTTGATAAGCATGAAAATGTACTGTATAAGGATTTGTACGTAAGATAAATTCTGTTCTTTTCTTACTCAGGTCAAGCCAGATTGAATTGGGAACTAATGATGAGGTTCAATTTACCATCTTTTTTTTTGTTTTGCTGTCCCTTTTTTTTAACACAATAAAAACATTATTTTATAGCAGAATATATAAACACAGGATATGACGAAAATAACACAACAGAATTTCAGCAAGGGCAGCTGTAATGTTTATTTGCCCCTACTGTGACTGGTCAGATGCATCACTGTCAACCTTCCCAGTGTAAATGCTGCCCTCTGTTGGGCGATGCATACAATTGCTAAGGGGAAGTGCAAAGACGCTGATACCAGCATCTGTGTGTTTGTCTGTGTGTGCAGTGCTGAACTCTGTATTTGCGGCTTTGATCACTTACATGGGTTAGCCACAGGAATCCAGTGGTAGAACTCATTGTGGTAGGCCACAGTGTCAAACTCACTGCACAGCATCTCTCGAAAGGTCGGTTTCTCGTTCTGGCAGGGCTTTGTGTTACAAGTCCGATAGCGCTTCCTCTCTCCAGTGCAGTACTTGCCTCCAAACTCTGGTCTGTGGAAAACAGTGGGACAGTTTGAACGAAGCAGGTGTGAAGCAGCAATCATCAAGTCATCATTAGTAAAAGATTTGACATTGATTGAAAAGTAACAGTAGTTTAATCAAGAGTGGGACAAATGAGTTGATGTGAGCTCTTACTTTGGGTTGTTACATTCCCTCTCGGCTGACTGGATACCTGTACCACAGGTCCTGGTGCAGTAAGACCAGGTGCTCCACTGTCCCCAGCCTCCATTCACTGTCTCTGGCAGCTTACCTTCAATGACACACTCTCCTGAGATGCACCACTAAAGGAGAAAATGCCAAAAATTTGTAATGTGACACATTTCATACTCGAGATTCTGCATCAGCATTGCACAGCCCTAAACATTTCCTTCCCCAGGCAAGTGAAACCCTAAACCCTAACAAGACAAAGCCATTGGCACCATTCACCTTCTCTGGTCCACAGCGAGTGCCATCTATGGGCGAGTCCAGTTTGGAGCGACAGGAGCCGTTCACCGAACACCAAAGAATCTGGCAAACGTTCTGAAAAGAAAGACACAAAATGGCAAAAAAAACCAACGTTATTTTAGAAAAGATTTCAAAGGTACAGTTTTTCAGATGGAGCTCAGGTGAACAATACTCACCTCAACCTCGGGGCAGAAGGTTGCATTCGGGCCGTACTGGAGCTGGCACTGGTGGTGCATGGTGTAGCGGAAACCGTAGCGAGCCAGTGGGGTGGTCTGGTCTCTTTTGGAGGGACGGTCGTCCAGACAGAAACCCCAGCCTCGACTACGGCAGACAAAAAAAATCTAGATTACATTTTTTAAAAAAGAGACGACAAAGGGGAGCGACACAAGGTGGTGCAGTGGGTGAAAGAGATACAGTACATGATGGAGAAAAGAAAATCAACAGAGTAGGATTTCATTAGGGAGGAGTCTGTGTGTCTTTAGCTGTGGCTACCAGCACACTTTGAACATGTGGCAAACTTGAAAAAAAAAAACATACAAATTTGATGTCAAGTCGAAACCTGCCAGTGGACATGCTCTTCCTTCGCTTTTAGTCTTCATTTACAGTCTCTAAGCTGAGTGTTACATAAAACAGGATGATGGGAAAACACTAGAAAAACCTGAAAGAGACACATATTCTAATAGCAAAAGGTGCTGATTCACAGGTCGGAGGTCAACACACATGACATCCGACCTCTGACCCTGCAGGAGCTCCAGGTGAAATTGTTGTCAGAGAGGAATTCTTGAACTCATCATGGACCAAGTTTTCTTGCTTTTCTGTCACTTGCTGGATTTTCTGCCTTCAAATGAGCTGTTCCACACCTACACCGCATGCTCTGCAACTCCGCTCTGTTTTAAAACTGTAGCTCACGGCGGTTTGTTTCAGACCAGTGTTTTTGTTAATTCTGCAACACGCACCACACCCAGTGTGTTTCTTGGATCATTTTCAAATCTACAGCAGCCTACCCACTTTGTCATTTCTCAACACTTGCAAATCACACAGTTTGTGTTGCCCCACGAAGAAAAACACCGTCAGTGGTTTCAGAGAGATGTATGAACTCGGACATACTCGAGGAAGCGTGTGATGTATTCTTTGGAGCAGGACGACCAAGTGAGGGGCGAGCTGTCGTACATCAGCTGTCTGGACATGATGAACGGGTGCCTCCCTTCCAGTTCGCAGTCGTTCCCCTGGCCATCATGATGAATTCCAAAGCTGCACTCAAATAACACGAGCAATTATTATATTATCATTACACAAAGGAAAGTTTTACCGGAACAGACAGCCCACTCTAGCTGTCATGGCACAGGCGGTGCAGGCTGTGCCTCCAAAGGAACTAAGTCAATTTCCCAACCCTGTGATGCATGCAAGTATGACATTTGTTTCCACATTTGAATTAGGTCATTTGAGGAAATTACTTTGTCACTCATTTATCACTTCATGTTAAGACAACATGGAAAAGTACATGAATGTCTTCACCAAAGAGGATCATGTGTAGAATTGTACATGATTTAGATAGACTTGATATTGTCATTGTTATATAGATATATTAAAACAAAACAACGAAAAGCAGTTAAGCAAATATTAATGGCAAGTTAAAAACATTCAGACATGATAATAAACAAAACAATGAGATCTAGGGATTTCAGAATAACGCAGCGCTCCACTGAGAGCTCAAGTGCAATGACCATATTATACTGTTTATGATATACTATCATATCATATTAGCAAGGCTTGATGCGTGTGTGAACTGAATATGATTGTGTCATGTAACAAATAGTCACATCACAAAGCATTTTAGTTCTTCACTATCTGAAACTAGAATGTGGCACAATGAATTCTGGGTAAATTAGGAGTTGAGTTGTCCTTTTTAAAAAAAAAGGCCGACAGGTTAACCACATCCAACAAAGTTTTTGTTTTGGAATAATTCAGCAGTTACAAGGATGTATTACTTGGGACAATGTCTGTAAACCACACATTATGAGACACTTTTCCCTTTTCTGTTGTCAGAAGCTAAAGGTGTCACTGATTATCATGGTGCCATGGTAACTTTGGTCTCAGAGCCGAGTTAGCCTGGGGTTAAGGCGTCTCATGTTTTTGGCCTAAAATGAGTCAGTCCTTTGTGCTGCTAATCTATGAACAAAACTGGCTTAACACTACAGACCAGTCTTTAATATTTTTATGAAACCAATTCAACTGGTCAGCAAAGCTCTGCAGAAGAAAAATAGCATCAAGGAAAATGTGTTTTTTCCAAATCCAAGACTAAAAACAAATCTGTTACACCAACTTTACACCAATCCTCTCAGGTATCAAAGTTTTTTTTTATATCTGGTCATTAGATCCTTGAAATGTTTTGCCTGAAGACAAACCACTAATGAGCTGAGGTGCTAACGCCAGGAGATTTAATGACACAACTTTATATTCCTCTGTAGTGACCAATCATGGGAACAAGACATGTTTCTTTGTCACATATAGCCCATTGTTATGATATTCCTCTATGCAGGTACAGTATCACACACACGAACCTGTGGCCCATTTCATGAGCGACGGTGAAGGCGACAGGTAGCCCTGAGTCCTCATTGATGTTGCAGCTGCGATGTGGTTGACACATCCCTGACAGATGAGACAGACCCAGGGTCTCACAGGGCTGGTTCATTCCAGCACAGATGTCTTTCCTGAGGGGAAGAAGGGCGGGGGGGGGGCAACAAGGCGTATCACTCGACCATTTCATTATCCAATGACACTGCTGACCCCACACAAACATACATATACAGTGGTGGCCAAAATTATTAGAACAGCTGTCAGATCTGAAAATACTTGACCTTTTTTTGCCTCCAAATCATGATGTCATTTTATAATCTTCATGGAGTGTGCAGATGGTTGCTCTGAGCACAATCAGATGAAGTGAGTCCAACTGTTTTTATCCACCAATTACAGCAGCACATCTCTCTGGCATCGTGTCAATATACAGTATTTCCTGAGAACTTCAACACTAATGTTATCCCATGCCTTCTGCTACTTAAGCCAAAGCTTTTCCTTTGAATCGGTCCAGATCAAAATTTGCTCCACGGTGTTGAGGTCCACACTTTGAAAACAATTTGGCCTCTTCTGTATAGGAACATGATTGTGTAGCATTGACAGTGAAAAAGGCCTAGCTTATTTTTGGAAGGGAAAATTACCAAAATCTTCTTATAATGGCTCTATTGCATAATGATGATTAATGGCCAATTCAACAAAAACAACTGAAACCTCAGTCTTAAGTACTCCAAGTGTTTGTTCTAATTATTTTGGCCAGCACTGTGTATGAGTATGCGACCTACCTGGTGACCAGTACAGCCAGGTCATGGTGAGCCGGGTGTGTGTCGCTCTGAGGGTTGAGGTTTTTCTGCCAAGCACAGAAACTGGCCAGCGTGGTGTCCGCGTGGTGATCGATCTCCAGCCCTTTCTACAACAGACAACAAAGTCAGAAATTTCATACTGCACATTTTGCATGTGATTTGGCATCACACATTTGTTACATGCTGTTTTTTTATCATAAGTATTGTTTTTGACACAGAAGAAAAACGCTCCCTTTCTTGTTTCTCACGGGCCATTTTTAACCCAGCGTCAGTTACGGAGCAGCAGAGCATTCGTCATCTTTAGTTTGAGCATATTTCCAGCAGGGCCCGCTATGCGTGATTTACAACGCGAGCGTCTCACTTTCATTCACTTTCCTTTGGTGAACAGGTGTTAACCACACACCTGCTGACAGGACAGGCCTTTCTCATAGCACAGGTGGAACACATTTAGTTAATGGTAGGCTCAGGTCAGTCGGTTCAAGTGTCCCAGTGAGCCACCATTCATCCACAGTACCAGGCCAACGAAACAAGCTCACCTGATTGGAATGCAGCCATTTTTTAATGTTATCCATAAAATCTGTTTTCGTTTTTTCTATGATGGCATGCCAAGAGGTCTGCTGTGACAAAAAAAACTATTCCTTATGTTGCAAGCCAAGAACATTCCTTTAAGGAAAAAGAGATTTGGACCCTTCTTGTGGGCAGTCCTCTGGGTTCTTGGGTGATGGATCCCTTGGGTTTCATGGTTTGCCATTTAAAACCCACAGATCTTGGATTCTCAGTGCAAGAAGCTAGGACGACAGCCAATTACTGTATAGTAGAGTCTAACAGCTTTATATGCTTGTTCACTTATTAGAAACATTTTATACCAACAATTATAAAAGCATAATAAAACTTCTTCCTACTAAGAGTTACCTCTTCTCCCTGCAAAAAGATAAGGCGCACCAAGATGACATGGATGGCGTTGCCAATACTGGCATCATGAAAGATTCCTGCCACCTGGAAACATAAAGATTATTCAAAACTAAGAAATTCAGCCAAGGATGGATGATAAAATCAATCAATGTGAATTTCTAACCCCTCACCATGTTCATGATGGTGAAGATGTAAGACTCCACGTTATCACTGCCATGATATTCGATGAGCTTGGAGTCAGCGACCACCATGGTCTCCACCCAGCGCTCTCTGCTGACTGAGCGCTGCGAGCGGGACTGAGCCCGGTCCTCCCCCATCTGCTGCTCCCTCTCCCATTCCTCCCGTTCCCTCTCCGCCCGGACAGAGTCACTTGGATCATCTAAAGCATGGAAGACATCACTTGGCGTACACATTCAGAAAAAATGAGAAAAATGCTCACTTGTGCACAATTACACGAACATCTGCAGCACCGAGCAAAAATGCATACAATAATTCAGATACACACCTTGAACTCCACAGGCACTGGGCGTCTCCTTGGACTCGAGGCTGCGTTTCTTTCTGCGACTTTCTGTTGTAACCCTTGGATAGACCACATGCGGCTCTGGAGTCCCCGAAGGACTGTCAGCAGACTTCTGGACAGGCTCAATAAAATATTGTCCCTCCGGCAAAGAGAAGAAGCCTCTCTGAGGAAATAAAAATTACACAGTTGAATATACATTGAGTAGGAATGATTCATATTGAACAAAAGAGGTTTAACTTTTCATCAGTTACTTCCTGTGCTCTGAAAAGACTTAGATAAGCACATCTGAAGAACAAAGAAGCAAATCTACATAGGGACATGACATTCGTCTCAGTCACAGTTCCAGGTTGTAATTAAGATTAAAAAGATTATTTCTTATCCCCAAATCTTTCCTAACACAGCTTTTAAGTCTCTTATATCGCACATTCTCAGACTGTGACTAAAGCAGCGAAGTAAGTTACAGCCTCCCAACTAGCATGCTGCTTTTCTGTTATAACATTTATGAGGAACAACAAAATCACTAAAAGTTGTAGTGTTTCCATAATTCCCACATATAAAAAGCAAGAGAGTATAGATGTTCTCTTGTAAAGATTGCCGAAAAGGTCATTCTTCAGTAATTTCCATCGCGGTGGAATCTATCATTAGTCAACAGATCTGAATATGAACTTTTCTCCTTCCCTGAGGCACATTCTCTGTCTGCTGCTGCGGCAACAACACAACGACTTTTTTCCCTAAGTATGCCATGCATGTTCTTACTGGTGTGGGCTATTCACTTGCTGATTGAGGTCTGCTGGCGAACACACACACACACACATAGACAAGTACTTAGATACACACCCTCGCACACAATACAAATACTCCCACAGGAAAAGCTACATGCACACAAGACGAGCAAAAGACGGTCCTGTCAAATCTCTGACTGCCTCTTGTAAACACACACATTATGAGTGTACCACCTCCAGCTCAGTGTTTGCAAGTTGTCTTCATTAAGGTAACTATGTGTGTGTGCGTGTGTGTTCAAACAAGCCCAGACTGTTCAGGGATGAACCCCTCCCTCTCTCACTAAACCAACCCGCACAGGAGAGAATGACAGAGGGATATATAATCCTTTAAGAGCCAACCAGATGGACAGAGGAGGAAAGTCTGCATATGAACAACTGAGTACAGAAACCAAATTCATCTATTTTTCTTCCACAATAATTTTGAATGTTGAAATGTTCGTGCATATGCAGGGGGGGAAAAAAGTAATATGCACATGTTCTGAGTCAAACAAAGACTTCTTAGAATATGATTCTTGGATTTCTTCAGCGTTTGAGGAGCCAAAAGGCAGATGTGAAAAATTAGGCCACGAAGTGCTTACAGTTTGGCCAGTTGTAGTTCCAAGGGTCTACCCTGCTGCTTATACCGCAGTTACGCGCCGCCCCGGCTTTCTGGGTCATCCTGACAAGTTTTACATGTGTTTCTTTTGGGGAGAAAAAACTTCAGCGACCCCATTCATTCAACAAAGCTACAAAGCTCTGATTGGGTATCCTGTTTCCCCCATTCAGGGAGTTCAGAAAGTGCAAATCTGAGGCAACACCTCCTTTGGAAAGACTACATTACTCCACCTGCTGCAAAAGAATAGTGTAAAATGAGATACTGGAACTGGTGGAAAAGAAACTTTGTGAGATACTAAACTAAACTCTGGCCACAATAACAACAACATTAACATTTCAAAAATGTTAACTCTCACTGCATATGTTTTCAGTTTGGCTATTTTTGTCAGTGAAGTGTTGAGAAAGGGTTTTCCAACACTGTCTTGGAGTGTGGCCTTCAGCCAGAGGTCTCAGAGCTGCAGCAGACTCATCCACAAAACATGCAGGCGGCTGATATGTGTTCTCTCAGCTGAGAAAGTTTCCCACAGGTCCTGCTCAAAAAACACTCCAATGTTACTTTGTATCTCATCCGCACATACTCTATATTCCACAGGATTAATACGTTATCAGACAAGGTTTGTTTTTGCATTTACATCATCTCCCTTGACAAGATTATGATCATGTTCGCTGTCGTCGTACCTCTCAGTTGTATGTTTTCCTGAAAGTTAAACCAAACGAAGTGAGTCCCAGCAGAGAAAAGCAGCCGGTGGAGCTCAGATCGACCAGGAAGGAATGCTACAGTGAGGCCCATCCAAACATGTAGACCATTGCTCTGCATGATCTGTATGATCTGCATACCAAATGCAGTCCTACTGTGCAGTGCAGCCTTGCAGAGGCTTTGCTTGTACAGTTTGGTTATGGTGTTACTGGTGATCCTTAAACTACAGTGTGCAGGTTCTTCTGTGTGATGTCTGTGCTCAACAAACAAAGGCGACTTGAAAGAATACCGACTTGGACTTGTGTTTCCCATGTGAATAAAAATAGGGGATTATTCTGACACAGTTTTTTGCTCTGCCAGCTGAAAACAGCCTCACACTGAAGTTCACGTTGCACTTTCGCCACCTCCTGCCCCTCTCCTCCTCCTCCTCTCCATTAATCCCCTTCCTCTGACCTAGAGGAAGCGTGTTTGGGTGTGAGGTGCCAGAGCCAGGGGAGGTTACCATAACACAGGTCTGTGTTCTAAATACATCGGCCATGTGGAACTGCTTTACCTTTGTTTCCTGCTTCTGTGGGTTTTTGTAGTGCTGGCCAACTGGGTCTGGAATAAAGTCTCTGCTGTTACACTGCCTGTGGCCTCAGTAGTGATTAGTGGGACAGAAGGAGAGGTGGGGGCGGATGGTGCTCATTACTGCAATATGATTAATCACAACAATTTTCTATCCAACAAACTTGCTTTTATTTCAAGTCAACTTATAATTACAGGTTTCACTACACTACTCCGTTTGTTGTGTTTTTTTTTTTTTCTTCACAAGATAATCCTGCCTGCAAGCTCATTTCTGCCACAGGTCAAAGACATTATCATTTTTCATCTGCATAGTGAGAAGAAACGTGCATTTAAGTGAGGAAAATACCAATATAATAGGTTTGCACTTGCATGTTCTTGCTTTTTGTTGTGCCTCGGGGATTACGGAAGACTCCGCTGAGAAAGCTCCGGCTTTGTCTGAACTGTGGGGTTTTCTCACAGGAAGAAAATGAGACAGTGACTGCAACCTCCACACAGTTGCTCCGGTCCGCACAGTTTCACAGTAAAATAAATGTAGCATAGCTCATTGCAGTGCAGCTCCATTGTTTAAGCAAATGTGACTGGATTCTAACAGGGCAGGATGTAGATGTGTTCATGAAGCAGCAGGGACTAGTCTGAGGCTTTTACAATGTTTAAATGACATGATTCTGCTCCAGTGCCTGTTTTGTGCCAAGTAGAGCTGCAACAATGAGATCATTTATCAATTAGTCTATTGACAAAAAATTAATTGGAACTGGTTTAAGTCATTTACTAAGCGAAAACATCAAACTTCCTTTGGTTTCAGGCTTCTCAAAATAGAATTCACTGCTTTCCTATCCCTCACAGTATGTTAAAATGAAAATCTTTTGGGTTTGGATTATTGTTTGCTTCCTGTTTACTTAGCCTTTAGCAGTTCATGCTTTATTCTACACAAACTAATGTTTTCTTCTTCTTTTTTTTTTGCAGTGCATCTCAGCCTGTTCCCCAAGGGTGAATGACCTCCACAGCAGCTGGCAGGGCTTCCCTCCCCAACATCTGTCTGGCGGAGTCTTGCTGTTTAGTGGTTTCTCTGTGGCTTTAGCTGCTATAAACCTCCGAACAGAAAATCAGGGTAATAAATCACAGTGGTTTTCCCTAGAAGGTTGGAGAGAAGGGACAACCTGGGGCATTCGGGATTGCCGAAAAGAAAAGAAAAAAAGACCCCTCCAAATGTGGCAGGTTGTAGATAAGTGGACTTTTGAATGACACAACACAGTTTTCCATTGAGGATCACTTCAGAGCGTGTAAAGTGGGTCAGATATAAATGGTGGTAGTGGAGTGGGGGGGCGGAGGGGGGTGGGGGTGCTGCTGTCATTATAGTCTTGTTGGTCTGAGTCAGATGCAACAAATGAACTGCATTTACAAGACTTGGCAGGAAGAGGCAGTGCAACCCACACAAGTATAAGAGGGGCAGGAGGCAAGACGCTGCAGGAGAGGCATTCTTGCTGTGACACAATCAAACATGAACACCGAAAAATTCTTCAGGACTAAAGCTGACACATCCCATCACTTCAGAAGCTCCATGTTCCCCCTTTTCCACATCCTTTTCCTATTTGGTTGTTTCAAAATAGTGGGGTTTTTTTCTCTTTTCAAAATTGCTGAAGAATAAAGGTCTGAAAAGGTCAGACACTCAGCAGTGACTGCTCCAGAAATCTGTCCATAATGATTGTTCATATGGAGGATATGCCTTTTCATAATTAAAATTCTTCATCTGTTGAGCACCTCCTTTATCTTTCTGCTGTCCAGCTGTTGTCTTTTCTTCTGTACTTTAATTACTATTCAATTCAAAGCATTAAAGCTGAGCATTAAAAAAAAACTGAAATTCTCTGAACATAACTTATGGCCCAACTTCCTGTCTCTCCATCTGTCAAACCTTTTTGTTCCAGTCTATAAAAATGTGCCAAAATCAATTACTGAAGCTCTGTCTTAGCACAGAACAAAGCAAAAACACTGCACGTCCAAGAGCGAGGACGGGTGGTCGTGGGGAGGTTACAAAGGATTTCTGCAGAGCAGACAGCGACAAGAATGAATGAGTGAGGGTGAAAGTAAAGAGGGAAACATCTGAAAGACAAAGAGGACAAAAAGGGTCTCATGGTTGGTCCAAAAAGCAGCAGCCGTCAGAGGGTCTGCTGCACAGTCGTTCTGCAAATAGTGTCAGGAAGTCTTTGAAGGGCAAACTAACAGACAGGGCACTGTCAGATATAAGAGTTTGCCTAACAGCCCAAGACTGCCTGAACCACATACCAGCTCCCCCATAGTGATGCCCTCTCGCTCTTATGTGAATAAAAAAGAAACGACTATATTTCTTTTAGAGGTGTGACCTTCAGTGTAGATTTACAGTAGGTAAGGAGGATTTTGCCTAAAAGCTTCATGTGGATTAAGAGGCTACATCTGCTGAATGAGACAACGGTTAACGTTGACATTTTTGGCCTATTATGTATACAAGACAGTGTGATTGATTCCTTACCAGTCCTTTACAGGTGCTGATGGCAGCAGTTCCTCTCACATCTGAAGCCTCCACAGTGCCAAGGAGGTGGCAGGAATTTCCACCGGAGAGGCGATGCTCAGACCTGTTAGCGCTTCCGTTCCTCCTCTCCAGGATGTAGTCATTTGAAACCAGGTGATTGTTCGTAGTCAGATTAAACGTTAAAGCTCGACCCTTGTAGTTGACCGTATAGTAAACCTGTCCCTCTGAAGCAAGGGGTCGCAGGTCACGCCTGACTCTCCCACCCGTGAAGTGGTGAGACAGAGAGTGGGAGATGAACTCTCCATCAGCGTTGGTCTTCTCTGGGTGGACAATGGACAGGTCTGACTCTGACAGAGAGAACTGACCTGCAGGACAACATTGGGCACATGCAATACAAAAGAATGAGATCCATACAGTTGTGATCCATTGAGTCCACACTGACATTGACATGCAACCATGCTATAACCAACCACACAAACTTCACCGGTCATGCATTAAATTCAAACCTGCACAGAAATGCATGCAAACCAATATTAGAGCTGCACCACACGGACCTTGCTCTGCAAAGAGAGAGAGGAGTCTGCCAGAGTCGGAGAGCTCTTCGTGGCCGGCTGCCAAGACGAAAACAAAGTGCAGTAGCAGAAGAAATACCGGGCACTCCTGCGAACATCGCATATTTCATGTAGCCAAACTCAAAGCTCTGGAAAAGAGTCCTGGGCGCTGGAGTGCCGGTGGCGACCACTTCGATGCTGCGCTGCACTGTGTCATGACATTGAACAAGCTCGGAAATCTGCCCTCACGAAGGGAAACAACGCGCACCGAGGAGGACTGGGAGCCAGAGCATAGTTTAAAGAGGGAGAAAGCCCCGGCTCCGCGGAGGAAGGAGGGGAGGAGTGTTCTTCTATGGGCCAGTGGCTACTTTTCCTTGTAGGAGTGAGGGGGAGCAGAGCAGGGAGAGTCGGAAGACGCTTCATTGATTTGAACAAGCAGCTCCTGCTCGTTTGACTGCAGTCACGCCAGCCGTCTCTCGTTTTCAGGCGGTCAAGCCAGCCGCTCCAAAATTTTAAGTGCGCACTTACTACAGACTTTATGGTAAACGCACAGAAGCGAGTGGGAAAGCCAGCGCGAACTTAAAAAGCGTGTAGGAACTTCCGGTTTTCAAAATAAAACGTCAGTGTTACATTTGAAATATAGCCTATTCAACATTCATAAAATAAATAAATAAATAAATGTGTTCAAAAGCAATAAAAAGTGGTGTGTGTGATAGAGGAAGCTTAGATCTACCATCCTGCGTTGATTCTGAGCCAACTGGTCACATGACCTGGGAGTTATTAAGCTATAATGCTCATATTTACAATATGACAGGTTATAAAAATTCATAAAAAATATTGAATGTGTCCAAATAAAATAAAAAGTGGTGTGTGTCATAGAGCAAGCTTAGATCTGCCATCCTGCGTTGATTCTGAGCCAACAGGTCACATGACCTGGGAGTTATTAAGCTATAATGCTCATATTTACAGTAAAAAGTACATTAAAAAATTCATAAAAAATATTAATTGTGTCCAAATGCAATAAAAAGTGGTGTGTGTCATAGAGCAAGCTTAGATCTGCCATCCTGCGTTGATTCTGAGCCAACAGGTCACATGACCTGGGAGTTATTAAGCTATAATGCTCATATTTACAGTAAAAAGTACATTAAAAATTCATAAAAAATATTAATTGTGCCCAAATGCAATAAAAAGTGGTGTGTGTCATAGAGCAAGCTTATATCTACCATCCCATGTTGATTCTGAGCCAATAAGTCACACGACCTGCGAGTTATTAAGCTATAATGCTCATATTTACAATATGACAGGTTATAAAAATTCATAAAAAATATTGAATGTGTCCAAATAAAATAAAAAGTGGTGTGTGTCATAGAGCAAGCTTAGATCTACCATCCCATGTTGATTCTGAGCCAATAAGTCACATGACCTGCGAGTTATTAGGCTATAATGCTCATATTTACAATATGACAGGTTATAAAAATTCATAAAAAATGTTGAATGTGTCCAAATGAAATAAAAAAGTGGTGTGTATCATAGAGAAAGCTTAGATCTGCCATCCTGCGTTGATTCTGAGCCAACAGGTCACATGACCTGAGAGTTATTAAGCTATAATGCTCATATTTACAGTAAAAAGTACATTAAAAATTCATAAAAAATATTAATTGTGTCCAAATGCAATAAAAAGTGGTGTGTGTCATAGAGCAAGCTTAGATCTACCATCCCATGTTGATTCTGAGCCAATAAGTCACACGACCTGCGAGTTATTAAGCTATAATGCTCATATTTACATTAAAAACTACATTGAAAATTCATAAAAAATATTGAATGTGTCCAAATGCAATAAAAAAGTGGTGTGTGTCATAGAGCAAGCTTATATCTACCATCCCATGTTGATTCTGAGCCAATAAGTCACACGACCTGCGAGTTATTAAGCTATAATGCTCATATTTACAATATGACAGGTTATAAAAATTCATAAAAAATATTGAATGTGTCCAAATAAAATAAAAAGTGGTGTGTGTCATAGAGCAAGCTTAGATCTACCATCCTGCGTTGGTTCTGAGCCAATAAGTCACATGACCTGCGAGTTATTAGGCTATAATGCTCATATTTACAATATGACAGGTTATAAAAATTCATAAAAAATGTTGAATGTGTCCAAATGAAATAAAAAAGTGGTGTGTATCATAGAGAAAGCTTAGATCTGCCATCCTGCGTTGATTCTGAGCCAACAGGTCACATGACCTGGGAGTTATTAAGCTATAATGCTCATATTTACAGTAAAAAGTACATTAAAAATTCATAAAAAATATTAATTGTGTCCAAATGCAATAAAAAGTGGTGTGTGTCATAGAGCAAGCTTAGATCTGCCATCCTGCATTGATTCTGAGCCAACAGGTCACATGACCTGGGAGTTATTACGCTATAATGCTCATATTTACATTATGACAGGTATTAAAAATTCATAAAAAATATTAATTGTGTCCAAATGCAATAAAAAGTGGTGTGTATCATAGAGCAAGCTTAGATCTACCATCCCATGTTGATTCTGAGCCAATAAGTCACACGACCTGCGAGTTATTAAGCTATAATGCTATTATTTACAGTAAAAAATACATTAAAAATTCATAAAAAATATTAATTGTGTCCAAATGCAATAAAAAGTGGTGTGTGTCATAGAGCAAGCTTAGATCTGCCATCCTGCATTGATTCTGAGCCAACAGGTCACATGACCTGGGAGTTATTACGCTATAATGCTCATATTTACATTATGACAGGTATTAAAAATTCATAAAAAATATTAATTGTGTCCAAATGCAATAAAAAGTGGTGTGTATCATAGAGCAAGCTTAGATCTACCATCCCATGTTGATTCTGAGCCAATAAGTCACACGACCTGCGAGTTATTAAGCTATAATGCTATTATTTACAGTAAAAAATACATTAAAAATTCATAAAAAATATTAATTGTGTCCAAATGCAATAAAAAGTGGTGTGTGTCATAGAGCAAGCTTATATCTACCATCCCGTGTTGATTCTGAACCATCAGGTCACATGACCTGGGAGTTATTAAGCTATAATGCTCATATTTATTTATTTTATTGTATTTTTTATTGTAAATATGAGCATTATAGCTTAATAACTCGCAGGTCATGTGACCTGATGGTTCAGAATCAACATGGGATGGTAGATCTAAGCTTGCTCTATGACACACACCACCTTTTATTTTATTTGGACACATTCAATATTTTTTATGAATTTTTATAACCTGTCATATTGTAAATATGAGCATTATAGCCTAATAACTCGCAGGTCATGTGACTTATTGGCTCAGAATCAACATGGGATGGTAGATCTAAGCTTGCTCTATGACACACACCACTTTTTATTTTATTTGGACACATTCAATATTTTTTATGAATTTTCAATGTATTTTTTACTGTAAATATGAGCATTATAGCTTAATAACTCGCAGGTCGTGTGACTTATTGGCTCAGAATCAACATGGGATGGTAGATATAAGCTTGCTCTATGACACACACCACTTTTTATTTTATTTGGACACAATTAATATTTTTTATGAATTTTTAATGTACTTTTTACTGTAAATATGAGCATTATAGCTTAATAACTCGCAGGTCATGTGACCTGTTGTCTCAGAATCAACGCAGGATGGCAGATCTAAGCTTGCTCTATGACACACACCACTTTTTTATTGCATTTGGACACAATTAATATTTCTTATGAATTTTTAATGTACTTTTTACTGTAAATATGAGCATTATAGCTTAATAACTCGCAGGTCATGTGACTTATTGGCTCAGAATCAACATGGGATGGTAGATATAAGCTTGCTCTATGACACACACCACTTTTTATTGCATTTGGACACAATTCATATTTTTTATGAATTTTTAATGTATTTTTTACTGTAAATAGTAGCATTATAGCTTAATAACTCGCAGGTCGTGTGACTTATTGGCTCAGAATCAACATGGGATGGTAGATATAAGCTTGCTCTATGACACACACCACTTTTTATTGCATTTGGGCACAATTAATATTTTTTATGAATTTTTAATGTACTTTTTACTGTAAATATGAGCATTATAGCTTAATAACTCCCAGGTCATGTGACCTGTTGGCTCAGAATCAACGCAGGATGGCAGATCTAAGCTTGCTCTATGACACACACCACTTTTTATTGCATTTGGACACAATTAATATTTTTTATGAATTTTTTAATGTACTTTTTACTGTAAATATGAGCATTATAGCTTAATAACTCCCAGGTCATGTGACCTGTTGGCTCAGAATCAACGCAGGATGGCAGATCTAAGCTTGCTCTATGACACACACCACTTTTTATTTTATTTGGACACATTCAATATTTTTTATGAATTTTTATAACCTGTCATATTGTAAATATGAGCATTATAGCTTAATAACTCCCAGGTCATGTGACCAGTTGGCTCAGAATCAACGCAGGATGGTAGATCTAAGCTTCCTCTATCACACACACCACTTTTTATTGCTTTTGAACACATTTATTTATTTTATGAATGTTGAATAGGCTATATTTCAAATGTAACACTGACGTTTTATTTTGAAAACCGGACGTTCCTACACGCTTTTTAAGTTCGCGCTGGCTTTCCCACTCGCTTCTGTGCGTTTACCATAAAGTCTGTAGTAAGTGCGCACTTAAAATTTTGGAGCGGCTGGCTTGACCGCCTGAAAACGAGAGACGGCTGGCGTGACTGCAGTCTCGTTTGTGTCTGGACTTGTCATTTAATGCCGTACCAATTTACATGTCTCTTCAAAGGGTAGGAAAAACATAGGCAAATTACTTGCACCATTTACGATGTAGTGAAAGATGATAAAAATATCATTCACACACAGGCCACCTAATACATAGATGGAGGTTATTAGCATATTTTGAAAATACATAGCAGTGCATGCAGTTATGTAACTGTATGCTAGAATATATAGTGCTCTATGGTCTAAGAGAAATATCTACCTTTTTTTTTAACAATGTGCATTCATTATTAGTGACTTACTGTACAGTATGCATCAAAACAGCTCCAAGAGTCAAACAACAGTCAAACCTTATGCAAACACATGCATTCTTCAGTTTGGGCCATTTGAGATGAATGGACAAATATTTGCTCATTCCATATTGCTGCTGTTGAAGCCCTTTTGAACACTGATTTCTGTACAGACATGTTCAGAGGTGATATCAGGTTGTAATCAAACTGGGATTGGATTACAGTGTGGAGGATTTGTGAATGGATGCCAGGGATACTCGTACAAGTATACTGGTTTGGTTTTATACTGGTTTTATTTCCAGTCACTAGTTGGAGAGAAAAATCCACAAGAGATGTTGTCCGTGAAATAGATCTCTCATTATTATTCATTATTTCCAGAGAACCTTTAAATTCCCTGCTTTTGTGGCATAGCTACCGTAGGTCAGAATAAAAATTATTCTCTGTGGTGTATTCTCTGAAGGTCGTAACTTCTCATACTGAATGTAGCTTTTGTTCAGTTTTCCAATGTTTATGTGGAGGAGATGACTAAATGGATACTGAGACATGACACATTCCCCCCTGGGTTGTCTCAGTCCATGGGAGACACAGAGGATCTATCAATTAAAATCTATTCTATGCATGAGTACAAACATGTTTAAATAGATATGTGGTTATGGCGGGCCCACCACAGATTTATCTTTTGCAGTGTTTTTCAAAGACTGCTGGGTTGTATAATGTGCATTTGATGTTCTCAGTCTCTCAGGAATCTGTTTTGGAGATCTTTTTGGAAAATTTAGGAGGTCGCTAAAAATAATCAAGTAAACCCACTTATAGCCCACAGGTCCACGCAGATTATGACACATGAGATTTGAGTCCGTCCAGTCGACCCTGACCTCTCCCTCTGCCACAAATGAAAGCAACAGTAACAGCACTAATGGACCATACTGGGGTGTTCCCACTAAAAGGACCCAATAAAGAGTTAGCAGTATGCTCTTTGTGTTTGAGCTACTGAAGATGAAAAAAAAACTGTTATTTGAGAACTAACAAGCCCTGCCTTACAGCAACCAACACACCCTGACGTTACAGACAAATAGTGCGTTGTTGACAAGTGTTTTATGACACATCTGGAATGTAAAAATGGCAAGATACGGCAATGCGATTTTCTTTTTACGACGGAAGATGTATCACTCACATATTTTAGGATGAGTGAATATGACTTGCATCATCATATGTCAATGTGCTCCTGGACATTATTGTGGCAGGTGCCCAGTTTATCTTTTAAAAATACACGCGTTTGCCAAGGAACCACATTATGATCCAGAGAGCTGTCTGGATTAGGTTCAATCCCAGGATGAATCACCCTCCTATCATTCCCAGAGACATTACCCAAACTAACCCCCTGAAGTACCCCGTTACAGTAATGTGCAACAGACTGTGAAATGTCTCAACCTGGAAAATAATCAGGACCTTTTGTTAGTCTTAGGTGTGAGAGAGAGGATTTTACACAGAGAGATTGCATAAAGGCCTCCTTGTTTTGTGGTGGGCAACAGGTCTGAGAGGTTTGGGGGATTTTTTTTTATTGTGGTAGTATTACTGTTTCCCAAAATACATCAGTCGCGGGTCAGGATTTTAGCAACTGGGTCAATGAGCATTGCTTTCAAAGGACAATAGAAATGAAAGTTAATCGATGACCAGTTAAATAAAGTTGAAGCACCACTGTGGCACAATAACTGACCAAACATCATTAGGTTTTTAAAAAATATTATTATTTCAGTCACTGCAGAGATGATCAACTTTTCATTAAAAAGTCTAATCACTTGGTTTGATTTTTCAGGAGCTTTCACTCGTATCCTGTAGTCTTTATCATTGATAGTGGTGCAAAAAATACGCACACAGATAATGAAATTGTGACTTATTCTTGCAGGAACCTATGAAGAATTGTCCTCAGTGTTCACTTAAAGCAAATTGGAAACTGAGTGGATCTTGTTATAAAACTTTTACCATCCTGTCAGGCTCAAATGTAGGCCTAATTTTACAGTGATTGTGTTTGTGTAATCAAATTCTGTGCAGAAATGTGGACAGTGCCACAGAGGTCATTGGTAGGACAGATCTCTGTCAACATGGGACTCAAACCCACAACCTTCAGATAGTCAAGACAGAGCTAATCATACAGACAAAGCTTGATCACCTCAATGTCAATGAGTTAATAGCTATACAGTGATGTAAAGCCTATAATTATGGCCAAAGTAATGGAGTTTTAGTTCAACATGCTTCCTACTCATGGAGTTAAATATATTATTTAACCAATATTTTCACCAAGTATTTTCCACATCAAACAGCTGTGTTGATTCTTGCTGCAGTCACTCCCAGGTCCACGTGTCTGCAGTTCCCTCTGTTCCACGCGGGGCGCTGCTGGATTCACCTCTGTGAACTTTGTTCCAGTAGTAAACGGGCGTGTTTTCTCTCATTTGGGTTTCTCCTGAGGAAGTGAGGACATGGACTGACGTTTGACAGGTGAGGTGAGTCGGTGCGGCTTGGTTTCAAAGTCGCTCGTATTGCAGATAACTAAAAAGAAATAATGCGGCTTTTATTGCACCGGTTCTTGTTTTATTATTGGACATCTCTCTCATAGTTTGGTTATTCGTGGATTTGTTTATGTTGGCAGGAGCGCGAGCGGTAGGATCGTCTCTGTTCTGTGCTCTGTGTTAGTGTGTTAGTGCACTGTGACCTGTGGAGGCTTCACTCAAGATTAAATCAACTGCAGTGGTTTATTTACATTAGTTTGCTCCCTTTGTCATTGTGTCTGTGTTGACCTTCAAAGGCTGACAGATAGTCTTACACCGGGGGGAGGATTGATGTTTGTTTGTATTGACAGTAGTGAAAGCAAAGCAAATCACCATTTTTCTTTGCACGACATCAAGGAATACACTTCATCTGAAGCCACAGGGCTGCTGCACCTCAGGGAAATAAGGTGAAAGATGGAGGACTTCTGGGCAGGAGCTCTCTGGGCTCTGAAGATCTGGCTGTACCTCATCGTCTTTCTCATCATGATCCCAGCCATGTTTGGCTTCTCTCTGGGCATCTCTGAGACCTACATGACCATCCTGGTCAAAACCTTAGAGGTAGTGTCATTCACATTATTCTCATAGTTTCTCCCAAAGAGCTATAATCATCTGTTCTGTTGGTTGTGGATGTCTAATTTCTGTCCTCCTTTACAGTGGGCCACCCTGAGGATACAGAAAGCAAGCACAGAGGAAACACTGAAACCCTCTGCATCCAGTGGTGAGTAGACGAACGATAGATAGATAGATAGATAGATAGATAGATAGATAGATAGATAGATAGATAGATAGATAGATAGATAGATAGATAGATAGATAGATAGATAGATAGATAGATAGATAGGAAGGATCTTGTCATATCCTTTATTGCGTAATATGTGAAATACAGCGTTTAGCGTCACCCTTGTTGAGGTGTATGTAATACTGGATTTCACAAGACACTTAACTACACATCTGGGTGGCATGTTGAAATGATATCACTAGGTTTTAAAAGAGTAGCCTATTTGATTCCCCAAAAATGCTAACAGGATAATAGCACCATGACCTCACAGAGAGGGTTTTTTATTTTATATCCAGCTTCAGGTTTTATCCCTCTGCTGTCTCTGTCTAGCGCCAGGTTTTCAGGTTAGTATGAGAAGTTTTTATTGGAGGCCACAAGGTGAAGTTGCGCTGCAAATGCTGCCTATCTCACAAGACGCAATTACACAACCCTTTATCAGCCACGAAGGTGGAGCACGTCAAAATGTAAGTCATGTTAGCAAAATGTGGCCTCTGCAAAGTTCAGATTATGTCAGTGTTAAATTCCTAAATGTGGAGGACGAATACAAGAAGGGAAAGTGCTTCATAGCAGAGATAAGAGGGGCTGCGTTCAGAAAATTTTGACTGAATATTGAATGCAGCGTTTGTTACCACAGGTTTCGGACTTTGTCCACTGAGTTATCAGATGATATAAGTTTAAGTGTTGTGAGACCTGTTGGGTGGACATTGTTAGATTGCAGGCTTCATTACTTCATACTGATCTCTGGATGCTCAGCTCATTGTGCTATTGTGACGTATTTCAGGTCAAAGGTTAGAAGAGTTGTTAGGCTTCGTCTGTTCTTGGAAATTTTCTGCTAAAAAATATTCATGAAATATACCATCTGATCTCTGGTCAGTACCTGTATGTACATTTACAGGGTTTTTTGTACCGAACTCAAATTAAAGCTTTATTGGCAGCTTTTCAAGAACAACACTAGGATTTATAATCATACATGAATACTTTAATATTATATCTTATTTATATGCCTTTATATGTCTGTACACATACACTATGACGCATGTTTTCCTGAATGAACTTTGCGTTGTCCTCTGGTGACTCGAAGCATTTTGTCTTCTAACCAGATTGTTTTACAGATAATGACTCTTATCAGATACAGTTGGAATCGGTTACTGAGTGTGTGTATGTGTGTGTGTGTGTGTGTGTGTGTGTGCCTGTGTCTATAGCAAGTCTCATCCAGAGGGAAGATGGCTCTATGGAGAAAGAGTTAGAGGAACTTAGACGCAGCCGGCCCAAACCACCAGTGGGTGGTGATTTCACACTGAGTGACTGTTTTTATTTCTCACGGAAAGGAATTGAGAGCATTGTAGAGGACGAGGTATGTTACAATTTATGATGTTAATGATAAGTGATTTTGTCGTGAAGCGATCTAGTTTCATTGTTTTCTTTAATTAATTCAAGGTGACTCAGCGGTTCTCCTCAGAGGAGCTGGTGTCCTGGAACTTACTCACTCGTACCAACAACGATTTCCAGTACATCAGCCTCAGACTGACACTGCTTTACGGCTTCGGCATCATTGTGAGATACTGCATCCTCGCTCCGCTCAGGTAAACCAGCTGACTGTAACAGTAAAGAGGGTTATGGTCAGTTTGCTACATTAGTTACATATGAGGCCTGAGATTTTATACTGCAAGGCGTGGAAGAGGAGGTCATGACAATATCATAAAAATATAAAAATTAAATTTGTAATTGAATTTTTTTTACACCAAAAACTGTAAATTTGGCTCTGCCTATAAAGTAAACTGTAATAACCCAACACTAAACCATGCATCTAGTATTTCTTAGTGCTTGAGTTTCCATTGTTTTTGTTTAAAAGGTGAAAACTGAGCATGTTCCTCTCTCCAGGATATTACTGGCCTGCATTGGCTTGAGCTGGCTCGTAATAGGAACATCTACAGTTGGATTACTTCCAAATTCAAGGTGACCACAAAATATTAACTTATCCAAAAAATAATCACTCTGTGCACCTTATGTTAGTTTTTCATGCTGACACCGCCGTGCTTGTGCACATGTCACTCTTCAGAATCAAGTCTTGGCTGAGTGAATGGGTCCACGTCATGTGCTACAGAATCTGTGCTCGTGGGCTCTCCGCTACTATCTGCTATCACAACAGGTGAACCCACTCACTAAGAACCTAAATAACAACAACCAGGAAAAGCTTGATCTCCCGAATTTTTTTTACTTTTATGTAACTTCTCCCACCACAGGGAAAATAAACCCCAGAAAGGAGGAATCTGTGTCGCCAATCACACCTCTCCTATTGACATTGTGATCCTCTGCAATGACGGATGTTATGCTATGGTATACAAGATGCTTTTTAAAAAATATTAATTGAATATTATGTAATAGGTCAGCGTTGACCCAGTATCATGATGCACTGTTCAAATGTCATATCAAATGTGTTGTCAGGTGGGTCAGGTGCACGGGGGCCTGATGGGAGTTGTTCAGAGAGCCATGGTGAGGTCCTGTCCTCACGTCTGGTTTGAGAGAGCAGAGATGAAAGATCGCCACCTAGTGACCAAAAGGTTGGTTTTGTCTTTACTCTAACCTCAGTACATCTTCTCATGCTTGTCATTGCACGTCTCTCTCGCCTGTGTTTTCTCCCCTGGCACTAAGAGAGCTTGGCGTTTTCCTGGCAAGAAAACTCTCCAAGAGTTTCTGTAGCTCCAAACAAGAACGGATATGTTTTGGAAACTTGCTACTGCACAGTGACTCACACAGATTTGGATTCCAGTATCACATAATGTCACATCTTCTTACCAAAACAGATGTTCCAAATGTTTGATGAATTGTCCTAAAAAGACACTTCAAAGGTGAAGGAAATGTTTCCATTACCTCTCTGTGTTGCTTCCAGGTTGAAGGATCATGTGAATGACAAGACGAAGCTTCCCATATTAATATTTCCAGAGGGTAAGTTGTTATCCACACCTCTCTGATATTTGTCTTGGTATCATCAAAGATAAGAGTCAGCGAGCACTGTTATTTTAGCTCAGTGCCTGGTGGCAGTTTGACCACCGAGCGGTGACGAATGAGCTGCCACTTCATGTGGGTTTGGACAAAGCTCACACAACTCTGTCCCCTTTAATCTCCCGGTGTATGGTTTTTACAGGAACCTGTGTCAACAACACGTCTGTCATGATGTTTAAAAAGGGAAGTTTTGAAATTGGATCGACCATATATCCAGTAGCCATTAAGGTACAGCCATCCCTATTTCTCTCTCAGGTCTTTTTCCAGCATGTGACTCATGTATCACTGTCCCTCACTGCTCTTTTATACATTTTTTTTTTTACTCTTTAGTATGACCCAAAGTTTGGAGATGCTTTCTGGAACAGTTCCAAGTACAGCATGGTCAATTACCTGCTGAGGATGATGACCAGCTGGGCCCTTGTCTGTAATGTGTGGTACCTGCCGGCCATGCACCAGCAGGTGTGTATGACATGTGACATGTGCTGAAGCGCGTGAGCACGTGCATGCATAAGCCCACGTGTACAGTACAGCCCACAGGGGCCACCCCTCCACAAAGTTGACACAGAGACACATGTCTCACTGAGATTGTTTTTGTTTTTTTTAATTGTCAGGAGGGGGAGGATGCTGTCCAGTTTGCCAACCGAGTGAAGTCAGCCATCGCTCACCAGGGAGGACTGGTGGATCTGCAGTGGTAAGACCTCTACTCTTTGATTTGGTCATTCTTGTAAGGGTTGTTGGAGTGGGTGAGAGAACTTAGATTTTGAGTGTCCAACCACAGATGAGTTCATGTTGCAATATCAGACATGCAAAACATCAAAAAAGTTGTTTTTTTTATGTATAAATGTGAAATATCAACATCGATCATCTACTGTGGTCTATTGGCACAAGGTTTGTATGATCAGCACCACTCTCAGCTTGTCCCTGTCTACACCTGGCTGCTTCTGCAGGGACGGAGGCCTGAAGAGGGCTAAGGTGAAGGACACGTTTAAAGAGCAGCAGCAGAAGATGTACAGCAGCATGGTGGTGGGAGACGACAGCGGCAGCAACAGTGACTGAGATCCGCCCGACCCAGCTGGGTTCACCACACAAAAACCCTTTTGTCCAACTTGTGGAGGATTTACACTGAAAACAGGCCTCGCTCTCCTCCAGCCTGTTCCTGATATATCACCAACAGCACTGCCAGGTGGACTTTAAATGAGCACTGTGAAAAAACGTTGGTACAGCTAAAACGAGGAGAATCTCGGTGATTAACAGAAAACCCAAGTGCAATATTGACCTTTATGAGAAACAGAGTAACTGTGAAAAGGGAAAGCTCTTTGTTTTTATTGCTGCTTTAAGATATCTACTGCTGGGATTGAATATTAATGCTGAGAATATGCCTTGAATGAAATGTGTGATCGCAGACAAGCTGCCGGGCAGACAAACTGGATTCTTTGAATGTCTCTATCCTCACAGTCAGCTGTCGATGTGTTTTTTAAAATAAATCTTAGTTTATCAACTGAATTCCCAAGATGTGATTTTTCCAGAGCAAAATGCACCAGTGTAACATACAAAAAAAAACATTATCATGATTAAGTTAATCATAATTCAAGCATTTAAATATGAGTTTCATGTATTCAACGACTCCCACTGATAGACATAGCTTATTTTTTCATACTTCAAGAACAGAAACTGCTTTGAGGGTTCGAAGGTTTGGCATTCATGACGACACATGACGATGTTGTGTGTACACAGAGCCCAGTTCATTTTAATGTCCACTTGAGACGTGGCGTCCTCACAGGAGAACACACAGTCGAGACTTTTTGGATTTCTCTGCACTGGATGGTCTTCCTCCTGAGCCGTTGTCATCACTGATTCCAGTTGCCGCCGGCGCCACCGGAGTTCCTTCACTGACTTCTTGAAACAAATTAAACAAGATTGACTCACTGTAACTGTGTGAACATGTCAATACAGTCCTGATATTTCTTTTTTTGGTCAGTGATCTCACCTTCATCTTCAGTCATCTCTGCTTGATCCTTTGGCTCCGTGTTGTCCTGTGCATCCTGTTGTAACAAAACAATCACACGCATGACTAATTGTGATTGGCAGCTTCCAATCCATGAGTGTTGACTTGATTGCAATACATACCCGTGCTGTGTTGAGTCTGATTAACTTGCTCTTTTGTTCCTGATATCTGCAAATATCATGAAAAGTGAGAAGACGTTTACATCTTAAGTTCAGATGAGAGTCATTTATTTACAGCACCAATGTGTGACAGCTTTTTTTTCCCTAAAATGTGACTTCCTGCCTCTTCCCAGCCAGGAGAAACAAATGGTAGACTGAAATATTTACGAGCCAGATTAGTGGCCTCACATCTGTGTCTCCCCTTTTGCACAGTTCACATGACAAACAGGTTGCTGTTGATTCAATCAGGCTGTTTAAAGGAAGCTGCTTTTATCTCTCAGCAATAAAACCCAATAAAGCTGCTCGGCCACAAATCATCCACAGTTTTACTCTAGTGAAAACAAAGTCCTCTCCATTCAGAGTTACATTTTGTTTCCTACGATTTTGAGTAGTTTTCATCATTTATGCATTGACTTTGATTAAGTCTCCTGGACAAGATCAAACTGCACTGTCTGTCGTCTGTTTGGTCATCAAGCAAAATGGTGAAGTCGTATGACCATTTCAAACAAAAACATGATTGGCAGATAATCTTTCACTAACCGTTGCAGGTAGGAGTCTGCCATCTTGTTGGCAGGTCTGGCTGGCTTCTTCCCTCCAGTTGGTGTCTTGTTCGTGTTTGCGTCCACATTCCCCCTGCCTGGAGCTCCAGATGCTACAGGCGTTTCCATCTCTGTGAGCTGAACCACAGATTTCAGAGATCAGGATTAAAAACTCTCAAAGACTCATTTGGATGCAACTTCTTCTTCTGCTGCTGCTGCTGCAAACCTGCTGAGAGAGAGGAGCCTTGCCTCGCAGACGTCCACACACTCCGTGTCTTTTTGTTCACCGGCTGTTGGGTGAGCAGGGAAATGTGGCTGTGGAGTTTATGGGGATATTTGTTGTTGTATCCGTGGCAACAGTGTCCCCAAAAGAATGGAACAGCAGTGAGGCCTCTGAGTGAATGTGATGGATCCACCATCTACTTTACTTTACTTTACTTTGATGTCAACATTTAAATACACCTTTTCATTGTAAGCAGGCTAGACAAGCTGTCTTGACAGTTATCATTATTATTATGGTAAATAGCAGGATTTTCATATTATTCTAAACATTTATTTGCTGGCCTTTTCAGTGTGCAATGCATATTTTAGGATTAAAGCAAACATAAGAGAAGCTTCTGAGGAGTCAACACTTTATTCTCACAGCATACAAACAAATAAGTCAGAACTGCAGCATTTGTATAACCATTGAATGAATCATATAGGCTATTCCACCATTATCGCAGCAGACATTGATATTTATGAATGATAACCCTGGCCATTCTCAGCCCGTTCAGGTAATTTAATTTGCAGTAATTTAATTTAATTTAGTTTAAATTTGATAGGGACATTGCAGGTTAACATAGTAACACTTCCACTCGTTACAAACAAGTCAATGTGACTGATGTTTTGCACACAGAGATTATACTGTAGCTAATGCTAGTTTCCAACTCCTGTCCCTGACGTGACCACACAGACAACCGTCTTTGTTAGGATTCTTCCTTCTCGTCTCCATGTGTGATGGTGTAGCAGAGCGACTTGTAGTCGATGTTTCCAGTCGGGTCGATGGGAGCCAGAGCGAAGGCCTGATCCACCTAGAGGTTTATGAGGTGACAATTTATGAAGTGTTAAAAATGACTAACCCAAGGAATGTTTTCAAAGTAACTTGAGAGGAAATACAAACCTCCTCTGCTGAGAATTTGTCAGCTTGGTTCATCAATAATCTCTTGAACCTGGATAAAAGAAGAGAAGAAGAAAAGATAAATTAGACACCATGTTGTGCCTCATGAGGAAAATACATACAATATTAATGTTTTTTCAAATAAAATTGGTCTTACTCATCCTTATTGACAAAGCCTGTCCCATTGGGATCAAAAAGTTTGAAGGCAGCAAGTATGGTGTCTTCAGGATCAGTACCTGAAGGAAAACAAACACATCATCATCTGAAAACCTGCCCTAAAACTGATCTAAAAGATTTATTTGACAAGCGCTCACCATTGAGTTTCTCCCCAAAAAGAGTCAGGAACACAGTGAAGTTGATGGGGCCCTTCCCCTCGTTCAGCATCTCATCCAACTCCTCATCTTTGACATTAAGCTTCCCTGTTACACACACAACAAATAAACAATTCAGAAGAGCAGGTTACACCAGCAATATTTTAGTTTTAGGTATCTGTTTATAAATAAATCAAATAGATAAAGAGTTAATGGTCAGTAAGACAATACCCAGCTGTCCATACGTCTCCCTCAAGTCTTGTTTTTTGATAACACCGTCTCTGTCTTGGTCAATGCAGCCAAAAGCCTGCGGGATAAAGCACAAACACAAGTTCTCACCGCATAGCTGGTATAGGCTGAAAATGCATTAACATTTTTCATTTTTCACTCATGCAGTTCATCGTGAGACCTTTCCTATCATTAGCCAACAGAGATGAACATAACAGATAAATTGCTTGAATAGTTTCCTTCAAAAACTGCAGCTTCCCCCCATACAGTACATGTCCATAAAGAAATGTTTTCACACTCTACCTCCTTGAACTCCTGAATCTGGGACTGCTCGAACATGGAGAAGACATTGGAGCAAGACTTCTGTCCTCCCCTCTGTCTCTTATTGGAAGCTTTCTTACTTGCCTGAGAACGAAGATGATTACGAACTCATTCAGTTTACATGCTTATGTATGTTTTTTTTTACTGCAAGCTCATGTTTTGGAGACTGCTGCACATAAATAGATTAGTCAAAAGTATATACAATGCTTTTTTCATGCATAAATTACCTACAAACAATAAGAATAAAACTTAATCATCTGGCAGGTTTACTTTTCAAATCATCTCTGAAAATAAGAAGAGTGGAAATGCTGACACTCACCATGTCTGAGCGATCGTATGTGGACTCCCAGCCGAGGTGTGATGCTGGGGTGGGTTTTATGTATGACACATCTTATCTTCTACTATCCCATAATAGCCCCTGGTGGGCAGCTCAGTCCCTTAAATGGCCAGGGCTGCTCTCTGTGTATCACTAAAGGGACCTGATAAGAGGTGAAGCAGCCAGGATTCCTCTGAGCTGGAAAATAGAGATATGAGGAGCAGGAAAGGAGAGAGGAGACAGGGGAGGGTGACCTCTGATGTTTACCAGTCACTCCACCAAATTAACTTACTCTTCAGTGGTCAGATTTAGTGTTTTGTTAAGACTTCAGAAATAATACTGTGATGCAGCCCAGAAAACTTGAACTGAATATAATAATTTCCTGCAGCAAATGCTGCAAACAAATGAAACTATCTTTATCTACTTGTAATCTTAATGTTTTGGATCAATTTCACAGTGTGATATTTTATTGAAAGCACATGTCATATAAACCTTTGGATGTAAAGGAAGTAAGATTTTACATTCATTATGTATTTTAATGACTGTTTCTCCTCCCTGGATATTGTGTTAAACCCACTTCAACAATTCAATTTGCTAAAAAACAAACAAAAATAATGCAAATCTACAGCTGTTTAGTTTAATCAAATTATTTTATATACAGTTTATATACTTATTCACACCCAAAGCACATTTTATCATACACATGCACCAGCTAACACACACAGAGTTGTAAACATAAGATTTAAATATGTAAAATACCATAAAAACATGTCAAACAGGAATTACTCCACAACAAAACAATGGATTTAGTCATAGTCATGCTGTAGTTTACAGTAGCATTTACAAATCCTCGTGTTGCACATCAACCAGTTTGCTCTGGTGTTATAATACATCATCATTATTATTATTATTACAGTAATACATCAGCCATTTTTGAAATGGATCAGTCCATACCCAAGCACTATCAACAGGCAGGGAGCACAAAGAGCATGTGTTTCGGGTACAACATTACACCAGTGTGTAAAGTTCAGGAACAATGTAACTGCTACAGGTTGGTCCAGTAAATACAGTCTATATTACAAGGTGTTTGCTGCTTTCTTGTCTGTACATCCTCCATCCATGAGTGTCCCCTTCACTGACACACACTCCTCAGATCCTGAAAACGGCCTGAGCTGCACGTCTGTAACGTGCCGTCTGTGTTCTCAGATCAGAGTTCAGGCTTTCTCCACCGCTGTCCTGCAGGTAGACAGCTGAGTGCACACAGCTCCCTTTATTGTGTCAGCATGCGTGCTGCCATCTTACAGGCCACAGCTGAGATAAGGGCCGCTCCACGACCGCTCCCTTCTTCCGACTGGATGAAGGTGATCTCGCAGTGAGGCGTCAGGTCCTGGACGATTTTGTGGAACCTGTCACGGAAACTGAGACAGAAACAACATGTTCAGTAGATATTCCTCTGTCTCACCTCCTTTTTCACTTCCTCCTCCACTGTTTAAGCATCTAGCTGTCTAATTGTTTTGTTCAAATGAATTGGACGCTGTGAGTTCTTTAGGATGCAAACAAGTGGTCCCACTACATAATTGTTGACTATAGATGTATGCCTGTTATTTAATTCTGATTTGATCCATTTACTGTTAATAATCTAATCGTTACACATTAAAGAGTATTCAGAAAACTAAGATATTCACCATGGGTGTAGCTTGTAGACCGATCCATCAACCCCCACCGTGATCTTCAGGGCTTCCTCGCTGCGTCTCTCCCGCATTAGGTTAATGACGCCAGCGAGCCCTGACCCGCACATGTGAGCAGAGCGTGTGGAAACACTCTCGCAGACCAGACGCACAATGTCGCAGTCCAGCTCTGAAGGCAGAACTCCCAGTGATGACAGGATATTGTAGATTTGTTTCCTGTCCCCAGTGTCACTGTTGAAACATGGCAAAAAAAACTGTTAAAATCTTTTTTCCTTTTTGCTCGTAACTTAAATATTGCATGCAAAATACGAATAATTAAGATTTTACTCTATTCCTCATCAACACAGTTCTGTAAGCTTAATGTATGGGCTTATGCCACCCAATAGAGTTTACCTAATAATGTGTTTTTCTATGTCGTGTCTTATTGTCTTTATGGAATAATAAAGTTTCATCTTGTATCTATTCTGTTTTGTTTGTATGTATCTGCCTAGAGCTGGTGTAATATTAAAATTCATTGGTGCTCACCTCTCCACCTGTGAGACGTAGCGTGTCTCAAAGCTGCCACGTGTCTTCAGCAGCTCTGAGGCTTCACCGTTGAACAGCAGGTCTTCATTCACCAGCTTTATCAGAACAAGCCTGACCAGCTCGCCCATATACTTCCCGCTGATCACCTTCTCGAATCTATTAGGAGGACAAGAACCAGAGAGACAGGTCCCTTTAAAAACAGACAGATATTGATAGAGAGGGAGGCGGGGGGGTTGTGTGTGGGGAATTAGCTCAAAAGAATTGAAATGATGAAACAGGAAGAACAAGTGCGTCACGCAACATATGAGCAAACAACTTTCTTTCTCTAGAGCAGGGCAGAGCATGAGGACAGCTACGTCAGTGCTTAAGAGGCTGGATGAGGCTGGGCTCAGCAGTTGTCTATGTGAAGGGACTGCCAGTGTAAAAGGCAAACAGCCATTAGGCCGACAGGTGCTATGACAAGCGGCAGAGAGAGATCATTAATCTGACACCCCCCCCACCCGCTGATGTATGAGGACTCCGGCCATTTACAAACAACTTAAACAAAAACTGCAGGCAGCCAAGCAACCACAGAGAGAGCTCAGGTGAGAGTCAGGTGAGTATCGCCACAGAAGGATGATTAATTCAGAATAACAGTAGGAGATCAAGGGAAGGAGGGAGGGAGTGTGTGACATCTTAAATTAAAGTCCGCGACGTAGCACTTTGATCTCGGACAGCACATGACTAACACTCCTCATGTGTGCATGATGGAAATGGAAGATGTGCAAGGATGTGTGACATGCGGATTGAGAATTTGAAAGGATGTTTGTAGCGGACTGTGAGCACCCTTTCACTTACAGCTGCCGTCCGGGGTTAATCGAGGTCTCATCCACCACTCTGTCGTACTCCAGTCTGAACTCCTCCAGCTCCCCGTTGTCCCCGAACGCCCCCCACTCTGTGTTTACACACATTCGTCCCTCCTCTCCTTCTACCAACTCTACAGTTCTCATCTCCTCCATGTAACATGCGTTACAGCCAGTACCTGGGCAGAAAAGCAGAGATTCACATCTTAGACCTGTAGTGTTGAGGTGAGTGCACAGGTGAGGATATTTGATATGACTTGTACACGCAGCCTCTTACCAACAATCATCCCAACTTCACAGCTGCGATCTTCATAGTAGCAGGAGATCATGGTGGCCACTGTGTCATTCACCATGGCAACCACATCCATCTCAAATTCCTGCACGAGATCATCCACATCATAATGAAATTACATCCACCTCCTCTTAAACAGGTGTTAAGGGTTTTTTCATTGTTATTATGACAAATGCATCGTAATGAGACAGAACTCACCCCTCGTCTCTTGATGGCGTCTCGGAGTAAACCCACAATATTGTTCCCTTCGGCCCCAGACGCCTTGAAGCCTTTGGTCCAGTTAAGCAGGATACCCTGTGCAAAGATAAAGCTGAATATATCTGGCAAAAAAACCTGAATCAAAGACAATATTTTTTGTTGGGGGAGAAAAGAAGATGGAAGTATGATTTCCTACCTTGTCAATGTCCTCATGCCGTACTGGGAAGGAGAAGGTAAAACCCAGAGGAAGCTTTTTGTGCTTGATATGGTGCTTGTCCAAAAAGTCCGACATACACTCTGCTATGTAGTCAAATAGCTGCAAAGAGAGAGGATATAAAATGTGGGAAAATGCATAATTAGAGTTGATGTCACTCTGACAGGTCAAAAGTCAACTGATGATAGGAAAAGCAGCACTTGTTGATGGTTGTTACTGACCATTTCAGCTGTCCCTGTCATTGCATCTTCAGGAATAGAGTACATTTGGTTCTTGGTCTCCACCTTCCAGTTCCTCTCTTCATCTTCACCCACTATGACCAGCATCACACGGAAGTTTGTCCCTCCTAAGTCCAGAGCCAGGAAATCGCCTACCTCTGTCGAAACACACATCACATCTGAATGCACGCACCGGTGTACCTGTCCTAGTGAGGAGGATCAGATTACGTCACGTCTGCATGGATGTATTAGTAGTAGCCTACCTGATCCCTCAGGGGTGGAGCAGACGTAAGTCGGAAGCATTTTGACACTGGCCTCCTTGTGCGTCTCTAAACGCAGCCCTCTGTCCATTTCACGCTGCATCCTCTTCATGATTTCTTTTAGCTCTTCCTTATTCAGCCTGAACTCTGACAGGATCTGTTCAACCTGCAACCAGAGGACAGAGGAGCAGGTCAGGTGCTGCACAACAGAGATATTTAACTTTTCTTAATTTGATACTGTATAAACTGGACAAAACGTTAGTGAACCGTGATGTGAAAGCAAAAACGGAATTAGAGCAGATACAAGCAAGATGCTACAAAAAGAACAAGAGAAACACATAGATTTAAAGGAGAAAGCATTGAAATTAGGTGGAATAGACTCGAGGTATTGCTGCAGGTCAGACGTGTAATTGTATTTTCAATAAAGTACAGAACAAAGTATCTGAATATCTAATGCAATCATAGAGATTTTCTGTATGGCGAAGACTCTGTGTGAAGACTGGTGTGATTTCTCAGAGCAGTTGAATGGGGTAAAAACACAATTTCACGTGCAAAATGGAAAAAGAAACGTCTACAAAGTCTCTAACCACTGGAAACAAACAACAACCAAAAAAAACTATTCTTACCATGAGGATTTTATCAACCACAGAGCTGTAGCTACAAGGCATCGTCACTTTCTGGTTACAGAGCTGAGAGCTGACACACGGCATCTTCAACTAAATGAGCTTCTGTGTGTGTTTCTAGGCTTGAGGTGAGTGTGTGTCCACCCTGTGTGTGTGCAGAGTCAGTGAAGTGTGAGCGTCTCTGAATGAGAACTTCAGCTGTTTTTATGCTCAGGTGAAGTGGGCTGGTTGCATCAGACGTAAATGCCCACCCCTTCCCAACATCACCCCATCTGGCATTGTAGGTTCACACATACACACACACACACATACACACACGAATACAGCCTCTACACGAAGTAAAAAAAAAAAAAAGATAAGGAAAAAAAAATGCCCAAAATCTGTGTGACCTAATTTCTAAAAGTTAAATATTTGGATGGATATGTATACGGATAGGCTACACTGTTGCATATAAAGTTGGAATAATTTTGTTTTCAGACATTCCTCTTTTTATTCCTATATTTATACGCATCAGTAATCACCTTCGACCAGGTGCAATAATTGCATTTGCTGTGTTGTCCTTTTCCTTTACAGTAAGTTTGTATGCAGCAAGTCCAGAACTGGCTGTATAATTTTCAACCAAATATCAAGGTTGAAAAATTGAAATCCCTCCTACTGTTCAACACCCCTGATTTTGTTTAAGCCTGAATGCACCTTTTTGAGCCTCAGATCATGAGAAGAGGTAAAAATAAATATTCCAGCTTTATGGGCAACTGTTTATATTCACATTTAATCCACAACTTTAATCACAACACACTAATCACGCACACATCCTCAACTATTTGATTTATGAATGATGACATTTGGAATTCCTTTGCAAATATTGGTAATTAATCATAAAATATATCTAAATCTTATTCTGATCAATGTGTTGAGAAAGTTGTTCATCTTTCATTCAAAAAACTAGGTTATAATAAGTACAGTGATTTACTTGTGTCAAGGACTGACCCATCACTCTTATACTGCTATATGAACCATCTTAGATGACCTTTTGACCTAGCATGAAATACTTACTCTTTTATTGTCTTTATTTATGTGGCGAGTCGTGACCTGTGACCTAGAACTAACTGAATGACATGTTACAGCTCACCAACAGGAACAATCAAATAAATCTCAGCATGAGCCCTGTAATTTGAACTCGTCATGTTTTATTTAGAGGAACAACGTGCTGTGCCACAGGGCTGCTCAATGTGGGTACCTCAGAGGTTTGAGAGTGTTACACATATATTTGTAAATTTAGAAACATGTCTAAAATTAGCAACAGCGAGGGATGAAAGACCTCCAAAACTAACAATAGTAAACTGCAGGTGAAGGACTCCTGCACTTATCAGCTTCAGTCGTTCAGCTGACCTGAGGTCAGAGCTTTTTTTAGCTCTGACCTCTGACTGTGAGGAAACTGTGACCCTCTCCCCCAGTGCCCTAGAGGTAGGATTTCAAAGTAAAGCTAAATAGTGACACTGACCTAAAGACAAACACATTTATGTGTATGATTTGTACCTTCAGAAACTGGATATGTGGTTTTAATATCTTAAAAGTCAACTTAAGTGACTTTAACTCATTTTCGAAAAGACCAAAGAGGTGCTTTATTGAATCTATATTATACAAATAGAGATCATTGCCATTCTGGATGTCCTGTCCATTATATCATAGACATTTCAACAAAGTATAATTTCGCATACAGCTGTAGTTTGGTGAAAACTTTGGGATGTATACTCCATAAGATTAAGTTCTGTAAATATGTGTTTGAAAATTCTTGTAAATGTAAAATGAGAATGTGGTTCAAGGCAACTTTGCACATACAGTTATCGTATATAGTTTCATGTGTCAAAGAGTATAGCATGATGTTTATTCAGATGTTATACATGTGAGAGTTTTGCAGGAAGTTATGATTTTTTAAAGATTACAGTAAAATCATAAGGAAAAACAAACCCACGCGCGCACACACACGAGTTGAATGTGTGCCAAGTGCTTGTCAATAGCTGATTATCTGGTTAATTTAACCTACTGGCTTGTTTGCACAGAGTCCTGCCTGATGGATTTCCCGTCAGCCAGCTGTTTCTCACTGAGCCAAGATGTTACTCGATTGCGGGAAAAAGAAATGTTAAAATCTGAGGGATTGTGGTTTACAGTATGACCTCATACATGTACATCAAGGAATTTGCATCACAGCTCATTTGCTGAAGCACATGAATTGATTCACTAAGGTTAGCCTGATGAAGTGAAAGGCTTTGGCCTCAAAACCTGATGGAACATTTGTTGTAGCCATTTTTGATCAATTATACAGTAAAACTGTTTTTTACTGCTTATTCACTGACTGACTTGCATTTACAATGTCAGTAAATTTACATTACAGTTCTACATCCTACTAGGCTACCCTCAGTAACTCAACTTTATGTATATTACAAACTAGTTACCGTTTACCCACTTATTCACTTATTATTATTCAGATAGATAGATAGATAGATAGATAGATAGATAGATAGATAGATAGATAGATAGATAGATAGATAGATAGATAGATAGATAGATAGATAGATAGATAGATAGATAGATAGATAGATAGATAGATAACAAACTTTTGTTTGTTTGTTTTTACCTTGTCCATCTTAGGAGGAGTAAGTCCTAAGAGTCCTGCCAACCATCAGTGCCCTGCAGTGGGATTTCACTCTTTCTTCCAGTCCCTGCTGTTACAATATTTCAACTCCGAACCACTGATATATTCCGGACACGTCTGACCTGCAACATGTTCGGCTGCACACATCCGCAAAAATGTTTTCAAAGTCTAGGTGAACAGGTGTTACGAGGAATTTCCTCTCCTTCGTTAAGCGCAGACGTTGTAATGGACTCTGTTAAGGTTTCATCTTCATTCATTGCATTTGTTATCATTCCTAAAGTCATGAAAAACATTACGGATTCATCTTCACTGCAGCATAAATTTCCCAGTGTCAAAAAGGTGTCCCAGTCTTCATCCTGGTAGGGAGCGGGTCTCATTAATCCGAATGTCTGAACTGATTTCCCCCAGCTCCAACAGGAAAGTCCCTAATTCTCCATCCAGATCTTCGTTCCGTTAACTTTCAAGCCAACAAAAAGCATAAAAAAATAGAGACAACCTTCAGTTAAATGTTGAGCCTCGTGTTGAGATTCTCACATTTTCAGTAAATTGACGAACCCAAATTATGCCGGAAAAGAAACTCTTTCTTTCCACTTGCAAGGTGTAAGACAGGTAGCCCGACAACAGATGCACCTGAGGCTTAGCCGTTGCCATGCCAAAACGATTTCAATGTGTTGCCTTGGAAATGAATTACAGACACTCTTCTACCATGGAAAACACTCACCACCGAGTTAAGTGGCCGTCTGAAATTGTTAAATGGAGCAAGATTACCAAAGAAAACATCAGTTGAGGGTGGCATGTTTTTGTAGACAAAACAGTTGGAGGACTGGCATGACCTCCCCCCCAAAACACTTTTAGGAATAGCCTAATAATAATAATAATAATAATAGCCTAATAATAATAATAACAATACGTTTTTATAATAGGCCTAAATTATGATACATTATGTTTTCATGCTCGGTTGCGCTAAAATATGACCTACAAAAAGGGAAAAAAACTCAAAATGGGAACAAATAGCCTAGGCCTATAGCTACACATCTGTGCCGCATGTTGGAGAAAAAGTGGAGATATAAATGTAGATCATTCTCAGGTTTTTGGCTTTGTCGTAAAATCATAACATTTTCGGGAAGATGCTCATCTAGTCCTATCCGAACTTATAGCGTCATGTTCGGGAAAGTTGTGTTAAAAGAGGACAGATATAGGCTATTGAAAATCTTGCAAGCAGCTTGTAAGAAAGTAGGTCAGATCCACTGAATGAAATGTAGCCTGTTATGGGACAGTTATGGACTAATAATGGGCTATGTTCTTGTGTTTGGTTTTATTTGCTTATCATTTTCTCTTTTTTCTCATCTTCTTCTAAGGATGATATCAAAGAAAGAAAGAAAAGGGAAGAAAAAAAAACTCGTGTCAAATTTATCTCTCTGTCTGTCCGGGCTTTAATACTTTACATTGCGTAAATACCTCACTACCGTGACCGTGTCTTGCCGAACAGGAACTGTGAATACAAAGGCGTGTGTGTTTGTTTCCGCCGGAGCCGATATCCCGTTGGACCGCTAGAGGATCGTGACGTGGTGATTGGTCACTAAAGACTGCTTCTTGATAATTAGCAAGTTAGCCCGAAACTACACCGCTTTAGCTCTCCCGACGTCTTTCGTGAATACTCAGGGGTTTTTAAGTTTATGTGGAATAAGAAGTTTATTCGTTATTCGATTTTTTAACAGGACTCAAACTGTTTGTTGCCGATTTGTCTGGTAAGTTAGCTCGAGGGCCTCACGGAGACCGGATAACATCTACCGCTAACAGTGTTTTGACTTGATTTCAGCGGCGTAAACAAGTTTTAAAACTCATTTGACTTCATTGTCAGTGTGTTGCAGGTTTATACCGGTCGCTGACAATTCACCCAGTCGATTTCACAAGGATTTATTGACATAGTTTAGCCGGGAGTGGCTAACGGTAGCCGGTTAGCCTGTTAGCTCAAAACAAGGCGGCTGCTTTCACTTGTCACTTGTGTTTGACTCAAGTTTTCTGTAGCCGCTTTGTGTAGCACGAGGGCTAATGTGGCTGAGCTGGATACGGGATAATGCTCTCATCATGTGATTGTGCTCGTGTCATCCTCTAAATTAGATCATCATAGACCGTGAGTACGTCTGACTGACTGGCTGACTGATCCATCTGAACAGACCTGGCGGCAGCATGAAGCTCTACAGCCTCAGCATCATCCACAAAGGAGCAACCAAAGCCAACCTCCTTAAAGCGGCCTACGACCTGTCCTCCTTCAGCTTCTTTCAGCGCTCCAGGTGCGTCTGACTGATGATCACCACACACACACAATGACTCACGTTTTTTCTTCTTTGGCTCATATGTTGTTATCTATTTACAGTGAAACTAGTGGCAGATCAGGTGTTTTTTGACTATGTGATTCAAATTCCCACCCCCAGTGACGCCATTGTTTTGGTTTTGGTTTGTCTAGTGTTCAGGAGTTCATGACCTTCACCAGTGCCTTGATTGTTGAACGAACTACACAAGGAAGCCGTGCCTCTGTCAAAGAACAAGGTAAAACTGAGCAGGTTCAGTTCTTAATTTCAGTAGAAGCTGACTTTACCCAGATTGACATGAATTTCAACGAATTAAACTGGAAATCTGGGTGGGGTCAGTCTAGCTTTTCTCATTTGAGGTAATGAAACATCACTCCAACTGAATAGTAAACAAGTTGCTCTTCCTCTCTGTGTTTCTTCCTCTCACATATACTGTGGCTGTAACAGTTTCACTATCTTTCGTTGCCTACTCTATTGGACAGATGACACTTAATGATGTATTTCAAAGGAAAGTAGGATGAAACTGTATTTTTCCTATTGTCATTTAACATAAGATTCAATTATGTTTGCCATTAGTCAAGGCAAATGTTTCCATCTCCCTCATATTGGTTCATATAATACAATCATGTCACTTAAGCGCTCAGCAATGGAATAGGCTGAATTATCAAAATGACATGAAGCTTGTGTTGAAGGGAAAGTGCAGCCAGTATGCAGTGAACTCTCCTGTACCGTGATGAAACCAGGAAGTGCAATCTCAAAATACGTGCTTTCTCTTTCTCTCAGAGTACCTGTGCCATGTGTATGTGAGAAATGACAACCTGGGAGCCGTGGTCATCGCAGATACGGAGTACCCACAGAGAGTCTGTTTCACATTGCTGGACAAGGTGGGTGCAGAAAGATGATGGATACATATATGTGAATAAAGATGCACATTTTTATGTCAAGTTCAGTATTGAGATCGAGGTCTGTTTTTCTCAGGTATTAGAGGACTTCTCCAAGCAGGTCGACAGTATAGACTGGCCCTCTGGTAATCCTGAAACCATAAACTACAAAGCCCTAGATGTCCACCTAGCCAAATACCAGGTCAGTGAGTAATCCGTTTTTATCAGAAAATACATCAAAGGAGAGCCATGATAACCTATGACTTGACTGTCATAGCAGTCTGAGAGCAATGCAGGTGTATGTGATGGATTGTTTTTTGTTTTTTTTCTCCCTCCAGAACCCCAGAGAAGCAGATGCAATGACCAAAGTGCAGGCAGAGCTGGACGAGACAAAGATCATTTTGGTAAAACCTCTCCCTTAGCTGGGACAACAACATTTCTATCACAAAGATAAAACAAAATGCACAATACACATTGAAGTAGATGCATTAGAAGATTTTCTAAATACTACTGAACTGATGAGAACGGAAAGCATTTTCCCAAGCATTTTCGCAACTACCACTAAATTGTTAACTCTACATGCCTTAAACATTATAGTAACATTTTCTAATTAAATCTTTGCACTGAACTCGACTTGATAAACAAATCTTTTATTTTCTGCAGCACAACACCATGGAGAGTTTGTTGGAAAGAGGAGAGAAACTTGATGATCTTGTGGCGAAGTCGGAGCACCTGGGAAACCAGTCCAAAGCCTTCTACAAGACTGTGAGTACCAACGGCTTGTCTTGCCAACACTGGACTGTAACTCCTCTCATTAACACTGCATAGAAAGACTGTTGGCCAGTGACTGATCAGACGCCTCACTGTGTTTGTGTGTGTGTGTTCATGTTAACCCCTGCAGGCACGGAAACAGAACTCATGCTGTGAAATCATGTGATGTCGCTGCCTCGTCCATCGCGGACACACCTGTCTCTGCCTTTCTGCTTGTCCTACATCTCCCATCATGCACCAGTCACCAGCTCTCAACACAAAGGACAGGACTGACACTGTCTAATCCGGCATCCAACCGGGTTGTGACTGATGGGGGCTGAAGGAGCGATGGGGTTTGGTCAGAGGAAGAAGTAACCTTTGAATTATTTTTAACCTTTCAAATGGTAATCATCTGTGCGGTGTTTCAATACCAGCTGAGGACATAATAGTGTGACGTTGTGTATTGGTGATGTGTTACCTTCAACAACCATTTAATGTTCTTCAGATTGAATCAAATCTTAATAGTTTGGTTTCTGATCTTATTTTTTGTTTTGTTTTGAAAGAGTATTAACCACGGTTGTGCTTCTGCTTCGAGGCAACTCTGACAATCTCACAGTCCGATCTTGTGAATTCTTACAGTGTGTCACTGTTGTGGTTCAGTTCTCTGAAACTCCCCAACTGTTTTTCTTGCTGGTATAATGTTCATGTCCACTAGAGGGCGATGTGTATTTACCATATTGTTCCATAGAGCCTCAGCGATGAGGTCAATTTAAAAACTAATGTCAGCCAAGACAGCTTAGCGGCTGCTTGGAGATGTGATATCAAAATCTCAAAGAATTTTACATAGATTTTCCTTTTGTTTAATTTTTTGTCTTTTTTTTAATATCTTTGCTATACTGGATTGAGTTACATGATTTCTTCTGATTATCTCATAGTGTTTAATGAAATCTTAAACATTCCCACGTTGGGTGATTGTGTGATTGTGTTATTGTGTGACGATGCATCTTAAAGCTGATGAGAGGTTGAAGATTAGATGTAAAATGTAGAGCGATGTTTCACCGTAGACGCAGCCTTATTGCAGTGTGGCTATAACTGTGTCCTGTGTCAAGCGTCATGTCACCTTCATGAGCAGGACAGGATCTGTAAGTTATTCTTTTAACCACGCACCGTAGCCATGCTTTTCACTCATGTAGCCAACACAACACTTAAAAACAGGTTTTTCGGGTTCGGTAGCTCGCTCGGACCTCCACGGTCCAGAGCAGGTCCGCACCTCACAAACCTGTGGTCACTGACACTTTTAACCATCTTGAGGCACTCTGGTCTCTTAGTTTGTGCTTGTCAAGGTTCCCTTGGCACGATTTAACAAACATATTGCATGACGTCACATATTCAGTGATATCACCTCCCAGTCTTATTTTAACACACTCCTCAGCTGACATCTTTTTCTTTTCTTTTCTTTTCTTTTCTTTTTTTTACCGTGAGCACTTTTTGCTTTGTGTTTAGTGCTGACTGGGTAGAAATTTCTGTCTTCAGGAACTGCTGATCAGTTTAAGATGACGAGATGCCTTTGGTTGTGTATTTTAAGATGTTTCTCTGCTCTTTCTGCCGTGCGCGAGTGTATGATTTGCTGATATACAACATCTGCAGGCTGCATTGATGTTGAGTGCCTGTGTGTGTGCGTGTGTGTGTGTGGTAATGTGTGCGTGAGATCAGAATTTGCTCTTTCTGCTTTTACAGTGTAAACATTTGTGCAATATCTCTGCAGACTGTTGTCTCTCTTTAAAGCAGAGAGAATAAATGGAAATCTTTCCCATAAAGAACAGTAATTGACGTTTGTATTATGGTTCTTCTTATGACTAACTCCCATGTGAAACTTGTCCAGGGTTGTTTCTGAGATATTTGTTTGATTTCTTTAAAGAAAAAAAATCTAGTTAATGTGCTGAATTTGAATCTGTCAAATTTCTGAAGTTATGCTGTAGCCATTTTGCAGGTCAGGCCTCACTGACCAGTGTGATAAACAGTCTGCATTAAACGTTTTCATCCAGATGTGGTCTGCAAATTTTAAGAGTTCAGTTAATAAACTTTTTTTTTCGACTGTATTAACAGTTTTGAAACACTTGTTGACTTCCGGTGTGACCTGTCTTTATTGTTTTTAGGTAATTAAGTTCTTCAGTGGCAGTGATGTGTTGCAGGACATCCTGTAAAAACAATGTTGATGTTAACTTGTTCTTTCTAGGAACAAGAAGTCAACAGTCCTATCTGTAATATCTTCATCTTCAATCAGCAAACATGGCTGTGTGGCCTCTCTGTAGGAAGGTCAGCTGAAAACCAAGTGCAGCCTTCTCTTGTTAGAGGAGATGTAGCTTAATATTCATACAATCAATAGGAAGAAGTCAAGTCAGTTTTATTTATATAGTAGAGGTTATTATTTCAAAGACCTTTGCAAATAGAGCTTTTCTTTGTGATGGTATTTATTTTCCCACCTAGAGCAAGCCCACAGGCCAACTGAAGCATGAATAAACTTCCGGCAGCAGAACCACACTCAGGGTGGGCGGCCCATCTGCCTCAACCGGTTGGGTTACAAAGAGAAAAGCGAAGAGAGCCAGCAGGTAACTGTGTGTGTTAAGGTGATACACGCTGCAAATAATTACAATTCAATATTTGTTTGGTTTTTGTTTGGTTTTTTTGATCACCATGGGGGGACTCTTGCCTGTGCTTGTGTAAAGTACGAGTCCTGAAGCAGCACCTGAACGTAGCACGGGAGGTGCGTCTGTGGGGCTCCGCGCGCAGCTCAGCCGAAGGTGAGAGGAAAACAGCATGAACTGATGAAGTTTGACCGCACAACCTCAGCACAGCAGCCATGTGGACGGAGGTGAACAACAAGAGCAAGAGTGTTTTTGACAACGGAAACAGCTCGAAGGTAAGAAAGAAACATGAAGTAGCCTACAAAGAGAGTTTGTGACGAGCAGCACCTTGATCCGAGGCTGAGTCTGCGTCGGGGTATTTCAACTAGGCTACTAACCGCTGTGCTTGTTTACAACCCCTGTGAGAAGTTGGATTTTAAAACAAGAAGGGTTTCTCAGCCCCTCAGCCACAGGGACAAGTTATTTCACCGCGGAAATGTTACTTACTTCCATTTTCTTATCTTTATGTCGGTTGCTGCCTTCAGCGCTTTGATTCTCCACATTGTTCGACTTCCTGCAGCAGCTTTCCTCTCCTGCTCTGTGCAGCATGTTACAGATCTGTCCTGCAACTGGTTTTCCTTCTTTATCTGTTTTAAACAAATGCAAACAGTGTCTTTTTCCACCTCTAGTTATTTTCTCGAGCTGCTACAGGTGTCTCCTGTTATGTCTGTGACCTCTGCTCCATATGTTTCACTCAAACCTCATTTGTTTTTGTTTTTTTGCTGCATTTTCAGATGGTTGACCCAGATCTCACACAGCAGCTTTTACACCATATCAATGGTAAGTTTTTTCCCCTTCCTTTGTTTTGATGTCACTGTTCAGTTTTTAGGTGGTGTCCTTTCATGCTTATAAGAAGCTGAAGCACATACTGTATGCACCTCAGTGTAATGGATATCAGAGACAAACGATGAGATTAGAGCGTCAGATAAACAGGGAAATCCACTGCAGGTGAATTCCTGTTAGGTCTGTGGAAGCTTTAATTGACTGATCAGTGCAACTTTTAATTCAGGGCAGAACAAGATAATTAACAATATTCAGTGTAAAAATAAAGTTGTGTAACAACTGTCTCTCTGACTGGGTCAAAACTGGAACAGTGGAAGTGTCCATATGAATGATATTTTGCTACACAGATCAAACATTTATTAAAATGTTATGAATTAGTTAACCAGAGATGGGATTGAAAAGAGGAACAGGAAAGGCCATGCACTGTTTATTCCTGAAATTGTTCACCGGAAATACAATAACAAACAGGCTCACTGATAAAAAGAAGGGGCCGTGCTGCACTGTAACACTGCACACAACTAAAATATACAGAAATGAATCCACAGTTTCCAGTTTCAGCAAACACTGGACATCATCTCATAAGTAAAGGTTCAAGAAAATATGAAGAAATGTGAAATTTGATCTGGAGAATAGAAGCTGCACCAAGAGTCACATATTGTCGGGGTGTTGAGGTATGATGAGGTGTTGATTTTAATATTCCTTCATTTAAAATCTATATACTTACCTTTTTCTGTGTGTCCAACACCTAAATGTAACTCCAGCTTCAGCTGCAGCTTCCCCCTGTCCTTCCTGCACAGAGGACTCTCTAACCAGGACCAGTGGGATCATCCCTGGTGAGCACCACTTTGATCTAAATCTGTAATAGATACCGCCTTGAGTCAACAGCTAACAAAAGAAAAGACCACCTATGTCACTCAAAGGTCGAGAGCCTCATATGAAATAATAGTGGGGGTTGAGTTACAGCACCAACAACCGGCCCAGCTTTTAAACATTTTCTCTGGCACTTCTTTTTGGAGTATGACGGCAAAGCAATAAAGATCTTGATGGCAATTTTGATTAAATTTCAAAGGGTTATTTACATTGGCTGAGAAAGACACCAAGACTTTCCAAATTTATGTTTGCCATGTTTTTGTAATACATATTAAAATACACAACACACACATCCCTGTTTCTCAGCTGGGTTTAATAAGTGTTTGCTGACTTACGATGTGTTTCGTTCTCACTATTTGAACCTTGAACTAGAGAACTTTTGCACTCTGGTGACATGTTCCCAAACAGAGACGACCAGGTGTCAAAATGTGTCATAAGAACAGTATATTATTACAGTGTACACTCTTTAACACAGGTGGCTTCGTTGTTGCCGCCTACTGCAATGCAACTCATTGCTGGTCAGGTTCAAACCCAGTGTTTTGCTTTTCAAATAAGTCTCAGTTCACCACACCCACACTATAAATTTGGAAAGGGCACTGAGACGACTCAGGCCTCACTATCATCAGCACTACTGTATAGTGACTCAAGGATCATAGTGTGATATGTGAGCGTGTGTGCATCATAGTGTAGTAGTGAAGATAGGAAAATAGGAGCACAGTGTTTTCTGAGGAGGAACTGGTTGATTCAGTTTGACAGAATGAAAAGCAGGTAAACAAATGATTTCTGCAGTGCTCCCTGCAGAAGATACAAAATAAAAAAGCACACATCAAGTTGTATGACATATGCAAATACATTTAATATGTAAGAAAATATGCTTTTTGTCCTTTTTAGGTGCAATAGCAGCCACAGTGTTCATCACCTTCTTACTCGCCCTTTACGCCATCCTCTGGAAGTGCATGGTGTCACCTCCGCAACGGTAAAGATCGAGCACAAGCCTTAACTTGATCTTCTTTTTTTTTCTTTTTGCCTGAGCTTCAATTTGATTCTGTTTACTCAGCGATCTTGCAAACTGTTTGTTCACCTACCCTTTAGTGTCACATGTCTGAACTTTGTATCCCAGCTCATCAAAGAAAGCAAATGACCTCACATGATCAGCACTTTCTCCACTTCACATTTAACCGCATTTATTTTTTATTGTACAGTAGTTGTAACGCCAGACATCCAACGTTTTGTGTTTCCCTTTCAGGAAGCACAGCAAGGTGAGGGTGAGATTACAACAGAATGACTCTGTGTGAGGACTAACGGCCTCCGGGTTGCGGAGCAGGTTGTTTTGGATCAGGATGTTTGGGATGGACTAACATCAGAGAAGACTTTGCTCCTGGTCAGAGAGACACACCAGAGTGACAATAGAGAAGAGCCTCCTCTCAACAGATCCAAACATCAAACCACTGGACTCAGCTGAGTGGATGTGTCACCTGTTTCTCCTCAGCTTTACTCTCAGCTGGAGGCTCCTTGATGATGTGAAACACTTTTTTTTTTTAGCAGGCCAGATTGAACTGCTCTTTTCCTGTGAACTCTGCACTACTGAGGGACAAGGCGGCTGAGGCCACAGCTCGCCACGCTGACCAATAGGCTGCATGTATTAGAGAGAGAGAGACACGTTTGTTTAGTTTAAGTGGATTTTTTGGCATGTTTCCTAGCTGCTTTATGAATGTCCTCCATTCTTACTGTGTTATTTCTTAATATTTTCTGAAGTACATTCTGGCACCGACCAGTGCCATTTACATCCATTATAAACTGCCTCTGTTTCTTGTAATACTTTTTTTAAAGGGACATAGAGTCTTTAGAGCTAAGTAACTGATTTTAATATTACTGTTTGATTTGTCCTTTTACTGTTTTATTTGTCCTTTGTTGTCAAATGTTTTTTTCATTTGCTCAGGATGGTGTAACTACTGACATAAACCAAGCTAAACTGACCTGTTGACTTAAACCAAGGTTTGTTATCTTTATATTTAGTAGATGTGAGTTTAAATAAATACCCAAGGATTTAGTCAGAATTTAGTGAAACCTCAAGTCAGACTTAATTGTTACTTTTCTGTTTGTTTTTCCATCATGGTGTATTTCTAACTTACATCAGGCGGTTAGACTCAGGAATCGAAGTATTTTTTCTACTTCTGGTGAAATTCCCTGAATGGATTTCTGCAGAAATTTGAAAGAAACTGAGCAGGAAAAAGATCAAGTTTCTCTATTAGAGTAACTGAGAAAAGCTGTTATGAATAATGAGCAGGGAATGTGGTTTGGTGGAAACTGGTTGAAGGAAATAATGCAGGATTTATCAGAGTAGAAATAGGTTCACTGACCGCTGATAAAAAAACAGCACAATCAGAGCTTTAATCAGACGCATGTGCATCCACACCGGTCAACATGTAGAGGGTAAATATATGAGTAGTTTTGATTGCACTGAAACCACTCAACAACAGAGGTGAGCAGCTGAGAAGACGAACATAATGAACCTGGATTTGTGCTGAGGCAGCAGAGTTATCAACTCATGCACCAAACCATCATGTCTCAACAGACGGTTAGCTGACAGTGGTGCGACGTTTTAAGGAATGTTTTCTTGGCACACTTAGTGTCTCTAATTATAGTCATGCATCTAAAGCTACAGCTAAACTGGTTTCATTAACATGGTAATGAGTTTAAGGAAACTTCTGGTGCTCTGATCTGAATGCGGTAGAGCACCTTCGAGGTGTGGTAGCCGATAAATCAGCAGAAATGATGTGAAGCAGTCATAAAAACATGGGTCAGAGCCTCCTGGAGACATGGATCACTGCCTAGAGCAAAACAAAGATCAAAACCCACTCTCGACTGTATTCTCTTGGATAAAAGCAGGAATAGAGTCCTAACAGGTGAGGTAACAGATTTCCTGCTGTAAACCTGTTTTGTGTGTTTCTTGAAGAACATGGAAAAACAATTACACGCCTCATAGACTCCCCCACATGCCTTTGAAATGACTGGCATAACTATTTGTCTGTCAACCGTATGATTTCCTCTGGCACGGAGAAACGCACAAGGAAACGTTGATAAAATAGATTTATTTATTATCACTTGCAACAAACGTCTGGCCCGGATCTGCATATTTGCTGGAGAGTGGAGTTGTAACAGAGGAGGAGAATATCAGCAGACATGGAGGAGGAGACTCCTGATATCACAGAGTGATCTGTCCCAACAGGCAGAGGGAGTTCAAGTGAAAGATTCCAGTATGTTTTGATATTTGAGTCAGACCCGTATCACAGTGATCATCAAACACTCCTCTTTAGGTGTCAGTCACTGACTGACTAACTGTCCACAACTGAATCAAAAGTTTCAACACTTCCCTTTTATTTTTCTACCTTTACATCAATGTGGTTGATTTTCTTTGTCTTATGATGTAACTTGTGCGTAAACACCACCTTCCTCCTACCTGGTAATTAAATATGTTTTTTTGGTTTTTAACACTGTTTTTTTGAAGATACTGATCTCTCTGTCACGCTCCTGTCCTCTCCTTCCGCCTTATACGTTCAGCCGCCTTATCAGCTGCAACATTTGCATCCTGCAGATAAACATTTTGAGCTGCTTCACACTTAAGCAAAAATCTTAACTGTGAGTTCCTCTTTGACATATAAAAACGCCTGCAGCTTCATTTTACGACTCCACTGCAGCAGAGAAAGCAAATGTGTTAAACGTATTTACATCGACAACACTCAGTTAACAAAGCATCTATTTACATGACCTACGTACGTAGAAGGTCTTGGTTTAGTCCTTGACTTCATTAAGTATTATTAGAGATGTAACCATATGCAACAATGTTTGGTTCCTGCAGACAATCAGTAAGTTCAAATCTTGGTGATGTGACTTCACTGTCAGTGACTTCTTGTGGCTCAGAGAAATCACCCACCAATGAGTAAAAGTAGCTACTGTTTTCGATGTATGTTATTTGCTGAGGGGCCAGTCCCTCGCTGGGGAGTGTGGCTGACTGCGGACAGTAGCCTTGGGGTGGTGCACAGGAGGCTGACGAGGATGGAGGACAGGACTGGGAATCAGGAAGAAGCGGTGCGTTCAGGGGTTCGGGATCTCTCAGTGCGGTTTCTTCAGTCTGAGCGGGGTTGTTGTTAAGCATCTCAATGTCACAGCTCATGCACTCCTCCACTTTGTGAGACTGCACCCTCTCACCGGCCTATACAATCATGAAGAGGGGATTAAAACATGTATGTAAATTAACGGATTTACATAGAGGCAGGATCTGTGAGCCTACTACTGCGTGGCATTGCCCTGATATTTGACTTATTCGTAACTACTCTCTTATGATTTATTTTAATAAATAAGTAATTAGCTGCCTGAGCACAAGGTTGATTGAAGTTATTTTCTGAATTTGTAGCATGTTGCTGTCTTTGTATGATCTTTCTTTGGTTGAGGTAAATTGAGCTCCCTGGGCCACTGTAGAAACAACAAGTGAAGTCTCTAGAATATGCTAGCAGTAAATTGTTTGAGTTATAATAGGCCTACATAATGATGCATCAAATAGTTTCATATTTCCATTTCATCTGAAAAAAGCAGAATGTTCTAAATGCGTCTTAAGTTAAGCAGTAGTTGCATAATTTGTCTGTGTCCATACCTCCATTACCAAGCTGTCTATTTCAAAGGGCTTGATGTTCATTTCAGCAGGATAGATAAATATTTCCTTCAACCCTCTGCTCAGCCTGGAGGAGAAACAAAACAAAGAAGATATGATAGACGAGAGAGAGGGAGACCATGAACTGTCTTCCACAGGGAACAATATTTAAACCTAAGATTGAATCATGAAGTCACTCACATCTTTCTCTGAGGCCACACGAGGACGGCACAGCCCAGCAGTAACAGGATGGGGGTCAGTATCTTGGCCAGGTAAACAGAGTCTAGTCGGAGGAAACAAAAGACGGAGTAAATGCAGTAAAATGGGCTTATTTGTTGAATTTATGTGTGATTTCTCTGGATGTTATGGCGCTCACAGTTGGTTTTGGTCCAGACGGTGATCATGCCTGGTTGTCCAGGCCCCGCCTTGGTGAGAGCGCTCACGTAGAATTTGTACTCATGATTTTCCTTCAGACCGTCTATGGTCTTGGACTTCCTCTGAGGTTCCTCCACCAACACATCTATATGTAAACAAGCTTACATTACGGCCTTTTATTGAGTGGCATTATGACTTTATGGTGATTCAAGAGTATGATATGATATATATGATATAATATTGTTTCACAACAGTCAGTCTCTCAGCACCAGTTGCATCTCTGCACCTACTTTCAATATGATCAGTATGATCCAGCATATTGGATCCCACCTCCTGTACTTCAATCAGGTAACCAGTGATGAAGGCCGGGTGAGACGGATCATACTCATCATAATGCCACTCCAGCGTCACAGATGAGGAAGTACTCTGGGCAGGTTCGACCAGATTAGGTCGTAGTTTGGGTTCTGGACAAACAGTATGGGTTGGAAGAAGGAAACAGAATTGAAGCGAAGGACTTCAAGCAAGAATTCAACTTTCTTCAGGTGTGCTCAAGTGATCATATTTTCTCTTATGAAAAAAGATTCTATGCTGACATTTCCATGTTGTCAAGATGCAATTTATGTATTATCAGATTTTTGTCTTGATAACAGAATTGTTGCCATTTTGACCATTTTTGAAATCTGCCTCGACAACTGCTGCCTGGCCGGTGACTACCTGAGTGAATGTGTGAAGCCACACATGAGGTCCCACTTCCAGCCAATTAGCTCAATGAGTTAGGAGCCGGTTCTTGATTAAAGGGATAGTTCAACATTTTGGCAAATTGGCCCATTGCCATAATCACTATAGTCGTTATATTCTGACTATCGTTCCGTCATTATCTCATGGCATGGTGGTTGTGCAGCTCACAACGTGTCCACAACAGCGCTTTTGAGTTGCTGGGTTGTGTATTTGATGAGTTTGATGAGGGAAACCAAGAAATTCCTTAGCCTCCATAGAATAGCCCTGAGCAGCCCGCTGCTCCGCTCCGCCGTACTGAAAATAGCTTACACTGACAATTAAAGGTAATGAACCTACTGCTATGACTATAGCGATTATGGCAATGGGCCAATTTGCCAAAATGTTGAACTATCCCTTTAAGGTTGTGAGTTCAAGCCTCAGCTAAAGCAGAATGGACATTGTAATATTGATGTTCTTGTTGTCTGCCTCTTGTTACTCCAAAATTGCCTGGCCCCAACCATTGCTGCAAAGCAGCTTTAATTTGCTTTTGAGGTTATCTGACAAACAGGAAAGACAGTATCAGGTTTTTAAACGACATTTAGATGATGTCCTCATCAGAGCCCTGGATGGAGACATCCTGTGTTGAAACCATTGCAGCCACACCTCATGACAAGTTTCCACCATCTCTCCTGCAGAAGCATCTGTCTGACCTTCCTGTCAGTTGATAAACATTATTTCATATGCATATTTTATCTGTTAGCAAAGACTACAGCTACCATCATAAACAGATATGGCTGTCAAATGTAGCTGACATAAGAGAATAATGCACGCTTTCTGGTTCAACACATTAACCAGTCACACTTACGAAGCTCTTGTGAGTATCCAGTCTGCACCATCAGCAGTGTGTGCACATTTTCCTTGCATCCATAGATATTAAATGTATACCGGCGACCTGCTTCGAAATCACCTATGAAATACAAGTTGTGCAACAGTGAATGCAACAAACCAGAAACACTGACCACTAAAGGAAAAACTAAATGAAAAAAGCTTTACCCGCAGGTAGGTATATTGCGTTGTTTCCCCCTTGGATCTTTTTCCATTGCAGAGTACATCCTTCATTTCCCTGAATGCACCACTCCACTGTGTAACCACAAGTAGCGAGCGAGTCCAGCTCAGGCCAGGACAGGTTGAAACCACCAGCTGGACTGCTGCTCAGCCGCCTCTCCACCAGGAGGGTCTCTGGACACAGATGCAAAATTAAACCCCTACAGTCAAGTATTTAGATCAAATATGCCGTCTTTGAATTAACAAAGCAAATTATTATATTTTAAAAAAAGAAAGAAAGAAAGAAAGAAAAGCTGTGGCCAGTACAGACAAACCAAAATGCCTTAACTTTTAAAATATAATGTCTATTTCCTCATGATACTGGCTTTAAATACATACATACAATATTTTTTTGTATTTTAATCATTTTCATCAGTCATTCGCATATTATAAAATTACTTTCTTTTCACTGTAATTGATGATGAATAAATGGTGCAAACCTGAGATACTTATCAATAGCAATATAACATTTTTTTGTATACAAACTTTGTTAGTGACAAATACTTAGTGACATCACATTATAGAAGAAGCGCTTACTGTAGGTGTTATAGAGTCTCAGCTGACTCCATGTGTTGCTCACCTCTATCATCACGCTTTGGGATGGTGATGTGAGCCGTAATGGAGGGGCAATGGGGGGTATGAAGGACAGCCTGGACAGTGAAGTTGCACTGTCCTGAATCGATGGACACCTCAACCTGGGTCTGGCCACGTTTTGTTTTCAGTTCCGTTTTGGCCGTTCCGTTTTGGCCGTCCTGCAACCACTGGACCGAGTAACCTTGGATAGCTTCAGTAGCTCCAGAGCCAGGAGCATTCTGGGAACAAAGGTGATATATATTCACTAAATTAAACCAAACAGTTTGTGCACCACTACTCTAAAACAGACAAGCTTCAAGTCTCACCAGCTGCCACAACAGAGTAACATTACGACCGTGGGTTTCAGGCATCTGTTTTAAACTCCTCCATATGTTCAAGGTCATAAATGGACCTGAGGAAAAGAAAACACATGGAAGTTATTCATCTGTGGCTCCGGCGGATCATTGAATACTGTGGACTTTGACCACAACCTCTGGACAACATACTATCCTGGCAATACACATTTTTGTATTTACAGGTTCTGAATGTTAAAGGCTTTGTCCACTGTCCCCACAGCCTGCCGTTGACAGAGCAGCGCACCCTGGCAGAGTAGGAGGTGTTGGGCAGCAGGTGTTGCAGTTTGACTTCGCAGGGACCACTGAGGCTGTTACAGCTCAGCTGTTACAAACACACAGACAGGGGGATGAAAAATGCACTAAGATAATGAATATCTGGGTTGAAAGCAGGTGAAACTGACCTCAGTGCTGCTGCCTGGGTTCACAGAGACCTGACAGATGAAGTTCAGCTGAGTCAAGTTCCCCGTGATGTTCCAGGACACAGTGGTGTCTGCCATCCCAGGGCTCACTCTGTCCCACTCCAAAACAGGAGCCACTAACAGCAACACACACACGAGCTCATATTAAATGAATTTACACATGTTGCATATGAATAAAAAACTGTATGATTAAACATCTGTATTGTGATGCTTGTGTGACCTCTGACCTCTGTCAGAGATATTGAAGCTGTGGCTTTCTGCCTCCTCTCCCAGCTGGTCCTTCACCACCAGTTTGATGTTGTATTGTTCCAAATAAGGGATGGCAGCAAAAGTACAAGACGATGCTGCACAGCTGATGGGAGCCTGATTTGAGTTCCTGTGTTTTCAACAGCAGAAAAAAAATGAATATGAGACAAGCTATATTGCATATGAGAATAGGAGTGTGAAGTGAACAGTCTGCTTTGATTCCATGTTTGAAACCTTGTTATTTACTTAAACAAAACAAATGTACTTTTGAGACAAAACTCCAAACCATGAGGCAGAGAAGCCATGTCCTCTAAATAAGTTGCTTTTTAACCGACACAGGCAAGTTCAGTCCCAAAACAAAGAACTAATCTTCCACACTCTTTCATGTTGTATAATCCTCATTGCTTGCATCTGAACATGTTTACAAAAACACTCCAATCTATGCCTGAAATTCTGCAGGTAAAGCTACAAATACATGCTGGATGTTTGGTAACGTGTGTTCTTACTCTATGTGAAGCGTGTGTGTTTGCTTGTTGTGATGATCTAGTTTTCGATATCTGCCTGGGTCCCAGGTACAGTTGACAGTTTTCAGGTTTGAGGTTTCACAGCTTAAGTTTCTGGGCTTCTGGGCAGGAACTACAGGCCATACATACAGAAATGAATACAGTAAGTATATACAGCGTATAAAAAAAAGAAACTCAATAATATAAACAAACTTACAGCTGACAAAGTTCCAGGCGTGGCTGGTCTCGCCCGTTGTGTCACTGCAACCGACCAACACAGCGTTGACGACTGATGCTGGGATGGTCAGGTTTTCTACAGTGATAGCTTTGACTCTTGTTCCAATGCTGATAAAAGGGACATTTCTGTTTTTGAACTGCATCTTCGTGATACTGACTCCTCTTGGGGGAACACAGCAGAACATGGCGCTGGTGCCCTCTCTCAGCACCCGGTCGTGCGGGAAAATCATCTCATCCTTTGCCTTTTCGACTGCAGGCCACAGAGCAGAGTAAGAGTGCAGCATACAAACAGTGGTGCTACTAAAAATAGCTCTATTCCCTTAAACTCCATGAACCCTTAAAATGAGATGGGAGATGTAAAAATCTGGATGTGCAGAAGTGTTTTGGAGAACCGACAAAGACTACATACAACAAAATGATACACATGTTGTAGTAAACATTGCATCAGAACAGAAAACGGGCGGGGGCCTCACTCTTGCTGAGAAATCAGCAATCTTCATCTAATGTCACAATCTTATCAGCAACACAGAGCACGCAACAAACTGTTATCTATAGATTTCCGGTTTGGCCCTAGACACGCATATTGATCACTGATGATAAGCATGGCATCATCTCACCATAAGGAGTTTTCCATTCGCTCCAGGGACTGGGGACTGACCGGTTGTAGAAATATCGTATCCTGACCGAGTGATCCACACACTCCAGAGGCAGTTCAGAAGTCCACGTCCATGTTTGATTGCGTGAATCTGAGGAGGGTGCACTGACATTTTTCTAGATCAACAAACACACAGCAAAACGGTGCATGAATTAAGAGATTGTATGGAGATCATCCATGACATCATCCATCATGGTGAACCCTATTAAAAGTAGGATAATCACTACCATAAAACTACTGGGGATGTAACTATGAAGAGCCTTTAAGCTGCATGAATTCCAGGCAAAAAAAAGATTCCTCAGTACTCACATTATAAATAATGGTGTGGTTTTCAGTACGGCTGATCTGGATCTCATTAATGTCACCCGCTAAACCACTGTGGTTTACCAGCCAGTTCACCACGAGGCTTTGCCTGGCAGTGTCAGCCTGCACATGACTGATGCTCGGTTTTGGAAGCTGCCAAACTGACACAGAATGCAACACGTTATATCTCTAAAATTACAGCGCATATTTAAGATTTACAATGGTAACTGAAATAATTTCTCACCGGCATCCAAGCAGCATCCACTGTGGTCTTCAGAAAAGCTCAGAAACAACCCGAGAAGGATCATCAAAGACGCTCTAAAACTTGTCATCTTCTCAGAAGAGAAATGAACAAAGTCAAACCAGAGTGAAGCGACTACTACGTCTCATGAGTCAATGATTAATGGCAGCCTGCCTGAAATTACCGCAAGTATTGTGCAAGTGTGACGTGGAAAACCCCAGAGAGGTACAGTATACAAACGGATGTTGCTGTTTTTGCACAAGGCAAAACATAAAAACAACAAAAAAATTCTGATGTATGCACAATAGTTTTATATACAGCACAATATTAATATGGCACATCACAGTTCTGATTACAGAGATTACAAGGGGAGACATATCAAACAAAATATTATTAATGTTGACAGTGCATGAAGCAATTTACACACAATAAATTATCAGAGAAAAAGAAGTTGACAGAAAAAAATACAGCCATTCTTTACAGAAATCAATTACAGTATCAGATAGCAAGATTTTTGGCACTTGAGTGAGAAAAATGTTTCTCTTCCAACATAGTGTGCATAGGTAGCCTTTCCATAAAACTATACATACATTTAATATCTATACAATAATGTCAGTATATTTATATGTCTTTTTTTAGATACTCACAATCCCTCATAAATATTATTAAAGATGTCATGGAGAAATAATAGCACTCTATACATAGTTTTCGGGAGGGAATTGGCTTTTCAGATATTTCCATCTGCTTTTAAGTGCTCACAGGAAAATAACATCTTGACTTCCATGCGGATTTCCCGGTGCTGTAGGTCCCAGTGTTTGCAACACAGAGGTACCTCTGCCATCAAACTAGTCCAACAGAGACTAAAAAGAATCATAGTAGAAGTAAAAACACAGCGAGTACAAGTAAAAAAAAAGCTGATCTACAAAGAGCTTGTTTGCAAAAGGCACAATGGTTTCATCACGCAGGAAGAGAATGATTAATGTCTGACATACGATGATAAAGGCACATAGAGTATGTCTGCAAATGCTTCCTCCCTGCAACTATTCCCTTACTTGATTATAGGGTTGTTGTTTTTTAAATGAACTCTTATCCATCTAATGCACACACTCACAAACACGTGTAAGCAACTGATATATCATCGTCGGTCCAGTTATGTGTCGGGGAGCTTGCACTTGAATGATGATTTTCAGAGATAAACGATGTTCTCCTCGCCTCCCTCCTCCCCGTTCTGTCCTTCGAGTGAGAGGTAAGCCTGCGGGGGGAGGAGGGGGGTAAGGGAGGGGGAACAGGAGTAGTCCTCGTAAAGTCCGTGACCTGTGACGTCTGACCTCCAGGGACCCAGGGGCCGTCTGTCCAGCTGTGGGCTGAAGTCTGCTGGAAGGAGAAAAAAAAAACATCACTGTTTGGTTTCTTTCTTCCAATCTTGTGTGACTTAATGTAGAGTGAGTATTCGTACTGTTGTTGGTCATCTGTGGCTGTGCGGTGACCCTGCTGCCGAACGGGCGCACGGAGTCGTTCAGAGGCCGAGGGCAGCCGTGGTTGTTGCCGTAGTTTGGGTAGGTCAAACCGCCCCCAGGCTGTTTGCTGTGCGCCTGGCTCAGCAGGGTGTTGAGGCTGTTGTAGAGGCTGGCGCTGAGGCCGTGGTTAGCGGTGTAGCCGGAGCCGTGCAGGAGGCCGTCGTGGTTCTTCATGGACGTGGAGAGCAGACACTGGTGCTGGTTGTTGTTGTTGGAGGTGGTGGTGGTGGTGGCGGGCTGGTGGGGGTGGTTGTGTCGGAGGGACGTGAGCAAAGCTGCCTCGTTTTCATAAACTGAACAGCTGCCATCCAGGCTGCCTGAGCGGCTGTGGCTGGACACCTGGGAGAAAGAAACAACAAAGCAGAAAGGACATGGTTCACTCATCAGTGTTTTTTATTTATTTATTTATTTTTAACTTTTGCTCCTTGTTTTCGTACCTTGTATCCATCCAGTGGTATTGTAACAGGCAGGCTGCTCTGGCGGTTGTGCCTCCAGCTCTGCAGCAGCCTCTGCTGGACTTCAATCTTCTCCTTCTCCCTCTCCACACTCCTCTGACCCTCCCTCAGCCTGTCCAGATTTTGCTGATACTCCAGCAGCTGGGCCTCCAGCTCCTCGCGCTCGCAGCGCAGACGCTCGGCCTCCAGGAGGCACTGCTGCTCTCTCTGCTCCAGCACAGTCTCCTGCACACTCTGTAAACACAAGTTACATACACAGATCAACTTATGATTGAGATTGAAGGCTTAATAAACAAACTTAAGCACCACTGGATTTTAGGTTTGCAGGGTTGAAAACATCTTGTTTGTCCCTGCAATATAAATAGCGACGAAATTTTGAAGCTTTCGAAAAACTGTTGTCCTTAGTTGAATGTTTTTGCATTCATCAGAATATACAGCATTCTGCATGGAAGTCAGTGACCAGGAGGTGAAATGACAAAGGAAGTGAATTTCACTGGATATCCCTATGCAGTAAGCATTAGTTATACTACAATGTACTATTTAGTTAAGGGTGTAGTACTTGAACTAGTGCATTTTACTGTTTACATTTCATTTGACAGCTTTGACTGAAATGTTATAGGAGGCAGATAAAAGACAAGTGAAAGAACATATACATACATATGTTCTTTCACTCACTGCCCCCTCCCTCTGGAACTCACTCCCCAAACCCATACGTATCCACACACTCCGCACCTCCCAACATTCAAGACCATGCTCAAACTCACCTTTTTAAATGAGCTTTTAATATATAATTTTGTGTTTGATACTGTTTTGTTGCTGTTTTTAATTTCATTTCATTCTGACTTTGCTCTATTTTATGATTTTTAAAGTGTAAAGTGTCTTTGAACATTTGTAAAAGCTCTTACAAATATAATGTATTATTATTATAGAACATCAGTGTACGGCTCACCTGTTGTTTCTCTCTGACCAGACACTCTTTGTCCCAGCGCTGCTGCTCCTGTTTCAGCTTCACATGCAGTTTCTGCACCTCCACCACCTCCTCTTTCTTCTTCTCTATACCCTTCTTCTCGACTTCCTCTTTCTTTTTCTCAATACTCTTCTGCTTCTCCTGCTCCTGGATGGAAAGCAGAAAAAACAGGGAACTGAATTGTAGTCTTCCTCAAACCCACTGATACACTGGTAAAGGTCTATGTGTAGTAAATATGTATATTTTGAATGTAATGTATATTCTGGGAGTGGTACCAGGCTGTTTTGGAGGGTGGTTAGGGTTCGGAGCTGAGGTTTTTCTCCCTCCTGGAGGAGAAGTTTCTGGACTTCATAGCAGCTGTCCTGGAGGGTCACGGCAGCCTGCAAACCACACAGAGAAAACAACTGATCAGACCAGGTTTCTTCCTGGAACATAAAGGTGTCAACATCTGTACAAATCCACATTTAAGTTCATTAAATCAACCCACTTAGGAAAACTACTTTTGGTTGGTTTAATGGGATTAGATTCTAGCCTTTTCTGACTGGAGTAGAAAATACTGTGATCATTCACTTAAATGCACAACCTACTGTTACATATGAAATCCTGAAGTTTTTTCTCACCTGCAGACTGTAGAGGAGCTGTGTCAGGCTCTGGACGCTCTCTGCTACCTACAGAACAATTTGTTGTTACAGGGGAACGGTAATGTATACTCATACATCAGCAAGAGTTGCTCGTAGGGAAGTACAGTGACCGAACCTTTAACAGCGTCCCTTTGGTGTCTCCCCTCCTCAGATCGACAGCAGAGCTCCATAACGCGCTATCCTGCCCTGTCAACTCGGTGTCTGATCCGAGAGAAGTGGAGCTCATACTGAGCGTGCTGAGGTAATCTGCTGTAGGAACAAAGAAAAGGAGATGGAGATTGAACTTTACGCAATGTGGCTGACAACACATCCATAAAGGTCAGATGGTATGTGACGTTCAGAATTACAGTGTATATCTGCGGCTCACGTTCAGAGGGAGACTCCTGGATGCTGCTGCCGTGACTGTTGTAGCTGCAGCACTCTGGTCCTCGGACGGGAGAGCTCTGAGTTTGCGCAGACAGGCCGTCGCGAGTCTGAAGAATGGTGATCAGGTTCTCTGCTGCAAAAGAATCAGTTATCTATTAAAACTATGAGTCAGAACCAACACAATAGACGACAAGACTACTCTCGAAAGTTGCAACTATTAGTCATTTGCTGCAATACTTTAGGCATGCCGATTAGTAATTTTGGTGGACTTTTCCCTGAAAATTACTTCTGGCTAATTGGCTGTGGGCAAGGTGGTTTAAGGAACTAGTATAATTATTTTAAAATGTGTGTTATACTGAAAAATATTGCGTAAAGGGGTCAGTCCTGTGTACGAGCTGTCATAGTGTTAGATTTATAGATCATATAACAGAAAATACAGATCAAAATAGATTTCCCCCCGCCCAAAAGATTTGTACTTCCAAGTCAGTGTGGAGATACAGATGAAGACCGAAAAGCGCCAAATGGTGCATTCATAAACACAGCATGACTCCATCACCACAGAGCCAAGCAGTCGCTCTCTCTCACCTTCTCTGAGTGCAGCTGTCAGCAGCGAGGAGGCCTGTCGTGGCGCCTCGCCGTCCGTATCTGGCTGCACCAGCAGGTGGCGATGTGGCACAGCTTCTGGCGAGTGGAGGGTTAACTCTGTAAGCTCAGCATACAAGTGTAACTTCTCCTCTAGGCTGCTGCAGATCCGCTGATCCTGACCCAACAGCGTCTCTACACAAAACATACACTGCAATTAAGATTTTTCGGTTGTTTATGGTTTATGTCATGAAATGATTTTTGATCTTTCACGGCCACACAAACTCTCCACAGTATCAACAAACGACATCTTGTCAAACATAAAATGTACATGCGGGCACACAAATATTTCCCTACCCTGCAACTTGTTGATCTTCTGAACCCGTGCTTCTGCAGCTCGTCTGACCTCCTCTGTCTCTGCACTTCGCTCTTCCTCCTCCTCTTCCTCAGGACAACTGCCAGGTGGACCAGTGGGTTAGATAATGAGTAACACGCACACACACGCTTGCACACATTGACCAGGAACACAGATACTGAGCAGCACAAACACACACCTCTCTACAGCTTGCCGTATGTGTCTCATCCACGCATTCCTCTCCTCTCTGGTGGTGGTGTGAACTTCATACATCTCCGGTCCCACCGAGGAGGCGGAGATAAGGAACATCCCTCTCTCCTCATTGGCTACTTCTCGAACTATGAGCTTCTGCAGAGGAATCACTGGAGGCTTTTGGTCCTGAAAGAGTGGTTAAAGCCCATAAAAATAGAGTTGATTGATGGGAGGGAAATGGGTGGACAGTGGGCCAAGGTGTCTGGGTTGAGGCTTACCACAGCAGCAAATATGAAACGTTGGTCTTTCTCTTGTAAGAAAACCAGCACATCTGTGAGCAGGAGCGCCAGAGTATCTGAATATGGGAGAAGAAAAACACATGTAGACTGGTTGCCTCAAAACAGAAAAAACAAAAACAGCAGCACAGATGACACCGTACGCACCTTTTAGACGTCCCGTGGCGGTCTTCCAGTAGACCAGACCTTTATACTGCAGGTACCTGTGCTTGCTGTGCAGGTCCTGTTTGCGGAACACCTTGCCGTTCTTGAGCTTGGCAAAGCTCTTGTTCTCCAGCCGGGCCAGCACTTCCTGCAGCTCTTGACACCTCTCGTACTTATTCACAGTCAGGTCCACGGCAGCGATGACGTCACGGATCTGAACCAGCGCACTCGACAAGTCAGAGTGCTCTTGACTTCGCTCTGTGAACAGGAGAGTAATAGAGGAGCGTTAAAGGCAAACATCCAATAAAACATAACAAGATGAGGTATAAAACTAGTACACAGCTGGACCATGTGGGGGCGTGAAGTGGTTTGGGGCTCAGGCTGTTCTTTCAGCCACCCAGCCACACTGGCCTTGCAGCTACTCAGGCGCTGGCGCAAAGTAGAGCTGTGCTTCCAATGAGACTTATCTCCATCAAGGCAAACAAACTGCAATCTGTCATTTTGACAGAGAAATGGCCACTGGTGAATCTTTGAGTCAGTCACAAGGCATTCAGCCGACCAATGGTGGAAATATGATCACTCAGTCAGGCAGTTGTTAGTGAATCACAGACATTTGTGAGTATAATGTTGGTCCCGCTGTTGCAATCCCACAAGTTTCACAAAGAAGCGTTTTGCACATGTCAGCCTTGCTTATAATATACTGATTGTATACAAATTATATTCTCCATTAACTGTTGATTCACACAAGTCTTAAAAGGGAAAACTTTACTTTACCACTTTATTTGTAGTTAATACAGTATCTGGTTGACTGGTAACAGAAGTTTTGCTAAGTATAGTAGGACTAACATGTGGCTGCGAAGGAATTTAAACAAACAGTTAATTTGCTATTTGTATTTCATAGTTCAATAATCTTAAGAGTAGAGCTGACTTACCCTGAGTGTATTGTAATATCCTCTCCAGCAGCACTGGATACTTGGTGATGCGCTGAGTGACCAGCAGGATGAATTCAGGGACTTCTCTCCGTCTGACCAGAGTGTTGTTGCTCTGTTGCTGTGAACAGAGGTAAAAGCCAAAATGAGAACATCATCTGTTCAATCAAGATGTTTTTCTCTAAAAAACATATTTATTAAAGGCACAAGCTCTCTGGGGGTCTTACCCTGACAAAATTTTGAAGTTTCTTGTTCTGTTGCTGCAGCTCTTTGAAGACATTGACGGCCTCAGTGTGGTGGCTGCAGAATTCACCGTACACCTGCTTCATCTTCTCAGCGTTTTCATCTGAAAACTGGGAGAAAAAAGACAGAGAGAGACCATCAGACGTCGATTATTGACTTTGTACCTGTGTCTTTACATGCACGGATGAATCTTCACCGACCTGCTGAAGCAGTATGTCTCCAATCTGATGGATGACATAATTTTGGGGGTTGTCAGGTTGGGTCGCGGCCTGTCGGCGCTCCTGCAGCGCTCCGAAGAGGTTCCTGTGGAAGAGCAGCAAGGGATCCAAGCACGGGAAGATCCGGGCCACGCAGTCCCAGTCCAGCTGCAGCTCCTCTATCATGCCCCTCCTGAACACCTCCGACATGACCGTCAGGGTTTGTATGTGGTGGAGCTCTGTCTGCATCAGCTCTGTGAGAGGTTGGGAGGGGTTTATGTTGGCTGGTGGCTGAAAAATGAACCTCAGTGGACAATTATCTGGTTCCATTAACTATCAGCACTTACAATAATCATAGAAATAAAGTATATAATTGGCAATACCCTTTTAAGAGAAGCAGATTTCAGTTGTTACATGCAAAAATAACTTCTTAATGACCACAAATGAGGAATGAGATGTGCATCATGTATCCTATCAGCGCAATCAAATGAAGTTCAACTTTATAAATGGGAAGTTTTAAATGAGCCGCGTCATGTTGAACAAAATCTAATCCTCTCACCATAAATAACATCCTGTCTTTTGACCGTGCGTCTGTCGTGTAGTCTGCAGAAATCTGGAGTGACCATCGAACTCCACGACTCTGCATCAAGACCCAGCAGATCGGCCGACAGGTCGCTCATCAGCGGTGCATCAACAGTGTCTGTGAGACGAAAACAAATCAGAAGCAATGAACAGTGTTCATTCTCAATCGCTGTCGCTTCTATAGCGATTCTCAAACGAAAGTGGAAACCAGTGAGGCTCCTTTCCTCACCCTGTGTTATGATTGGCGGCGGCTCGGTGGACGGGGGAGTTGTTGTGACCGGTGTTCCCTCATCAGACAATAAGCTGTTAGCACAAGCTGTTGCACTGCATTCTCCGTCCGCCCCCGCTGAGTCACTCAGCCGTCTGGAGAGAGACAAATCAAATTGGAGCTGGACATGAAATGTTTTGACAAAGACAAAGAGAGTATTTACATGTGGGTGTATAATGGTTTAAATTTTTTTTATTGATTCCAGCATTTGTAGTATTTATAGAAAATGAAAGTCCTTCATAGCAGCAGTGGTCAGACTGAACAAATCATAATATTTCTTTGTGGTGAAAGCCTAGTGGAGGCTCTGCTTTCGTACCTGCTGTCGATAGAGATGGAGAGGCTTTTGGTGAGAGGGGCGACTGTTTCTCTCTTCTCTCTGGTCGTTGTTGGCAGTGAGGAGGAGGAAGAGGTGGAAGAAGAAAAAATGGAGGAAGGAGGGTTGTCTTTCATGGAGTCTGAAGGGGAGATCAACAGAAGGAGGAAAGATCAGTCACACCATTGCAGCAGGAATTCAGACAAACTGTTTATAAAAACGGGCTATACAAATAAAATTGCCTTGCCTTGCCTTTTCACTATCGTACAAATAAATACTTTTCAAAACGACGTTTTGTGCTCAAGCGTTTTGTTTGAATCTGTGTTATTCAACAGTAACTGGGTTATCAAACTGTGCGGAGGCCTGCAGTTGATACGTGTCGTTGTGTAACCGTAACTGGGCGTACAGCCCACAGTTGTGACAATATGTTGTAGTAATTGAAGCTGACGGTGTTTGACCCTCACACTTTTGTCAGACATCAAACAGTGAAGACACAGAGTTCACATTAAGAAATGAAATGATCCTGTCACTGAAAGAGAAACACTCAGTGCTCATGCACAAACACGCGCGTGAACACAACACAGGCCAGATCCCCCACTGAGATGGATTAAAATGTAACTTTGTTTTACCAAGGAGAGAACAACAAGGAAGGGGGGGGGATCTGGGGGGAGAAATAGCTCACTTAATGCACTACAGGAGAAACAAGGGAGGACAGGTGGAAACCAAATGAATCAAAGACCAAGGGAGGACACTGTGGGAGAGGAGGGGAGGGGGGCACATGCACTGTAATTTCTGACTCACTCTGTGGGAGAGACAAAGTCTTGCTTTTCATTAGCAATGCATTCCTCTCCTGCAGCTTCTGGGGAAAGACATAATCATATTAACATCAGACAGATATGAATCACAGTTTGTGCTTTAAAGATGAAGTTGTTGTGGTGGTGAGACCCCCCCCCCCCAACACACTCTTATACTGTGATTGTTTCAACATAACTGCTGTACCTACCGCCCTCTATTTATATATACACACATATTGGCATACTGCCTTGAGACAGAATAGAGTGTGACAGGAAACACGAGGTCAGACAGAGGGAATGACCTGCGACAAAAACAGGATTTGAACTTGGCATGTTGCTGCTCCACGCAGCACCCGTCTCATGTCATTTCCCACAAGGCAACAGCAGTAGTAGTACTGTCATGACAGAATACAGAGCAATGATGTCTCCACATGTGGGACCCTGTTAGACACATGCAACCAGATGAGGTTGCATGTGTCTAACAGGGTCTGCCAGGAAAAGCAGCATTGCACACAGAAATAATGGAACTGTAAAGAGAAGACTGCGACCAAATAAACACAGATGTAATCCATGCATGTTTCAAAATATTCAAATAATTGGTTTTGCAAATATTTAACGAGGAAGGAAATGCACTTCATGTGTCTTTTGACCTCAAGTTGGGTGCAAATCACTGAATGTAAACATAACTTTTGTGTTTACCAGAAAACTCCTGTAATTCAAAATACAATATATGTCTTGTCACTGCATTTTGTCCCTTTGGTGAGGGAAATATTTCTTGCTTGATTGTTTTACTCATGAAATAATTTAAAAAGAAACCAAAGTATGTTAAAATGACATCATACTGTGTGTACTGTCCGTTTTAATCCATTGCAAGAAGAAAAACATATCATGAAAGGTACAGCAGTCCCACATGCACTGTCTGTCAGCAGCAGTGGTTATAATGTTTGTGCTTTAAGCTTTTCATTTAAATCATTCATCTCTCTTGTTCTAGATCAAGTGAGGTGTGTGATGTCGGTGGTTACCTTTCCACAGGCCACCACGGACTCCCGGCAGTTCTTATGGATGTTGAGGAAACAGTCTGCAGGCGAAGGCAAATCCCAGTTAATTTCATCAGTGAAGTGATAATAAACAAAATTACCACATCTCTGGATTCAATGTCCAGATGACTGTCAGACTGCTCTGCTCCTCTCCGTCCATTTTGAATTTGTGGGGAGGGGGAAGAAAGAAAGAAAAAAAAAACTGACTTCACGTGTTCTACAGTACCAAATGAAACATCAAGGCTGTACGTGCAAAGAGATTTACACAAAGCCTAAACAGTTGAGCCACCACAGCACATAAAACAACAGCACTGACAGCATGATACTCACTGGAGCACTGCAACAGCTCCTTCCCAGAAACAGACTTATCGCAGGCCACACAGAGAGTGGGACCAGATGGAGACACGGGAACAAACTGGTGTCCATTAGTGGCTCCTGACTTCTCCTTTCCCTCCTTCACCTCTTTGCCCTTCACCTGGAATACAAGTCATAATATATATTCAGATGGCATTTACTGGACTTGCAATATCATGTAAACCACCGAAGAAGAAGAAAGTGGGAGCAGCAGGCCGGAGAGAGACATCTTCTTGCTGAAACACACCTGTTAAAGTGGAGCGGGTTGAGATAGAGGGGCCTCTGAGTGAGCTCCTCTGTTTACTTTGTTAAGGCCCATGGGGACGGCTGCTGTTGTGGTGGGTATCCTTAGGGGGGAATTAGGGGGGGATTCCTCTGTGTACGTGTGTGTTTATTTTCTTATCAAACTTTACAAGGAAGTCTACGAGTGCATGTTTATTTTTTCGAGTGATCATGTGCATCGCGTGTCTGTCCGTGCGTACACGGAAACATGCTCTCGAACATATGCACACGTGTTTATAAGATCGAGGGTATACTATGGAATGTGTTTTGGTTCCTCATGCTGTGTGGAGGGGTTCTATGTATTATGTAAGAGGATATTTTCTCTGTGTCCCGTTGCTAAGACCTGAGGAGAGAGAATTTTCTCCGTTGCCAAATAAAGGCACAGTGAACATACAATGGCTCGCCAGCGCAGGAATTCTGACCTGGCTTGTCTGAGAGGTGGTAAACCTTTTACTGCGCTCCTCAGGAACGCCTTTCAGCTCGAACTTTTTGGACTTTCCACTACTATAGAGACGTAGGTGAAATCTTAACCTGCGGCGGGAATCACATTTTCCACTCTGTGGTGTCTCACCTTGGTCTTGTTGCGGGTGCTGGACATCCTGTTCTTGAGGAAGCTGAAGGTCCGGCTGACTTTATACTTCTCTGATTCGACCTTAGACGGGATTATGTATTTATCCCACTCCTCATCCTCGATCCTGTTTCAGTATAAAAACAGTCCAGTCAGCAGTCAGCAGCACACATCTCCTAGCTTCGGTTTGGCCTACAGAAGACCGCAGCATTCAAACCCAACATGCACACGCTTTATAAAACTAATCATTGCTTTTAATAGACTATGAGGAGTTGAATAATCAGGAACACTGGTGTCATGCTGGAGTGAAAGAATGTCCAGACAGTCTTCCAGGACCCCTGGTCTACAGATTATTACTCTTAACAACATGCTTGGCATGCTTGGAAGTCACTAAGGACCCTAGTGGATACTATTTATAGTATGACCTTGGCAAGATGCAATTAATAATGTGTCAACTATTTCTGACAACTTTTGCTAGTCACATCAGGCGTTCTAGGTGAAAAGGCAACAAAAGAACACAAAGAAACAAGACAAAGACATGCAGCATCACACCAAACTAAACAGTGACATGTCATTTAAAGTGTTAATTTTTTTCTGACGATTCTCAAAAGACCAACTACAGCTGCAAGGAACAGAAGTGGTTAATGGATGAGTTGGAGAATGACGGGGGGTTATGACGGGGTTAGAATGAGTTCAGCCACACATGCATGGCTGTGAGGTTGTTTTGGTGAAAACATACTCTTTGAGGAACTCTGTGAGGGTGAGGTGTTGGAGTGATGCGCTGCTGCTCTCTTCCTCTGCTGACTGGGCCCGCTTACGGAAACCCAAAACCCTGCATGGATATAACACACCTCAGACCAGGTTGTCGTTGTTGTTTTGGTTTTTTTCCAGCTCATCAGGAGACCCAAAGAAAAAGTCGACAAATATGTACGCCATCTGAAGTTAGAGTCTACAAACCATCACATGGTCTTTATGGGAAAGTAATGACGACAACAGGTTTTACATGGGAACAGTCACACGGCTAAACAGATTTTTATAAAGTATTAGCAAATGCTTAAAGGGATAGTTCAACATTTTGGCAAATTGGCCCATTTCCATAATCCCTATGGTTTTAGGAATAGGTTCGTTACCTTTATTTGTCGGTGCAAGCTATTTTTAGAAAGGTGGAGCAGAGTCGCAAGCTGCTCAGAGCTACGCTACGGAGGATCATGGGATTTCTTGGTTTCTCTCATCAAACTCATCAAATACACAATCCAACAACTCCAAAACCCTCTGATGGACAAGTTGTGACCTGCACATTCACCACGCTATGAGATAATAACAGAACGTTATGAGACAAAAGTTGTTCATTCATGCAAAACCGCTGATGCGCGTTCCTCTCAAGGGCAGTTTTTCAGCAGTCTCTGCATTTGCCTTGAAATTAAAGGTAACGAACCTACTGCTAAAACTATAGCCAGTTTGCCAAAATGTTGAACTATCCTTTTAAGGCAGGGGCAAAATCCCCATTGTGTTAACATTAGATGGACTAATATAAGATACAGTGGGGGAAACAAATGGTCAATGAGTCGGATCACTCTGGTGTTGTTAATATAATAACAACAATATGATCTATTAAAATACCAGTGATCTAACATGGTAATCTACTTGTGTGACATGATTGCCTAAAATGTTTCCACTGTTAGCAATGCATGGGTTATTAGCACACAAAATGCATTAGTGGATGATACATTTATGAGGCAGTGAGATGAAATAAACTGTAAAATGAACATGGATTGTGGCGATCATGAAATACGAGTGTTAAATCTGCAAAATCTGACACATGGAAGGATTTAAAAAGCAACTGGTGAGTCAGTACTTCTGTTAAAATCTATATCGAAAACACACACATGAACATGAAGCCACAGATGCTGTATCACTGATGTGGTCCAGGGGAGGGCTGGGTGATAGCGAGGTTTGATGTCCAGGAAAAGCCCAGAGTTTTGCTGTTTACTCAGGGTTATTTTGAGGTTGCAATCAGAGCATATTCTGGCCCCCGGCCTTGCAACAGGAAGTATGTCATATCCTGCACACACTTAGACCCCAACCACAGGTTTCACACTGGAGAGATACCCTCGCACACACACATATGCATACATACACACATGCAGGCTCATCTTGTAGCCATTGCTCAACACTGATGCCTAAAAAAGGGAGCAACATCTGAGAGCGACCCTGCACAGTTGAATGGGTTTTGCCTGAGCTCTTGAAATGACACACTGCTGGTTTTTACCTCTTTTCTCTGGGCGTCTCTGTCAGGCTGAACGCTCTCTGCTCTGTAATGTAGAGGAACAAGGACAGGAAAATGAGTAAGTCAGAAACGCAGGCATGAAGCTGAAGACATGATTACAGATCGTAGGTGAATCAACAGAGGGGGTTAAAAACCATCATCATCCTAAATCAAAATCAACTTTGCAACAAATACGGGAACTCTTCGAACCAGTCTGGATCCAGCTAGCCCCTACAGAGTAAAAGAACAAACAAGTTTTGCCTGGAAAAAACAGATGACAGTGAAGATGGAAAAAATAAAACCAAGAGGGAAACAAAAACCATGTACCCAAAAGGAAGCAAGAAGAAACAACTCTGCCGTCACACAATCTTTAAGAGTTACATAAAGAGGACATTTTTCCAAAGCCTGCGGACATCAAAACCTTGACGTTTCAGACCTCTATTTGTCAGTCATTAAAGAGTATTTTGGATGACTATTGTTTTATTACCAAGAAAAAAAAAGTCTTGGCACCGAGCTTTGGAGAAAGTCTGCTTTTGATCATCCAGCAATCCCAAATAATACTGAAAGTTATTTACTGAGACAGTGGTTTATGCATTGCACATCATGAGGGCCACAGTCCCCACCGAGAGCTGAATCGTACCACAGATACAGAGCTGCTGCACAATTTGATGAAAACCATCACTGTTTTGCAAAAAAATGTCCGATCAAAATAAATCTGTCTTTCACACCAAAATGTGCAGCCGAATGATTGGATTGCTCACTACACCAAGCAACGACTAATTCCACTGCTTTATTTCCATCTTGTGTAAATAAACTTCTGCATTACAGAGGTTCAAGAGAAGTTTAAATACACCAAACATGCCCTGATAATCATCAGTTTGTCCCATGGTGCACCAGAGAGAGCAAGAAGAAGAAACGCATTCACCGACCGGCCTCGTGTACTTACTAACTTGGTTGAGACGAGAGAGGGATTTAGAGAGAGATAAAGCTTGAAGTAGAGAACGGCCGCTGCTGCTCAACGCACCATCTACACAGGACAAAGCGTGGCCTTAGTGCCGCACACTCACTCCTTCACAGGAGTAATGGTGCTGCATCAAAGCCGATCGTAAACAGACATGTACTTCATAAAGGTTGAGTTGATTTATGACACCTGTCTGCTCTTCTGTTAGACATGTGGCACATGTGTCCATTCAGCTGGGCCCCTGGGAAACAGAAAGGTCACCGGGCCAAAGTTCACTCACCTTCTGCCAGGTCAGTGATGGCCGCGTCTCGGTTTAGCAGCGGCCGTGTCGGCTTCGCTTTGGGGGAGGAGTAGGAGTAGGAGCGCAGGCGAACCTCGGCCTCCTCCGGGTTCTGGGTGAGAAAACAAGTCAGAAGGAACAGATGAGAGCCGAGCACTGAGCAGTGGGCAGAAGTTCACCGGTTCAATCCTGTGAACAGGAAACGCGGAGAAAAGCAGGATACTGCAGAGATGACAGATCAATACGTCTGACCTTTTGTTCACATGATTGAGCTGTTGACAGTCTGGACTCCTGAACTGATGTTTGTCTATAAAGCAGCTTGTTTTCTGTTGTTGCATTTTACCTTCACTGCATTCTCAGTGTTTCATTGTGATTACCAAACACATTAAGTACAAACCACTGCAGCAAAAATATTTTAACTGAAAGTGGGACACGTCAGGTCTGTTCCCAAGTCATTTACAGAAGTAAGCAATCATAAAGAACAATCAAACACTTTTTAATCTCCATCCAGAGTGCAATATAGTCATAAAGTTTTATTTTACTGTTTGGAATAAAAAAAACATGGGAGAACCAGATTCTACAGCTGTTCTGTCTCGGTCCATATGTGATTTTACACGCATGGTAAAAAAATTGAGTGTGTACCTTTGTGGACTTCTGTGAGCTGCTGGAGTGTGTGCGGTTAAAGTCTGGTGACGTCTCGAAGGAGTCGCGCTCTTCTCCTGAGCTGGAGCGCAGGATGGACTGCTGCTTTACAGACGAGCAGGGGTAGGAATGTCCCAGTATGTCCTCTTCCCCGCTGTCACATTCAAGACTGGGACTAATCACGCATACATATGTACACACAGAGAGACAAACGCACGCACTTAGGTTTTGACCTTGCACAATATTCAGTGATGGCTTATCCTACGTTTGAACGATTGTATGCAACTGGGAATATGTGAGAAACCATCAAAAGTCTTTTAAATCACAATTGGCAGTCTGAATCTATGCTTTAATTAGGATTAAGACCATGAAGCCTATTAGCTGCCTCTGTCCTGATACTGATGATCCTGCAGCGCTGAGGAAACTGGAAGGAATGTTCTGCAACTCCAGCACACAAACAGCTCAATTGTGTCCCGGCTTCCTGTCACTTTCCGCACCTTCGCAGACTACAATCACTGCACCACACGTCAAAAGACGCTTTTTCAGAAATTCCAAACAGATGATACTTGGTTGGCTTCGTCATAGGAATTGTTTTTCATTTTTATCAACAAGAACACGCTGCCAGTTTCCAGACTGGTGCAGAAGTTTCACATCCAGCTGCACTGATTCTTATTGAATCACGTTGGCCTCAACGCAACTCCCGCTTTAACATAAAAAAAAACTCTAGCTGTGAGGCAGTCACATTAAAAAATTCCTTATCTAAATACAACAGACATTTACGAGCGTTTTTACATCTTTAATTCAAGAATCAACAGCAATAGCGTCCTACCTCAGGCCCCGGTTGGTTTCCGTCAAGCTGCATCCTCTGCGAGTCAAAGCAGGAGAAGCTGGCAGGCAAGACTGTGTCTGACGTCTCTGTGCTCCTTCGAACAAACGGAAGGCGGAAGCCAGGGGGGAGGAAGGAAAAGACGGAGAGGTAGCAAAGGGAGAGGGGGGAGAGGTCCGCGGGGATGGCTCCCTGTGGTTCTCCAGCCTGTGGCTTTGGGTTAGCCTCTCCGCAGCACGCGGCGAGGATGGGTGCCGGTTCTGGGTGAAGCTCCCTGAATCAGGGGAAGTTGTGGAGAAGGAATCCCAGCACTGGTTGCCAGCATGGGGTCCAGGACTCGCCTTCTCCTCCCCTGGCGAGCGGTATCTAATGTCAGCATCATCCACCTGGAACAAAAAGAAGAAAAGTGAGAAAATCGAAGGCGATGAGGAGGAACCCCGACGCTCACCTCGGACTGATTTGCTGCTCCTGTTATGGAACCAATGAGCCAAGACTTTTTTTTGACACTTTTTAAGACAGACTAATCTCAGCCCCACTCACCTGGTCCACCAGCATGGCGTTGGCGTACACTCGGTCTTTGCCGTGTATCATCGCTGACAGTCTGGCAGCCGCAGCCAGAGTCGGGGATGAAGCCTGACTCTCCCTTATGGACTGGCTTTTCTCTGTAGCGAACGAAGGAGCCACATAGAGAGAGAGAGAGAAAGACAGACAGAGAGAGAGAAAGAGAGAGGGGGGGATTTTTCAATATTACATTTGGTTTCCACAGCAACACCCAATAACTCCTCACAAACACAGGAAGTGACATAGACATCCTGGGCAGTTGCATATCATTGTTCTGGACCAAGAGCCTCTATATGAGTGTGTGTGTGTCTGTCTGAATGGCGCTTTGCACACACACGCGAATGGGCGTGCACTGAGTTGTGAGTGGGCATCTGTAGGCATGTTTTTTTCCCTCCACCCCTGCCTTCAATATAGCATGTGAGTGGAAATAACTCCCGGTGAGCACACAGTAGCATTGACAGGAACCCTCCCAACACAGTGGAGTCACTGTGAGCAGTCGCCTGGTTTTGCTGTTAAACAGGAGAAAACACTCCTGCTCTCAAAACACACACAGTTCCCTCTGGGATATTGCTCTGCACAAAACACAGTTTCTCCACAACACAATTTCTTAGAAAGTATTTCGGGGCTGAAAGTTATTAACCAGAGCGTTCACTACAACCAGCCTTTGATGAGACACTCTTGCAGCACAGTAAAGCATTGTGTCAGTTTATTTACACAAAGTAGAGAAACCTGGGAAAATAAAGAGTTAACCAAAGTGAGGAGTAATATAATAAAACCTCAAGTCAGCAAAAATAGAAATTGAATATGCATTACCCTCGACGTCTGACTTGAAACTCAAGTTTTGAGATCATATGATATGATGGAAAGCAGCAGAGCAGCAACTAATTGGTCCTTCAGGTGTGATTCTTTGCCCCATGCTGCTTCGAAGGTCAAAAATTCAACTGTGAAACTCGTTAACTTGCTTAAATGCTCATCAGAAATATACATTTTGAACGTCTATATGTCAAAGACAACTGGACCAGCTCCATCTGCTCATGAAAAGTTTCAAAAGTAGCAGTTTTTCGGCAAGCAGTCTCTGCGTTTGGCTCGAAAACAATTTACCGGTAGTCTTGTAACGTTCTGTTATTATCTCATAGCGTGGTGAATGTGCAGGTCACGACTTGTCCACGCGAGCGTTTTGGAGTTGTTGGATTGTGTATGTAATCCCAATAGCCTCTGTAGCGTAGCTCTGAGCAGCTCGCAGCTCTGCTCGGCTGTTCTAAAAACAGCTTGCACCGACAATTAAAGGTAACAAAACCTGCTCCTGTGACTATTAGGGATTATGGCAATTTGCCAAAATGTTGGACTATCCCTTTAAGTCTTAAACACAGGGGTGTTTGTGACAAGGTGACCACTGCGTGATTAAAACCACAGCTTGGACCGTTTGTTTATGTGAAGTTCCAGATGTGCAGTAGCTTCCAGTGGGTGCTGGAGCTCATAATATTGTTTCTGTTCAACTTGGTCTGATTTCAGCATCACAGCCCGTGGAGTCACACGGGAAAGGCCTGAATTTGTATAGTTGTTACTGCTACTAGTCGACCATCAGAGTACACATCTCCTTTTTTTTGCAAACCAATCATGAAATGATACAATCCAGTCAAGAAAGCACTGGAAATGGTTAGGTTGTCAAAGTCCAGTTATACCTGGCCTATCCACTATCAGGACTAAGAAAACATTCTCACCACATTATAACAAACTCATAAATCCTCTAACCTGTACTCTGTGCTCCAGTGAAGCCTCTCATGATTAAGAGATTTCATGTTCTGCCACTGAGAAACCAGGGACATTTAAATCACATAAACGATGATGGCAACAGTGCACTGATCACACTAACCAGAGGAGGCAGCCTCATTAGTTCAGTTATATTATCATCTTCCCATAATGACAGTCCCACCACGCAGGGTCAAACATGCCTGCAAATTATGCCAGTGGTGCATAAAACATGTCTTTGTGTCACTGCTGCTTCCATTTAACACTTCAAGCAGCAGCAATTACAAGATTGAATATTCTTTATAAACAAATCCACGGTTTCTGAGCTGCCAGCGAGACAAAATATGAAAAGTCCAGCATTTGTATCAGAGAATAAATCAGACCAACAATTGGCTGAGCTTCCTGTAGGCGGTGAGAGCCATAAATCTGAGAGGCAGCAGGGAGTCAAGCAGACATTGATGAGGAAAACAGATGATTCCTGCTCCATCCACATCAAATGTAAAGGAATAAACCAAAATTCAAACACCGCAGGATATAAAGAGACCACTCCACATCAACTCTGAAGTGTCTCTCATCATCATGCATGCTTTGTTTAAGTCACCACAGCCTGAAATGAGCAGAGAGTAGGAAAAATCCAGTCTTACAACCTGTTTTGTTACTAAAAACTCTTCCAGCAGAAAGCATTACGCTGGGTCCTGAGTTCAGATCCATAAAACTTGCACAAAGGCATATTAGAGCTTCCATTATGTATCGCAGGATTAGTTTTAATCTTACATCAAATCCAAAGAAAGGGTCAGATGCTGGATGTGGGTCAAACCGCTGTTTGAAAGCAGATACTGTTTCACATAAACCCACTTCAGAAACTTGACAGACGGGCCTAATAGTTCAAGTTCTGGGCCAGGTCCAAAGCCGCAGCTGGCTGCAACGGGGCCCGATCATTCACACACCTCTGACCCATAAACGCCGCCTCAGTGAACATTACTGTCAGGCACTGCGATCTGTGTTTAACATTAGTTAACTGAGGGAATAACAGAGAGGCAGGGAGTTCATATTACTAACAAGTTGATGCCGGACAAAATCCATTTTTCGTCCGTCGAGGCTGTCTTTGTTGCTGAGACAGAGAGTGCCGTCTGCAGGTTGCCATTTCAAAGAGGGTTTTAAGGAATGCGGAGCCGTGTGTGGGGCTATTTGTACAAGATTTTTTTCGCTCATAGAAAGTATATTTGGAGTGATGTGATATTCAAAGCATGTCCCTGAGCGAGAGCCAACCCTATACAGTAGCGCTGCCTGGAGCAGCAGCGCAGAGAAAGAGAAGAGAGCTGGAGCTTTACAGAGGCCCAGACAAAGACAGCAGTCACTGCCAGGTTTCCAGAACAGGGCAGTTAAACACAGAGAATGACCCTTCAACCCATGCACACCCCTGGGAGAGAGAGATCGAGGAAGGCAGGATGGGAAGGAGGGAGGCAGGGCGGTCACAAGGGCTCTTTCTCAAGGTTGAAGCTCTATGGCAAAACAAAAAAGTTAAAGATAAGCACAGAATCATGACTGTCAAATGTGTAAACACCTCCGCTTGTTTATTATGGTTATAAAAGGATTATTTACACATGCTCTACCTCTTTTAATGATGTAATTCATGCTTTAACCTCGCACCAAACAACTGTCATTTTGGAGAGACCTGGGAGGAATTAGGAGCGGAGTGAAATAATAAGCTGAGTCTAAAAATAATCAGCATGGAGGGTGTTATTAACAGAGAGAGGTCATTATTTGACTATGGTGTTTATGGAGGGCCGTTTAAATCATTAAAGCTATTGTTTACCAGAATCCACAAACCCACTCTGAGTTATGACACCTGCAGTCAAACAGCCCTCGGGTCCAAGCATCACATCGCGATCTCCCACCGTGTTTACATTGCAGTGCGTCACACGGTCCGAGGGATCCGGGAAGAGGTAAACCCAGAGCGAACAAGCGATCAATCCTCGGAGTGAAGAAATAAACTTGTGGCACTCGTGCGCACCTGAAATCACATTTCACTTGAGCTGCAGGTGCATTGTTAAAGACTCGAGCTGTTCTTGCTTCAGATTTCGACTTCTTCTTCTTCTTCTTCCTCCGAAAAAAGAAAACCTTCTAAATTTACTTTAATTCGTGGGGACGTTGGAGGAAAAAAAAAAAGTTTATACAGTGCTGCTGTTTCTCCTCTTCAGCTGGACAGCACAGACAGGCAGTGTGTATAAAAAATTTGCCGATGTCAATCACAATTAAGAAGCAATAACAGGGATAATCTTGCAGAGGTTTATGGTGAAAGATGAGGAAAAGACCACTGGAGTTGAGCCATGACACAGACATGGCAGTAACTTGATCTCACGCTGTGTCTGTCTCTCTCTCGCTCTTCATTCCCAACATACACAGCCCCTTTTGCACACAAGCAATGAACTGTTTAACCATTCTGGTTTAATTTTGGACTATTTTAAGCACGCACTGTAGCTCGCCCATGACTAATCACGAAGCAACAGATTTATAAACCAGGATTAAGCACTGGGATTAACTTTATTTTGGTTCAAACTTCAATGACACCTGATCAAAAACGGACAATGTTCATCAACTGCAGGTGTCCGAGCCTGCACTGTACATGACAATAACCACTGACCCTGTCCCTTCTGTACCTCATGGACACCAGCAGTCACATGAGGCCACAACTCCTCCATTCATGCAAACAACAGTGTCGCCTGAGGATGTCGAAAGCCCCCCCTCACCCACCCCTCTCCCCAAAAGGCACTCAGTCGGCCTCGAGTGGACATCTGACATTCCCCAACATACTGTCAGATATCAGGTTACATCACTGGCAAACATGCAGTTATCTCACTCTGATTGACTTGCAGTGGAGGCCTGTGAGTAAGACTGTGTAATGGGAGCAGTCTAATTTTAACTTTATTGTTCCACGGTGAACAGTGAGACGTGTCTGCCAGGAGGGCAGTTTGCATTAAAGTCCTCCATTTGCCATCTGTAACATGATGTAGCTATATGTGGTCACAGAGAGCAGCTTTCTGTCTCTCCCCTCTCTCCCTCTCTCAAATGAATCCACATGCACCAGGACTCTGCCAAGGACTCCAGAAATCAACATGTCAGAAACACATATTTCTGCCTGCGAGCTAGAGAAGTGGTGCAGTCAGTATTTATGGGAACTCATAAAACAAACTGTCAATGAGGCTGGATATAAAGATAGATTTACGCATCTATTCATCAGCTGCTCTGTTACCTTTTTTTCCTGTCTTCCTGCGCATCCTCATCTTGGGGAACGAAGGCCAGGAGTAGTTGAAAGGAGAGTCCGAATCCGAATCCATGATCTGCCCTTTGTCAAAGAAAATCTTCATCCAAAACGGCCCGAGGCGTTTTAATAAATAAATGAGCAGCAGTGTCTTAGTTTACATCCATTTCCCCATGGCTGAACAGACGGCCGACTAGCTCCAGCGCTCGCTCTGCTTTTTTCCAGAGCCCCGCTGTAGACACTCTGACACTTCAGGAGTGAGCCAGCATGTTCCCCTCTGTCTCCCCCGACCACCCCTCCCCCTAAAAATCCTCCCCTTCCCCCTTCACAGCTCTGAAACAACTGTCCGACGGAGCCCGGGGACCGAACCCTTCTGCCTTCTCCCTCTGACTCCTCTTTCCGTCTCTGTCCCCCCCCCCTTGTCTCTCTGGGCTGCTGCTCTTCTCAAACCCGTGTGCCAACCTCTGGGTCTCGTTATCTCAGTCACAAAACTACAACACGCACTATGAAGGGAGAGAGAGAGAGAGATCAGCACACGCTGGCGGGAGAAGAGAGAGAGAGAGAGAAGGGGGGGCGGTATTGACGGCTGGAAAGAGTGAGTGAAGGAGGGAAAGAAACAGAGACAAAGTCAAACATAGGAGTGACTTCAGAACCTACAGTGAAGACAAACATGAGGGCAGACAGCTTAGTGGAGGTGAGTCTCAGACACATTAACCCTGTGAGTTCATGATTATCTCAGAGGCTGCGGAGACGCACACTCCACGCTCGAGATGCAAAACCATTCACTCCGAACATGCTCCGATGCTGCCACGTCTGAGGAGAGTCCTTCCCGATCGCTCCACTCTCTCTGTGTGTGTGTCTTTCTCTATATTTTAGCATGTCAAAGCCAAGCTGAGGGGGGAAAAGGGGGTTTGGAGTGTGTGTTGGAGGGAATAGGGGGGGGAGCAGACTGCCAGGTCAGCAGCCTCACCATGGAGACAGCAGTGAGAGCCGCTGCTGTTTTCTCCCTCCATGCTGTTTTTTCCCCCCCATTTCCCTCCTCCTGCCAACTTGCAGGAGTACAGTGCTCCATTCGCAACAGCAAAAGAATACAAGTAAGTTTGGCGAGAGGTGGTAAAAAAAAGCGAGAGAATGGGATAGTGAAGGGGTTTTAAGAGACAAATCAGACAAAGGCGCTCTGGACAGAGGCCAAATGTGGGCTTATGAATGCACATAAATGAAGGAATGCGATAAAAACAAGACAGAAAAGGTGGATGAGAAGAGTTTTGTAGGCAGAAGACGGGAATAGATGCACTGCAGCTATAGAAAGTAGACTCTGTGTGTGTGTGTGTTTGTGTGTGCATGCGTGCATGGGAATAGTGGTGGAGGGTGTTGGCACTGTACTAGTGAACATTAATGATGCCTTTGTGGGGTCTGTGTGAGGTTTTAGTCCGTTTTTCCGCTCTCCAATTAGATCCCTCAGCCGGGGTCTGAGACTCTTGTTAGCGTTCCCGGTGCTGCGCTCATCGTCTGTTCTCACACTGCCAAACTATCCATATCATAAATCCCCTTTTTCTCTTTTCCCCTCCCATCCACCCCACAAGACTCACACACACACACGCACACTCACACACAAGTACAGCATTCGCACAATCCTCCACTCTCCTCTCCCTGGGGATCTGAACGGGCTGCTGGAAAACTGCATTCACCAAAGCCCTGGCAACCCCCATTCATCCACAAACACCCCCTTTTTTTTCACTTCCCTATACCCCCTTGCCCCCTTCAGAGCGCTCTTCCCTACTGCATTCTCCCTCTCAGACACACAAGTGCACACAGACATACACACACATACACAACAACCTCCTTCCTTTCTTCAGCTGTGGAGTGCAGAGCTCCCAGGATGAAGTGGCCTTTACTGTTTGTTCACTAAACTCACATTAAAATGCTGACCTGGGAGGATGGGACAGGGAGCATGGGTGCATAAGTCTGTGTGTGTAGGTATTCGGGTGCAAGTGTGTGTTTTGGGTGGGGTATTTGAATATTGGGGGCATTAGAAGGGCAGCGGTGGGGGAGAAGGGAGGGAAGTGTTAGGGTGGAAAATGAAAAGAATAAGACTAACCTTTTCTCTTAAAGGTTCAGAACGTCTAAACCCATCATTATATCAGTATTATAGCGTAAACCTGCTTTGGCGATATTCCATTTACCGACAATCCTGCCAGTGAAGTTACGGTAATTTAAAATGGAGAAAGGAAAAGAGCTGACATCAAGAAGACAGGGAGGGGGGGACATGACAGCTACATTCAAAATTCCTCATCCCTTGCTGAAACTCTGGCTATAGAAGTTGTGTCTGTCTATTTGATGACGCATTAGCGCAAGAAAGCAGCCACATCGCTTGTGATAAAAACAGACTGGAATCGCAATATATGCTTCGCTTCTTCGCCCGTCAGTCACTCGTTATGCAAGACGGCTTCGGAATGTCTAATGAGGAAAGGGTCAAAAAGGAGCTGTAATCCCAGAAGAATGGCATGTATAAAATCTGAGTCAGTTTGAGTTTGTACGCTTTTTTTTTTCTTTCAAAAAAAAGAACAATTCATTCAACTTGAAAGTGACTCGAAGGGAAACTTGGAGAAAACAATTTTCAAGTGAGTAATGTTATTCGTCTGAACCACAAAAAGTCTTTGAGAGGATCGAACGAGGTCACCAGCAGCCAGGCTTCAGTGACTACACAGAAAATGTGAAAATACACACTCACACACACACACACACATATGCACGCAAAGGACAAAATGGCTTGACCATATACCATGGAAAACAACACCAGCCACAGGAAGTTAAGATTGCAGATGTCCAGTGCCAAGTGTTATAAAGCCTGCAGCCTCAGCTTGTAACCACAGCATTCTTACACTGAGGCATCAGTCTGCTGTGCAGCAATACAGGCCAATTATTAACCCACAGGATGTTCCCACTCTCAAATCCTTCCCCTCCCATCCAGAAGCAGATCACACTGAAGCCACCTTCGGCCACCTAGTACGGATTCATTCCTGCTCCCTTCGTCACCGATGGCCGGAACGGAGTGACTCAGGGCCAATGTTCTCTACGTGTTGCATTAATATGATTCTTTCACGGTGCCACAGTCACTATAAACACTGTAACAGTAGTGACAGCACTCCAAAAACTCGAGAGAGCAAGTGAAAGGGAGGGGGGGGTGCATGACGAGTCTGTGGGCTGAAATGTGATCCCACAGTCCGTGGGGATGGTAGACAGCAGCCATAATCGAGGATTAGAGCTGAGTTCCAAGCTCTGTTCAGGAAAGGAAATGTTTCCTGCAGTTGGACTCACTTAATGATTGGAAGCTACTTGGATAACTTCCTATGAATATAGCACCACCTAAAACAACAATGATCGGTTTCAGCGAGAACAGAACGTGATCTACAGCTGAGGCACCGCAAGCTCTAAAATTAAAACCGACGTCTATAAACGGGCTTCTGGGTAAAGGAACCGAGCTTATGAAGAAAAAGTTTAAAAATAAAATCTTTACCGGGGTCAGACGGTGATGGATCGTCCTCTTCGTCCTCCTCGTTCAAGCAAAACATCAGCGGCTCGTCGTAGTCCTGCGTGGAACAAAACACAACAGGTCTCTGAGTACAAAAAGGCAAGTGTTTCGGCGGGTGCATAGGTGTGTCACTGAGAAAGATTAATTAGCTAACCATCTGCATCACATAAAACAGGTCCTATTGGTTAACCAGAGTCATGTGCACACGCCACACGTCTCAGAAAAACATGAAACACCACACTTGACCGCGCACAAAGTCAGCTATTCAGTGGCGCGTGCAAGGTGCCAACTCCAACACCTTAACAATGAGAGTGAAACAATGTGGAGCATTGAGGGGGCAGCAAGCGCCTTGTTCTCGAGCCATGACCGCCGTTTGCCACTGGGGAACGCAGATGTTCATGGAGATTGAATTGAGCTTTGAGGGATTTAAAATTTGAAATAAGATATAGAAGTTTTTCTTTTTTTTTTTGGCGTAACACCTGTTGTAACAAAAATACACACAGGCGAAATTCATCTGAAATGTTTGGGAATGACGGGAAACTTATTCCCATCTTGGCAGGTCAAGCTGTTTGGGCTCGTTGTACGGGAATTTACAAATAGTGAAATATAATCTGGTAATATTTCAGTCTACGGCTCTGCATGCATGTTGTGAGTTACAATGAGAAAAACTATTAACGGCCCTTGTATCAAATACGCACATTTTCTTCCACAGCAGAGTTTCCTCCATTGATATCAGGATACAGAGCTGGAAAAAAAAGAGAGAAAATATATTCAGACATACAGCAACCATTAAAACTTCAAAAGAGGAGACTCAAGTGAGGGCAGATGTGTGTCAGTTTTTTAACAATACCATGTCAAGTTTTAGTTTTGTTTTCTTTTCATAACCTGGGGGGATCTTTACCGTGTGGCCTTGATCTCCTTCCTTTTTCTCTTAACTACCATGTGCATCCCAGATCAAAGGACACAGTGTATGATCACTTACCAGAAACAAAACTGCGACACACAGAAATGAGTCTGCAGGTGGTTTGATGTTCGGTATGGGGTCATATAAAAATATAAAGGAAGGAAAAGTCGGAGAGCTAAGTGGAGGCAAACCCATAAAGGATATATAGGTTGGGAGAGGAAATCAGAGACAAGAAAAAAAAAAAAGTATGACAGGAAGAATATAAAAAGGCCAAGAGAGGAAACGATTTTATGTATAAAAAGCAACAACCTTTATCTGTCAAAAGTCTTTTTATGGCTCAGCGTGTGTGATGCCCAGAGGATGAATCCTAATGACTTTACTGATCTGCTAACTTTTCCTCTAGCACCACCAGCAGGTCAAAGATTTATCTGGTGAAATCTCATCTGGCACAAAAAGTTGTTGTTCATGATAACCACACAATGTCTCCTTCTGAATGATTCTCATAACACTCTGGCCATCTTCTCCTGATTAATCATACGGCTCCGTAATCAGGTCAAAACTTTAATTGTGTGACACTTTGATTTACGGTTCACCAAAAAACCTGCAAAATTACTTTCTCAGCCACAGTCAGACTCATATTTAGTTACTGTATTTTGTGCTAATGTTAATTTGCTGAAGCAAGATTAGATTTTTTTTTGTATTACTTCCATTTTTGAAAACTTTCAAAATTGAAATAGGAAAACGTTTGCTGATTTATAAATGATTTCAACAAGTCATTCTTGGTCGATTAATGAACTAATCTGTCAACATGCACGTTTGCTGTTCTCTGTATGTTTCCACAGACTTGCAGTACCTATAAACTCCCAGAGGAGGGCAACCAATTCCTTTTAGTCTTGTGGCCATACAGCATCTAACTTCGTTAAACGCTAGAACAAACACACTGGTGGGGCACCGAGGATAAAGTCAAGCAACAAATATCAGACCTCAAAGGAAAACATGGGAATCCAAGCAAATGATGTGGGTCTGCTCTAAAATTTAATGGCTTCTTCTCTGGCTCTCGGCCCCAAGTTCGGTGCAAATTGCTTCAGTACTTTTTGTCTAACAAATAAACAGCCACGGGTGAAAACACAACCTCCTCGCAGCCCGTTGCAACATTAAAGAGAAGAGCTAAAGACTGGATGGCTTTAATTTAACCAGGGCTCCCAGATCCCACCAAGCAGTTAGAAGTTGTTGTTATACCGTTCTCTGCAGGATCGTCCACCAGTTCTTCCTTCCCTAAGATGGTCTCCACCCGTTCCCTCCTCAGTGCTTTGACCTGATGGAGAATAGATCAGAAGGTAATGGCTGTAAGAAGATACGTGATATAAACTGCACATTGTCTGATTTTGAATCAAAGTTTATTAAATGACACTTGGCTTCATTTTAACAGTACTTTCAGATAAATCAGTTGCAGCAAAACTTGTCTCTGTTTTGGCACAAGGTCAGCAATTAGTGATTTAAAGTCCATGGAAATTCAGGTTTATTCCAACATTTGATTTTAATCTTTAATGTTCTTACTTAAAATCTTTAGTTTATAAGATATTTCTCTTTAGAAACACCACGCAGCTCTCCTGATGCTCGCTCACCTCTCTGAGGAAGTCCTCATCTCTGAGCCGGTCTCTGAGGAGCAGGATGTCTGCGTGCCGGCTTTCCTCCGAGCTCCACCTCAGGTTTTGTCGGACGGTCAGAGTCAAGTTCCCCGTGTCGTGACAGTACCTCAGCAACCGGGACCGGTCTGCCCACACCTGGGACAGACCTGCAGGAGGCGTGGCTAGGGGGTTGGGTGGGCTGCGGCACAATCATTAAACGTGCGATCAGAAAACACTTTCTGTTTTTGAAGTGCTGTCATTCAGTGCATGTGACAGTGACATGTGAGGTTTTTGTAAGAAACATAAATAGGCCTATAAAACTGTGCTAAAGATTTATGGATCCAGACTGAGTCCAAAAGATAGAGCACAAACAAATTCCTCAGTTTGACAGGTAACAGGTGGTTAGCATTTTATGTGTTCGTAAAATGTACTTCAACTAGTGTATTTACAGTATCTGAGAATCTAAAGAATGTGGATTATCTGGGCTAATGGCTGACTTAAAACCACATTGTTTTTACTTTTGGAAACTTTTGCCTTGCTGCTGGGAGAGGGAAAGTTCTGTCTTCCTTCTGTCTTTAATGCTGCAGCAGAACAGTGACTAATTTGTCAGTGCCTCTCCCTGCAGTGCTCTGCTGGAGCTTATGATCTTACTGTGTGAGCAGCTCCAGGAGTTCAGTGTTGCCCACTGTCTGTGCCAGCTGCATCGGCGTGATTCCCTCTTCGTTTGGCAGGCTGATAGCCATCAACCCCCCTGGCTGGCAAAGCAGCAGCTCCGCGAGCCGACACAGGCCCCATCGCACTGCCAGGTGGAGGGGAGACTCCCTGGGGCTGTGCTCTGGAGGGCGAGGGGAGGGATATAAAAACATAAATAATATCTGCAGAGATTAAAAGTACGTAGGGGGAGCTAATACAAGAGTGGGAGAGGGAGGAGAGATTAACAACACGAAGCAGAAAAAGCGGCAGAATCTGAGAAAAACTGAAAAATGAAACGCCGGCATGCTCATCTTCATAACCACCGCCACATTATAATTAACCTAGATGTCAATGATTGAAAGCACTGGATCCCTCTGCTCCACTGACCCACTTTAAGGTAATAAAAGCCTCTCTGAACAAAGTGGTGACAGCTTCTTATTTCTGTGTCTGCCACTCAACGCAGGTCCAACGAGATCTGTATCCAGGTAACTGGCCTGCGTGAAATCAGACAGGAACTTGTGAGGCTTGGAGACGTACAGCTGTATCTGAAGAGGTAGCAGCATGAATTCACAATAATGGTAAAATATTAATAGTAATCTCTTAAAATTCTTTTAGATGTGGTATTGTTAAACACTGAAATATACTGAACATAGACACTGAATAATAACAGCGATTCACGGCTGTAAAGGCGACTGCAGATATAGTAACATGAATGACAACAAACTGCATCGCCGTGTCGCCATTTAAAGATGTGTCTGAGGCCACGTTCAGGAGGGAGTATGAGTTCAGGCAAACACTGTCTGACTTGACTGCACATCACTCACTACAGCTGCACAAATGTAACAAGAGACACAAATCACATTAACAAACCCAGATGTTATAATCTACAGAGACTGGAGGAGTTTTAATACTTAATGACACTGCAAACTAAAGCAACGTAGACAGCCTGATCAAAAATGAATCATTCATCACAATTTATATCTTATTTGCTAATCAGAAGGATGCCATTTTACATGATTAGTGTAATCTAAGTATAAACTGAAAGTACTTAATTTAAACAACCACTTCTGTCCGACCGACCCTAGTCCTATAGCGTAGAAAGAGCTAAGAAACATCAAGATGTTCCATGACTGAAGCCCTTTTCACCCACACATCAATAGATGGTTCAAAACTGGTGCTAGAAATACTTCAATTGACTTTTCTGTTGAAATTGAGGTTACCTTCTAGTAGACAAACAGAAAGGAGCTGGGGAGAGCAATCTTAAATTTACTTCACAGACTCCACTTCTATTTGTCCAAAGGATGTTCTGTATCCAGAAACCCAACAGGGGTGCAGGTCTTGTGAAGCTATAAAGGCAGATTTCGCAAGGTGACACTTTTGCCAAGAAGAAGATTTTAATGCTGAACTTCTAAGAGCTGCTCTCGGTCCAGAGAGGACATAATAACTCTAAGCTCTTGGTGCAGTCTCCTGGTGTTGTGAGAGTTATGAGTTTTTTCCAGTGCCTTAAAAATGCATAACCCACTGTGAAGACATGGCGACTCTGAGAGGAAAGTTGGGGGTTGATAATTCAGTTGCGTACAGCATCAGCGACAGTGATGTCAGAAGCAGTGTTATCGAATTAACCGCAGACATTTACAGGGCGACGCTGCGATGAAACAGACTGCCATAACCGTATTAACGCTAAATCTAGTTTGTTATTTATGTAGGTGGCCCCTACTGTACACAAACACTCATACAAACAGACGGTGGCATCTAGCGTACATGGTGGTCAGCACACACACGCGCATACAGGCAGCATACACACACACACACACTCAGCTTCCGATTTATTGTGCTCTGCCTAGGGCTACTTCCAGATGGGAAGGCTCTATTAACCACATTACATGCTGCTTAATTGGCTTTGATGAATTCGACAGGAGCACATATGTGACCGTGTTCTCTTCCGACTTCAGCCTTGTGAGCATGGAAAATAGGAACGATGGCGGAGAAAGTACAAGGAGGGTGGATAGAAGCCGGGTTGAAGAGTTCATTTTCCCTGGATAACACTGGCTCCAAAGTTTCCAGCATAACACAGACACCTTTTCTCTGCTCTGAATGAAGATGTAAATGATAAAAGTCTGTTTTTACAGCGAGACGATTTCTCCCTATGAAACCTTTCTCAAGTCTCGATATGAACTGTAATGTTCTATTTATTCATCCATGTATTTTTCAATCTCTTTCTCTTATCTATTTAATGTTTTAAACATTATAGGATTCCACTGATGTTACATAATAAAATCCAAATGAAAAATGATTACGAGCAACACATCTGTGCAGGAATGCCGCTCAGCAGGATAAGATAATCCCGTTCTCACCGTCTCCACTGTGGCTCCCCAGGACATTCCAGCTTCGGGGGATATCCAGGTTGGCCATGGCCAGGGCCACGCGACGATCCATAGCCCAGCGAGAGCTCTCCTGGCCCAGGTTGAAGAGGCTCCTCAGCTCCTTGTGATCCGTGGAGCTCAGGCAATGTCCATGGATCACCAGGTGTTCTGCAAGGTCCTGAGAATAAAGCAATAATGCACAATCTGTGACAGATGCTGCACGATGACAAAATGGAGAATTTAATCACTTGTGGTTCACTAATAAGTTTGCACCATTGTCATTGTCTTGTGCGCAATGTGTAGGTAGGATCGTATTTGTGTGACTTTCTTACCTGAGCATCATCTTGGACGTATTCCAGTGAAGCCCCGCCCACCCAGGTGAGGGGTGTGGTTTCAGAGCACAGGTAGGCCTGGACAGAAACCATCTCAGCCAGGTTATGTCCTAAGGAAAGCCACAGCACATTCACTTAGCTCACTTCCCGGATTTATATCTTCTTATCTAAAAATGTTACGTAACATTATGTAACCATATAGGAATCTTCCTTTCTATTATAAGCCTCTGCCTGCCACGGCCTTCTCAACAAAATACAGCAGAGAAAATGTCCAATGTGATTGAAAACAAGTGTCTGTTTCAAACTGTAATAAAATGAACCCCAACAGATCTATCTAGAAACAATAAAGCACAGTCTATGGATGCTCTGGTGAGTGGGCATAATTTTAATTACACACTTTTTCTTAAATTTCATTAAGGCACATTTTTCTTTTTTGATGGAGAAGGAGACCTGGTTTTAATAGTGTCTCTCTCCACCTGTAGAGTGCACTCAACCCTGCAGGGCTGCCTGCTGTCTGCCTACACAGAGGCTCTGTAATGTTGACATACTGTTTATGGTGCTGTTTCCCTCCTGACAGGAAGCTGATAAGATTCTGTGTCCTTCCAGACCTCAACCCACAGACTGTGTATGTATGTGTGTGCATGTGTTTGTGTGTGTGCGTGAAGATTCAAATCATGATATATCACTTATTGGACCACAACCGACAGCAGTGGAAAACCTGGGATGTTCAGTGTAACTTCTGAGGACACATTTTTCCATAGATTCTTCCTTTTGGTGGTCAAGCATAGCAAATTATGACAAAATAAATGACAATATGCATGTAATAAAATAAAAAAAAGTGATAGAGCACACATCATACAGACATACACATGCACATACCAGGCACTATAAAGCAGAGCATGACATCACTCTGAGCCTTGGTGACATGGACCAGTGTGGATCCCTCCAAAACGATGTAGATCTCCACATCCTCTGGCACCGAGTCTAAACCCTCCAGTAATGCAAACACCTTGGCCTGGCCCTGAGATAAAGAGAGGTGATGGAGATTGAGAGGGGGAAAATGAAGAAGAAAGATGCTAGAGAGCAAAAAAATATTTTTTTTTTCCTAAAGATAAGGGCTCATTTAAGAATAAGGCTCTATTCTGGTGCCATGTTCTACATTTCTGTGAAGTACACCAAATCCCCTGAGAGCATTCCTCTCGAGGGTACAATAAAACATTCCCCCTCAATAAAAGCAGGAATGTCTTAGTGTCTATTGCAAAGACCTGCCCTGATCCCAACAGGCCAGAACACTTTAGACTCCAGATCTGAGGCAGAAGAAAGTGTAAAACCGATGTGACTGTAAAGATACCGCTATGATTGATGATACCCTTCAAAAAAAAAAACAACCTCTGTGCAGGCCAGATGTGGGTGTGGCAGCATCATGTCTATAAATATGTCTGTAAATCCTCACTTAGGAAGATCAGGTTGAATTGTTCTATGATCTCTATCAGATCAATACCTGAATTTGAAACCAGCAGTACCCATTTTTTTTAATTTTTTTTCTGACCTCCTAGTACTCAAATAGCTGTATTCATACAGACGTTTGCCTAATTTTAATATCAATATAGGTAAAAAGGTCATTATTCAATCCTTGTTATGAGTAGAAATCCTATGAGCTACTCGGTCCCAACCGGTATGGATTTTGGGGGCCAGTGTCGATATTTGGAGAAAAAAATACTGATTATGCAGTTAATTGGCCAATTACATTTTTACCCTTTTCAACTAAATAAATAAATAAATAATAATTTAAAACAAATAGCTGCTTTTGATCCCACATGTTACAAAAATATACATTCTAAACAATGAAGTCATAGTGACATTAGTGGATTAAAGATTAATCAGAGTGGCACAATGTTTTTTGCTGAGGAGAGAAGGATGGAGCAATAATGAAACTGTTACGTTATTCATTGACTTCAGGCTGCAATTTCGCTGAGCACGAACATTGGCATCTATTTACCAACTTTAGGCTGATTAACGATTATTCTCTAATGGCTGTAGTCGGTAATGGAACAATTATGGCAATGTTTTGTTGATAAAGGTGTTCAGAGGTAAAAGCCCAAACAAAAATCACATAATTTTATATTTTTGATAATATATTTATTGTGATGCTGCTAAGATGTGAAAACTGTTGCTAAACCTAATTCTGTTGAATAGAAATATGCAATAAAAGTCTCTCTCTCTCATGGAAAATTTTATTTAAAAATCACTTTAATTGGGACTCATATCGCAATATCTGCCAAAATATACTTTTTTGCATTTCATTCAGTCCTAGTTAATTATTTTTAAATACAACAAAACTCATCAAGTATACACAAACCGACAACTGTTGAGGGTGGACTTTAACTTGCACCTGGCAATAAAATAATCAGTTGATTTCAATGAGATCCACTCCTTGTTAGGATATTGTACCTTTTCATAACAGAAAATTCAACTTTTAAAAGCAGCATTAATTTCTTTTTGTCTCTTGAGCACATGGATTTCAGTTTCCACCCGCAGAATAAAAACATCTTCCAGGGCCACCAGCCTGCTTTTTAGAGTCACCAAGAACCGAAAAGATATTAAAATTGTCCACCTACAGAGCAGCCACCAGACACTTTCTGTGTGGGTTGTTCTGGGAAACATATCAAACCTCTGAGAGAGAAGTGGAGGAGACAGGTTGCATGAAAGAAGGTACAGCAAAAATGTAAAGTACACGCCAGCTTAACTTGAAATGCAACGAGCGTACCAGATTAGTGTTGGATGGTATTGGAGTCATAGAGTGCTGGTGGGGGTTTCTTTTTTGAAGCAGTCTGTGTGTTTCTTAAGAAAGTCTATCTATTAGCCTTGCATCACTTCAACAGCTGACCTGATTTCTCACACAATACCACTGACAGGCTTTTCTCTTTACTTCTCTCTGTGTCTCAGATAGAGACGCTGTGAATAATCCTGCCTCCATGTCTCTCCGTCTCGCTTAATCCTTCCTTCAGGTTCACTCACTCATTTCTTTCTCCCTGGCTGTTTATTATTTGACTAAAAAAGAAAATTGGGTTTACCACAAATTCTATAATATCTGCACAGCTCATCCTGTGCCCTCATTAAGACTCCTCACCTCTGTAGTGATCGACCAGATGCCGACCACTAATGACGCTGTGGCCACTAGATGAAACACTGGGTGTGAATCACAGTGGTGGACTATCAAGACGTGGAAGAATTGATCAAAACAAGACTTTGAATCTAAAAAAACAGTGTTCTGGTCAAACTACAGGCAACTGTTGTTCACCTTGGCACAGATGTCCATAAACGCACCTCAGGATCTGCACACACTGTGTAGTTTAATGGAATATCTATGGATTTGTCAAGCATTTTAGTGCACAGGCTGAACCCTTACGGCTTTGGTGATCTTGTGTCATGTAAAAGCCATCATCAGCAGGTCAGACTTTTTAACTGCAGGGCTCCAGACTAACTTTTTTAATAGGAGGACAGTGGCCCATAACATAAAATTTTGCGCAAGCAGAAAATTTAGGGGTGCAAACCGTAAATTGAGTTGAAAAGCAAATATTCACATTTCTCTCATTATTCACCTTTTCATTCATCATCCTCAGACATTGGCCCACCACTTATAATGAAAGATTCCAAATTCTTTGAGTCCCCTCCTTCCATGTTTCACCAGTGTTAAAATAAAAATAGCAAATTTACAAATAGATTTTAAATATTACTTTTTATCGTCTTAAATTTTAGGGGCAAAATGGTCCTATTCAGGAGACGTCTGGAGCCCAACTACATTGTACAATATCGAAACATCTGCTAGAAATTCGTGGTTGCCACACCAGATGATATCCCTTAATTTACTGGGGGAGCAGTTTGATATGTGGTTTAAAGTGAAAGATCACAATCCACAACAGAAAGATGATTTACAATAACTGGCAACATCTCTGCACCACAATGTATTTAAATGTGTCCAATATAATGGCTACTTCTGATAATTAAAATGTATGACATTCCCATTAAACTTAGCTGAACAATACATTTAGTGCCAGTCATCAAATGTTTGCGTGCTCACAGACTAAGATGACGACCAGCTTCTGGCCTGACACATTTGTTAGCATGGCTGTGAAACCCAGGTTAACTCTGAAAATTTTACAAGCCATCATCTGCTTTTAAAACTTAAGTGCAACTACTCCATAACTGTATTCATTCATTCATTTGTGGGCCTCTGTGGAGAAAGCACAGGTGCTCAGCAGGTGCTTCGCTGCTTGAAAAGGCTCCAATGACGCGTCCACAATAAAAGTTTGGTAACCCTCCAGTGACCTTGAGTCAAAGCAAAACAACATTAAAAACATGTCACACTCAGGTGGAGTGAATACAAAACGGGCAGTGTATTCCTCCTTTGATCTTCAGAAAAGCATTAGTACAATGTTAATGTTTGCGTACATTGTTAGGTCCCAAACTGAAACCAATAGAACAATGTTTGACGGCTGAAGTCCTGCCCTGCCTTGTTTGACCTCCAAACATGACCAGACACATCACAAATCAAACCGATGGCAAATACAAATTCTTTTCCAACTAAAATTCAAATAACAAAACATTGCGGATGATTGAAGGGTTACTGATTTGCTAGTTACATACACGAGTGCCATGCTACCATTGTCAGTGTTGTGCTGATGGATAAGGTCATGTTTTTCATTAGAAACTATGATTCAGTGCTCAAATAATTCTTTGGCAAAACTAAGAAACTTTCCATTCAAAGCCCAATAAAGTCGCTGTTTGATCATTGCGGAAAACATTAGTCTCCCGTCATCGTGGCGCACTCATCGACCCCAGTGTCAATTCTTGAAGTTGTACATACAGCAACTATGTTCATTAACTGAAACTACATGTACTATGTTGATACACTGGTAACTCTTCAGATATTGAATGTATTTTATCCTTCTGATGCATTTTTATTGAATACAATGGTTTGACCATGAAAGCAAAAATTTCTGCCGCACAGACTGTTGGTTTTTATAAAGCAGGCTGCTGATCTCTCAATGCATGCCAAACCCAATTTGCAGAGATTTTGCAGAGGCAAAACTAACTCTGGAGATTAACTGGAGAAGCTGCTCTCAAACCCGACTGGATACTGGATAGTGCATACTCACATACAGAGGCACTTTCCTCCTGCTCAGCTCCATCTGCACAGCAACTGCAGGCAAAGACCTTAAACAGAAATATATGAGAGACAGACATTAAAAAAAAGAAGGAGAAGGAGAGGAAAGAAAAGAAAAGCTCATACTCGGTGTAAGAGAAAGAAAAGAAAGAGAAAGTAAATGATCTCTTTGGAATGACCTGGTTTCAGCATCGATTGGTCATAAAAATACGATCTCAACTTCATCAAAGTCACAAGTACAGAAAAACGCAATGTACTAACCTGTGTTTGTGCATTTATTAAAACAGGGAAGAGGAACAAGAGCTTCAAGTATCAGTTTCGAAGGAATATTGAAACCGCTCTTCTTTATTCCTGTGTTCCTCAGTTGTCTGGTGTTAACAGCTCTGAGTTAAGGACTGGGCTCTGACTGGGCCACTGCAACAGAGGGATTGTGTTTGTTTGAAGTTTTTTTTTTTTCTGTGGTAGATTTACTTTGATGCTTAGAGTCATTGTTCTGCTACATCCACCAACTTCTATTAAGCATCTGCAGGTGGGACAGCCACCCTGACAATATCCTGCAAAACACCTTGATAAGCTTGGAGAATTTGTTTTTCCCCCTCAATGTTGGTGAGCTGTCCAAGCCCAGAGGCACTAAAGCAGGCCAAGATCATGATGCTCCCGCTATAGCACTTCACTTTACCTTTGGGATGATGTTTTCTTATTGGTTTGGCAGAGACCTTTTCGCACCATGCATAGGACTACATCAATCTCAGTTTAGGCATGCATGTGATTTGTTATTGTTTTGGAGAGCAGCAGCTTTCTGGTGCCATGGACCCAATGCTCCATGTTACCTGTAAGTAGCTGTTACTCTTTGTTATTCTACAGTCATCCTTCCTGCCTCTGCCTCCAAGAGTAGCCACAGAACTGTATGCTGATGACTTATATCTCTTTCAACTTTATGCAAATCAATAAATCTTCAACGGCATCTGAGATCCCTTTTTGCAAAGCATGGCTGACATCAGCAGATGGTTCTTGTAAATTAATGTCCTCTTTTCTTTCTTCCTTTCATAGCTGCAGCTACTTGCACCTCTAATCTTGTTCCATTGATTGGACTTCAGGTTTGATCTAAATCAAAGGGTTCACATACTTTTTCCAGGGATCAGTGTGATTGTTTTGAATGTTTAATATGGGCAAAAACCAAAACAAGTTAAGATCTGAGAGTAAGACAAATAGATAGCTCCAAAGGGCTCACTTAACTTTTTCTTACCACTGTATGGAACCGCTCATTACTCCTTTGGTTATTTTGGTTATTCTGCCTGCTACCCTGATCCTTAAGAGATTATCAAACCTTATCTGAGCCAAGCAGAGTCAAAGGTCCTCCGATGAGACAGGATAATCCTTTGATCCCAAGTATGTGAATAATGATTTTAATGAAGAAACTTTATTCTGTGGTGCATAGACAGGGCACCAGAACACCAAATGTTCCCAAATCTGATGTAGAGGCAGTGTGCAGCTAGTAAATAGCCTCTCATAAGTGTGTGTGTGTGTTTGTTCTTAAGTAGAAAATCAATTGATTTCAATGCTGCAGGGTTCAGATCTGTTCCTTATCAGTGGCCACTTTGGAAACTGTACTGATTTTCAGTCAATTTCTCCCCATGTAATCACATTTTATTGTGCAGTTTATCTTTGATATTACTATATTTCTAATCATAACAGAGCAGATGCACTGAACAAAGGTGAACAAACCAAGAGGGGAGGACTTTTTTGGGGAAGTGCGCTAGCTTTATGACACAGCAAAACTGCTCATTAGTATGAATATTACTGGAATTACACTGGATATGCTTTATCAAATTACATAAACTCACCACAGTCTGGCTCTGGCTGCGTTTATGTGCGATTTCACATTATTTTTGAATGAATTCAGCTCCCAGTGTCATGTTGACCTATTTTAGCCGCAGAATAAACGAGGATGTTTGTATTATAAGGATACAATTGACCATTTCCAGTGTTGATAAAGTGTCAGCAATAACATGAGGAAGAAAAGAAAAAAAAAGGAGTAATTGTTCATGTCGATGTGCTGCTTACCCTCAGTCACAGGAGCCTGGAAAACTCCAGCAGGAGAGACCGGACAGCGCGCTTGAATTGGGCAGTACGCAGCGCGCCTCAACTCGGACTCATCCTCCCGCGGCTAACCGCTAACTCAGGTGTCGCTGCTGGAGCTACAGGTTGAGAAATGGCGTTTGGAGTCGGTGCCGCCGCTGTCGTCGCTGCTGTCACCACTGCTGCTGCTGCTGCTGCTGCTGCTGCTGTTTCCAGTCTGACACAGCATCCTCCTCCTGCTGCTGCTGCTGCTGCCACCACCTCTCTTGTCAGGACCGCGTCTCTCTCTCTCTGTCCGTCTTCCGTCTGCTCTTCTCATGCAAATTCCTCCTTATGTGCGAAAGTTAACTGTTTCTTTGAGCTTACAGCGACCTCTAGTGGAAGGCGATGGTAACAGCACGTAGGCCGGTGGAATAGAGTAATGAGCTCCTCGTGTTGAAATCTTGAAATAGCCATAGTTCAAGTCTCCCCGTTTAGCAGTTACATAACACTCAATGAATGGTTTATGACCGACCGTGATGTGGCTGTTGGCAAATAAGCGATTGCTAATGGATTTGTTATCTACAACTTAGAATATAAATAGCTATTGTAAATGTAGTTTAAACAATTGCAATAAAGTTTGCATAGGCCTGTTGACAAATAGTGTAACTAACACTTTAACTGCCACATGTTTCATATCAACTATAAATAATGCAAAAAAATACTAAACTGGGAGATTTAAATGATGCATTTCTGTTGAAATCAGTATTATCACCATGAGCTTCCACACTTAACACAATTATGATTCATCTCTTTCAATATTACAAAGATTTATTTTTTATCTGCTTATAAAACATTTGTTGACTCCAAATATTATGAAAACACAAAGCAGACATTCACAATGAAATCTTTCAAATACACAATCACGCACACACACATACACACTATTGAAAGCGGAATTATAAGACTTCCAATAAAAGCAACATCTTGCTTTACATCCACTCGTTCAAAGATTCCCCATACAGTAATTGTATGTTCTTTGTGTTGTCAGGCACAGCCCAGTTAAAACACCAGAGTGAGACCGATGGGTTTGTCAGTCTCTTAAAACCTGTGCCAAAATGTTCCTCTTTGATGGCATGTAGTCTGACATGTTCAGGGAACTGATGTTTCAAAAAAAGAGGTTTCAGAGTTGTTTCAGTCTGAAGCAATCTCCCGCCCTCCACCCCCGACCACACGCCTCAGGTGGCCTGAAGCTGCGATCTCGCTTCCCCCTGAGTCAGACCGTTAGACCTGCCGGTGGCAGAGCATGGCACCTCCTTCCTAGGGAGGGCTGAGGCAAACATCGTGTCCAACATGCCCAGCACCTCCAGGAGCTCCTGCTGGTAGTCGATCTCTCTCTCCACCAGATCCTGGAGACGGAGCAGCTGTCGGTCCACGATCGATGACTGGCCGGCGACTGACTGATAGATGTCCAGGATCATCTCGGCTGCTGTTACCAGGACTGGAGTAAACCTGGTGTCGACCAAGTTACTGGAGAAGAGAGAAAGAGAGAGAAAGTGTTCATGTTACTACACTGACATCAACCAGATTCAGTTCATCCAATGACATACTGTGTCAACAACACTTGATATAGCCTGGAGTAATGAAGTTTTATCTTCGTCTTACCCTATGAGGAAGTTGAGCAAACGACAAAGTCCCTGCTCATCCCGTCCTGCCAGGGCGTTTTTCAGCGTTCCTCTTCGATCCAGCTCCTTTATAACAGCAACTGTGATCTCTGGTTTTCTGTGTCTTGTCCATGACTAAAAACAAAAAATAAAAAAATACATTATTACCCCTGTCTGTACATGATAAATGTTCAGACTCCAGTCTCCAGGACAGCCAGTCCAATTTGGTGCCTCAGGAAAGCAGCACATCACTGGTTTATATTGCAAAGACCTTCAATAGAATGATACCATCTGATATCCTGATATTCCTGCTTATGTTATAAAAACATGAAATGCATACCTCCAGAGCTGAGTCCAAAGCCTTGGACACATTAAACTTCTTCAGCTGCTTGTCGTATTGGGCTAAATGCTGTCTCACTGGCTTACTGACGAGATAATCATCCTGGAAAAAGATGTAAAACCAAGAAGCAAATTAACAATAGTACAGAAAAGGTTATTAATCATTTCAGACGGTCAACTTTGCTGCATTTGGGGAAATTTTCACATGGACATCAAAATTTGTCTTACAATGTTAAGTTATTTTATGTAAACATACTTGTTTAGGGACGTAGTTCTTTCCCTTCACAAAAACACGATATGATGGCCGCCGCCTCTGTTGACTAGTGGTCTCTGGTGACTCCTCAGGGCTTTTTCTGTGTTTCAAGCTCAGAATCCCATTGGTCATACCCACGACGATGGACTCATCATCCGGCTGAGGAGAAAGACAGATTCAGTTTTACCGTCAGAAATCAAACTCTCGTCTTTACGCGTCTCTTTGATGAGCAGCAAGCAGGTCCAAAATGTCCATTTATAGCTGTGCCGTGACTGATGTAACAATATGGGGTAATATTATCACCCTGTCTGGGGGAGCTTTTCTTTTTGAAGTCTATTTTTCTGACAAATGAAAGATGGTGATGATGATTGAAAAAAAAGGAGAAATCCAAATCCAAAAGCACTCAAAGCACAAAGTTTAAAACAAATGTCTTGTCAGTTCACCATCTGGGGTTGCACATTGTGTTCTGGAAACCCTGCACGCCCGTGAGGAGACGATGTACCGTTTCATCTCCTTTTAATTTAAAATTCTGGTGATACTGGATCTCACCGTTAGCTGCTGCAGAAACCGAATCTATAACATTATCAAATTTGTGTACAATGTTTTTGTTTTTGTAAGATGTATAAAACAGCATGATTTTTGTGAAAAGTGTTGCAAAGTGTTCATGCTAGGACTTTTTTGACACGAAGTCCCCGCATTTATCTACTACAATAAGCAATACGTTAAACTTCTCAGTGACGTGTGGAGCTTCCTACATGTACATGTTTCCTCTGCTTTCAATAACAACCTGAATGATATATCTTTATCATTAAAATAAAAAAAATTTAAATGCTGTGAGAACACATTATTTGCATTGTTTATGGGATCTGAGGTTGGCTGCAAACATTTTTTTTAAGATTTTCAATTGGGTCCTGAGTTGGAAAAGGTCGGGAACCACTGGCCTATAGTTTTTCATCTTTTCAGGTTTCAGCTTGCAGGTTGTCAGAACTCTTGAGCTCATCATAAATTTCAGTCGATGGATCACTCAAGGTATCATCACTCAACCATTTCAATACTCTTGAAGTTTTTCATCTTGGCCGATTATAATTCAATTAAATTCATTAGAAAAAGAATTGTGTTTCACTTCCTTTACACCTTTCTAAATGTCAGCAGTTTTCAAAACATGGAAACTAACAATAAAAAAAATGATTCAAGGCTTGAATGTGATTTCTTACCGCCAAAGCTAGACTGAGGATGGAGGCAGCATAGTCAAAGTTGTGGACCACTTTATAGCTGGTTGTGTTGTACACCTTTACATGCCTGGAGGACAGAGAGACGTTCTGCATTAGATCAAATTCGCACATAAGTGGCCTCTGTGATTTACACAATTTAGAGCATTTCTTCATCTGCTTTGTCAGACATGCAAACTACGCATGCACCCGTCCCATACCTGTCTAGAGAACCAGACAACAGCCTCTGTCCATTGCTGCTCAGAGACAAACAGGTGACAGTTTTATGATGGTTCTTCAGCGACACCAGAGGCTGGCCTCCTTTTAGCAGGTCCCACACTTTCACATAGCGGCCGCCTAAAGAGAGTGACAAGAAAGAATTTGGAGTACAACTTCCACCCTGGATGAAGATCATTTAAAAACAATGGCACACTTCCTGGAGACACTGAATGAATGTGGTGCTTATACTGTTGATTACCTGCAGAGACAAGGAGACCCTCAGAAGGATAGAGAAGCAGACTCTCCACTGGCTGACCATGGTCCATCGTCATCACGCTCTTATCCACTCTGGCGTCAAACATTTTCAGTGTATGGTCATATGAACCTAAAATTTAGAAATGTAAATTATTAGTCACAAGAAAACAGGTCAAAATCATCATCCTGGCCCTCATCCTTTCAGCTCTCAGTGATAACTAAGATTGTTTTTCTGCAGTACTATTAAGAGCGTTAATTATTCAAATCGTCTGCTTGTATAAGTTACTTTCCTTTCATATTAATTTGTTTGTTTTTATCTTGTAATAGTATCAAATTTGTTCTATATCATAAAACTAGTAAGGAGGCTCCAAACATTGATAACAAGAATAACATTTCCTCACACCATTTACAGAGATTCGACTTCCATCTCACCAGTAATGAAGAGATCTGAGTTGAGCTTGCTCGTGACCCCACACCGGATGTAATCTGTATGTTCTTGGTAGGCGTTGAGCTCAGTGGCATTTGGGATGTCCCACAGTCGACAAGTGTGGTCGTCCGACCCAGTGAGAATCTGATAACTGTCTGAGGTGAAGTCAGTTACATGAACTGCCCTGGAAAGGAAACAAAATATGAGACCAAATTCCCATCAGTCCTCTTTTAGCTCTTTTTTGTCAACACTCAAAGTTTATGCACCAGTGAGACAGCTTGCAGGTTGTCAGAACTCTTGAGATCATCATAAGTTTCAGTCGATGGATCACTCAAGATATCATCATTCAACTATTTCAATACTTCCTTATTCCTTGAGGTATTCTACATTTCAACAAATAGGCCTAGTATTTCCAAGCAAAAAAAAGAAGAAAAACACACAGATATACGGGATACCTACTTTGTGTGCCCTTTGAACATCCTAAGTGCCACCTTCCCACTGACATCAAACAGCCGGACAACAGAGTCCTCACATCCCGCCACGAGCAGCTGACCATCGGACCTGAACCTCCCACAGTATGCTGTGTCCTTAAACCGTGTAAATGACTTCACGGGTTCCTGGGAGAATGGCCCGTAAATATGTATCTGCAAAGAAACCAATTTCAGTATGAGTAAAATCTCAAAGACACTTAGCCCACTTGGCCAAGTTAGTGAAGAGCGATAACGCCATGTGTATTTTTTTTTTAATATTTAAAGTGAAGTCAACATACTCTTGTGAATGCTGTCACAGCAAAATTATGTGGAGCCACAGGGGAAATGTCTATGTTTGTAACTGCCCCAAACTCTTTTATCTGGACAGGAGCCTGTGAAGAGGAGATAAATATGCCATTAAAACTGAGAAACAAATATGAGAACACTGGCTTTATTTGTAATAGTTTTGAGACCATATGAACATTACTGATAGCATATGATAGAGGAGACGTACCTTGTAGTTTTTCCAGTACAATGTATCTTGTGTGACTTTCTCTCCAAGTTTGGGATAAACTGGGATTTTCGTGGGTTTAAATGAAGCCATTTCGATGCCTGCGAAGATACAGACAATTAAATTAAAACATTGACATTATAAATCAACAGACAAGCCACCCCGGATAGATGTTGTTTGACCAATAATAGCTTGTTCCACGTGAACAAAAAGAAAGCATCGATTTCATAAAGAAATGCCAAGACACACACAACCCACCACATCATGCAGAGTGCTAAGCTAACAAGTTCACTTTTTCTTAAATGTTTCCGTCACTTAGATTTCTAGTTGCGCAAGAGGAGCTCGATCAAATAAGACGAGGACAACGGATTAGCGTGTCATAAGAGCTCAAATTAAATTCAAGTTGACTCGTTAGAAAGAAAAGGCGACTTATTTGCCAGATGCCTGAACCAACGTGTTCAGTGCAGCACAACTTAGTTAGCACACACGCCGCTTTAGCCGGCTAGCACTCTCCGCTAAAAACTGAGATTCTGCCTTTTCTTACCTTTGAATGAAAATATCCAGGAGTGAAAACAAATCCCTTCGAGTAGGATGAGTTCAAATTAGATGATTCTGATGTTGGTTGTCCACAAAAAAACAAAAGTTGCACATTTTAACGAGTGGTCACGTTGCCTCTCGCTGCACAGGAGGACGCCATGATTATAAACCTACCAACTTCCGGTATGGCTGACATGTGTTTCACAGATTTCCAAACTTTTTCTTATTTTATCAATATAGATTTTTTTTTTTACATAGAACTGGTGGGCTATTGTTATGTATTGTTACTATTATTTGTATTATATTATTATTATTGTATGAATACAAACGATATAACCATATTTGTGTTTTTTATTATTAAAAAATGAGAGAAATGTGTTATACAATAAATATTTTCATGTTTATTTAGTTCGTCCCATTCTTGGTAATTTACGTTAGGTGACAGCTAATATATTTGCAACTGAGATCTTTTTTTTTTAATTTGGAGTTCACTTTATCAAACCTATTTTACTAGATGTAATATTTCCTACTGTAGAAGTATGACAGGACAACACTGACGTTAAAAAAAACCCCTCATCACATAGATTAAGATCAGGTAATTTATTGTTTGGTACTTTGAACACGGCTTTTGAAAAACAGTGAGCAGCACGGACAAGAAAGTTATCGATCAGTGTACGTCACTTCCGGTCTTCCTTCCTTTCTCCGAGCTTCTGTCGGCGGTGTGACCCGCGTGTTTACACACTCCCAGGTCGGTTCACCTTTCCGTGGCCTTTTTTAAAGCTTCCCCACACTTGTATGATTTATACTCTGCGTAGAAAGAGCAGTCGACGGCACCACTTTATGTGTCACAGTGCGAGGAAAGCGCCAGTCACACGTAAAGATTAGTATCAGCTCCAAGAGGCCTGTGCTAGCTGGTTAGCATGGGTTGCTAACTAGCCGGCAGTTGAGTTTCATAATTTGATAATAATAATTTCCCACTTTCGGCGACTGATAGTTTAAGCATGAGCTTCTCCTTAGGTGACACCAGATACAAAAAATGACTTGTTATAGTTGTTACTTTATTCCTGTACTGTACGCTTTGGGGGGCGTTGTGAGCCTTACAGCCACTAAGTTTAGCTGCCCACCTCTATCTGATGCAGAACTTGAGTCGAGAGTCAAAAAGTGTGTGTAGCTATTTTGGGGTGGTGGTGCGTAGCAGCTGTGAATTCTTGTTAGTTTGATGCAAAAAAAAAAAACAGGGAAGGGGGGATTTGGAGAAGTTGTAAACTACGTTTGTCAATTCATTGTAATTTCTAAATGTGTCTTTCTGGTGAATCTAACACTTGTGTCATTTGTCCCTGTGTAAATCAAATTGTTGATGTTTTTTGTAGATAAGTGAAAACCCCTACCCTGTCAGTGTTATGACATCACTGACAGTATGAATGTTGGTGCTTAACCTACATGTTTTACAGCTCTGTGAGAATTTTTTCCCAAATGACCAAACACTTAATTTTATATGTTGTGTCAGATGAAGGAGGCGATAATGAACCAGGAGAAGCTCGCCAAACTGCAGGAGCAGGTCCGCATAGGCGGCAAGGTGAGTTGGAGTGTTGGTCAACGATTGTTATATGTAAAGTATAAGCATGGTCCCTTGGCTTTGCATTCATACATAATGACAAATTGTTCTACTCTGCAGGGGTCTGCCCGCAGAAAGAAGAAGGTGGTGCACAGAACAGCAACAGCAGATGACAAGAAGCTGCAGTTCTCCCTCAAGAAACTAGGAGTCAACAACATTTCTGGCATTGAGGAGGTAGAGCAAATCCTGTCTGAAATACACAGAACTAAGTTAGCAGTGTCTACTTCCTCACAGTGGTGTCATGTAACATCATGTTTTACCCTTTTGAAATGATAAAATACCGGTATGCTACAAACGGCCAAATATGACACACATGATACAGGAAAAATGCATCATATTTTTATCAAATGAAGTTTAAGTCTAAGTCTAAGTTGGCAAAAAAGAACATGCCATGACATTTTGGTTCATTATCGTGGTTATTTATTAATTCATGACATAAAATATGATAAATTAACTGTCTAAAATAATTGATTCCTTTGATGAAAGCTTACAGTGAAGTGTCCAGAAGATATAACTTGTATACTAGTATAGTTATGTAGTCAACACAGCACCTAAAATATAATATTTATGGGTTTTCGAAGTTAGTGTTTTAGTCAGTCAATTGTTGGACAGAGTTTTGTCAACTTTTGTATCTTCCTCTTTGCCACTGGCCTCAAATTCCTCATCCTTTGGTTTTTCTTCCCCATTGCTCCCTTCAACTCCATTTGTATTTCCCTGTAGGTGAATATGTTCACAAACCAGGGAACAGTGATCCACTTCAACAATCCTAAGGTTCAGGCCTCTTTGGCTGCCAACACCTTTACAATCACAGGCCATGCTGAGAACAAGCAGCTCACAGAGATGCTCCCAGGAATCCTAAACCAGCTGGGGGCTGACAGTCTTACCAGCCTCAGAAGATTAGCAGAGACCTTGCCCAAACCAGGTACATACAAAGCACATAACTGACTTGTTTCCATGCATCAGTATCATTGTGTGATATCTGTCCACTGATATCTGCTGTTTGTTCTACTTTCATAGCTGGAGAAAACAAAGCTCCCATGGTTGCTGCTGAAGAGGAGGATGATGAGGTCCCAGGTGAGCAATATTGCATACCCACTTTTAAATTGCTAAGTTTTAACTCTGTTTTTCAAACAATCTGTCTGTATACTAAAGAATATTAGACAAAAACTGATTTCATAACTTAACTTTATTTCATTTATATGCTTATAAATACTATTTTAATACTTATTTTTCCTCCACCACTCTTTAAACCCATGTTTCTTTTTTCAGATCTTGTTGAAAACTTTGATGAGGCTTCAAAGAACGAGGCAAACTAACAAACACCAGCAAACATTTCAACGCTCCTCTTGGTTCACCATACTTTTGACACTGCAGCATTTTGTAGTTATCCGTCTCTGTTATTACTCTGAAGCTACAGATAAAAAGTTGCTTTTTAATTGTTACCTTCACAATCGCGCTGAAACAAGCACCACCGACTTTTTATGACACTTGTTACCTGCTCCTTTTGTTTTATTTGCCTTGTTCTGCAAGTACAAGTGGTATTATTTAACTCTGTTGAATGTGCAGACCTTTTTCTCTCTCACATCGCCTCTCCTGCATTGTGATTCCCACACATCAAAAATGTATTGTTGGAATAAATCATGTAATAAAGATTACATTAATATTTTTCTGTTGTTTTTTTTAGCTCCACCCATTCTCCATAGTATTTAGTTTAAATGCATGCTTGCTCCATTATATTCTGTATTCTATATATTCTATTCAAACATTTAGTGAGAATACTCATATAGGTGGAAAATTCCAGAGGAAAACTACTGAAATTCATGCCCTTACCAATGATTACAACAGCACTGCTGTATGCACTGAAATGAATGTGTCATTGACAGGTGTCATCATCCAGAACCCATTGTAATATTGTTAAGTGGGGGAAAATAGCAGTTCAACATTAAAGCCCACCCAGGAGGCCTGTGTAAAAAGCAGCACTAGATAAATTGGAAACCTGTTTGTGGAATGATACTGGCATCTGGAGCACAGCATGTGACTATGTTGTGTAGCTGAGCTCTACATTTCAGCACAATGGAGTAGTTGCAAGACATTTTTGATTATGGAATTTTTTAAGACAACCAAAACATAGGCATTGCAAAAGCACCAATTGCTGAGGGATTACTGTCACTGTGATATGAATCGGCAGTAAGGTGACCTCATCCTGCCATTACGCATGCTCAGTGGTTAACCACTAGCAGCGTATCAGATGGTAATCTCTCCGTCTGTAGCTCTCCAATGCAAAAAATATGGAAACCTGCACTGATGATCTATGTTTATTCAGTTTCCTGACAACTCATTAAATAAATGCAATATTAGCATACCTTGTTTCCACTCCACTTTTCACTGGAGTTTAACTCCTGTCTTAACTTTCCTATTCATCTTTGTCACTTGTTTCTTTCTTCTCGTCTTTGCTGTGCTTCATGTTACAGTTTCTATGAATTCCTTTGTATCAACAGTTTCTGTTTATTACATGTATATGATGTTTCTCATAACAATAACAAATGCATTACAGACTCTATATGCATCACGTGAACCACAGCATGCATTGTGGTCATTTACACCATCAGGGCTGCTCAATATGTTGCTATTCCAACCAGCTAGTTTCACAATGAACCGTCTGATGTGGGTTTCATGCATGAAAGTTTAAACGCTTTGAATCAGTAGCACACGGGACATCACACACTAAGATACTCACTGATTTATCAGAGTATATGACTGATTTTTCTTAATAGGGTGGATGTTGAAACTGTAACTAACTACTTGATGGCTTAATCTATGGTTTCACAAAAATAAGGCGTTACTGACTCTTAGTTATAACTAAAGAAGCTATCAGCATATCATTTTGAAGGAAGTGCTATCAAGTTAATGGAAAGTTATTTGTGTAATAGTCAACAATGTGTGCAATTGTGTCAATTTCAGACAATGGTGACCACCATGCAATGTGGTGTCCATGGGAGTTTCCTCGTCCCATTACTGTACTCCATTTATGTGAATGATTTACCTCATGTACTTAATACAGCATTCATGGAAATCTATGAAAATTATGTGTCAGTAAATGAACTATTGCAAGAGGACATAATATTATCTAATTGTGTCTTTTAATTAATCTGTTGTAAAAAAGCAGTTGTGTTAGGTTCTTGACTATCCGAAGCCTGGCTGCTGTACAATGAATTCTGGATAAACTGGATGAACCACATCCGAACACTCACCTCAGTTAATAGTATTCAACCGTTACACTGAAATTTAATGCCTGTGCTAGTGCTTCAGCAAGTGTTACTGACTAACATTGGTCTAGACTCTAAGGCCTGAGTTAGCCTAGAAGTAAGGTGTCTAAGATGTTATTGTCTTATAATGAGACAGTCCGTATGTTTAAGAAACATATAGTAGTTGCATTAGAATGATGCGGCCAAAATGAGATCAGTCTGAAACATCTGTGTGAACCGGTCCCCTGGACTGAAGTGACTGGGGCACAGTACTGAGCACTGTGTTTCCTAGAAGAGGGTTTTTTTTTTTTGTAGATAGATATCTAAGCATCTTCCAAAATGAGGTGGCTTGTTCACAACTATTCATGTGATTAAGTGGAAAAAAGAAGTTGGATGACTGTAAACCCTATTAGAATTTAAAAAAAATCTCTTCAGGGGAAAGGAAAGGGAAAGCTAAAATGAAAAAAATGATATTCAAATATTTACAGCTACAATGAAACCGCAAAACTGCCACAAAGTAATTGAAAATGTATCATATATATACTCTATTGTTCTTAGAGTCTGAATAATTTTGTTTTCAGACACATTCCTCTTTTTATTCTCATTTATAAACACCAGTAATCACTTTTGACCAGTAGGTGCAATGATTACAAACTGAGTCTCGGTAACCAGTTTTGAGAAGATACACTCTATATATCAAGAATAAAAAAATTGTCATAATCGTTTCATGGGATGAGGTAAAAAATAATAAAAATTTAATTTGAACTTTATGGGCAACAGTGTATGTAGCACTTCAAATCCGAGCAGTAAAAGTGTAAAAAAAACAACAGTATGTGGTAGGACTATATATTTGATAATGTAATATCCAGACCCCTGAAGAGGCTACAATTAAGAATAGAGCACTTATCTACCAGTCTGCATTTGTTTCTACAGTTGTGGGAATAATTTTGATGTCAGTGGACATCATTGCAGTTATAGATTCTATCACCAGGGTGAGCCGTCACCACAAGTCATCATAGCTGTTCTTGAACTTCTTGAAAGTACAAACATGAATAATACTTTTGAAGGAACTGAAACTTGTCACCAGCTATTTCAGACTGATATGACTTACGCACTGAAGTTTCGCAGAATTTTAGAGGGTTAGGGGTGTATTTCTATCATACTGACAGGGTAAACTATTTTTAAAATATACACTAAGGTGTTAGCTGGCTGTGAAAGGACAAAAACTGACTTAATAACTACAAATACCAATGTAGAACCCAGACGCACGATTGGACAGCTTTGTTTATTATGGAAGTACATCATGAAAAACATGATATTATCATATGATTTACATATATGTGAGTGTAAACATAGATGACCTAAAGGATTGTATCTCGATGATGACGAAGAAGAAAATGTATTTCCCTATGACAGGGCAGGAAAGTCCAATCTCTTTTCGCTTTTTGTGTATTCAGGAATATCCTTTGAAAGAAGATAATTTGTAAGACTATATTATCATTAATGTTACAATATACTCATAAGACAACAACTAATGGCATTTTTCATTATCAGGTATCTGCAGATACCTTATTCAATAAACATGTCAATAATTAAAATTTCTAATTGTTTATTGTGTGATATATAAGCATACATATAGATCTTAGTTTGTTTGTTTTTTAAACTTACACTACTGACTGCAAATGGTTAGCTAAATAAACTAGTAATTTCAGAGAGTATGTCATAGAAGAAGCTGTCACCTTTAAATGAGATAAACATTTGTTACAAAAAATAAATAAAATTAAATAAATAATAATAAGTCAATGAAATGAAAGTGTGGACAGGCTCATAACCCATAATGTCTGTATTCAGATCATTTCAAGTGAACTGGGCTTGGACAAATAGGATTTGCATCAAAACTACATCTTTCTCATAAAGATAGAAGATCAAATGTACTTATGTGTGCGTATGTGTGTGCATGTGTGTGTGTGTGTGTACTTAGTAATCAGATACAACATAATGTCAAATACTGTGTATCCTAAATGTCAGGGGTAACCCCCCACCCCACTCAACACCCTCACAGTTCATTTGTTTACAAATTTGGTTTGAGGAAATGCAGCACTGCCCAACACCTCTGCAGCTTATCTTGGTTTCTTTCACACCTACAGTGTTAGTTTTACTGCTATGATTACAGTGGTGATAATATATGCTTTATACAAAGATATATAAATGGTCACAGAGGTCAGTAAGAGCATACAGACGTCAGAACTACTACGAGTGAACTTCAGCTCTTGACTTTTTTTTTTCTCATAGCATCGCCTCAGTGAAATTTCATCCAAATGGTAAGGACTGACTTTGAAAATACTAAATGCTGTAAAGATTTTTTTTAAACATTATATTTGTAATTTGTTCAGTCGATGTGATCACTGCTAATACTACAATGTAATATAGTATTTGCTATCCTGATTACAATTGCATTGTCTTATCCAATTTTTTTAAGAGCATTCAGTCATCTGAAATGCCAGGTTTTTAGTAAGATTGTGTAAATATGTTTTAATGCAAGTAATTGATAAATTTCAATATTTGTATCCTCTTGTCATCACAAAATTCCTCAGCAGATTTTGTCCGTCTGGATCTTGGGGTTTCTGCTCATTGGCCCAACTGGAGCACATGGACCCCACAACTTTCCAGAAACCTGTATGTAACATTTATGGTCTATGTAGCTTTCTAATATCAAGGTTTCCCCATATTCTCAGTGGATCTGATTGTTTATTAATATATGTGTGTTTTTGTGCATTGGTATGTGTAGTTGTTGTGGTAAAGAAGAATACGGAAACAGTGACACTCACCTGTGATGCAAATGTCGATGTCACTTGGAAGTTGGAAGGTGACGTGATTGAGGAGGATGACGACGATTACAAGCAGGATGGCACAAATCTGAATATCTTCAATATAGAGTCACCCATGTTGGGAAAGTATAGCTGCATGAGTGGAGACAAGGAGCTATCATCCACTCATCTACTGCGGGAGGTTGCGGAGGAAGAGGAAGAAAATCTGGGTGAGATCATCAATTCATTTTTGATCTTCTCTGATGTAGCCTACAGTACATATTGCACAAGTGGCAATACTATCTGAAAAGAGGAACACAGAGTCCAAGTTAGCACTGACAAAGCTTGTTGTAGTCTCAAAACTCCCTATCAGGAAACAGAAACTCTCTGAATTGTGCAATTTTGCAAACAAACAGCACATTCAGAAAATGTTAAAACCCCTCAGAGTATTTTACCTTCTGTTATATTGCAGCCTTAAGCCTGAAAAAAACAACTGAAATAATAGATAACTTTTGCTTTGATACAGTAAGGTGTCAAAAATGACCAGTTTTTAAAATTTTAGCACAAGCCTGAAACATAACAAATTACTTTCTCTTTGGTTCTTGTCTTAACTTTGTCATAATTTGTTCTCCATTTGTGTGAATGTTTTTATAGATTCATTCTTAAACTGTTGGGCAAACTCATATGACTGTACCTTCAACTGTACCTTCAAGGATGCATATGCCGCAGTGCGTCTTGGACTGGGTGATGACTGGTAAATGACAAAAAAGACAAAAAAAAAAACAGATAGTTAACATAATGAATATCTCAATTTCATCTTTCATACTATGTCTGTTTTCCTGTTTGCGTCTGTAGCCGCGAAGGTAGGAAGTCGTGTCAGTGGGTCACCAGCAGTGCTAAACTCCCAGATGGGAAATTTCAGTTTGTGCTGTCCCACTCCCTCTCACCCTACGCTGAGGAAACCACCAAGCTTGAACTCACTGCCGAGGCCATCATCAACAACTCCATTCTCAGGAGAACCAAGAGATTTTATCTCAGAGATATCAGTAAGCTATATTCAGCTGAACTTTATCAAGATATGACGTGGATAGAGAGCAAGGCGAAAATATCTTAACTTTTTCTTTTTCTTTATCTTTCTTTCCAGTTCAACCAGACACTCCCCAGATCGTCAAGTGTCAGGAGCAGGGCCAGGAGCTGAATGTGACCATTGATCCTCCATCCAGCTGGTCCAACCCTCAGAGTTTCTTCAAGCTGGAGCATGAGATTGAATACAGGTTGAGAGATGATGGCAGAGAGATAACGGTACACACAAGCTTATAACAAAACCAAGTCTATTTTAGTGCCTGTCTTTCTCTTCTATGTGTCTTATTTTCTTGCTGTGTCATCTGTCTGATTTCAGGTCAAACAATACTCACCCGCTATGATTGAGAAGAAGATCAGCATGCTGAGGGTTCGCTCCAGAGATCCTCTGGTGCTCTCCAACTGGAGCCAGTGGACTCCTTGGAAAAATGTAACCAACTGATATTGCCTGAGTCCAGCACTGCTCTGTCTTTGGTCTTATGTGTCTACAGTTTCCTGTCATGTCCTCTCACCCTTTATCACTTTTTTTGTCTGTCTCCCTTTGGTAAAAAAAAAAAATAGTACAGCTCTCACCAGATGCTCAGTTACACTTTGAGAGATTTCCTTTATGATATAGATCAACACAAACATCAGTACTTTATTATTTATTTATGACTATTTATGACTAATCATTTATTTATTTATTTATTATTTATTTATGGTAAATCATAGCCTACATTTAGAGACAGGCTTTCTTCCTGAGCTGTTTCCAAGTTTGGGATCCTAAACATGAGAGGTTCATTCGAGGGCTAAAGAAGTTCCCCTGGAAATGAGGACGCTATGTACTGTACCTAGACATCAAAATCTAAAGATATATTTGTAATACATAGCTTGTATTAGATCTGCATCAGAAATTAAATTTGCATTTCATCTGTAGAAGTCCAGTTCAGCCTGCACTAAATATTTCTTTTCCCTGTGGTTTCTCTTTAAGTGTGTTGGTGTTTCTGTGTATTTTGGTGGTTTTGTGCTGTGCAAAAAAAAGGCTATTAAAAGGGCATGTTGCTTCCTTCCTGATATATGTTCCTTCTTCATTTATCTGTTGCTCATTACATGTGCGCACTCACTTGTCAGACACATAGGAATCCCTTTTATTGTTAAACCACTTCTATGTAAATAATGGCAATGGTCAATAGTTAAAATCTTATAGGCTACTGTATGCTCTTTCATTTTTTCATCTCAGTCTAAGGTCAAACCAGCATATTTAACTGCTGAAGTCTATTGTCTGAAAATAATAAATGTTATAGGCTACTCTTTTAAAGAATGATCTTAAAAAGGACAATGTGTTGTAGTGTTCCACAATGTCTTAGCTTACCCATAATGACTTTTAATAGGAGACCAGATGATCTAGGTTATTATTTACTGGAAATTTAGTTACTCTTAAGACTACAGAGTTAGGCTATTATTCACACGTTTCAGTTGATATTTGATAAGCAATAATGATTTTCAAAAGTGAGTCTTTTTCTTTTTTTATTTTATAAAAGAACCTAGTCCAGGTAGAAATACCAACCTAATTATCAAAGATTTGTAAACCAAGTTTTGACAATATTTGAAGCAGAACAAATCTAAATAAGTTAGACATTAACAACTACTGACACTCTCTGGCAATAATGCTTCTACCTTCAGCTTTGTCACCATTTGGTGATAGTCATTCAAGATTGACATTTGATTTATCGCTATAACTTGCTAAAACAAATTCATAAAGTTTGCCATTTCAAACCCTAATCTTTCATTAACTCATTGCAGGTAATCAAGAAAAAGAAGTGCCTCTGCCTCAATACAACAAACCATTGCTGCCCAGAGTTGCCATCAGGATACATGGACAAGTGCAAAAATAAAAAACCGAAAAGAAGGAACAAAAAGGCTCGGAGGACCAAGAAACAATAAGAGGATGTTCAATATGTGAATGTTCTGGTGTAGGCCTACAAATGTCTCTTATCAGAGTGTTGGTTAAAGTTAGGCTATTATATTACCTATTATTATTATGAATAATAGGTTCATTAAAAACAGATCTAGCCTAATTTATCGCAAAGATTATAATGTTGTTAATTTCCCCACTATTAAACCTCGCATTTTTATTTCATTATTTGTTTAATTCGTTGTATGATGTGTGGATTCGCCTACTAGTATTTATTTATATCACATTAGAGTTACTCACTTAGCCTATCTCATCATTTGAAACATGAATAGCCTAATGAGGGAAATTTCATTACTTAACAAAGGGACTGTGGTTACCTCTATGATGAATGTTGAAGTAGCCTTGTCACGAAATAAATGAAGAAACTGGAAGTACTGCCCTGGCACGTTAATCTTGGGTTACGATGTGCGCATGCGCAGGTCAGGGAGCGTAGCCATGGCTGCTAGTAACCTGCAGATCTGTTGTTCACTAGCATAGCGATAACTAACTAACTAACTAACGCTACTACACGGACTCATGTCGCCGCCAAATATGACGACACGCCGACGTCTCGTCTGTGTAACGTTGCAAATGCCTTGAACATGGCGAAGGCTCTTCGGACGGCAGGTGCAGCGTTGTACCTGTGGATTGCTGCTCTGGCGTTGCTCAGTCTTGTGTCAGGTGAGTCGTCGTTGGGTTTGCAGTCGCTAGTACTTGGCGGCTAATTCAGCTGAGCTAACCGTCGGCGTTCTTTTTAGCCTTTGTTTGTGCACGTGTAGCTTTGCCGAAGCACACGCGCTACATTTACACGGCTTAGTTACGTGTATGTGATATTGGCCTGTGAATTTCAATCTCAATCAGCCTGCCTGCTGCTGCGGTGAACACTGGCCCAGTTCCAGCCCACCCCCCTAAACACTCAGGCAGGCCCTGAACCCTCACTGACCTAAGTTAAGCTATGAACAGGAAAAGGAGGACAGCACCAGGACAGCCCCTTACACGTTACCTTTACAACAAAATGATGCTGATTACGCGCAAATGTGTGTGAGAAGACTCTAAAATGTTATTGGATCAGATCTGACTGGCCAACTTATAAAACAAAACCACAAACTACATACAGTTGTCTCGAGCAAAGTTAAAACAGCAGTGGTCTTCAATGTGTTTTTAAGCCATTGACTCCCAAATTACTGGGTCCCTTTATTTAGCAGGGACCCCCTGCTAAATAAATTTGTGTATTTTATTTAACTGGGCATAGTGCCATGTAGGCCTGCAGGATTATAGCAGCAAAATGTCCCACATGCGATGACACTGCTCAATATCACGATAACAGTATGACTTGCATACTGCTTCAGAAGTGCATACAGTTCTGTGTCTTTCAGAAGACAACTCAGTACTCTGTCGTACTTGTACCAAGAACAGAGAAGAAAAGTGGAAAAGCTTGTGTGCTGTAAACAAACACCAAACATTGTAAAGTCGAGTCGACTAATCATGAGAAGTTGTGTCAGTAATAGCCTATGCTGATCAATGCAACATACCCATTTCATTTCAGGCAAACTTTTGCCATGTGTTTATTGTGCCTGTTGACATTGCAATGACGATGAAAATAAGATTAATCGTGCAGCCCTGATACCATGTGTAAATATACTCTGAATTCAATACCAAGCTACTCAAATAATACACAGGTTCATATATTCATGTTTTTATTTTAAAGGTACAGTTTATAAACATTATGTCCACAATGTCTGTCAGTTGCATAATAATCACTCTTGATTGGAATGACTGACTTCATGTTGGTCACTCGCATCTGTGAGCGTAAGCTAATCGTGAGTGTTGTCTATCCTTGGGCTGCTCCAGCAGGTCTTGGGATCAATGAACTGCTGTATTTCCGGGTCATCAGTCCAGAGGAGATAGGCTACATCTTCAGTGCAGCACCTGCTCGGGATTTTGGAGGGGACTTTGTAAGTGCACTTTCCTCATTAGTATTTAATTTGTTGTTCATTTGTTTGTTGCCCAAAAACTCTCAACTCTCACTACTCACTTTCCAATCACACTGTTTCTCTTTCTCTTGGTTGCTAGACATCATCTTATGATGAGATTTTCCTGGTGCCAGCAAACCCATTAGACGGCTGCTCAGACCTGAAGGACAGCGAAATCATTCATGGACAAGTAGTTCTCGTGGAAAGAGGGTATGGTATGCAAATATACTACAATAGACATATGGTGGCACCTGTAAAGGCCAAAGAGGGTGGGAAGCTGGGTGTGTAAACTTGGACAGATACAGATAGAGGTGGGGAAGGAGGTTAATTGTAGCTGAAACCCAAGACTAAGCCCAAGAGAAGCAACCCAGGGTGATGTCTGACCTTTAAGTTTATCAGTAGTCAGTGTTACAATCTTAGGTGGGGTGCTCTACTTGATCGTCCTATTGCAGCTTTAGGCAGTTTGTGCTGCTGTAATATTGGCACAAGTTATGTGTTACCCCTTGAATTGGGAAAATATTACGGTCTAGTCACTTTTAAAAGCAATTCTTTCTGTCATACATCCAGTTAAACATAATGGGAGTAAGCAGTCATTCTGGCTTTTCAAGACATTCCAAGAGTTATGTGTCATGTTGAATACCAAGTGTCATACACAAGGCTCATGTGTTAAGGTGGAGTACAGATGAAATAATGACACAAAGAATAGTTTTAGAATGTTTTATTGCAAACTATATGCAAATCAAGCTGCATCTGTGGGTTTAGCAAGGCAAATTTATTTGTATAGTACATTCATTGTCATACACAAAGGCCATTCAGTATGCTGAAGCAGTAAAAATAGAAGGCATAAGCACATAAGCATAAATATGTGACGACATGTCATAGCAACACTGCAGTGCGTTTTTTTTCTGGCACATTTAAAAGTGGATTCTTACGTTTCTTTCCTTGTTTTTCTCTAGAGGCTGTTCCTTTGTGCAAAAAGCGCGACATGTGGAGGAAGCGGGCGGCAAAGCTGTTCTAATTGCTGATAATGCAGTGGACAATGACAGTCAGTACCTTGATATGATCACAGATGGAACTACTGCCAAACCAAGCATACCAGCTCTATTTCTGCTTGGACGTGATGGGTAAGAAGCATTTAAAGCTTTTTTTATTATATTTAATGATTTATACATGGCTGCCCATAATTGGGCAAAATAAATACATTTTTGTGACAATGTGATTTATTACTGATACATAAAGGTAGATATCTTCTCAAAACTTTGATCAATTTCTTCAAAAAAATATCACTGTGAAAATGAAACCACAATTTACCTTTATGAATAGGAATAAAAAGAGGAATGTGCCCCCCCCCTTATTTCCATTTATTCTAGGATGATGATCAGACGGTCGCTACAGAGACAAGCACTGCCATGGGCGGTCATTTCTATTCCTGTCAATGTTTCCTCTCTGGCCTCCTTCCCACTCAAGCAACCGCCATGGACACTGTGGTAGAAGTGACGCGCACACACAACTTCATCCACTTCCTCACTCAGTCAACATTTTTTCAACAATGCATGTAATGCAAGCAGTGAATAATGTGACCTTTGGTAGTTCACATTGGTTAACTTAATAAGATGATGCACACACAGCTGAGGCTATGGGGAGCAAACCTCTAGGTAAACCCCTGTCGGTGACACTATACCAGGTAAAGAGAGAAAAACTGATGCTCAGAATAATTAGTCAGCGGTCATATGATTGTGTCTTCCTGTAGCGCAGTCTACAGAAACTTGTCTTCCGAGGATCAGCTTGTCATCAGTTATGGTCAGTTAGTGGTGAAACTGGGAAATCCAAGTTTCCAAGCACACATAGATTGGAGTGCACTGTTTCCTCTGTCTTGTCCAACAATTCAAGTAATTATTTTGGCCATTATGGTAAAAAACAAAAAACGAAAGAACAAGTCATCAAAGCACATGCTATCCTTCACAACAACATTTCTTACTGGTAATGTCGTCTCACTGTAAGAATGTAAATACATGTTTGTTTATGTGCATGAACATTCAGATTCTGATCAAAAGAGAACATTCTTTTTCTTATGGCAAATAAATAAAAATGACACATTTTGAACAACATGCTATCCTTTATTACCTTCTTGCGGTACACAACTTTATAAGCTGAATACAAATTTTTGTCAGTGCCTGTAAGACATTCTCCAAGAAGCACAGTAGCTGTTAAAACCTGCCCGTTTACAATATTTATTGACATTTGATCTGTCTTTAATCAGACCATTAAATCTAAATAAACATTAGCACATGCACTATAAAGGATAAGGTCAAGACACGTACTTAATGGACAGAAGCCCGAATTCCCACAAAGAATAAGCATATGGTGACAGGTGACACCTTGCCCCAAAGTACCTTCCCACATGTTATAATGGTCCATCACCGCAAGCCACCTATTAAATAAGAGGCAAGACATACAAAATTAGACAAGCTCATGCTAGTAAAACTTTAAAACAATAATATAACCATGACCCTTAACAATTACACTTAGTTGATATAACCTGAATGCAGGTGTTAGTTAAGAGCCATCCTCTTTATGTAATCTCAGTTTGGCATCAGTTCCCCATCAGGCCAAAAAGACCAACTTTAATAACTATTTTTGTGTCATTGTTGTCACTCTTATGTAACATCAGGCAGGTTGTATTTTTTATTTATTTTTTTTATTTTTTGAAGAGCGGCCTTTATGTGCCTTTTACAAGATGGCTGGGTGGAGTGACTGGATGTTTGTGTGCATCTCAGTCACTTCATGCTGTTTCCTGTTGCGTGTCTGCTGATCATTTTACTCCGTTTCCCTGAGTTGGATCTTCATGCTGTAAGGTTTTGGGGTTAGAGTGACTCCATAGACTGGAGTGAAGTCTGGCTCCCCGGCATCCTCAGGCCAGGTAAACTTAAACTTCCTCAGCAGAGTCACTATGACGAGGAAGAGCTCCATGCGAGCCAGACCCTCTCCAAGACACACACGAGGACCTGAGACATAGAAAAACATCCAAGTGATCTACAAAAGGTGTGATACAATATAATCCACACTACTGTTCATACTTGCTGCTCACATACCTATAGAGAAAGGCAGGAAGGCCTCGGGTTTGACAAACTCTCCCTTGTCATTAAGGAAATTCTCGGGATTGAATTTATTGGGGAATTTCCATTGTCCGTCTTCACGCAACACCGAGGCCATGTTAGGGATGATCAAAGTACCCTTTTGAGAAAGTGAAGCAAAAGATAAACCATAAAGAATATGAAGTTTTCACTTCTTTTCAGCTATCTTCCTTCCCATCAGCAGTATTGTTTACACGGCTGATAGTTTGGTCTGACTTTCAGTTTGCCTCAGCAACACTGGAACAAACTGCTTTTCTGCCTAAGTTAATGACAGTGCTTAACTTAAATGTCTGTGGGCCTTTATTTTTCCACTTACCTTGGGAATTGAATATCCCATGAGCTCTGTGTCTTTAGTCGTTGCGTGAGAGACGCTTAGTGGAACTGTGTTGGCTACCCTCTGTATTTCATGGATCACAGCCTGTATGAACAGAGATCAACATACAGTACTGTGTATATATTTTTTGCTTTATCTGACGAGGGATAGAATATCAAGCATGCTGTTAGAAGCTGGATACCTTTTTAGCAACAGGTTTAGAACCAGATACAAAGAATACCATAGAAAGTTGTTATCCTCTAACAAGTACTTCCTAAGATATATTTGTCACATTTAAGAGGTTATTATTGGAAAACATTTGATGATATACCTGCACATAAGGCATGTTATGTCTGTCATCAAAACTGGCCTGGTGCTTTCCTTCCAGTACCTGGTCAATCTCCTGTTGACAACGCTCTGAGAAATGCAGAAAGGAGTGGAATGGGGGACAGTGGTAAAAATATCAATGTCATAGGGCACATTTTAGCTCAGTGGGTAGAGCAGGCACCCCATATGCAGAGGCCGTAGTCCTCGCTGCAGCTGACCCTGGTCATTCATTGTATTGCATGTCATTCCCTTTCTCTCTGCCTCCCAATTTCCTGTCTCTCCACTATACTATAAAGTAAAAGCAAAAGCCCCCCAAAATACAGTTAGGCGCAGATTTGGACAGTGACACAATCTTCATGATTTGGGCTCTGCATGCCACCACATTGAATTTGAAATGAAACAACTACAACAGAATTGAAGTGCAGATTTTAAGGTTTATTTTTTATACAAACACACAAAGTAATTGGACAAATGAACATAACCTTGTTATTTTTCAATATTTTGTTGAGAATCCTTTGCAGGCAATGACTGCCTGAAGTCTGGAAGTCATGGACATCACCAAACGCTGGGTTTCCTCCTTTGTGCTGCTTTTGCCAGGCATTTACTGCAGCTGTCTTCAGTTGTTACTTGTTTGTGGGTCTTTTTGTCTTGAGCAAGTGAAATGCATGCTCGATTGGGTTGAGATCTGGTGATTGACTCGGCCATGGCAGAATATTCCACATATTTTTGTTCAACCCCTTGAATTAAAGCTTAAAGTCTGCACTTCAGTTCAGTTGTAGTTGTTTCATTTCAAATCCAATGTGGTGGCATGCAGAGCCCAAATCATGAAGATGGTGTCACTGTCCAAATATTTCTGGGCCTAACTGTATTTAAAAAATCAACATAATGTGACTGCAAGAGAAATGCTGCCTTTCCTGAAGCAGCTGGTCCTTCTTGAGCAAAGACCAGCTCTGTGATCCACAAGAATCCTGGAAGGGGTAAATGTAGCTCTACAGTATACTTTATGTAGGGAAATTGATTTTAGTTTCAGCTGCTGAAGAACAAACCGTATAAAATAGAATTAGCAGGTTCTTTTGTTTTTGACTTTCATATAAAGAATTTCAGCCCATAAAAAATGTAGGAAAGGTGGAGCCATGGAGCCAATGACTCAAATCTACTCATGCAAACATACCTTGTATATGTTGGTAGGCCGTAAGGTAGAGGAACCCAGTAAGAAGTGTGTTGGAGGTAGTGTCAGTCCCAGCAAAGTGAATATCCAGAGCATACATTATAAGTTGATCCTCAGAAAATGAAGAACCATCACCAGCTCTCTGAAAAGAGGAAAATGATTGTTGTTAGACTGACAAACTTTGCAATGTAAGTAGACCTGACCCAACCCCTCCCCTGTCACACATGCACTTACCTTATCCAGCTCATCTAGATAGCAGTCAAGAAAGTCCCGTGGCTCTCCAGGAACTCTGGTGTCCTTGTGCTCAGCCAGCACAGACTTTACAAGGTTCTGACAAGTCTAGAAAATAAAAATATAGGTTAACATTAAAGTAGCATAAACACTCTTGTTATTACAGTTGATGCAATTTTGGCCATATCTTTTTGAATTTTGATCATTTAATATAAATATTTACAATAGTATTAGATTACCTCTGAATTTTTGAACGCCTTCATAAAGGGCAGCGGTAACTTACGAATCATAGGAAGAGAGTCGTAAAGCTGTAAAGAAAGATTTAAATAATTTGTTACCTAAATAAATTTTATTATGTCATGTTTACAAGGTAGCAAGAAAAGCCACAATATAATCATCTTGTGTGAAGAATTGGGCGGGGCACTGCGTGACTTGTTCATACAAACATTTCTATCCATGAGTTTCAAATGTAGTCCTACAACCTGCCATGTTGTTGTTCATAAACATTTCTATTTGTGAAAAATCACATTTGCTATTTTAACATGAGATTGTAGGGAATTTCTCACTTTTTCAACCATTCATGTCATTGAAATAATTAAACAGAGTGGCAATGCAATGCAAGAGTGCTTAGACTCACTATAGACCATGGTCCATTGCTTATCTTGGCATTTTCAGTGAAGCACTGAACAATGGTTTGGATGCACTCATGGTCATACTCGTAGCGTCTACCAAACAGAACTTGGCAGATGATGTTGGAGGCCATATTATGAAACATCAGTTGAGGAGAGAAGGCTTTATCTGTGGAAGTCATATGTTAAGTAAGAATGACATTGGACAGAAATGTAAAATAACTCTTCAGAAATAGCACAAGGAACTTTATAGAAGACTTCAAAGTAGAAATTAGTAAAAAGGTAAAAGCCATTAAATCACCATGGAGATCTCTTTCCAAAATACGTATGACATTCAAATCCACTTATTGACTGATGAATGTTGACTCTGCGTATCAGAATAGAGGCTGAAGATTGAGTAGACCCACAGATGACCTACCAATGCTACTTTCCAGTGTCTTCACAATGTATCCTATCTCCCCATGAATCCTCTCCTCCATGGAATTCTTCCCCAGACCAAAATTCCTCAAGGTCATCAGAGCAAAGCGACGATGCTCCTTCCAGCTTTGGCCATAGTCTGCCAGAATCACGCCTACCACAGATAGTGACACAAAGAGAATTCGAGATCAGGAGTCATTTAATACAACCAATAGACCGAATCGCCTTGTTGTTAACATTCTACTTCCAGGTAGACAACCAGCACGTAATTTGAATGGGAACAGCCTAATGAACATCATATTTTTCACGCCCTATCACCGTTTAGACAAATCTGAAATTATTGAAGAAACATTACTATTTCTGTGTGTGTGTCTTTCATGTTGCTATGTGTTGTATTTATTCAGTTTGGGGGAATTACGGTGTCTAGAAAGCATCAGTGGCTGCGGCTGACAGGGACAGCTAACGGCAGTAGCTCAGCTAACGGCAGTAGCTAAGCTAACGGCGGCAGCAAAGCTAACATCACGACGTCAGCTGTTAAAACCCTCTCGTTGTCGTTGACACAACATGAAACTACTCCAGTTAGCTCAGTCATGTTGTAACTAAGATATCCGCTGGAGATTTTTTTTTTATGGACCGTTTATTGAGTCACTGAGTTATTAAAGTTAAACAGGTAGGCTAACTGCTAACCGGCTAATCTATGATAACCATGACTAATTACAAAAATGTGCACGCGTAAATAGTAATGTTTGTCCAATCATTGGTTTTATAGACTTTACAAACATCAGATTACTCTAAACGGCGATATAGTGACATGAAAAAAATAGATATTTAGAGCAAAACTCTATTCCGTCACTATTGTTCAAATGGTTTTCTACCCGTAAGTAGTTGTAAACAAGGCGATTCGTCCTATACGTCACATTGTCAGTAGCCTACTTGTTGTGTAACTCTTCAGTGTCATGATTTTAAAATATAAAATGTATCCTTGTGATGTTTTGCAGCCCAGATTCATCTACTATCTGGATTTATTTAGGCATTTGTACAGATATAAGATATCATTTTTAATAGGCCTATATTAATGGCCCTAGACCACTATGGGATGTGGCGAAGCCATGTTTTCCCAAACCCTCAGATTTCCACTCGCCTGTTTCAAAAACATCTGGTCCACTTTTCATTAGTTTTCTTTGTTTAAACAGACTGAGACTCACAAATTCCTGATATGCACATCTCTCAAGGGATCTCATGCATTAGTCAGCACAGGCTCCTTTTGTCTGCTGAACAACCCCACTGGGACATAGTTCACTTGGAAAAAGTTCATTGCTAATCTGTGCACATAAATATTGATGATAAATTATCTTTGTGGGTGGCTGTTGTGTTTTTGATAATCATCTATTAATGCTGCTACACACCCTAATTTTCTTGTCTACTATACAAACACAGCTGCAAAGGTTTCACTACTTGCCTTTGTTCTCTTTTTCCCTCCTCTCTGACCTGTGTGCTGTTGTGGCTTTGTGGTGCATGCTCAGCTTTGTAATAAAGATAAGTTTTCTCTAAGAAATTATGTGGCAAAAGGTGAGCTCCTTTGTCCCGTTTCAGCTTTTGCCAGCATGTTGCAGCATGTGTCCTGACTTTCCCTTCATGCACACATTCACTGTGATAATGGCAATAAAAACCACTAAGACCACACCTTTTATCAAGATATTGTGCTAGACTGGCTGCACATGCAGTGCATGCATAATGAGATGTGCCTTGAATATCTTTTTTTATTAGCTAAATTGGTTCATTCTCAGTCCTATGACATGTCATTTCTACCTTTCCCCTCGGTGACATCATTAACCAATAGATCTTGGGGCCGTCCTGCAAAATCGGTAGCCTTGTTCACCAAAGCCTCCTTCAGGGCCTTTGTCCCATTGATGAATACAGCTGGTTTGGGACCAAGGAATAGACAGTAGACATTTCCATAAGTCTTCCTCAGCTGGGGATGAGCAAGATAACATAAATCACATAACTTGAGACTGACACCCAAAAACGCTGTAATAACAATGGGTTAGGCCTAGTGATTGCACATTTAAAATGCTTGTTTGGAACTATTAGGTTTGGCCTTGAGGAGTCTGTAGTGTATCCAAGGAAACAGCACTTGCTCTCCACATAATTAGCAGCATGACTTATTTAGCTTGCAAGTTTAGGTTATAATACCCAGCATTGTTATAAGCCATTGTTAAATTCCGGTAAAACATGTTGCTGTTTTTATTGCATTGGACAACACAAAGTTAGCCAATATCACTTATATTGTAATACGAGTTCAACATCACATAAATTGGTTTTATTTGGTTATCAAAACCTCTGTGTTGCACTTAAAGTTGAAAACATTCAACAGACCTTCAACTCTGTAGTTTGTGTTACGCAACAGTGTTACATAACCATACACTAAAGCCAAGTGGATTCATTCATTATCTAATAGTGAAAGGCAGAACTCACAGCCAGGAAAACACAGCAATGATCAAGTTTAAGATTTAATATTAAACAATTAAAGTACATCAACAAAAGTATTTTTAGTTACTTCCAATTAGTGTCATAACAATGTTTTTTTTCTTACAAAGTTTTTTTTTTCTTACCCTCTCAAGGTCCTTTAGGGGATTTTCTAGGGTCAGCTCCAAAATGTTCCCCAGTATTGGAAGGGCAAAGGGTCCTGGTGGAAAGTTCTTTGGCCTCCGAGATTTGAGCTGAACGATAATAAACCAAATGCAGATGCATAGCAGGATGAGTGAGACAAACATGGTGGGAGGATTGGATTGGACTGAAGTGAAAAGGGAAGCTGTTGAATGTCTTGCCTTAAAAGAAAAGCACGGCTCTTAGCCCTGCCTCTTCCGACTATGTACTTGGCGCCATTGTACTGAGGTTTAGAAAAATAAACAAAGAGAGGTCACAAAGTGAGGAGCCCAAGCTCCAGCAGGAGCTAAGAGTTAACCCTTCAAAGGATAGCAGCATAACCTTGGACTTTGTGTGGTTTCTTAAATTGCAGTGTGTTGCTCTAAAGGCCACTGTAGATTTGTGTGACTCGAATAATGAACCATGCCCCCTCATTTCCCCGTCATGCTAGCTTAACCTGAATAAATCTCTTTCAGCTCTTAGTAGGGGGGCCAATGTAGCCAGTATCAATAGCCGTCATTTTTTCTTGTTAATTTTTGAGATTGTTATATCTTGATTCTTGGGGTTCCTAGCAAGACAAATAAAAGTGTCAATTTTTTTCCCTTTGGATTTAGAGGTAATAATTGTAGGTCAAATATGGATGCATTTTGGCTGAAAATCCTACCTTTCCTTATGGATATAAGGATATAATCCTGAAAAACCACAGAAATACTACAAAGTAATGCACAGAATAGATTAGATAGATAGATAGTTATGGTCAGTTTGTGGAGAAAATCCAATAGTTTCCAACCACACATAGATTGGAGTGCACTGTTTCCTCTGCCTTGTCTAACAATTCAAGTAATTATTTTGGCCATTATGGTAAAAAACAAAAGAACAAGTCATCAAAGCACATGCTATCCTTCACAACAACATTTCTTACTGGTAATGTCGTCTCACTGTAAGAATGTAAATACATTTTTGTTTATGTGCACGAACAGTCGGACGAAAAGAGAACGTTTTCTTATGGCAAATAAATAAAAATGACACATTTTGAACAACATGCTATCCTTTATTACCTTCCTGAGGTGCACATATTGTATGAACAACTTTGTAAGCTGAATACAAATTTCAGTGCCTGTAAGACATTCTCCAAGAAGCACAATAGCAGTTATAACCTGCCCGTTTACAGTATTTATTGACATTTGATCTGTCTTTATTCAGACCATTAAATCTAAATAAACATTAGCACATGCACTATAAAGGATAAGGTCAAGACACGTACTTATGGACAGGAACCCAAATTCCCACAAAGAATAAGCATATGGTGACAGGTGACACCTCGTCCCAAAGTACCTTCCCACATATTATAATGGTCCTAGAGGCCATCACCGCGTGCCACCAATTAAATGTATTTAAATCGAAGTACTTTGTCATTGCCACAAGAGCTGCAAGACATACAAAATTAGACAAGCTAATGCAAGCAGGATAGGGCCGTTCGACGCGGGACCCGAACCGGAGCCGCCCGCAGCGAGGACCACAGCCTCCACACACGGGGCGGGTGCTCCACCAACTGTGCCAAACACCGCCCCGGCAGGTTGTATTTTTTTGTTTTTTATTTTTTTCTATTTTTTGAATAGCGGCCTTTATGTGCCTTTTACAAGATGGCTGGGTGAAGTGACTGGATGTTTGTGTGCATCTCAGTCACTTCATGCTGTTTCCTGTTGCGTGTCTGCTGATCATTTTACTCCGTTTCCCTAAGTTGGATCTTCATGCTGTAAGGTTTTGGGGTTAGAGTGACTCCATAGACTGGAGTGAAGTCTGGCTCCCCGGCATCCTCAGGCCAGGTAAACTTAAACTTCCTCAGCAGAGTCACTATGACGAGGAAGAGCTCCATGCGAGCCAGACCCTCTCCGAGACACACACGAGTACCTGAGACATAGAAAAACATCCAAGTGATCTACAAAAGGTGTGATACAATATAATCCATACTACTGTTCATACTTGCTGCTCACATACCTATAGAGAAAGGCAGGAAGGCCTCGGGTTTGACAAACTCTCCCTTGTCATTAAGGAAATTCTCTGGATTGAATTTATTGGGGAATTTCCATTGTCCATCTTCACACAACACCGAGGCCATGTTAGGGATGATCAAAGTACCCTTTTGAGAAAATGAAGCAAGAGATAAACCATATAGAAAATAAAGAATAGAAAGTTCTCACTTTTTTTCCCATCAGCAGTATTGTTTACATGGCTGATAGTTTGGTCTGACTTTCAGTTTGCCTCAGCAACACTGGAACAAACTGCTTTTCTGCCTAAGTTCATGACGGTGCTTAACTTAAATGTCTGTGGGCCTTTATTTTTCCACTTACCTTGGGAATTGAATATCCCATGAGCTCTGTGTCTTTAGTCGTTGCGTGAGAGACGCTTAGTGGAACTGTGTTGGCTAGCCTCTGTATTTCATGGATCACAGCCTGTATGAACAGAGATCAACATACTGTATATATTTTTTTGCTTTATCCAACTAGGGATAGAATATCAAGCATGCTGTTAGAAGCTGGATACCTTTTAGCAACAGGTTTAGAACCAGATACAAAGAATACCATAGGAAGTTGTTATCCTCTAACAAGTACTTCCTAAGATATATTTGTCACATTTAAGAGATTATTATTGGAAAATATTTGATGATATACCTGCACATAAGGCATATTATGTCTGTCATCAAAACTGGCCTGGTGCTTTCCTTCCAGTACCTGGTCAATCTCCTGTTGACAACGCTCTGAGAAATGCAGAAAGGACTGGAATGGGGGACAGTGGTAAAAATATCAATGTCATAGGGCACCTTTTAGCTCAGTGGGTAGAGCAGGCACCCCATATGCAGAGGCCGTAGTCCTTGCTGCAGCTCACCCTGGTCATTCATTGTATTGCATGTCATTCCCTTTCTCTCTGCCTTCCAATTTCCTGTCTCTCCACTATACTATAAAGTAAAAGCAAAAAGCCCCCCAAAATATTTTAAAAATCAACATAGTGTGACTGCAGGAGAAATGCTGCCTTTTCCAAAGCAGCTGGTCCTTCTTGAGCAAAGACCAGCTCTGCAATCCACAAGAATCCTGGAAGAGGTAATGTAGCTTTATTACATATACTGTATACTTTATAGCCTATAGGGAAATTGATTTTAGTTTCAGCTGCTGAAGAACAAACTGTATAAAACAGACTTAAAGTCATCAACAAACATCACAGAAGTTAGACATTTACTTATGCCTGTATACAGCTATTTAAATATACCTTATATTTCACTTTTTGCGCACATTCAACATATTGTACATATCCAATTTCCAATAATTTGCATGTTGCACATATTTCACAGCTAACAGCAAGGAACATTGATGATACTGCCATCCCTGTGGCCTCGGGTGACACAAAACAAAAACTTTGTTAATGTGGGATTGAGTTTTTAGATCAGTCTAACTTACTTTTTCTGTCATGTTTCTTTGAGGGCAGGAACATGATTCCTTGTATAACAGGAGGCTCCTTTGTTTTTGACTTTTATGTAAGAATTTCAGCCCATAAAAATGTAGGAAATGTGGGGCCATAGAGCCAATGACTAAAAAATATAGTCTCAAATTTACACATGCAAACATACCTTGTATATGTGGGTAGGCCGTAAGGTAGAGGAACCCAGTAAGAAGTGTGTTGGAGGTAGTGTCAGTCCCAGCAAAGTGAATATCCAGAGCATACATTATAAGTTGATCCTCAGAAAATGTAGAACGATCACCAGCTCTCTGAAAAGAGGGAAATGAATGTCGTTAGACCGACAAACTTGACCCAACCCCTCCACCCTGTCACACATGCACTCACCTTATCCAGCTCATCTAGATAGCAGTCAAGAAAGTCCCGTGGCTCTCCAGGAACTCTGGTGTCCTTGTGCTCAGCCAGCACAGACCATGCAAGTTTCTGACAAGTCTAGAAAATAAAAACATAGGTCAACATTAAAGTAGCATAAACACTCTTGTTATTACAGTTGATGCAATTTTGGCCATATCTTTTTGAATTTTGATAATTTGATATAAATATTTACAATAGTATTAGATTACCTCTGCATTTTTGAACGCCTTCATAAAGGGTAGCGGTAACTTACGAATCATAGGAAGAGAGTCGTAAAGCTGTAAAGAAAGATTTAAATAATTTGTTACCTAAATAAATTGTATTATGTCATGTGTACAAGGTAGCAAGAAAAGCCACAATATAATCATCTTGTGTGAAGAACACAACATACACCACAGATCTGTGGTGTCATACTGTACAGTGTCGGCATGGGAATGCAATTGTTAAGCCATTCATGTCATTGAAATAATTAAACAGAGTGGGAATGCAATGCAAGAGTGCTTAGACTCACGAAAGACCAGGGTCCACTGCTTAGCTTGGCATTTTCAGTGAAGCACCGAACAATGGTTTGGATGAACTCATGGTCATACTCGTAGCGTCTACCAAACAGAACTTGGCATATGATGTTGGAGGCCATATTATGAAACATCAGTTGAGGAGCGAAGGCTTTACCTGTGGAAGTCATATGTTAAGTAAGAATGACATTGGACAGAAATGTAAAATAACTCTTCATAAATAGCACAAGGCAGTGTTTAGCTCAGTTGGTAGAGCACCCGCCCCATGTGTTGAGGCTATAGTCCTCGCTGCAGGTGGCCCTGGCTAGAATCCCGCGTCGGACGGCCCTATACTGCATGTCATACCCCCCCATCTCTGCCTCCCAAATGAGTAGAAAAGCCATTAAATCACCATGGAGATCTCTTTCCAAAATACGTATGTCATTCAAATCCACTTCTTGACTGATGAAATGTTGACTCTGCGTATCAGCATAGAGGCTGAAGACCCACAGATGACCTACCAATGCTTCTTTCCATTGTCTTCACAACATATCTTATCTCCCCATGAATCCTCTCCTCCATGGAATTCTTCCCCAGACCAAAATTCCTCAAGGTCATCAGAGCAAAGCGACGATGCTCCTTCCAGCTTTGGCCATAGTCTGCCAGAATCACGCCTACCACAGATAGTGACACAAAGAGAATTCGAGATCAGGAGTCATTTAATACAACCAATTCATCACATGCCATTGTTATTGTTGTTACTTTCTGTTTTAGTATCTATTCTCCACAGTGCCATAATGTGCTTTCTTATTTACTATGTCAAGTGGTGTACTCAGTATTTTTTCATAAAATCTGACTATACACAGGAAAATAAAACCGGACTCAAATGTGGAATAAATGTTTCTTGGCAAATTTGGCATTATTATCACACATTATAAAAAATGTCCTGCTCAGTAGTACTCTTATTTAAATATAGAAATACAGCAAAGAAATCGATTTCAATTAAATGTTTTCAGAAGAAAATGCTCACTGGGATGTGGCTAAGCCATGTTTTCCCAAACCCTCAAACTCCACTTCCACTCGCCTGATTCAAAAACATCTGGTCCACTTTTCATTAGTTTTCTTTGTTGAAACAAACAGACTGAGACTCACAAATTCCTGATACGCAGATCTCTCAGGGGATCTCATGCATTAGTCACCACAGGCTCTTTTTGGACAAAGTACAGCAGACACCTGCTGAACAACCCCACTGGAACATAGTTAACTTAAGTTCATTGCTAATCTGTGCACATAAAGATTGATAAATTAGCTTTGTGGGTGGTTATGTTTTTGATAATCATACATTAATTCTGCTACACACCCTAATTTTCACCCTAACCTGTGTGCTGTTGTGGCTTTGTGGTGCATGCTCAGCTTTGTAATAAAGATAAGTTTTCTCTAAGAAATTATGTGGCAAAAGGTGAGCTCTTTTGTCCCATTTCAGCTTTTGCCAGCATGTTGCAGCATGTGTCCTGTGTATGGTGGACTTTCGCTTCCTGCACACATTCACCGTGATAATGGCAATAAAAACCACTAAGACCACACCTTTTATCAAGATATTGTGCTAGACTGGCTGCACATGCAATGCATGCATGAGATGTGCCTTGAATATCTCTTTTTTTGTTAGCTAAATTGGTTCATTCTCAGTCCTATGACATGTGATTTCTACCTTTCCCCTCGGTGATAGCATTAACGAATAGATCTTGGGGCCGTCCGGCAAAATCGGTAGCCTTGTTCACCAAAGCCTCCTTCAGGGCCTTTGTCCCATTGATGAATATGGCTGGTTTGGGACCAAGGAATAGACAGTAGACATTTCCATAAGTCTTCCTCAGCTGGGGATGAGCAAGATAACATAAATCACATAACTTGAGACTGACACCCAAAAACAGTGTAATAACAATGGGTTAGGCCTAATACACAGTGATTGCACATTTAAAATGCTTGTTTGTAATTAGCAGCATGACTTCTTTAGCTTGCAAGTTTAGGTTATAAGCATTGTTATAAGCCATTGTTAAATACTGGCAGAACATGTTGCTGTTTTTATTGCACTGGACAACACAAAGTTAGCCAATATCACTTATATGGTAATACGAGTTCAACATCACATTGGTTTTATTGGTTTATCAAAACCTCTGTGTTGCACTTAAAGTTGAAAACATCCAACATTCAACAGACCTTCAACTCTGTACACTTTGTGTTGTGCAACAGTGTTACGCAACCACACGCTAAAGCCAAGTGGGTTCATTCATCATCTAACAGTATAAAGGCAGGACTCACAGCCAGGATAACACAGCAGTGATCAAGTTTAAGATTTATTAAACAATTAAAGTACATCAACAAAAGTATTTTTTTTTTTAAAGAATTTACTTACTTGAAATTAGGGTCATAACAATGAATGTTTTTTTTCTTACCCTCTCAAGGTCCTTTAGGGGATTTTCTAGGGTCAGCTCCAAAATGTTCCCCAGTATTGGAAGGGCAAAGGGTCCTGGTGGAAAGTTCTTTGGCCTCCGAGATTTGAGCTGAACAATAATAAACCAAATGCAGAGCCATAGCAGGATGAGTGAGACAAACATGGTGGGAGGAATGGATTGGACTGAAGTGAAAAGGGAAGCTGTTGAATGTGCCTTTAAAAAAAAAGCATGGCTCTTAGCCCTGCCTCTTCCGACTATGTACTCGGTGCCATTGTACTGAGGTTGAGAAATATAAACAAAGAGAGGTCACACAGTGAGGGGCCAAAGCTCTAGCAGGAGGTAAGAGTTAACCCTTCAAAGCATAGCAGCATAACCTTGGACTTTGTATGTGGTTTCTTAAGTTGCAGTGTGTTGCTCTCAAGGCCACTGATTTGTGTGACTGAATAATGAACCATGCCCCCTCACTTCCCCGTCATGCTAGCTTAACCTGAATAAACCCAAGTAGCCTAAACAAACTGCAGCTCTTTCAGCTCTCCTTCCTGCATTAGATTTAATTGCAGCATAGATAAGTGTTAATAAGTGTTAGTCTAAATCACTGTATGAATGAGCACAGCATAAATGTGTACATCTGCACATAAATGACTGCTGACATCTCCTGAATAACTAGGTGGTAATGGATATAATGCTTCCTCAATTAGTTCTGAAGCCTTCATTTATAGAAATACAATAATTATAGATACTTAGTGTTAAAATAAAGTATTACCAGCCAGTCCGCTAGTTCACAAAAAATTAATAATACGCTGATTATTGTAACAATCTTTCAAGCATTATTTGCACGCAGCACTACAGCTAGACACTTCTTGGATTTATAAATTATTGCTGCACTTTAATCTATTGAAATAATATGCCAAAGGAAACACCAAAATTATTTGTAATCTCTTCTGGAAATACATTACCCCAAAATTACAAGAGGATAGATACAAACAATTCACTGGACATAATCACTACACCTGCACTATGGTCTATTAATTTTAGGAGTTTTTCTAACAGTTTTTCCATATCTTCAGAGAGCTGGACAGGCTGCAATTTTAAGAAGGCCTGATCTCAGGATGATCAGGTTATACACTGTGTTACCATGAATAAAAGAAACAGGACATACAACATAATTGCTATTAGAGGCCTCACACAATTATGATTATGGATCAGGCACTCAGTCATTACAAGACTGTAAATGTTTGTTTTGTTTTTTAAAACAAAGGAAGGTCTAAAATCAACTTGCTAACCCTTTGCATGGCACAAAAAAATCAATCATTTGCAATCACATGTTGCAGTATGATAAGTTTGTTTGATAAACTGCTTTAGTTCTCCTGAGATCCTGATATAAGAGCAGATGTTATAGCTACTGTATAGGCACAATTTCTTACATACGTTTGCTCAAATTACAAAAAGATATAGTTCAAGAAATTGAATCTGATGCTAAAGTGAACGTGTTTGTTTGCCTGTGTGGTTTCACGCAGTAATAGAGGATTGTTCAGTAATTTGTTTACAGAAGCTGCTAGACATTGACACAAAAGAACAGTCTTTAGAGATAACTTTTTTATTTTAGTTTTGCAACATCCATGTGAGATTATAAACAAATGATGAAATCTATGGAAGGGCTGTCATTTAAGATCCCAACATGGGGGGAAAAAATAGTTATTGATTATTCATGTAGGGAACATTTGATGTAGAAACTTGAAAAAAAAAATGTATATTAGAGTTTGTATACGTATCTTTCACTCATATGTCTCTGAAGTCGACTTCGATTAAACTCATCAAAATCTTGGATGAAAGCCAGGTGTGTTCAAAAGTGCAGCGTCAGAACCAATACAACTCAATACACTATCGTTAATCAGATCCACACAACACTGACAGCGACCTTACAGATGCATTTAACGTGGCCACCTAACAAACTATTAACAGTGTTAATAGTAGGCTAACTCTCATTAACCCAATAATATCACTAAGACATTAATCTCTCTCCATCTGCTCAATTAAAATGTACATAAAACCTTTACTTCTCACACTAGCTGGCACTATTGATATAGGAGCAACTGCTTATCAGGACATGTCTGATTAGGCTCTTCGGATTCTTGTTATCTCCATGTCTTATTAGTATCTTCCTTCCCATTACAAGGATCGACTCTGTGGAAAAAGGGGGATACAAAGTAACTATTATGTGAAGTGAAAAACAACGGGGTTTTCTACGGAGCCCCATGTCACCCTATAAGGGCTCACACTATGTCTTATGCACAAAAGATTATACATATAGATATGTCGTAGATTTCCTCCCTCCCTCCCTCTCTGTTACCTCCTCTTGCATCGTGGACACAGTCTGCCCCACACTGCCCTCATCGTGGCTTCCCTCAGAGCCGGGCTCCCCCACAGGTACACGGCCGGTGTGCACACAGCGTTGAAACGAGCCATGATGGCGAAGAGATTAGTGGCCTCGTTCCTGAATGTCAGCCCTCTACCCACCACAAATCTAATAATAATATTCACAAAAGAGGGGCACCACAGCACCAGGAAGCTTATGACAACAAAAATGATTATTCTCAATGATTCCTTTTTGTTTTCTTTCTCGGCGCTGGGAGGGTCTCTCTCTAACTGGAAACGGGCGACCACATACAGTTTGATAGTCATGACAACTTTAGTGAGCACGATTAGCTGAAAAAAGACTATGCTGAACACGTAGAGCTGTATGGCTTTGGAAAGAGGCAACACATTCCTGGCGAGCAGGTGCGCAAAGTTGTAGATCCAGCAGTACACGTTCACACCTATTACAAACGGTCTAGTTATGAAGCGGCCGTAGATGAACGGGTGGCACACGGCAAAGTACCGATCGAACTGCGCGAACAGAAACGTCAGGATATTGATCCCTAGGAGTGAAGGTAACACATTATATGTTCCGTTTCTTGAAGGATAGCCCTCCTGAACATCAAACAGACCCAGATAATACACCGAGAATCCAACAAGCGTGTCACAAATACTGGTGTTCAGCATGAAAATAAACCTGTTCTGAATACGCAGCGCTCTGGTGGATAAGATGCCTATCACCACTGTTCCGGCCACGAGGACTGTAGCTGTAGCGAATAGGATCTGGAAAATAAAGATCAAGTAGTCTTCAGGACTGTCGAAGTCCACCGAGAGAGGCACTCCTCCTGTCATAGACTGTGTGATGTTGGAGAGGAGCATTGTTTATGCGCAAATGGATCAGTGCAGCCACTGTTTTATATGTAAGACCCTCCACACCGTGAAGTCATGCAGTCTTGATCTCTTGAGATTTGTTATAGTGTAATGTCGTTTCTCTCCTTTATAACGCCACATTCACCTTCACCAAAAGTCATGGGGAGAATTTAAACAGATAATTCATAACCCTTTAAGAAAAATAACAATAACCTTTATTTAAATTGCACTTTTATCACCAAAGCCACAGAGTGTCTACAGATAAAAGAATAACAACAATAAAAACAAGAAAGAAACGAAGAAACTTCTACTGACATGTGATAGTAAAGGTTAACCTAGACAAAAATGAACATACGCAATTGTAACAGAAAATAGCCTATGTTTGTTATTTGTAGCCTAACTAATATAGCCTAATCTGATCAATTCAAGGTCAGGTTCACTTTTATTTGTATAACACAATTAAAAAGACCTGTAACGAGCATCCAAAGCGCTTCACAGAGCAGAGACAAAAACAAACAAACAAAAAGTCAATAACTAATCAAATGATTGCAAACGGGCTATATCTGAATAGATAATATTTCAGGTTTAAAAAAAACTTAATTCAGTCATAAGGTTGTAAAGTTTCTAAATACATTTATGTTTCTGAAAGAAAGAAAAAAACAGAATATAGTAAATTAGAGTACAGTACAATAGGGTAATTTATGCTGAATCTGTATACATTTCTAACTCAAGTTTCCCAAGATTTATCACGTAGGCCTATTACATCAGAGCTTTTCTCACTCGTTTGACTTGTGTGTGTGATCCAGCAGGGGGCGCTGTGTATGTTCAGCTGTCTAGGACTAAAGATTTAATCAGACTAGGCCAGATTCAAATGACATAGGCAATTGGGGAAAAAAGGACTAAAACACTTCTCCGAGCCAAGACAGGATATAACCATTTGTTTGTGTGTGGAATGTTGGTGTGGACTCAAGGCTCCTGTTTCCAACATGAAAGATTTGATTATAATGAACTGGCTGTGGTAACTTCAGCACCAGGAGCTGTCCACGCGCGCACGTCCTAATCTATGATGTATCCTAATAAACAAAACCATTTATGGTCATTTGGATGCGAAAGAGTTAATTCTAGTCTATCGTTTTGTATCTATTGTCTCTGGAATACAACTGTGGGATAATTTATATATAGATCATTTTATCATTCATTTTTTAATGCAATAGAAGAGAGTCAATATAAAAGTCACACTGAATTTACAGCCATGATCCACTTCTTATTACAACAATTTTACCTAAAATGTTGAAAATCAACATTAAACCATTCATAATTTTAGTAACTACAACAGCAATAGTCTATTACAAACCCCATCAAAAATCTTTTTTTTTTATGATGCTACAGGAAAGCTGTGTAAGTTGATTCAGTGATGGGCCTGTATCATATTCCTTTTATTAAAATACCAGGAAAACTGAAATATAAAAATAAGATAAAGGTGAGAAGATAACCTCCCCATAATTTGAACTATTTGAATATTTCCATAGACTAACTGCAATACTGATGTGCAACAACACTGCAAAAATCTTTCTTATTACAAGCACACAAAAACTTGCTTTCACTGGTAGACGTAATTGAAAATTATTATCTTATTACAAGTTAAAAACGGCCTAAATTTTTAGGTGATGAGTCTTATTTTAAGCGGAAATAGATTAGTTTCGACAAGAATTCAGGCATTTGACAAGAAATAAGACAAATATTCTTGGAAATATTTTGAGTTGTTGCAGTGAACTCACTGCAGCTAGAAAAACACAACCTCTCCTAATAGGCTATTTAAAACAAACAGTCAAATGAATTCAGTATTCAGCTCTTTGAAAAAAGAAACATAACTTTTTTTTTCTTATTTAGGCCTAATTGAGGAAAAGGACCTAAAAGGCCTGAATAAAGCACAAAAATCCAGATCAGAGTTCAGTTCAGCGTCAGAAAGAACGCGTTCGCACCAACGGTAATAATAATAACTGAGTCCGGAGCCACAGTCAGTGATTCTTCATGGGTCTTCCTTTTCCATTTCCCTTCACGGAACACGAGCCGATTCTGAAAAGGAGGCAGAACAGCTGCTGCAGTTTTCTATAAAGAAAGGAGTGCCATCTTTACACCAGCATAATGACCTTTAACCTCTTACCTCCTCTTGCATCGTGGACACAGTCTGCCCCACACTGCCCTCATCGTGGCTTCCCTCAGAGCCGGGCTCCCCCACAGGTACACGGCCTGTGTGCACACAGCGTTCAAACGAGCCATGATGGCGAAGAGGTTAGTGGCCTCGTTCCTGAATCTCAGCCCTCTTCCTACCAGCAGTCTGAGGACGATGTTGACGAAAGAAGGGCACCACAACACCAAGAAACTTATGACAACAAAAATGATTATTCTCAACGATTCCTTTTTGTTTTCCTTCTCCTCGCTGGGAGGTTCTCTCTCTACCTGGAAACGGGCGACCACATACAGTTTAATAGTCATGGCCACTTTGGCGACCACGATGACTTGTATGCTGACAATACTGAAAGCATAGAGTTGCATCGCTTTGTTAGGGGGCAATGATTGTAAAAGCATCACTTGACCATAGGAATGAATCCAGCAATAGACATTTGCAGAGATAATCACCGGCCGAGTTAAAAAACGCGCATAGATGAATGGGTGACACACAGCAAAATATCGATCAAATTGTGCAAACATAAATGTCAATATGTTCACCCCAAGTAGAGAAGGTAAAATATAATAAGTCCCATTTCTAGAAGGGTATCCCTCCTGAACGTCGAACAAACCGAGATAATACACCGAGAAGCCAACGAGCGTATCACAGATACTGGTGTTGAGCATGAAAATAAACCTGTTCTGAAGGCGAAGCGCTCGGGTGGATGAGATGGCAATGGCTACAGGTCCGGCTACGAGAACAGCAGATGTGGCGAATAAAATCTGAAATATAAAGATGAGATAATCCACTGGACTGTCAAAGTTCACTGAGAGAGGCACTCCTCCTGTGAGAGAGGGTGTGCTGTTGGAGAGGAGCATTGTTTCATTAATGTTGCCTGATTTGTTTTATTTATAGGCCTGTTAGCCTCCATTACGCATTAGGCGCGTGACCTAACAACTTATTACTGCATGCAGCATAGCCTACACTTTACAGTGTATTATTTCACTTTTTTGTCCTTTTTTAACTGTAAGTTATTTTAATTTTACTGTTGGACTTGGAATAAAGCAATATGATTAGTTGTAGTTGTCAGGAAGATCAGATTGTGAGATTGGACACTCCAAAAAGATTTTTAATAACACTCATGGTGAGATAATGTTTCTGCAAAGAATCTAACTAATAAATACTAACATTGAATTATAAACATGAAAAACCAAACATGTAAAAATGAAAACCAAATTGTAAATTATTAGACAAAAGTCTGAGTAGTAATATTCTAAGAAAGTTAAAACAAAACAATTTAAATCACTTGTCCTGTATTAGGCCATTTCTTATTCATGAGTTTCCTTTTACATTATGCTTGTTAACTGTTAACAGTGTCCAGTTTTACACTGGTCTGGTGTTTTATCTACAGCCCTTCTTGGCACCAGAGATTATCATCATAAATTCTTCCATATTAATATTATTATTATTTTCTATATCCCCATCATGCCTGTAAGATCAGGTGTGTGAAGAATAACTGTGTTTGACATCAGTTACACCAAGCAGTGCGCCTCCACCTATAGAGTTGTTATTTGTGAAGTTTTGTGGACAACAGGTTGTTAATCCCACACTTTGAGTCTGTGTGCTATTTTGAACGTGTTGAAGACTTGTTGCAGTTACTTTTTTTATTACTGTGTTTTGCTTTTGTTCTTTCAGAAGTAAGTGGCACAATTGTAACTGCATTTCCCTCGTTTTGGTAAAAACAAAACAAAAACTGTAATCCATGATAATGTGAAATTATTAAAGTAGTTATTTTGGTTCCAAGCACATCAAAGAATTTCATAAGGAGGCCGGTCAGTGTAAAGTAGGATTTGAGAGGAAATTTCAAAATTGTTTTATTTTAGAAGTCTATCACAACATGTCATTAAATCAATATCTCCCATTCGTTTTTTAAATATAATAATTTAAACTCCCCTCAGCCTCAGTTCGCCAAGTTATTTTCTTTATTGGATGAAGGCATGGTTCGTAGAAAGTGAAATTCCTGCTTCTCCTTCCATTATTTATGGCTCGTGTTAAGGAGCGAATCATCAATGTGGAGCTGACCAAGGTGCTGAACCTGTGGCAGTCACCTGGAGCTCGACTTAAAAAAAAAAAAGAACAGAAGTAGGCTACACAATAGAATCAGAAATTTTACGCAAATGTATTTCTAATTTGTACCTTGATTGATCAAGTCAATTACTAATCGAAATGTAGGAAGGAATTGGGCTATCTGAATACTATCTCATAGGTTTGCAAAAAGAAATGTTTAATGTGAGATGTAAAACTTAAGTCAGTCATGAATTCTTAAAGTTTTTAAATACATCAATATTTCTAAAAGTATCTTTTTAACCAACCGATTATAACAAGTTAGAGTACAATAGAGTAATTGAAATCAAATCTTTAACCTACATTTCCGACGTAACTTACATGCCACAGCTTTTATCGCTCGTTTGACTTGTGATTCTGAAAAATATGAGAAGAGAGAGTTTTGTCTTCAGCCACGTTGCTGAAGTTCTCTGAGAAATGTAACTGACAAATCGACATTTTACCATGACAGATTCATGATTATAATAACAATATTAACAACAACAGCAGAGTTAACGATATGCTAAAATGTAAATTTTGTACGATGTTACAGAAAAACTATGTAAGTTAAGTCAGTGATAGGCCTGTGTAATTTTCATTACAGGATATCAGGAAAATTGAAGTATAAAGAGATAATCTCTCCATTTAAACTCAGTATTGACCCCATAATTTTATAGGCTAACTCCACTGATGTGCAACAACTCACTGCACCACAGAAAAACACAACCTCTCCCTCTGTAATTGTTTCTACATTTACAGTTTGGTTATTTTTTCGTTTCCACCGAGTCCTTGCAGTAGGCCTAGCTGTAAAGGCTACTGACTGAGTCCAGAGCCGCAGTCAGTGATTCTTCTTCCTTTTCCATTTCCCTTCACGGAACACAAGCCGATTCTGAAAATGAGGCAGAACAGCTGCTTCAGTTTTCTACGTATATATAAAAAAAGAAGTGACATCTTTACACCAGCATAATGACCTTTAACCTCTCTTGCATCTCGGACACAGTCTGCCCCACACTGCCCTCATCGTGGCTTCCCTCAGAGCCGGGCTCCCCCACAGGTACACGGCCGGTGTGCACACAGCGTTCAAACGAGCCATGATGGCGAAGAGATTAGTGGCCTCGTTCCTGAATCTCAGCCCTCTTCCTACCACCAGTCTGAGGACGATATTGACGAAAGAGGGGCACCACAACACCAGGAAGCTTATGACAACAAAAATGATTATTCTCAAGGATTCCTTTTTGTTTTCCTTCTCCTCGCTGGGAGGTTCTCTCTCTACCTGGAAACGGGCGACCACATACAGTTTAATAGTCATGGCCACTTTGGCGACCACGATGACTTGTATGCTGACATTACTGAAAGCATAGAGGTACATAGCTTTGGCGGGGGGCAATGAATGTAAAAGGATCACTTGAATATAGGGATGAATCCAGCAATAGACATTTGCAGAGATAATCACCGGCCGGGTTAAAAAACGCGCGTAGATGAATGGGTGACACACAGCAAAATATCGATCAAATTGTGCAAACATGAATGTCAATATGTTTACCCCAAGTAGAGAAGGTAACACAAAATAAGTCCCATTTCTAGAAGGGAATCCCTCCTGAACGTCGAACAAACCAAGATAATACACCGAGAAGCCAACGAGCGTATCACAGATACTGGTGTTGAGCATGAAAATAAACCTGTTCTGAAGGCGAAGCGCTCGGGTGGATGAGATGGCAATGGCTACAGGTCCGGCTACGAGAACAGCAGATGTGGCGAATAAAATCTGAAATATAAAGATGAGATAATCCACTGGACTGTCGAAGTTCACTGAGAGAGGCACTCCTCCTGTGAGAGAGGGTGTGCTGTTGGAGAGGAGCATTGTTTCATTAATGTTGCCTGATTTGTTTTATTTATAGGCCTCCATTACGCATTAGGCGCGTGACCTAACAACTTATTACTGCATGCAGCATAGCCTACACTTTACACTTTATTAATTCGCTTTTTTGTCCTTTTTTAACTGTAAGTTATTTTAATTCTAACTGTTGGACTTGGAATAAAGCAATATGATTAGTTGTAGTTGTCAGGAAGATCAGATTGTGAGATTGGACACTCCAAAAAGATTTTTAATAACACTCATGGTGAGATAATGTTTCAGTGACTGCAAAGAACCAAACTAATAAATACTAACATTGAATTATAAACATGAAAAACCAAACATGTAAAAATGAAAACCAAATTGTAAATTATTGGACAAAAGTCTGAGTAGTAATATTCTAAGAAAGTTAAAATAAAACAATTTAAATAACTTGTCCTATAACTGTGTTTGACATCAGTTACACCAAGCAGTGCGCCCCCACCTATAGAGTTGTTATTTGTGAAGTTTTGTGGACAACAGGTTGTTAATCCCACACTCTGAGTCTGTGTGCTATTTTGAACGTGTTGAAGACTTGTTGCAGTTACTTTTTTTATTACTGTGTTTTGCTTTTGTTCTTTCAGAAGTAAGTGGCACAATTGTAACTGCATTTCCCTCGTTTTGCTAAAACTAAAATTGTAATCCATGATAATGCGAAATTATTAAAGTAGTTATTTTGGTTCCAAACACATCGAATAATATGATCATGAGGCCGGTCAGTGTAAAGTAGGCCTAGCCTATATGGTTTGGAAGGAAATTAAAAAATTGATTTATTTAAAAAGTCCATCACAACATGTCATGAAATCAATATCTCCCATTCGTTTTTTAAATATAATCATTTAAACTCCCCCTCAGCCTCAGTTCGCCAAGTTATTTTCTTTATTGGATGAAGGCATGGTTCGTAGAAAGTGAAATTCCTGCTTCTCCTTCCATTATTTATGGCTCGTGTTAAAGTGATAGTTCACCCAAAATTCAAATTTCACTCATTATCTACTCACTCTAATGTCAGCTAAGAGCTGTGAGAATTTTCAGAGTCCTCCGTTCCTTCTCTGAGTTACGGGGGGGGGGTCCACACAGCAGTATTTGTCCATATAATGGTTGTCAATGGACACCAACTTTCTTTGCCCAAAAAGACACATCCAAACATCCAAATACCTCCATACTGCTCGTCTGTAATGTCCCTCTTGTATTGAAGCCCCGACATGAGAAATTGTTCCGCTGGTCAGTGCAAATAACGTGAGAATTGCACTGACACAGGAAGAGCAGTGAACTGAGACACTGGGAGCTTCCGTTACGAACAAGCTTAAAATATAGACTTATTTAATTTTGTTCGGAACAATTTCTCATGTCGGGGCTTCAATACAAGAGGGACATTACAGACGAGCAGTATGGAGGTATTTGGATGTTTTTTGGACAAAGAAACCTGGTGTCCATTGACAACCATTATGGACAAATACTGCTGTGCGGACGCCCCCGTAACTCAGAGAAGGAACAGAGGACTCTGAAATTTCTCAAAGCTCTTAGCTGACATTAGATTGAGTAGATAATGAGTGAAATTTGAATTTTGGGTGAACTATCCCTTTAAGGAGCGAATCATCAATGTGGAGCTGACCACGGTGCTGAACCTGTGGCAGTCACCGGTAGTGGAGCTCGACTTAAAAAAGAAAAGAAAAGAAAAGAACAGAAGTAGAATCAGAAATTTTACGCAAATGTATTTCTAATTTGTACCTTATCCAGATTGATCAAGTCAATTACTAATCAAAATGTAGGTAATTACAATTGGGCTATCTGAAGACTATCTCGTAGGTTTGCAAAAAGAAAGATTTAATGTGAGATGTAAAACTTAAGTCAGTCATAAGTTCTTAAAGTTTCTAAATACATCAATATTTCTGAAAGTCTTTTTTTTAACTAACCGATTATAACAAGTTAGAGTAGCCTACAATAGAGTAGGCTAATTGAAATCAAATCTGTAACTTACATTTCCAACGTAACTTTCCCAAGACTGCATATCACTGCACTGATATTAGGCTACATGCCACAACCTTTATCGCTCGTTTGACTTTTTAAAAAAAAGAAAAGAAAAGAAGTAGGCTACAGAATAGAATCTGAAATTTTACGCAAATGTATTTCTAATTTGTACCTTATTGATCAAGTCAATTACTAATCAAAATGTATAAGGAATTGGGCTATCTGAATACTATCTCAGGTTTTCAAAAAGAAATATTTAATGTGAGATGTAAAACTTAAGTCAGTCATAAATTCTTAAAGTTTTTAAATACATCAGTGTTTCTAAAAGTATCTTTTTAACTAACCGATTATAACAAGTTAGAGTACAATAGAGTAATTGAAATCAAATCTGTAACCTACATTTCCAACGTAACTTACATGCCACAGCTTTTATCGCTCGTTTGACTTATGATTCTGAAAAATATGAGAAGAGAGAGTTTTGTCTTCAGTCGTATACGTTGCTGAAGTTCTCTGAGAAATGTAACTAAATCGACATTTTACCATGACAGATTCATGATTATGATAACAGTATTAACAACAACAGCAAAAGTAACGATAAGGGAGCTAAAATGTCAATTTTGTGTAGGCCTACGATGTTACAGAAAAACTATGTAAGTTCAGTGATAGTGATAGGCCTGTGTAATATTCATTACATTAGGTTATCAGGAAAACTGAAGTATGAAAAGATAATCTCTCCATTTAAACTCGGTACTGAACCTATAATTTTATAGGCTAACTCCACTGATGTGCAACAACTCACTGCACCACAGAAAAACACAACCTCTCCCTCTGTAATTGTTCCTTCATTTACAGTTTGGTTATTTTTTCGTTTCCAAGTCAGTGCGTCTTCATGGGTCTTCCTTTTCATTTCCCTTCACGGAACACGAGCCGATTCTGAAAAGGAGGCAGAACAGCTGCTACAGTTTTCTATAAAGAAAGAAGTGACATCTTTACACCAGAATAATGACCTTTAACCTCTCTTGCATCTCGGACACAGTCTGCCCCACACTGCCTTCATCGTGGCTTCCCTCAGAGCCGGGCTCCCCCACAGGTACACGGCCGATGTGCACACAGCGTTGAAACGAGCCATGATGGCGAAGAGATTAGTGGCCTCGTTCCTGAATCTCAACCCTCTTCCTACCACCAGTCTGAGGACGATGTTGACGAAAGAGGGGCACCACAACACCAGGAAGCTTATGACAACAAAAATGATTATTCTCAACGATTCCTTTTTGTTTTCCTTCTCCTCGCTGGGAGGTTCTCTCTCTACCTGGAAACGGGCGACCACATACAGTTTAATAGTCATGGCCACTTTGGCAACCACGATGACTTGTATGCTGACATTACTGAAAGCAACGAGTTGCATCGCTTTGGTGGGGGGCAATGATTGTAAAAGGATCACTTGAGTATAGGAATGAATCCAGCAATAGACATTTGCAGAGATAATCACCGACCGAGTTAAAAAACGCGCGTAGATGAATGGATGACACACAGCAAAATATCGATCAAATTGTGCAAACATAAATGTCAATATGTTCACCCCGAGTAGAGAAGGTAACACATAATAAGTCCCATTTCTTGAAGGGTATCCCTCCTGAACGTCGAACAAACCGAGATAATACACCGAGAAGCCAACGAGCGTATCACAGATACTGGTGTTGAGCATGAAAATAAACCTGTTCTGAAGGCGAAGCGCTCGGGTGGATGAGATGGCAATGGCTACAGGTCCGGCTACGAGAACAGCAGATGTGGCGAATAAAATCTGAAATATAAAGATGAGATAATCCACTGGACTGTCGAAGTTCACTGAGAGAGGCACTCCTCCTGTGAGAGAGGGTGTGCTGTTGGAGAGGAGCATTGTTTCATTAAGGTTGCCTGATTTGTTTTATTTATAGGCCTGTTAGCCTCCATTACGCATTAGGCGCGTGACCTAACAACGTATTACTGCATGCAGCATACACTTTTATAGTGCTTGTTGCAGTTTTTTTTGGAATTACTATGTTTTGCTTTTTTTTGGGGGGGGGGGGGGCTGGCACAATTGTATTAATGCATTTCCCTCGTTTTGGTAAAAAAAACAAAACAAAACAAAACATCAACAACCTATAATGCGAAATTGTTTAAGTAGTAGTTTTGGTTCCAGCCACATCGAAGAATTTGATAAGGAGGCCGGTCAGTGTAAAGTAGCTACATGATTTGAAAGGAAATTCAAAAATTAATTTATTTTCAAAAAGTCTATCACAACATGTCGTGAAATCAATATCTCCCATCCGTTTTTTATTTTATGTAATTATTTTAATCTCCCACAGCCTCAGTTTGCCAAGTTATTTTCTTTATTGGATGAAGGCATGGTTCTTGGAAAGTGAAATTCTTGCTTCTCCTTCCATCATGTATGGCTCGTGTTAAGGAGCGAATCATCAATGTGGCGCTGACCAAGGTGCTGAACCTGTGACAGTCACCCGGTAGTTGAACTGTCCGAGGTGCTCGACCTAAAAACAAAAGAGTAAACAACTAATCAGAATTTTTATCCAAATGTATTTCTAATTTTTGCCTCATGTATTAGATTGATTAATCAAAATGTAAATGGGTTATCTTTCAGATTTACAAAAAGAAAAATTTAATGTGAGAATGTGAGAAAAATGTAAGATGTAAAACTTAGACTAATTCAGTCTGAAGTTTGTATAATATTCTAAATACATGAATGTTTCTGAAAGTTTTTTTTTTTTAACTAACCATTTAAAACAAGTTAGAGAACAATAGAGTAATTGAAATCAAATTATAATGTAACTTTCCCAAAACTGCACTGATATTACATGCCAGAGCTTTTATCGCTCGTTCGACTTGTGTGTGATTCTGAAAAATATTAGCAGGAGGAGTTGTGTGTCTTCAGCCGTATACATTACTGAAGTTGTCTGAGAAATGTAACAAAAAATCGACATTTTACCACGACAGATTCATGATTATAATAACAACAACAGCAGCAAAAGTAATAAGGAAGCTAAAATGTCAATTTTGTGCGATGTTCGAAAAAAACTGTGCAAGTTAAATCAGTGGCCTGTCTCATATTCATTACATTAAAAAGCCTACCAGGAAAACTGAAGGCATAAAGAGATAATCTCGCTATAATCTTAACTATTATTTAAACTCAGCACTGAACCTATAATTGTATAGGCTAAACTCCACTGTAATACTGATGTGCAACAACTCACTGCACCACAGCTAGAACATCTCCTATGATATAAAAAAAGAAAAATAAAAACAATTTCAGAAATATTTTTCTTATTAAAAGGAAACATTTCTCAAGGGCCACCGACTAAAACGTTAAACGGCACAAAAATCTAGATGAGACTGAGGTTCAGTTTCAGAAAGAACTTGCGATAAACACATTTTTCATTTCTTCTTAAATTTACAGTTAGATTATTTTTTCGTTTCCACTGAGTCCTTGCAGTATTGACTGAGTCCGGAGCCACAGTCAGTGATTCTTCATGGGTCTTCCTTTTCCATTTCCCTTCACGGAACACGAGCCGATTCTGAAAAGGAGGCAGAACAGCTGATGAAGTTTTCTATAGTGCCATCTTGACACCATCATAATGACCTTTAACCTCTTACCTCCTCTTGCATCGTGGACACAGTCTGCCCCACACTGCCCTCATCGTGGCTTCCCTCAGAGCCGGGCTCCCCCACAGGTACACGGCCGGTGTGCACATGTTACAGGTCCCAGGTAGGGTACCTGTGCGCAGATTGGATTTGTTCCTGTGTAACAGGAGAAAAGACGAGACAGAGACCATTTGTTCTGTTTTCTTCAGCTTCTCTCATTGGAATGCCTTTACTTCACAAATTGCAAATATGCTTTTACAAAATTTACAGTATCACGTTCATTCTATTAAAAAAAATAAAACACTATACCCAGACTGGTTACTGTATTATATTCTCAATCACACAAATTCACTCGTTCTTTCTACAGATGCTGTGTTCACTAGTTGACTATACTAACCTCTGCTCCCAGTAAATTAACTAGGCCATAATGTACTGCTACTGCAAATAATAATACAACATATAAAATGTACCGGGCATCACATTAATACCAATTATTGTGATAACTAAATAAAGAAATCAGACTTCTAACGTTACTGTTGATTTACGGCATGTCCGAGCTACAGACCTGAGCTGCTGAAGACTTGTAAACAACGACAAACTTTTACAACAGTAGCAAAATACTTATTACTCACTATATAACTTTATCTGTATCCAAAATAATAATTTCTTAATCAAACCTACATGTACGGGAGCCAGAAAATACCTTTGGTCACATAAAAAAGAAAATAAACAACGGCGCCATGTTGGATCGCCGGCGATACTGAATCCTCTAACTGGTCAACAAACCACATTTACATACATTCACTCATATTATAACGTTGACCTACGGTCATATTTACATATAAAACACAAACGAGGGTGTTTATGTGTATTTCGGACCCTACTGACCTGTGTAACAGGAGAAAAGACGAGACAGAGACCATTTGTTCTGTTTTCTTCAGCTTCTCTCATTGGAATGAGGAAGTGATTCAGAAGTAGTCCAGAAGCCCCCACCAATGGCCACACTGCCTCCTACTGGCGACACCACGCAACTCTCCTCTTACATTTGTGAAAAAATAAAATATGTGCTCATTGAGTCTTCTGACATAAATTAAAGGTATTTCTACCTCAGAAATAATGTTTAAAATAAAACAAATAAAATTACAATAAATGTGACCTACATTTTGTGAGCGTCACACGCTCCCTGACAAAATAAAAATGGCTCCAGACATTGACTTACTCTTAAACCTCAAACATTTTTACATTCAACATTCCTTGTACTGTTTCAATACTCAAAATACACAACAATCCTGTCTAATATGTACATGCACTACTTTCAATACACAAATAGTGGTGCAGTGAACTGCGTGGCTGATGTGTATGGTAAGACTTGATATGGTGTGAAGTATGGTGGTGCCTGCAAGGGAGTGTGAGAGGTCATGGGATATGGTTGCATTTCCCAGGTTGGTACTGCTGACAATCCATAGGCCCCCACTGTGTTGCAGACGGGTCTGGGTTGGTATGAGGGTCGACCTAGTGTTGGATATGTGAACATCTGGGTGGGTTTTCTGTCACGAGTGGACCTCCGAGTTTGAGGATGAGTCACCTGCTCCTCATTGGGCTGCTCACTTTCTGTCTCAGGAGTTAACAGCCTATTCCCTCCCTGCTCAGGCTCCGCCGCTGCTGGATCAACAGGTAAGTGCTCCTCCTCTGTCCATTCCTCCTCGTGTGTCCTCTGTCCCATTTCTCTGCTCTCTACATCAGACAAGCTCTCCCCTCTTTCACTGACATGTGGGCTTGTTCTCATTTCTCTTTCAGGTGCAAGTGGTTGAGTTTCAGTGTGGTCAGATCTCTCAGTGGTTATTACACGTTTATAATGTTGATTAGAGTGTCTTTGTGGCTCACCTGCAGGCTGAACTTGTGTGTTCTCACATCCTCTCTTTACAGGAACTCTCAGCCAGTATCTGGGTCCCTCGTCATCAGAAGAGTCACTGCTTGGATTCCACTCACTCTGTCTCTTTGTATTTTGTCTGACTCTTGCTCTCTGTTGGAGTGGTTCTGTTGATGGAGCAGGGGAGTATTTTGGTGAACCTCCTTTCTTTGCAGCTGGTGATTTCAGTGCTGGCTGAGGTAAGTCTACTGGTAGGTCATTGACTAAGTGAAGCAGGTTGCGATGTAGTGTGCGTACTCTGTTTCCACCCGTTTCTGGCGTCACTCTGTAAACTGGCCCCTCTGCAATCCTCTCCTTCACAACATAGACCACGTCCTCCCAGTATGCTCTTAGCTTGCCTGGACCACCTCTCTCACTCAAGTTACGCACCAAAACACGATCACCTGGTTCAAGAACAACACCTTTCATGTGGCGGTCGTAGTATTTCTTTCCCCTGGAACTTGACTGCAGACTATTCTCAGAGGCGAGTCTGTAAGCTTCCTTCATCCTAGAGGCCCACTTCTCTGCATAGCCTCGTGGAGAAGTAGCTTCTTCATCCATATCCAAGCCAAATATCATGTCCACAGGCAGGCGTGGGTGGCGGCCGTACATCAGATAGAATGGTGAAAACCCAGTCGACTCATGCCTGGTACAATTATAAGCATGGATAATTTTTGACAGATGTTCTCTCCACCTTTCCTTTTCTTTCTCCTTCAGGGTCCGGAGCATTTGAAGCAAGGTGCGGTTCAGTCTCTCCGCCGGATTCCCCTGAGGATGGTAGGGGGTGGTTCTTGAATGACCAACACCACTCAGCTGTTGCAGGGTTTTAAACAACTCGTTTTCAAATTCTCTCCCTTGGTCGTGATGTAACTTCCATGGGTAGCCGAACCGTGGGATAAAATCATCAAAGAGCTTCTCCGCAGCTGTTTTTCCTGACTTATTTCTGGTTGCGTAGGCTTGTGCAAACCTAGTAAAATGGTCTACAACAACCAGGATGTACTCAAAGCCACCTCTACTAGGCTCTAGATGGAGGTAGTCAATTGACACAAGCTCTAGGGGTGAGCTGGTGGTAATGCTCCCCATGGGCGCTCTGATGTGTGAGACAGGTTTCTTCTGCTTAATGCACGGACATTTCCTAGTCACATAAGCCTCCACATCCTGCTTCATGTATGGCCAGTAAAAACGATCTCTAGCTAAACCTAAGACCCTCTCGGTCCCCATGTGACCCATATCATCATGGAGGTGTCTCAGGACCAAAGCTCGGTACTGGTTGGGCAGGACAAGTTGACTTCTTTGACTGGTTACTCTGTATAGCAGACCGTCTTTGAGATGGAGTTTTTCCCACTCATGAAGAAGTTTCCTGGTCAGGCCATTAACTCCTCTTCTCACATCACTGGTCAGAGCGTTGTTAGTTTCTTTAAGTCTGATGACTTGACTGATGACAGGGTCATCTCGCTGACTTTTCATGAGCTCATCGTGACTTATGGTCGGGAGCAGCTCTGGTGACTGTATGGTTGAATCAGGCTGCGACATGTTGAGGACAGCTACATAAGCGACGTCTCGTTGCCTAGCAACCCTACTGCCTTCCCATGTTGCCAGGATGGTGTCTCTGGGCAGCTCCTGTGTGCATGTGTCCACATAACTGTCAATGTCTAAGGGCAGCCTAGACAGAGTGTCAGCGTCAATGTTTACTTTTCCTGGTCGATATTTCACTTCAAACCGGAAGTCAGCAAGCTCACCGACCCAGCGATGGCCAACAGCATTTAACTTAGCGGTGCTCATCACATAGGTTAACGGATTATTATCCGTGTAAACGATGAAGTGAGGTGCATAAAATAAATAATCTCGAAATTTCTCACTTATGGCCCATTTTAAAGCCAGAAATTCGAGCTTGCCTGAGTGAAGGTTGTAGTTTCGTTCGGCCGGCGTCAATGTTCTGGACCCGTAGGCAATCACCCTGAGCTTTCCTTCCTGGCGTTGGTACAGGACGGCGCCCAGCCCCTGTTCTGACGCATCTGTATGAAGCACAAAAGGAAGATTAAAATCAGGGTAACCAAGCACGGGCGGGTTAGACAGGATGTGTATGAGCTGGTCCAGGGCCCTTTGGTGCTCTTCAGCCCACTTCACTGGAGTCCTGGAGGACAACTGTGCTCCCTTTCCTTTCATTTGCTTAGGCTGAGGCATCACTGTGGCAGTGGTTTTGGTTTGTAAGAGCTCATACATTGGTTTGGCGACCCTAGAGAAGTCTTGAACGTACGTCCGGTAATAGCTGAGGAATCCCAGGAGCTTACGGACTTCTCCGACAGTGCTGGGAGTTTTACTTCTCAGAGCCTGGATGGCTTCCACGTCCTTGGGGTCGATCCTAACTCCATCGGCTGACACCAGTTTTCCCACATAACGAACCTCTTTTTTGAAGAGCTCGCACTTGGTTGGCCTGAGTTTCACACCGTGGCGTTGGAGAGCCCTCAGGACGCGTCTCAGAACCTCAACATGATCTTCAAATGTCTTAGCATAACAGAGGACATCATCTAAGTAGGGGATGCAGCACTCATCCCGGAGGGAGTTGAGCATTTCCTCCATACTCCTCTGAAATGCTGCTGGTGCGTTTGAAAGTCCAAAGGGGATACGCACCCACTCATACAAGCCCCATGGAGTGATGAACGCCGTCAGGTGCCGTGAGCCCTCAGAAATGAAACCTTGATGATAGGCTTTTCCCTGATCCAAAATTGAGAACCAGCTGTATCCCCCGAGCGTGTCGATAAGATCTTGAATACGGGGCAGGGGGTGTCTGTCTGGGACTGTCTTTTGGTTCAGGAGCCTGTAATCAATGCATAGCCTCAAGCTCCCGTCTTTCTTGCGAACACAAACTACTGGGGCAGAGTATGGGGACTTTGATTTTATTATCCACTTTTTTGCCAATAAGTCCTGGATATAATCCTTGACTTCTTGGTAGAGGGGCTTGGGGACTGATGCATAGGATCGCTGTACTGGTATGTCATCCTTCAGTGTGATACTCATCTGGAGGCTTGGGACACATCCTATATCATTATCATCCTGAGCAAACGCATTTGACTCCTCATAAAGCATTGTTTTCACAAGTTCTTGTTGTTCTTTGTTTAAATGACTCAAATCAACGGGAGGGTGCCACAGCTGGGGTGGCTGATCCGTTTCATTTTTGTCTTTCTCATAGTCACGAACAGGTGAGTCAACTTCACTGACCTCAATGTTGTCTGCTTGGTCTGTTTCCACTATCTTGTCGATGGGCTGGATACTGCCTAACACTGTGAAGTGGTCCAGTGTGATGTTGTGTTGGCTATGGTTGCCCACTGGGATTTCCACATAAGGCCGCTTGGTGTGGTTAACCATAACTAGGCCATCACCAATGTCTAGCTGTTCCAGTTTTATGTCCGGATGGCTGACCTCAAACAGCGCCACAGGTGAGGTGAAATCAGCTGGCACTTTACACTTGATGCGGGCAACCTGGCCAGGATGAACAGTGACTTCATGTTGACCAACCCTCACTAGTGCATGGTCATAAGTGGGTTCCTGGGTCTGTATAAAGTTCACAATTGCCTCTGCTTTGTCACTTTCAACCTGCATGGCAACTTCCAGCAGTCTGGCAATAACACTGACAACACCCATCCCACCCTCTTGTCCTAGGATGAGCTCTTTGATCACATTGAAACCCACTATTGGTCTCGCAAGGCTCACCTGACTGACCAGGAAGGGCACTCTGATGGCGAGGTTTGGATCACCGTTGCCGGGGAGGTTAAAGGTGAGTTCAACCCATCCATCGTATGGTATCGGTTCTCCATTGGCTGCAGTGAGATCAAGTTCTCTGTCTCCTAAGAGCTCACTGAGGGGACGCACTTCCTGTTGAGGTAGGTATTTTTGTTTCCATGAGTGATCTATAATGCTGACCTGAGCACCAGAGTCTTGAAGAGCAGTCACAGTATATCCATTCAGATTACATTTCAATAAGCATTTTTCTCCAATCAGTTTAGCTACTCGCTGTGATGTTGATTTATTATCAGCTGGTGGATGAGGAGGGGTGACGGTTTGTTTACTGTTGTCTGGGTGGGACTTTACGCTACTGTCGGTCACAGCCTGTCCCTCTGCCATGACCGGGGTGCGTTTCCCGATGCCTTAGATCTTTTTAGGCATCCCACCGCACGGTGCCCCTCTTCGCCACAAACAAAGCAGTGATTACAGTCAGTCCGGCCGCTGGCAACGCAGTTAGGGCAGCCATGTGGTTTCCCTTTCCTTAGCTGTCTGTTCTGTGTACTAGGGCACTGACATGTACACTGGGGCTGAGAATCAGGTGTTGACTGCTTCGCTGTTGTTGGGGCATTTGACTGGAGGGAGCTCACAGCCTGAGTCAGGGCCTGCACTTGAGCGCTCAGTTGATGAAGTAGCTGATCTTTAGCATTAGTGTCAGTGCTACTCTTTTCTCTGCCCACCTCACCAATGTTACTCTCACTACTCTGTACGTGAGCTGTTTTTGTGCGGCTGCTGCGCCCCAAGCGTCTTTTCCTCTCACTTTCCTCATTTGTTGTTTTGGTAACTTGTCTAAGAAGCATCTCGTCAGTCACTGCTGGGTCTGAGAGGAGGGGTCTCAACTCACGCCGAATGTCATCATGTTTCTCATTCAAGCCCTGATAGACTGTGCGAAGAAATACATTTTGTGCTGTTCGTGTCTCATACTTAATATCTGAATCTGTCTCTCTGGATGTAAATATCACCTTCTGTTTGAGCCCCATCATTCTATAGAGAAACTGCTGCGGCGTTTCATGCTCATGCTGTTTGGCGTTCATTAACTCCTGAAACAGTTCCGTGCTACTTTTCTCTCCTAGGTGGGACTGAAGGAAGCTCTTTAACTCTGCTATTGTCATTTCGTCCTTGCTGGAGAGCATATCCTTGAAGTTGCCGGGCTTTATGATACGAAACACTGCTCTGGTTATCTCACCCTCAGTGTGCTTTTCTTTCAGTCCTAGGTCAATTTGTTTGCTAACATTGCTGTAGCTTATATCAGATGCATTATCACCAATTTGCCCACCGTGGATTTTGAATTCTTTCCTCTGTAGGAGGGGAAGGTCTTTGAGAGCAATCATGCTTTCAGCAGCGTTGGTGAAATGATCAACATTTGAGCTAGGTGACAGCATGGCTCGTGGGCTGTGGAACTGGTTACAGTCATTGCCAGTCAGTTGCGTGTTCGTCATGTGTTGACTGAGTGTTGCATTCACTTGCTTTAACTCTTGGCTGTGCACATGACTAGATATCAGCTTATTCTGTCGTGGCTCAGGGGAACTAGTGTGAGAAACTATGTCTGTTGTCGTAGTTTCAGGGTGGGTATCTGCTGGGTGAGTGTTAATGTGAGCAACAGTAGATGGCGAAGGTGGTGAAACATTAGCATCAGGTACTGTATCAGCATCAGGTACTGTAACACTCGTCCCACCCACTGAAGAGAGTCCCCCCTGTTCATGTTTTTGCATCATGTCAGCGATAATGTCTTTCAGGAAGAGTAACTGCGAGAGGCCCTCATCCTCTAACTCCAGCAAACTTGCACTGTTCATGTATGCACATATGTGGTCAATGCAGCCCTCTTCATCATCTTTATTCAATGTTTTTTGTTCAGCTGAGTCTTTGTCAGGTGTCTGTGGAATTCCGGCTGCAAGCTGAAACAAGTCATCCGCAGGAAGGCTAAACAGTTTCTTCTTTAAGGTCCAAATCAGCTTCTTTCTCTCGTCGTCCGCCATTGTGAACACACGTCAGATGCCCTCGGCTCTCGAATTCCCTCTGACGGCAGTCAGACGCTTTGGATTCTTGCAGCCCTTGGCTCTGATGATGGGTCCCACACTGGTCCACGAGTTCAGGAATCACTGGATCAACGACGTCCTCCCACTACGAGTGTCGCCGATCCCGGACGAGCCCCCACAAATCTGTTACAGGTCCCAGGTAGGGTACCTGTGCGCAGATTGGATTTGTTCCTGTGTAACAGGAGAAAAGACGAGACAGAGACCATTTGTTCTGTTTTCTTCAGCTTCTCTCATTGGAATGCCTTTACTTCACAAATTGCAAATATGCTTTTACAAAATTTACAGTATCACGTTCATTCTATTAAAAAAAATAAAACACTATACCCAGACTGGTTACTGTATTATATTCTCAATCACACAAATTCACTCGTTCTTTCTACAGATGCTGTGTTCACTAGTTGACTATACTAACCTCTGCTCCCAGTAAATTAACTAGGCCATAATGTACTGCTACTGCAAATAATAATACAACATATAAAATGTACCGGGCATCACATTAATACCAATTATTGTGATAACTAAATAAAGAAATCAGACTTCTAACGTTACTGTTGATTTACGGCATGTCCGAGCTACAGACCTGAGCTGCTGAAGACTTGTAAACAACGACAAACTTTTACAACAGTAGCAAAATACTTATTACTCACTATATAACTTTATCTGTATCCAAAATAATAATTTCTTAATCAAACCTACATGTACGGGAGCCAGAAAATACCTTTGGTCACATAAAAAAGAAAATAAACAACGGCGCCATGTTGGATCGCCGGCGATACTGAATCCTCTAACTGGTCAACAAACCACATTTACATACATTCACTCATATTATAACGTTGACCTACGGTCATATTTACATATAAAACACAAACGAGGGTGTTTATGTGTATTTCGGACCCTACTGACCTGTGTAACAGGAGAAAAGACGAGACAGAGACCATTTGTTCTGTTTTCTTCAGCTTCTCTCATTGGAATGAGGAAGTGATTCAGAAGTAGTCCAGAAGCCCCCACCAATGGCCACACTGCCTCCTACTGGCGACACCACGCAACTCTCCTCTTACATTTGTGAAAAAATAAAATATGTGCTCATTGAGTCTTCTGACATAAATTAAAGGTATTTCTACCTCAGAAATAATGTTTAAAATAAAACAAATAAAATTACAATAAATGTGACCTACATTTTGTGAGCGTCACACACACAGCGTTGAAACGAGCCATGATGGCGAAGAGATTTGTGGCCTCGTTCCTGAATCTCAGCCCTCTTCCTACCACCAGTCTGAGGACGATATTGACGAAAGAGGGGCACCACAACACCAGGAAGCTTATGACAACAAAAATGATTATTCTCAAGGATTCCTTTTTGTTTTCCTTCTCCTCGCTGGGAGGTTCTCTCTCTACCTGGAAACGGGCGACCACATACAGTTTAATAGTCATGGCCACTTTGGTGACCACGATGACTTGTAAGCTGACCATACTGAAAACATAGAGTTGTATTGCTTTAGCAAGGGGCAAGAACTGTGTAATAATTGTCTGACCGTAGACATGAAACCAGCAATAGACATTTGCAGAGATAATCACCGGCCGGGTTAAAAAACGCGCGTAAATGAATGGGTGACACACAGCAAAATATCGATCAAATTGTGCAAACATAAATGTCATTATGTTCACCCCAAGTAGCGCAGGTAACATATTATAAGTCCCATTTCTTGAAGGGTATCCCTCCTGAACGTCGAACAAACCGAGATAATACACCGAGAAGCCAACCAGCGTATCACAGATACTGGTGTTGAGCATGAAAATAAACCTGTTCTGAAGGCGAAGCGCTCGGGTGGATGAGATGGCAATGACTACAGGTCCTGCTACGAGAACAGCAGATGTGGCGAATAAAATCTGAAATATAAAGATGAGATAATCCACTGGACTGTCGAAGTTCACTGAGAGAGGCACTCCTCCTGTGAGAGAGGGTGTGCTGTTGGAGAGGAGCATTGTTTCATTAATGTTGTCTCACGTTTCTTCCATTTATAGGCCTATAGCTTGTTGGTACGCCTCTATCCATTCCCCATGAGGAGTTAGTACCTTATAGATGATTAACCTATTTTTATGTCAGTCATTTTCATTTTTACTTCACAAAATGAATATGGGTTTGTTGAGGTCACCAAAATAAGAGGCAGATCAGATTGTGAGATTGAACACTAAAACCAATGTAAAATGATTTTTAATAAAGCGTTTGGGGCTAAACGTCATCATGCATAATAAAAACGTATTAAGATTTAATTATTTTGGTGCCAGACACGTCGAATAATTTGATGAGGAGGCCGGTCAGTGTGCAGTGTAAAGTTGTAAAATAAATGGGTTCAGAGAAAATCTACAGCGAATCTAACATGTCACAAAAACATTTCCCTTTTTTTAAGGGATAGTTCACCCAAAATTCAAATTTCACTCATTATCTACTCACCTTCATGTCTACTAAGAGATATTTTTAGATATACTGGGGGTCTGCGCAGCAGTATTTGTCCATATAATGGTTGTCAATGGACACCAACTTTCTTTTCCCAAAAAGACACACCAAAAAACATCCAAATACCTCCATACTGCTCGTCTCTAACCTCTTGTACTGAAGCCCCGACATGAGAAATTGTTCCAAAAAAAATTAAACAAGTCTATATTTTAAGCTTGTTTGTAGCTCTTCTGTGTCACGACGGAACAATTTCTCATGGGCTTCAATACAAGAGGCTACAGACGAGCAGTATGGAGGTATTTGGATGTTTTTTGGTGTGTCTTTTTCGACAAAGAAACCTGGTGTCCATTGACAACCATTATACGGACAAATGCTGCTGCGCCCCCGTTCTCGGAACGGAGGACTCTGAAAATTATCACAGCTCTTAGTCGACATGAGGGTGAGTAGATAATGAGTGAAATTTGAATTTTGGGTGAACTATCCCTTTAAGTTCTTGTGAACATTACAGGTTTATAATTTCTATCGCGTGTATGCCTCATTCATCTGAGTTAATGGCATCTGACAAATGAGGATGCACTTGAGCTCAGTTTTTTACAGTAATAGTTCCCCCATTCATATGGCCCGTCATTTTTGACCGGCACAACAATAATGTACAAAAGTTGAATACTTGTGGAGTTCTAGTAAAAAGCAACTGGACTTATTTTCTTCTTCTTTCTTTCCAGTTGCTTTTTACAACTCCACAAGAATAAGATGACCTGGATGACTGAGAACCTTCACGGAAAAAAGGTGAATAAAAAGCACAAAGTTGTATGCAAATTTCATTTTGTCTGGTGAAATCCTCAGATCAGTCTAATCACATACATTTTTCAGAGATGAAGCTTTAAAAACGGTCAAATTCGACCGGAACATAAGATGCCGAGTTAATGCATGAAGGTATGGTGAGCTTCCATCAGTTTTGGCCAGTAAAGGGGCGAAGCAACAATGTGGAGCTGACCGAGGTGCTGAACCGGTGGCAGTAGCATGGTGGAGCTGTCCACGGTGCTCGACCTTGATCCTCAGCTTCAAGGAGACGCCGCTGTCCACTGTGCTGATCCCGTGGCTGGCAGCTGCCCTCGTGTTTAATTCAATTCAATTTATGAATATACACGTGAATCTACAAATACGTACAGTTTTATATTACATTTTGTGCTGTAGCCTTCTCCGGTTTTCCCTTCCTCTTAACTCTCTCTTGGATCAAAATCCCCTTTCCCGATAGTTAGTGCGGTTTTTCGGCCACTTGTTGCAGGCAGGTTCGAGATTTGTTATCGCACGAAAGGGACAGATGGGGGAAACAACTTTACTAACAGCATTTCCGCTAAACTTCCATTAAGAATTTGTGACTAGAAGTTCCCAATAACAGCAGAAATTCTCGGTCCTTGGCTGTCCGGATCAGCAGCCCACGTTAAAGTTTACCGAGCGGGTCAGGAAACCATGCAGTCTTCCTATTCTGGTAATATTTAATGTTGTGAGCCGCGAATTTCTCTTTGCTAAACAAATTGTATGTTAATAATTAATAATCCCATCTATTCTACAATACTACAGTATGATGAACTGAATTTGTTACTCCGCATGATCCACGATCATTGGACATGTGTGATAGGCCTATCATACATTAACGCTAAATGGTTAAATGCATTCTCTCTCTGCTTAACAAAAAAATTGAACTTTCCATAATTAAAACGAAATCCAAAGTAGAAAGATTTGATATAATAGAACATTTTCTGTAATTTTTCCAAAAAAGAAAAACACCTACTCTGTATTCGTTATTGTTGAAAACAATAGAGGGGTATGTAAGAAAATATTAACCAAATATGAATGGCAGTGATAAATAGGCCGTATACTGTGTTTCATGTGAAAAACATTTGGCTATCATATCCTTTCTAAAGTGAAATGACAGAATTAGATGACCCAGCCCCTGGCTCTATAATCCTGACCCAATCTCAAACCAGTTCACATTTCACACAGGAAAAATCTGACTGAGAAATATCATCGATTCAAAATGGACTGAAACACATCCCATGTTAGCACGCGTGATGTGGCCACATATTGTCCTTCCGTGATGCATTTACTGGCTCCTTCATTATAATTTGTTTGTCATTCCATCAAAGGTTAAACCGATTCTGAAAAGAGATAAAGGGTAGGGACAGAGGGGGAGAAAACGAGAGAGAAAGTTACAATAATTGTCTGCATATAACATATCTTTTCCCCAAAAAATACTAAACAATACAATAATCACATGTGCATAATGAAAAGTGCAACTTTATATCAAGCAAACAGCAGAGGCCGACCTTGCTCTCCGTCTCGGACAGATCCTTCGCCACACTAGTCTCCATATGACCCCTCGCAGCGCCGGGCTGCCCCAGATGTACAGAGCCGGGGTGAACAGTGCGTTCAGGCGTGCCATGATGGCAAACAGGTTAGTGGCCTCGTTCTTAAACCTCAGACCTTTCCTCGTCAACTGTCTGACAATGATATTGACAAAGGACGGACACCAAAGGGCCAAGAAACAAATAACCACAAACACAATGATGCGCAGCGACTCTTTCTTGTTGTCTCTCTCGACACTGGGTGCTTCTCTCACAAGGTGGTTCCTGGCTATGATGTATAATTTAATTGTCATCAATACTTTAATGAGAACTATAATCTGCAGAGTCATCACACCAAACGCGTTTATTTGAGCCGCCTTTGAGATGGGCACCATGTTCTGCACAGTGAGGATGGAGTATGTATAAATCCAACAAAATGCGCAGATACCAATGACAAAAGACCTTGTTATGTAGCGGTTATAAAAGAATGGATGGCACACAGCAAAGTAGCGATCAAACTGAGCGAAGAGGAAGGTTAACACATTGACACCTAGGAATGAGGGTAAAATGTAGTATGTCCCGTTCCTCGAGGGATAGCCCTCTTGGACGTCGAAAAGGCCGAGGTAGTAGACCGAGAAGCCGGTCAGAGTGTCACTGATGCTCGTGTTCAGCATGAATATGAACCGGTTCTGGCCTCTCAGTGACCGGGAGGCGGAGATCCCGATGACCACCGAGCCGGCGACGAGCACGGCGCTTGTGGCGAACAGAATATGGAAGATGAAGATGAGGAAGTCCCCCGGAGTGCTGAAATCCACCGACAGAGGAATGGTGCCGTTTAGGAGCATCCTGACGCTCCACCAGAAGATGAGCACTCGTTACATTTATATAGGCCTATACGTGAATGGTGCCTCTTGTCACAGTTTGAGCACACCTCCTGGTCTCGAGGGAGAAGAGGTTTTGGCATAAACAAATCGGAGGTTTGGTGGATGGATCTATGGAAAGAATAAATCAAGTTCAATGACAAGGAGTCCCGGGGGTGTTTGGTAAAGTAACAAGATGATCGCCATACAGTCACTTGTTTGTGCCTCCCACATAACTGATCAATAATATATTTACCTACATCATAACAGGTGGTTGAAAGTTAAATATATATTTTTTAAAAGCTTAATTTGTAACGAATGAAGCCCAATGCATCAATAAGATATGGCATTGGTCTCGTGGTTTTTGTGTTTAAAGCGTTTGAACTGAGCTCAAGGCGCTGGTTTTGGTTAAATTTATCTAAATAAATGATAAATATATTGTGCCCGAAATCACATTTTCTGTTGGCCATTATACCAGATCTTATCCTTAACCTCGAACAAGTGCTGACATAAACGTAGGCCTGTCTAAATAGTTAGGGTTTAATGCATGTATTAAAATGTTCAAGATCAACATGTTTGCAATGTACTGAATACAGAAAACACATCCAGACTCAAGTTGTTGGGGCTATTAATTGTCTATAATTGACCTCGTGACTTTACACTTTAAGTTCTTTCTTTGGAGGAGAAGGAGGAGGATGGAGTATGACTTCAGTTTCTGACAGTGTGTATATCACTCTGCACTGGATATAAAGTGCTCGTTTCAATCATAAAATAATCAACACACATTATGTATTAGTACCAATACGAGCGATAGGAGACACAGATTCCCTATAATTATTGCATATTTTCATGAAACCTTCCAAATAATTCAGCGTAGGACGCTTCAGTAATAATGTCAATGTTTTCTTCAGCCACTAGAGGGCGGAGTAAACCATTGTTTCAGTCAAAACACCAGCCTCTTGCAAGCTGACACTAATCAAAGGTCTTGCACACAGTAAATTGGATTGTGCAATTATGGCCTGTATTTGTTCTGTATTCACAATGATCTCCAGTCATATCAAGAGTTTTAGATCCCCTAGATTTTCAGCTTCAGCTCTGTTTAAAATTTGAATAGTGAGTCCTTACACTTCACTGCAGAAGTTCCCACGAAAGTGGCCTCTGGTCTTTCATGATTCATGGTTTCATCAGTCACCAAATAGGACTTCCTCTGTTAGTTTTCACCGTTTCACTACTGTGAAACCAATATAAAGAACTACTTGTTCAGTTTTTACCACACCCACCCCACTAATAAATCTTGGGTGCGGTAACAATATGTTCCAAACCTGTGGCTTTACAAGTCATCAACAAAGGTCAGGACACCTACAGGAGTTATTTGCATTACTGCCAAATTAGCCATTTATTAGCCATCACTGAAAAATGTATAATTTAAGGTATAATTTCTAGGTCTTTGGTACATTAATGTATTTTGTCTTTTACTTTGGGCAGTTCACCACTTATCTTTGTAACATTTAAGGTCATTTACTGGACCTGAACTGTTGAAAGTTTTTTCACAAATATTAGATTGGTAAATCTAGAGTTTGATCCACCCATGGCCCTTACACTGGACATGATGTAGACATGCTTCAAACATTCACACCTCTTCTTGAAATACAAATGAATGGTGTATGAAATTTGACATCACTGAAATACTCTACAAAAGTCATATCTGAATGTAGACGCCCAATGAAGTTAACACAATGGTTTTGGCGTCTCCTTTGTTCAAACTGTGCTGTTCAGAGATGTTAATCACTAAATGTTTCTGATGACTTTCAACTGCTTCAAATGCATATGATAATAACTGAATAATTTGAAAGGGCTTCACTTGAACTTGAACAGAAGTACAAGGTGTAGCCCGGAAAACGTCTGCCTAATAGATTTATAATATCTGGGGTGAAATAAAATCTTTTGAGCATCAAGATTTGGAAGAACTTTCTTGATGGTGCTGTCCTCAACTGCGGTCAAGTGAGCCGTCGTTCTTCTTCGCGGAGTCAAGCCAGCCGCACAAACATTTGAACTGCACCCGTATCATAGAACTTACGGTAAATGCTCCGAGTCCACTGACAAAGCTAGCGCTAGTTCATAACCAAGCGAGATGACTTCCGGTTTTCAAAATAAGACGGGGTTAATACAAAGGCAAACGAGGTGTGTGTGTGTGTGCGCGCGCGCGCGTGTGTGTGTGTGTGTGTGTGTGTGTGTGTGTGTGTGTGTGTGTGTGTGTGTGTGTGTGTGTGTGTGTGTGTGTGTGTGTGTGTGTGTGTGTGTGTACCTACCAGGGCCTGATGAATTTTAAACAGGAAAAATGCCTTATACTCCATTTTTACTGTACAGTAACATCACTTTGGTCCATAAGTTCTGACAATACTTGCTACAGTTGACTTCTGGACCACCCTGGCTACTTCCTCAGTCATTATCAAACAGTTTTACTGTATCATTTTGGAGAAATTAAACCTCAAAGTTTAATCTGTAGTTTTTTTTTTTAAACAGGAAAAATGCCTTATACTCCATTTTTACTGTACAGTAACATCACTTTGGTCCATAAGTTCTGACAATACTTGCTACAGTTGACTTCTGGACTACCCTGGCTACTTCCCCAGTCATTATCAAACAATTTTATTGTATAATTTTGGAGAAATTAAGCCTCAAAGTTTCATCTCAGTTTTTTTTAAACAGGAAAAATGCCTTATACTCCTTTTTTACTGTACAGTAACATGACTTTGGCCCATAAGTTCTGGCAATACTTGGTACAGGTGACTTCTGGAGCACACTGGCTACTTCCTCAGTCATTCTCAGACATTTTTACTGTATCATTTTGGAGAAATTCAGCCTCAAATTTGCATCTCTTGTTTTTTTTTTTGTTTTTTTAAGGAAAAGTGCCTCATACTCCATTTTTACTGTACAGTAACATGACTTTGGTCCATAAGTTCTGGCAATACTTGGTACAGTTGACTTCAGGACCACACTGGCTACTTCCACAGTCATTATCAAACAATTTTACTGTACCATTTTGGTGAAATTAAACCTCAAAGTTGCATCTCTTGTTTTTTTTGTTTTTTCCTTTACATGAAAAATGCCTTATACTCCATTTTTACTGTACAGTAACATCACTTTGGCCCATAAGTTCTGGCAATACTTGGTACAGGTGACTTCTGGACCACCCTGGCTACTTCCTCAGTCATTATTAAACATTTTTACTGTATCATTTTGGAGAAATTAAGCCTCAAATTTGCATCTCTGTTTTTTTAAAAAAAAAAAAAAAAACAGGAAAAGTGCCTCATACTCCATTTTTACTGTACAGTACCATGACTTTGGCCCATAAGTTCTGTGAAGGGTTGATACAGTTGACTTCAGGACTACCCTGGCTACTTCCACAGTAATTATCAAACAATTTTACTGTACCATTTTGGGGAAATTAAACCTCAAAGTTGCATCTCTAGTTTTTTTGTTTTTTCCTTTACAGGAAAAGTGCCTCATACTCCATTTTATGTTTTAAGACATTTTTCCTGTTTTAAAAAAAACAGAGATGCAACTTTGAGGTTTAATTTCCCCAAAATGGTACAATAAAATTGTTTGATAATGACTGAGGAAGTAGCCAGGGTAGTCCAGAAGTCAACTGTAGCAAGTATTGTCAGAACTTATGGGCCAAAGTCATGTTATTGTACAGTAAAAATGGAGTATAAGGCATTTTTCCTGTTTAAAAAAAACTGAGATGAAACTTTGAGGCTTAATTTCTCCAAAATTATACAGTAAAATTGTTTGATAATGACTGGGGAAGTAGCCAGGGTAGTCCAGAAGTCAACTGTAGCAAGTATTGTCAGAACTTATGGACCAAAGTGATGTTATTGTACAGTAAAAATGGAGTATAAGGCATTTTTCCTGTTTAAAAAAAAACTAGAGATTAAACTTTGAGGTTTAATTTCTCCAAAATGATACAGTAAAAATGTTTGATAATGACTGAGGAAGTAGCCAGGGTGGTCCAGAAGTCAACTGTAGCAAGTATTGTCAGAACTTATGGACCAAAGTGATGTTACTGTACAGTAAAAATGGAGTATAAGGCATTTTTCCTGTTTAAAATTCATCAGGCCCTGGTAGGTACACACACACACACACACACACACACACACACACACACACACACACACACACACACACACACACACACACACACACACACACACACACACACACACACACACACGGGAACACACGCGCGCGCGCGCGCGCACACACACACACACACACCTCGTTTGCCTTTGTATTAACCCCGTCTTATTTTGAAAACCGGAAGTCATCTCGCTTGGTTATGAACTAGCGCTAGCTTCGTCAGTGGACTCGGAGCATTTACCGTAAGTTCTATGATACGGGTGCAGTTCAAATGTTTGTGCGGCTGGCTTGACTCCGCGAAGAAGAACGACGGCTCACTTGACCGCAGTTGTCCTCAGACCCGGAGGTCAGCCATTCATGGCTATTTCTTTAGTTTTGCAGAACCTGCAAAATTATCGCATTTCAGATTTAGTTTCCTTTGTTCCTTAACTTCTATAAAAATTTCTGACGTCAAGACAATAATTGTGCCATAAACTAAAAATGTTTCATTTGGTCGGATTGAACTATAATTTTAAGCCTATTACCTCATTTGCTTTAACAAGATGTTGACCAGGATCTTGTTGACTTGTCAAGGGAATAACAGTCACACAGGTCTGCTAGTAAGCTTGACTGTGCCTCCTACATAAATCAGAAGAGTGTTAAACCCCTCCTCGGCTGGAGACTCACACAGCTGCACCGCTGCCACCCTTTGCTGTGCAATGAAGGCCTGAGCACTGCTGTTGCACAACACGTCTTCTCTGCATCGATGAGTAACAGCAGCGGCAGCAGCAAGGGTTGGTCTCTTGTGCTGCCCCCCACAAGCTTTGGCAATGTGTTGCTGCTCCTCTTCAGTATTGTCCTGGCTGCAACCATCATTTTCCTGAACATGTCTGTGTTTCTCTCCATAATGCTGAACAGGGCGCTGCGCAGCGAGAACCGCTTCATGTACATGCTGAGCACCTGCTTCAGTGACATCTGCACCGGCGTGGCTTACTATTATTCTGGTGTTCTCGATGTGAGGGATTACTTCGGCTCTCCTACGGGAACCTTTTACATCGTACCCACATTTTTAGGTCTGTCTTACATGGCCATTCTGGCCGCGCAGGCGGACAGGTACCACGCGGTGGTGTCACCTTTTAAATACTCCCACCGCATGACCCGCAACAGAACCATCATGGTCATCTTTGCATACTGGGTCTATGCATTCGTTATCGTGGCCGTGAACAGCCTGGTCAAAGTCGGGGTGGCCAAACAGGTCACGAGCATTGGTACGTTTGTGGGGAACATTTTCACCGTGATTATAATGATAGGGTTGAACGTCAGGCTGTTCATCATAGCCAGGTTCCAGCTGGAGAGGGAGCCCCCCTCTGAGGAGAGAGAGAGCAAGCGCTCCTCGGTCTATCTCATACTGGTGGTGGCTGTGTTTTTCTTAGGGACCTGGCTTCCTATATTCACTCACGTCGTGGTCTGTAATTTCTTTGGCTTGACCTGTTACGCTTTTAAGAATGAAGGCACTGACCCTCTGCGCATTTTGCCCCGAATTAACTCCGCCCTGACCCCCGTCCTGTACATCAGAGGGTGCAGTGCGCTCAGAGCGACGCTGTTCACCAAAGTGTGGAGACATTGCCGCTGTAAGAGGAGGTAAGAAGGTGATGAAGATCGACGGGTTCATGCGTTATTAACTCCTCTGTGTTGCTCTGTGATGCCTTACACTTGTGTTCACAGGATTTGATTCCACTCATGTATGTACCTTAATGCTGCAAAAACGTTTGTTTGTTGTTGTTTTTTATATCCCCGATTCTTAAATATAATTTATTTATGATAATAATCTGAATATCGTTTCACATTTACTACACTGGTTTTCACAATTTCTTGATATGCTGTCGGAGTATAGGCTCCAGTCAAACAAATGCTTTATTACTTTTTTATGACTTTGCTTTATGGCTTTTTTTAAAGTGCTTTTAAATTGTTATTAATTCTTAATCTATATTTTTTTAGTCTCCCATGATGTCTGCAGTGTTGAGTTTGTTTTTGTATGAGTAACTGAATCCATAAACCGATACAAATATTATTTTTTGTCCTTTTCTCTTTCATCCTTCATGCAGACTTTATCCTGAAGGACTTCGCCCCATTAATCTCCCCGTCAGCGAATTTAAATGTTGAATCTCTAAGTGGATGGATGGCATGGTCTGTGTTGTTACATAACAGCACACATAACATACCCAACCAAGTTGTTCAGAGACTGAATGCACTTCAGCGGCCAAACAAAGTTCCCTGGGCTTCCTAGTGATCCTAGAGATGATTTCATTGTTGCTCTCAAATCTCATTGAACTATTGCAGATATTATTCCACAAATAACTAATCGACACTATGGCGTGTTTGGATTTTATTGTCATGCTTTATATTTCACTGAATAAAAATCAAAGTCGTTAGTGACTGAAACTCAAGCTTTTTTGTCACACCTGTCAGACCTATTGGTTTTTCTAGCTCAGCAATTGGGAACAATGGGAAATAACCAATACAAAGCCACTCCCATCTCTACAGACACTATAACCGATTCGATCATTTCCCTGACACAGTCTGCTGTGGTAAATGCCAACCATTTGTCATCGAAACTATAGGGGAATTACCTGTGCACTAACCAGGTGTATTCATCACAATCTTGTAGCCAAGTCCCACTGGGGCACACTAGCTGATTCACATTAGATAGAGTTCATCACACGTCAGCCACCGTATTCATGAGTGGTCAAAAAGACAGAAACACATGCAGAGTTGTCTAAGCACCGTGATTATGCAACTCCAATGTGCTGCGCTTCCCCGCGGAGGATGCAGTTTCCGCGGCAACCACAGAGTGTCAGAAGAACTCTTTGGCACGGCGCCATAACTTGGACATCCACGGGATGTGAACCGTGAGCATTAAATCAAGGGAAATCGGGCTGATACAATATCTGGATCAGTCTGCGTTTCCCTCCTGGGCCTTGTAGATTCATTAACATCTTCAGTCAGGTGCCATCATCAATGTAATCTCACTGATAAAGATCCATTAAACGGTATCCTGGTCAAAACCCATCAGTGGGGTTTGTACTGCGTGCTATTGGCTGAAGGCTGGTCTGGGTCCTGTGTGCTAAGAGGAGGAGCCAACAGATCGCCACACTTCCGCACATCTGGTGCCCAATATTTGAACCTCAGCCATCTCTCTCTCTCTCTCTCTCTCTCTCTCTCTCTCTGCTGATATATCTAAATCATCTGGCCAACCCGGAAGATAGGCACCAAGTCACTAAACGACCAGTACATAGTCCAACACTAAAGACCCTAAACCCCCAATGAACAACTAACAGTGTGTGGGCATTGCGTAGGCTATCTTATATTAACCAGGCCAAAACCAAACAGTAAAACATACAGAAAAGTGAATGGGCGCAGATTGGGATAAGTCTTTAATTGCTACTATCACCAACTATGTGATTAAAAAAGGCCATTAATACCTTAATGGATTTGCATGGTCTTCAGTAAAGACATGGTCTTACAAACACAATGAACGCTGCAAAAAATAAAAAATAAAAAAAATAAAATCATCAATTCTATCTAAAGCTGTGCAACGTGCTTTTCTGCATTAAAACAATCATGGGATAATTTAATTTGCCAGCGGCACAACACATTTTATGGCACATCAGCGATACCATTATTAGTGGCTACAGCACGGCCGACCACAACCCAACACTTGCTTAAAAACAAAACAAAACAACACTTTTAATTGCATTTTTGAGGGATTTTCTGCAAAACCCTCATAAACATTGTCATTATTCATAATATTACACAATCTCATTCATTTTTGCATTCAGCAGAGTGGTATGATACAGGACCATGACTGCTGGGAGAGCAATAAGGCCTAAACCACAGTTTGAAACTGAGCATAAACAGCCGCCCCCCCTTCTCTCGCCTTCCACCCCCTTGTCTTTCTTTCTCTCTCTGCCATCTTGCAGGTAAAGTTGCCAGGGGTCCCGGGGCTGAGAAAGTGGCCAAACCCTCCCACAGTGGGATGTTTTCTCTGCTGCACTCTGGGCTGGTTTCTATTCAAATGTGGGTCAGGGGTGAGGAAGCCTAACGTCATAAGCTTGCAACATGGCGTCCCGAAGGCTGTGAGATGAGCAAGAGGATGGTAGGCTAAAGAACGCTTGAGAACGATCCTACCGATGTAATAAGGTATTTAAAAGAAATTATTTCTCTTTGGGTTGGATCGTAAACGCACCGCTGAGCTGCTTTTGTGTCCGTTTCGATCGGATCGGGTGTTTTTCTTTTCTCCCAGCTGCTGCAAGGATCGCAAGGCTTTTTCGGCGTTACGGTGGTGTTTTTTCCACGGCGTGCCAACAAAAAGGGGCTCCGCTGGTGCCTATTTCGGCTCTACCAGCCTGCTTTGGCAAACCGATGGGATTTCGTTTGATTTGCCCGAGTTTATCGCTCGCTCCGTGCTCGAATCAGTCTCAATAATTCGCTTGCAAAAAATGTTGTGGCGTTTATTTCGGCGTCGTGGGCATACAGGAGATGCCTCACGGGACGAGTGTGTACCAAATAATTACCAGGCTGGCAAAGCACAGTAGGCGACAGAAAAGGACCCACTAACGTCTCGTCGCAGCGGCTTTAAAGAAACGCTGAAATGTTTTCACACTTTACCTTCGTTTTCTCCGTTTTAGCACAATGAATCGTTTGGCATCACGTAAGGTAATGAAGTGAAGGTTTCATTTAAAGCGTTCCACATCACGTAAGCCTTATGATAACGCTGACTTTTTAGTCTCAAGTAGCACTAAATTGCGCTTAATGTGTTTAAATGAATCCCGGACGGATCCAGTGGATTTTACGCACGGTATGTTGCGCAATCACCCTGATAATCACAGAGGTATTATTGACTATACCTATAGTGTAATCTGCATTGTTTATATGTAGGTTAAGCCACCTAGTCTTAGGTAGGGCTGCTTAAATAATAATTTAACAGGATCGACTTGCGGTTATACAGACGCAGCTACACTCTAGTTGTCTTATAAACGGGAATTCAGTGGATGCGGAGGAATTATATGTCTTTATAGCCTATAGGTGGGCTACTGCTGTACATCGACCATCTTTGTGATCAGCCACAGTGTGGGTGTAACGTTACGTTACACACTGACACAAACCTGCATGGGCTTTATTGAAACAGTGTTGCATGATGCTCGTTTGCACATTATCGGTATGATATAGCCCCCCCCAAAAAAGTCGCATCTTAATGGTGAATGTCTGATGATGAGACTCGGGGTAATCACTTTGGTAACTGTTAAAACAATGCATGTGCTCAGGTGTGAAGGCAGCCTGGCTTCTCAGGTGATTAGAGTTGTTAAAGTACCAAGGGGCATGGAGATAATAAGGCACAGGAATGTCAGTAATGTGGGTTCCTCTGACTGGCTGCTGTTTTTGTATAGCCAATTTTTTTTTTTTTGGGGTTGTGTGAAAACATATCCAGTCCCTGTGCAGGTCTGTTTTTACATTGCTTAATTTCAACCAGGAAAATATTTGAAGTACACAAGATGAAATTCTGATGAAAACATAGGCTATCTGATCTATCGGGGTTGATGGGAATGAGATACCCGTATGTGTGACAGAATGGAGATGGTAATTGTGCCAGTTTTTGTATTGGAAATGACACAGTTGCTTATAGTAACATGTTATCCCAGCAGAGGCCAGAGGTCCTCACTCATCCAGCACCAGTTGGGTCTGGCTATAAAATGTGGGTTTGATGTCGGTTTGCCACAACGTATTTCCTGTTTTTGTTCTGGTCATGTGTGACAAAATGGTTTTGCATAGCCTTGTTTGCTGCTTAATCGCACACAACTGTTTTTAGCCTACAGACTGAGTATATCCAGGGCAGCTGTTTGCATTGGCTCATCTAAAGTGGGAAGTTTGTCAGCAGCTTTGACAAATGAAAAGTTTCACTGTTGTGTTGTGTTGTTTGTTTTTTAATGCGGAGACATCCCCAGAGACCTGTGTTTGGGTTTTGTCATATATTTAGCGCAACATGAAGATAAATCCATCTATTTTCACAACCTCTTATCCCATTGAGGGCTGACGGGTGCTGTAGCCTATAATATGAAGATTATAGGATTATATTTGGGCTGGTTACACCCACCCTGAAGCGTAGTCAAAAGTATGCCGTTTATGTTGCTCTGCCTGCCAGCTCAGAAAAAAAAATTGGCCAAACAATTAGCTCAACTTTTCAACTGTATTGGTGAAAGACCTTTAAGGCTTGACTGGGTACATCTAAATGCATTTTACACTTCATGTACATAATCTAATTTGATGAGGCTTGTAAAGCTGGAACGGAGCTCCTGGCTGAACGGCCTTAAGCATGGTGACAATGCTGCATCTGTAACAGTAATAAGCTTTGAAGACTGGCAGTACTGAGTGTTTAGTTCATGTGATCCCATTATTTTCAAGACAGAGTCCTTTTTTTTTTTTTTTTTTTTACAAATTTACACAGGTATGCAGAAATGAACTGAGGACACTGTGATGCATTTTTACTGACCACTCCTTTAGAGTAAGAGACAGATGTATAGAAAGATGACATCTGTACCAAAACCCCCACCAGACATGAGAGGGAAACACGAACCAAAAGGTCTTTTTGTTGCCAAGCCTAACCACCTGCATGCTGTCAGATACACATTATGCACAGTAATGAGTGTCAAACTAGTTAATTTAGGCAAGTCAACTGATCAGTGTGACTAGTTTCATTGATTACTATGGACTACAAAAAGAGGCCTGGAGGGTAATTTGAGGCCTGTGTCTCTGTGTGTGTGCCTCATGATCCTCATGATCGGCCGGTTGGTCTTGCCTCACCCTTCTTGTCCCTTCCCATTCCCAATGCACACACAGTATCCTGTGTACATTGTGATCATGGCTTACTGTGGCGTGTGTGTGTGTGTGTGTGGGCAGCACAGTGCAGTAAGAAGGTTACTTAGGCTATATGTTCTGCTGACATGTTGGACGAGGACTTATAGATTGTGCTAGGCTGTCGTATCTATAGCGATCTGTCTGTTCTGCTCTGTGCTGCTGTCGGAGGGCAGTTTGGTTCGTTCAGTGGCTAAAGCACCTCAGGGTAGGGTTGTTGTTGTCTTTGAGAAGAAGAAACAGTCTGTGGAATGTAGTGCTGATAGCCAGAAGGTTATGCAGTGTGTAAAGGCTGGAGGAGGAGGAGGAGGAGGAAGAGGAGGAGGAGGGGGTTGGCAGCTCACTAAAACGTTGGACCATACAGGATCTGTCCTTACCCAACATGCCCTCTGTCCTTAACCTGAGTGTTAGGCACTTAGGTCATGTGGGCCTGCTGCTTTTTTTTTTTTTTTTTACTAGGGGGGTTTTATCTCATCAGCAAAGTTCATTCTCTTTAGACAGAGGCCAGTTTATCACACCAATCATATGTTTGCTTGTTAGTGAAGAGCTTGATTACTTCACTTTTTAGTGAGGACACACAGTTGGATTCAGTGTGTGTGTGTGGGTGTCGGCTGCGAGCTAGTGTTGCTGGCAGCTTTCTGCGAAAGTCTCAGTGTTCATTTCAGTCTTTCAGTCCTAATTTAATTTCTCCAGGGGACACTTTGGATGCAGCAACTGAGCCACAAAATGCAATGCAGCATAGACGACACTGAGATGCACACTCGTACAAAAACCCATGGCAGCAAGAAAGAAAGAAAGAAAGAAACGGAGTAATTCTGCTGTTTTTGAGAAGGTCCAAACATGCTGGAAGTTCTTTGATGGTTACAACCTAAGAATGAATTATATATGAATCTGTAACCCTTTGTGAAAGTAATACATATTCACTAAGGATTTTTGACAGTAGACTTTTAGACTTAAAATTATGTCTTTCAAACCAGGAAATGCATAGGACAGGCCATGTATGCCATGCATGGAATTCCACCCGGTCCCATTATGTTGGTCCTTCCTGGATCTTGGCAGATACAGCTACAAAGCAAAGTATTCAGGCCCACATTCTGCAAACTACGTGTTAAAGATGTCATTTAAATAGAATTAATATCAGCTATTAGTCTCCATAACAACTGGAAAGTACGATACTATAGGACTAGAAATTTTTCTGTGTATCTTTATAGATACATCCCCTATCTGGATGTTAACAGGGAAAATGTTCGCATACCTTTAGCTATCCCCGAGTCTGATATTCTGCCCTGTCTGTTTTTGTAATGTGATATCTTCTTATTAAATCATGACATCAAATTTGTGCATGCTAATTAGATAATATTGACACGAATTAAGTGAAGCCCAGTTCAGGCAGCTGTATCCAGCTACAACTGTCACAACAATAAACGCAACAGGAGGGGGGATTTGGGAAAGTTTTGGGCGTGTGTGCTATTTTTGCATGCAGGACAGACTATACTTGTATACCTGTTACTCCCTCAAGACTTGGCTGTGGATTTAGTGTCTAGTATTACCTGTGGCCGACATGCACACCGCAGAACACATTCATTCATGACCTGTTGTTTAGTTGTGATGCAGGAAAAGGGGTTAAGACTCACACTACTGCCTTCTTTACATGAAGAAAATCTTAAGTAAAAATCTTTTCCTGTCATTTCACTGGTGTTAATGCCCTGGTGCAAAAAAAAAAGAGAAAATCCTCAAATGAAAAAGGTGTTATTTAGACAGGCGTGCACAGAAATACACCCATGGGTTTGATTACAGGTGGAGTTGTGAGCATGTAAGAGGTTTTGTGTGCTAGTATGTGAGAGAGAGAGACAGAGTCTTGCCTTTTTCTTCTCTTGCTGCACACAGCACTGGCACATCTGGGGTACACAGCAGCCATTGACCCCCTCCTGTGAAGAAATGGATGGGGCTCTTTTCATTCCACTGCACCCTGGGCAGGACCTGTTTGTCTGCAACATGGCTGAACTGCCTGACAGAAAATTAGTCTTAATTGGAAGGGCTCTACCCAGACTGCAGCGGGGCTACTGTAATTCACGTACTTCAGCCCTCAGCCGTGCAGCATGAGGGTCATGCACCTGTTCACTAGCATTTATATCCAACAATGCGGCAGAAATCCATGTTTCTAAGACAGGAAAGATCAGCCTTTACCTCTTGTCCAAATGTTTTTCAGCTTTTGTACAGCATGACGTCTCTCCTGCGGCTTCTCTGAAGAGATTATAACTAGAATTGGATCAACGTCCAGAATTCCAGCAGATGCTCTGCATCAGAACTATTCAACCATTTGCCACAGAGACACAAGTGTAGGCAGGTTTTTATTTCAAGCAAAGACCACAGCAGGTGATTTCACTTATTATTTCACCCTCTGCAGTCTCTGGTTTAAACAAAAAAATACCCTGCATATTCTGCTCTACATGACATCTGGCTGAATAGCTCTGCTTATCTCTATACTATATATTGGAGACATTGTATGCGTTTGATTCAATGCAAAAACATAAGACTAAAAATCTAGGATTAAATTTAAATTGGTTCATGCCTAGTGCATTTAAAAAACACATTGTTAACTTTATTCAGTAGCATATTTTCTGGAAGATTATGAAAACACAAAAAACTGGTTTCTTGCAAATGAGGAAAGGGATTAAGAGAAAGCCTCGTTAACAGCTGGAGAAACCTGATTTCTGTGCCATGTGAACACTTAACAGGGTTTCTTAAAAGGTTTTTGCCTGCACGTGCATGTGTATGACAAAGACCTCAGACAGGGAAAAGTATCGCTTTGGCAGCAGTGTGGCAGATGAAAGGAAACGTCATTGCTCGTATAAGTGCATCCTTGTAACCAACCCGAACTCTGATGATTAAAATAGAGATAAGTAAGCTGCTTTCCACCGCTGAATAGTAGACTCTGTAAAACATGCACGCAGTATGAAAATTTTGTCTGTGTCTCCCAGAAATACTCTAGAGAGAGAGGGGGGGGATCCTCCACCATAATTACACACAGAGACCACCTGCATTTACCTGCTTGTATTACAGCATTCTCAAATGTGCTGCCTTCGCCTGATTGTCTTAAAAGTGAAATCATTAGAGAGAGGTGTGTGGTGTTTCCTCAGACGCAGCAGATATTACACAGGTGAAAAAGAACACGCGGAGTGGGTTTGCTGAAAAGCACAGCTGTTCTCTTTAATCTCCTCATTGTATTGCGAGCCATCCTCTTTTTCTTTTTTTTTGCACACCAGAGAACTGAAACTCAGATAATTGCAGTACCCATGAGTCCTGCTTGGATCAACCTTACCCATGCAGCAGTGTCAGCCATGTTGAAATGGCTCAGAGGTGGTTGCTCAGTGTTTGTATTTCAAACTGGCTTTGTACCATCCCCCTAGCCCCTCCCCCACTCCCCCTGCCCACCAGTATACTCTCTGGGTGTGGGTGTGTGTGTGCTGTGTGCATGTGTTTAAGAGCACTGTCTGAGTGTGCACACACACTGAGGCCCTTTGCTTGGGTACATGATTAGCTCCTTTTCTCTTTGTGCTTACAAAAGTCCTTACCTGCACGTCCGGCCCCCCAACCCACACCCCATCAGCCCCTGCACAGTGGGACCATCCTTGCAGTTTTACAGCCCTTACCGTATTATTGTTTGAAGGGAAAGGTGTAAAAGATAACCCCGCTGTAAAGCTCAGGTTGAATATGTTTTTAAAATCCTTCCCGGTCCTGCTTTCTATTGGTTGTTAGCAGATGACCTTTCACAGTAGTAGGGTGTGTTTTGTTATTGCGCCACAGGACTTTGCCTCACCTCTGCCCTCTCTCCTGGGCTCTCTACCCTCTGTTCAGGAGATTAGTGCCACAGCCCACTGCTCTCTCAGTCACCTTCGCCGCATGAACGCTGACTCTGAAAGGTTTACTAGCTCGCTGTTTAATCCATAAACTCCTTGGGAAAGAAAAAAAAAAGGATGCAATGACGGGCAGCAGTAAATGAAGTAAAGCCAGATCATCCAGATCTCTGGTGTAACCAGTTTAATTTAGACAGAGACCGGCATTAATTCACTGCTGGGGGCACTTGGATACTGACTAGTTTCCAGTCCAGGATCAGCACATGGATATGTTATCCCGATCATGTCTGTCAAGTCCGTGTAAACATCCCTGTCTGCTTATCTCCACATCAGCAGCCTCTTGAAACGAGTCAAGGTTGAGGCCAAACAGTAGGTTGCTGTGTTTTTTAAAATGCAGTTGGCCTCTCTATCATTAAGCCGCAGTCAGTTTTTGAAAAGGTTAACACTGCAGGCAAGGTAAGTTGATCCCGTGGCCACGCTTGAAGGGCAACATCTACCCTGGTCTGCAGTCCGAGCCCATAGCGCTGGCTTCGGTTGGTATGTGGTGCCATATTTGGTTTGAGCAAGTCTTGTTTCTCACAGCCCTCCTTGACCGGCTTTCTCGCCATCTCTCAACCTCCCTGTCAGCCTTTGCAGAGGGCTCGGAAAAAAATACAGGATCCAATCCTGCAGGAAATGCTGCTCGCCACCTACGTAACATACATAAACTAGTCATCCTGCATACTGGAAACATCATTCTAGCAGTTGTACACTAGCAGTATCGTCTTTCTAATGGTTCATCCATCCCCGCCTTTGCACCGTAACTGTGAGACTGGGGATGCTGGAACAGGATAACGGCCTCATTACGATATTGGAAATGTTTCTAGAAACTAACCGAAGAGTGCCATGCACTCACAGATGGAGCTGCCATGATGGTGCAGGCAGACCTATCTGTCCCCCTGTGGTATTAAGCCTGTTTTCCTGGGCAGCTCCGTTGGAAGGGGAGCTGGGCCTACACGTGTCCCACCCTAGCTGCATATAGATCAGCCGTAATCCATTAGCAGCTCCCTGGAATCCAGCCGGCACGGCACAGCACCGGAGGGGCCAGGGGGAGAGGGTAGCTGTGTGGGTGATGGGGGGAGGAGAGAGAGAGAGAGAGAGAACGCAGGAGAGGAGGGGGGTGGGGGATGGCTCTTTTTTTTTTTTTTTCCCCTCCTGAGCTGGCTTCTCTACTCAGAGCCCAGCCCCCTTTTATGTCGGTCTGTTGGAAAAGCCTCTTGAATCCCCCCATAAAGCCCGCAGAGGTGTGTGTGTGTATGCTAAGAGAGAGACTTGACTGATATATGGCTTCCTGGCTGGCATCGTAGCAGAGGCCCTTCCTTCTCCAGCAGCCCTCTTCTCCCTCACCGCCTGCCTGCCTGCCTGCTGGGGGCTGAGGAACCATATGACCCTGTAGCACACTCTGCAAATCTGGGTTTTTCCCCAGAATGGCTCATTTATGACGGTAAAAAAACTGTTTGCGGGGTTGGGTTGGGTTGTGCCTGCATGCCCGGTGAGAGGTTGGTGAAGGTGGGAGGATAGAGAGAAGCAGAGGAGAGATGGGGGGAGGGGAGGAAGACCATGAGTGGAAGTGTCAAAGCAGAGGAGGCAAGCCCAGGCCTGGACCTCAGAGTAATGATCACTCCAGCTGATTGTATCAGCGAGCCAGACTGTTCCCACAGAGCCGGTCTCGATACATCAAGCAACCAACTCTAACTTACAAATTCTACCTCAGTCATTGTTAATCTTGCACAATGTTTACTCTTCTCCAACCCTGCCTTGGTCTTGGCATCAAGATCTAACAATCCCGTCCTGCGCTGTCACTGTCTTCAGGGTTTTTTGTGTGGTTTCTCATCAGAGTCTGTGCAGTGATTGAGGAGATTAACTGTCAGTGTATTTGAGGCTTTGTTTTTTTGGAGATGATTGCGGTGCAGACTGTCATTGTTGTACTCGAAATTTTAGATTGCTTGATGGAGCACACAGATCTGACATAATCTTGCTGAACACAGTGGTTATAGGTGCTGATGGACCTAAATACATGGTGATACTGCTCTACATTTATTCCCTTAATCTTGGTTAGTGTTCCAAAAAAAGGAAAATATACTGTAAACGACTTTGGCCTGATACACAAGAACCTTTTATTAGCGACACAGTTTGGGATAAACAATGCTCAGTTTTGTGTCTTTGCCTGCAGGCTTGGTGCTTTTCTCACCACTCCCTTCTTTCTTGCTGCATATTATGAAATATGTTTTTTTTTTCTTCAGTAAATCTCTAAATTGGCACTGGGTTGAGATGGCACATTTTCATATGTATTTATGGCCTGAGCTAAACATTTCTCTGCATTACTGTGTAATCTCCTGTAATACGGTATATCCTGCTCTGATCAGGGGGCATTAAAGATGTGTCCGTTTTCCCAGCATGGGCTTGAGTCAGGGATAGGCCAAGCTGCCTGGCCTGAACCACATTACTGCTATTCATGCACTTGACCTGTGGTTCAGCTGATCACATGCATTAAACTTGCTGCAAACTTTTTGCGTTCTCGGTGTCGCCGTAAAAGTGGGGCACTGTGGTATGTAACGGGTCATCAGTATGTAGTTTAACAGCGAATGAGATTCATCTGCCCTAATTCCATAAACGAGGGCCTCTCTGGAGGATCAGGTGGTAGTGTGCTTGTCTTTGAGCCACACCCCCCCCCCTCCCCTCTTTTCTGCCCTAGCTCCTGTGTAGTTTTACCTGCTCAGGTGTCACCTAATCTCTCCCCCCGGCCCTGCTGTGCCACCGACCCCCCACCCCTTAGACAATGGGGCAGGGCTGACATTACCATGACCTAATGGAGACGAGTCTCCAAAGAGGGCACCCCATCGAAACTAGAGTTACTTCGCAGAGATAGGGAAGAGGAGCTGAGAGGAGGCATCTCAGAGAAGTAGTTACTTTAGCCTTTGTTGCCCCCCCCCCTCCGCCCCGGTGGCTTTTGTGCCAGAACTGTGGCAATGTGCACAATCAGAACTTGATCCATGCAGGGGTTGCAATTTGTTTAAAAAGGAAGATGAGAGGGAGGGGAGGGTTCCAGTTTCTAAGCTGCCGTGTGATTATGTGGCATGCTGTGCTAACAGTTTGCCAATTTCCCTGAGAGAGCTAAAAGCTTAGATTGATGTGCTCACAGTGGGTGTCATAACACATGCAGTTTAATTGTTGCACATGACAGACATGCAAGTATTGGGAGTTGTCCTTTTTTTAAACCTCTATTGGGCTTTAATCCTACAGAAGGCTGCAACAACACTACTGAATATACCGAGCTGGACCAATGCAAGCTTCGTTTTTTCTACCAATCCTTTGCATTGACCATACTAATTTAAATTCCTCCCTTGTCCTTTATTTACTTTTTCACATAAATTGCTGATTCAGGTGTGAAAACCTATTGCATTTTGTTAAAGACCACTGCTCTTTCATTTATTTACTCTGCAACCTGTCATTGTCAGTCATCAGTGTAATGCTTCTTCTTGTCTACAACGTAACACTGACTTTCTCCTCTTCTTTTTTCTCTCTCAGCTTCAGGTGGTGCTCGTGTAGGAAGAGAGAGAGTGAGAGAGAGAGAGAAAGAGAGAGAAGGAAAGACGGAAGGTGGAAATGGAACTGCCAAATCATGCCAAACACCTGCTGCTGCAACTCAACCAGCAGAGAGCCAAGGGCTTCCTGTGTGATGTCATCATCGTGGTGGAGAATGCACTCTTCCGTGCCCACAAGAACATCCTGGCCGCGAGCAGCATTTACTTCAAATCTTTGGTCCTCCACGATAACCTCATTAACCTTGATACAGAGATGGTAAACCCTTCTGTATTCAGACAAGTTCTGGACTTCATCTACACTGGGAAGCTCCTGTCCTCGTCAGAGCAGAGCAGTGAGCAGAACTTCAGTGCCCTCTTAACCGCAGCCAGCTACCTCCAGCTCCATGACCTCGCTGCTCTGTGCAGAAAGAAGCTCAAGCGCAGTGGTGGGAAACCCCTGCCAGGTAAACCCTCCACTCCAGGTCCCCTCAGCCGCTTACGCCTCAACAACCAGCGCCTTTCCTCCTCGACCCCCGCTGGCCCCAACAACCACTATCCTCCGACCCCTTCCGATGCCGACCAGCCACAGCCGGACGAAGGCCTTCGGGACAAACTCTCAGACGATGAGATGTTTGTCGGCAGCTCTGGGAAGAACGGGACCGGGGGGAACGGCAGCAGTAACGGTAACCTCAGCAGCGGAGGAAGTGCTGGAGAACCAGACCTTGGATTGGATCTGTCCAAGAAGAGCCCTCCTTCTGCGGGCACAGCCACCGACGCCCTCAGCCCACACAGCAACTCCCAAGAATCCCCTCAATCTGCCTCAGTATCCACAACCAACAGTGCCTCGCTGGACGACTCCTCGACCACCCTACCAGGTGTAGACACCTGTGGCCCAGAAACCCCGGAGCTCAACTCCTCCTCTAAAACCACAGAGGAAAACCAAAACCAGCCAGACGGGCCCCCGCCCCAGAAGAAATCTCGGCAGGTTTCTCGCAAGAACGAATGGCCTAAGAGAGAGGCGTCAGGGTTGAAGTCCGAAGATCACGACAGGCCACTGGTGAACGGGGTGATTGTGGGTCCTAAAGACGGCCGCGCCTCTGGGGTCGGCGGGGGCAGCGGCGGCAGCTTCACCTCTGATAAGTCCTTCCAGTGTAAAGATGAAGAAGACGCGGGAGAGAACGGCCAGGACCACAGCGAAGAGAGCGGTCAGAGCGATGGAGAGAGTGCGGGAGGTGGTGGTGGTGGTGGCGGTGGGGGGACGGGAGGTGGACACAGCGCCAACTACGTCTACAGGCAGGCGGGTTTCGAGCCGGCGTTCGGAGACAACCTCTACGTGTGCATTCCCTGCGGTAAGGGCTTCCCCAGCTCCGAGCAACTCAACGCTCACGTGGAGACGCACACCGAGGACGAGCTCTACATCAAAGAGGAGGGAGGGACCTTCGTGAAAGAGGAGGACGAGGAGGAGGCCGAGGACCTGTCTGCCCCCGTGGGTCCATCCAACTTCGGCTCCGAAACGCGTCCGTTCAAGTGCACAGTCTGCAGTAAGAGCTACAAAGACCCGGCGACGCTGAGACAACACGAAAAGAGCCACTGGCTGACCAGGCCCTTTCCCTGCAACATCTGCGGCAAAATGTTCACCCAGAGGGGCACCATGACACGCCATATGCGCAGCCACCTCGGCCTCAAGCCGTTTGCATGCGAGGAGTGTGGCATGCGCTTCACACGCCAGTACCGTCTGACAGAGCACATGCGTGTCCACTCTGGGGAGAAGCCGTACGAATGCCAGCTATGCGGGGGGAAGTTTACCCAGCAGCGCAACCTCATCAGTCACCTGAGAATGCACACCTCACCCTCATAGAAATGCATCAAGCCAAAGAACTCTGGGAATAGAAAAGAATTTTAAAAAATTCTCCACCTTTTTTTTTTTTTTTTCCATCTCAAAAGCAAAGAAACGCACACGAACACGTTCACACGCAGACACACACAGTTCTTACATATGAATTCCAGTTTACTACGCCCCGGGCAAAGTGAATGATGTTGCTGTTTTTGCCACAGTGGGCTCTTGGTGACGGTGGGATCTTGTCGATGCAAGGACGGGGTCATGGTTTCTATTGTCTGCTCACCTCTCAGGAGTTCTAGGGGGACGATTTTACTCCTGTCACTCTCCAAAGTCACGAAGCCATGGCGTGGAGTGGCATGACTTCTGGTCTGCGTTGAAAGTCTGTCAAATGTGAATGTGGGTACTAATATAATGTCAAGCCCCCCGCCCCCACCCCCACCCCCTCCTGCCCGCAACCCCTCCCCCCCTCCCTCTACCCCTCGGCAGCCTTCCTCTCTTCTACCTTTTATGAGCATTGAGTCTTTGAGTTTTTCAGATTGTTCCTCAAACAGATTAACTTGAGAGTCCATTCTGTACTCCAGTGCTATTTTGACCAAAAACCACGTGCAAACAAATACTGGCAATAATTCAGCAAAAAGATTATTTTTACCCTGACAGCTTTATATCCTTTGTTATGGTTGGTGATGGGGCTCTGTACGTTAAGAGGAGGGATAACTGGGTTTGGGACCATCTCCATGCTTTAACTGAAAGTCCTAAAAAGAAGGTTCATGGTGGGATGACATTGGATTTTAAGTTTTAAGTTTTTACAAACGACAAATACTCAAACGTCCTCTGCGCAGCTGCTGCTTACGGTCGCAAAAGAGAGGATTTGTTTTTAAACATTACTTTCGGTTTTGCCTGCTAGTGCTTCCAGGAATGACTCCTGGTTGGAAAGACGAACCCTCTCGAGGTACTTGTTTTACTTAAAGAACTTGTAATGTTTCAGTGAATGTTTAAACTGGAAGGTCTTGGGGATTTTTCTTGTGGAGGGGAGGGGTTTGGGTTGCAGTGGGTTGGGCCGGGCGGGGTGGGGTTGGGGTGGGGCGGGATGGGATGGGATGGGATGGGTGGTAAAAAGAGGGTGTTTTTAGACTGAACATTGCGTTCAGTGGGTACGTTTATTTTTTTGTCTGTATAGCTTTCCTCCCCTCAGAAAAAAGAAAAGTCTATTTATATAGGCTTGTGACCTCGCTACCTCTGATTACTCTTATGAACTCTATGTTGATTAGTTGAAAGTTCCTATGTAATTAATTGTAAAAAGTGTGTAGATTATGGTAACGTTTCACCTGATGCTTTAACCTGCCCATCTCTCAACACAGGTTTTTTTTTTTCCTTTTTTTTTTTTTTTTAAATGCTCATAGATTTTACACATTAATATTGTTTTAGCTGTTGTTTGTACTTGTCAAATATAGCTTTTCGGGGGCCCTGCTCAGTGTGGCCCCCACCTCAAAGTGTACTGTAGCTTCTGCCTGGAGCAATAGTGGTTGGTTAGTTAGTTAGTTTAGATGTATAGTGTTCCAAAGATCTTATGAATGTTGAGGAGAACAGAGCTAACTAACAAACATTGCTAGACAAGTTCATAACCAAAGTTTTTAAAAAAGATGTACTTAAGATATATAGCATACTAAATTATTTCACTTTTGATTTCTTTTTGCTGTATAAAACATATTATGAATTATATTCTAAGTCCAGAGAAAGAAATCCACTCTTTTGATGGAGTTTTGGCCAATGACTCTGATACTGAGGAAGGTTCTTGTGGTTTGCAAGGAAAGCTTGTGCTGATTGGTGGGCCGGTATAATGTAAACTTTACCACCTAACCAAAACTGGTAAAGTTTGAAAACATGTTCCCCATACATGTTGTTTGTTTGTTTTTTTTGGTTCCTTCTCTTTTGTTTCCAGAGTCCTTATCACTTTATATTCCCTGACTTTAAAAAACAGGACTGATGACATTGTATGTGTTCTGTTCAGACCAAAAAAAGAAAAAGAAAAAAAAGATAGGAATTATAATCAGAATTTTAATGTGAAGTTCAAGTTGCTTGTTAGTTGATTTTTTTTTTTTGTTATGTTTTGGGTTTTTTTTTTTTTTTTCTGAGCCAGACTTGTGAAAACTTGTAATAAGAAGGGAGAAGCAGAGATGCACTGGACAGCTGAACAACTCATTGGTCTCCTGCAGCATCCTTCTGTTCCTGATTGTATTTCATTATATCACAGAATGATTTTTGGTTTTTTTTTTTATTTATTTGAAACCTCTTTGAAAGCTTTACCTCATCATAAAAGCAACCATGAGTTGGGAATGGCCCCTCTGTTGTCTGTCGGTTTCACTGAAACCTGTCCAGTGTATCTACTCTTTTAACAGTTACACTGTGGAGCATGAACCTTCACTACAAGTTTTTGGTATAGGCATTCCTCTATTACGTTGGTTTATCTGTCTTCTTGATTTTTTTTTTTTTTTTTAATTCCTCTTTCGTCCTCATGTTATGGTCTGTGAAATGTTTGTTATCATAGGGATGCAGCTACAGTTACAAACGTTACTACCGTTTTAAGGTACCTGCGTCCTGGACTCCCAGAGTTGTTACTTGGTTATGTTGGATGTCGGTGTCTTGCTGTTTTTTTAAAAAAAGCAGTTGCTTATTTTAGTGATTGCATGGTACATCTATGATTTTTTTTCACACTCCCCACCACCTACCAAGCCCCCTGCCCCCCTCCCCAAACCACAAACATATTATTTATCGCCTGCTCCATTGTTGCTTGTGACCTCTTCTAGCTTAAGAGGGAGTCCACAATGCATTGCCTTCAAACGTTATTGTACTTGTCAGCACTTACTGCAGTACAGCGTAATGTCTGTCATGCAAAAGGTGTTTTTGTACAACAAGATCACTAGCCATCTCTGCAGAAGACTTTGCAGCTGCATTTGAATGCTTGCTTGTTTGACATAACGAAGAAAAAAAACTACGAACTCCAAACTGTGACCATACTACTACTACTACTACTATTACTACTACTACTACTACTACTACTAGTACTACTACTATTCAAATACTTCAGGGATTGTTCTGCATCTGTGAATGCAGGCTCTCAGCTACATTTGTAAGACATAGTATTGTATCGATTTCTCTGTATTTTAATCATGGGAAAAGCAAAACACTAGTTTCATATTTAAGACGAACAGGGGGGTACTTTTTCAACTAACACAAAGAGCCTTGACAAAGGCGAGGCAGCTCGAAACAAGTCTACATTTTAGTTAGTAACACAGTATGTTCAGAAATAGTTGCAAAGTTGTACAAAGAACTAAGAAGAAAAAAAAAAAAAGCTCATACCCAAATCCACAAACTATTTTTTAAACCAAAGCACATTTGAATGATTATGGAACCATGTGTGGCTCTAAAAAAATAAACATATGTATTTATCTCATTGTTTACATAAACTCTTACAGTTTTACAGACCTCAGTCGAGGCTCGGCCAGTCAGAGAGGCGGTTTTGTGTGTAATTTTGTTTTTTTCTTTTTCTAAAAGATGCTTTTCCACAGAGGTTGCTGCCAAAACAAAAGCATAGCGTCAAACATGGGTTGAACTGCTGCATATTCAATGAAGAGGAGGGTGTGTGGATTTTTTTTTTTTTTTAGGGGCCACCCTGCCCCCCCACCCCCACCCCCTCCCTCCTCTGCCAGCTGGCTTTGGGGGTGACCCTGCGCCCCTAGTCCCCCCTGCCCTCTGGCCTGTCTTCAGATGGGACCGCAGCCGATGAGGAGGGAGGGGAGGGGGGGGTTTGCGCAGTGCATCCTTGACGTATTAATCAAAAGGCATTGTTAGTCAGGGTCTTTAGCTCAGTGTTGTGTCTCTGTGTTTACCCAAAATGCACTTGAGGGACTACCTCTGCTGCTGCTTGGGTCTCTTAATATGTAGGAGAGGGTGGGTGGGTGATCCTTGAATGATTTTTTTTTTTTTTTTTTTTTTTTTTTGTGTGGTTTTAAACTAACATGGTACATCTCTTATGCTGGCGGTTCTTGAAACCTATCTGGGGAATGTAGCTTTGATTTGTTCACTGCATGTAAACAGGCTTATCTGGTAGAGTCTTAACTGTGAATGTTGTTGTCGCTTTTTATGATGTTCTGATTTTTTTTTTTTTTTTTTAGCTGCCTGTGTTCTGTGGGTAAAAGCAGCACAAACCTCTGGCTGGCTGGGCCTCATACAAAGTTGGTGCAAACACTTATTGACTGTGTTCTTTTTTTCTTTTTTTTTTATCAAATGTCTATTGTCAGTGATGAATGTATTTATTTCTGGTCCTGCCCTCACCTCTGCAAAGAATTCGCTCAGTGTGTGAGACTGAGGTGGAGGCAGGACCCCCTTTTTTTTGTTTTTTGTTTTTAAGGATTTCAAGCTGAGAATCAAAAATGAGACACAATACATAGCCATTAACCACAATCTGTGAAGTTGACTTTTTTGTGGGAGAACTGATTCTATTTTTTATTTTTTATTTTTTTTCATCTCAAACAAAAAATGGTCTATGGCATTTAATATCTTCTTCTTTCTCAGTTATACCTGACAGTCTGTAGGGTTTTTATTTCATGTGATCTACGATGGGTGTTTTGTACCCATGTGTTCTTGAGTTCTCACTGAATGACTGCACACCTGGGGAGTTGAACTTTAACCCCTCGTGTGTGTCTGTGGACGCGGGCGGGGACGCTGTGACCTGCCCGTGCAGAGCGGAGGCTACTGTATCTTTTTCTCAAGCTTTTGCTCTCCCTGGGTGTCGCCAACGCTGCAGGCCACTGAGAATAACAACACACAAACACACACACACAGCACAAACCATGCACATAATCAACACGTCTCTCCTCTGAACGGTAGCGTTCTCCTCGTATTGTTACTGTTCTTGTCTTAAAACCACTCGCCACTTCTTCCATCTCTTTTTAAACGACGTTTCGTGTCTTTAGTGTCCGTTAGTTCCACATGTAGGAGGATTTTTAGAAACCTTGGGTGAGATAGCTTTACTAAGTGCACTTTGTATGTTTTTTCAAAGCCTCTGGGAAGTACCCGGACGCTCTCATATCAGTTCCCATTTAACTGATGGTTTACTCTTTGTCTTTCTCTTCTTACCTCATCATTGTTGCTGTGTGTTTGTTGAAGTATCATATCATTATGCAGTGTTACAAAAGCTTTAAAGATAAATATACCAAGCAGGAAACTCAACCAAGAGACTGTACTCGGCTCGAAGCACTCAAGTGTCCATCTCATTTCTTGGCATTATTGTTGTTACACCGTTTACAGTTGTTACTATAAACCACCCTCTCCAGGCATTTGCATAGCAGAGGGGCTCGTCTGTCCAGTTATTACGGAGATGCTCCCTCGTACCTCGGCAGACCAAACCAAAGCCAGTTTTAAAAAGGCCTCCCGCGCCTTTAAAACTTGTCAAAGCTTTACTGTCCCTTGCTTTATCTCAGATACACCTGACCCCGCCACCCCACTCCTGCTCCAGCCCTTTGACCCTCTCTAATCTCTGTTACTGCACAGCGCTAATGTATCCGCTCTGCTGCGTTTTTAACATTTCACATCAGTATTTACTGTACCGCCGGTGATGTCGTGCAGTAGTAACTAGAACAAAAGAAAACACCAAATTACCTCAAAACTTTCAGTGTTTACAGAAATGTGCTATTTTGCCATTGCATTACATCTCATTATTTATATATTTTCTTTTCTTTCTTTCTTTTTTTTTGCCGTCCATCCATAAACCAAAATATCCTTCTTTTTTTTTAAGTGGATTTGTAGCAGCTTATTTTCTTATATAACCTTTCATTTGCATCAGTTTATAAATATATAAAGGCACAGTGTCACCTTGATGTGCACTACATCAATGGAAAGACATGATTAGCTGCTAAAAAGAAAAAATATAGTGCTTGAAGAGTTGATTAGCGGAGGTGCCCATGAAGTGGATGTATCAGGCTTCCTCTCTGGTCCATTTTCTTCAGGAGCAGCCTCTCAATAATGTATCAGGATCTGTGGGGCTGAGAGGCTCCGCAATGGACATGTAGGGTCTTTGCTGTTAAATAATTAAAGGCTAAGACGCCCCCGCCCCCCCCCCTCCTCCCCTCCCCTCACTTTGGCAAACACACTTCATATGCAAAGGTGTACACACCCAGGTGCACTCTTGCCGGCTTGCATGCGCATACACCTCTACTCATGCAAACACAGATGCAGTCGTCTAGACGTCAAACACAACCTAACCTGCGCTCGCACACACACACACCAGTATTTTAAGGTGGGATTCTTTGACCCTCCCCACCTAAACACCACCTTGTTTTTCTGGCTTTTGGCAGCACCCAGGCTGAGCTCTCTTTCTCTTTCCATCTCTTTCCCTCTGTCTCTTTCTCTCTCTCTTTCTCTCTTCTCTCTCTTATCTCCACTCCTCAGAGAGCTCGTATTCAGGTCAGAGCCGCCGCCGTGCATAGCGGTGGGGCTCGCAAAAACTCAAAGTGTCATAAAAGTGTAATACAGCTGACCTCAGCACTCACAACCTTGCAGTCTTAATGTACAGCAGTGAGGAAAAATAAACTGTTATTTTATGATCTTTTCATTAAAAGCTTGATTGAAAACCAAGACTTGTCTGTGACTTTTCTTAGTTTGCTATCCATCTCTTAAACCTGTTCTGTCACTGTATTGGTGTACATTCATGAAAATACCTTAAGAAACATGTAGCTGATTCCTGTGTGCAGTCAATGAACAAGTCAACTAGTTCCTCTTGCAAATGCAGCATTTCTGTCATGTCATGATTCTTCACCCTCTTTTACAGTTTTGCCACTGATGCACCTCCAATAATGACTTTCTGTCCTCTTTATGATTCCTTGAACACTCCTTAAAAAACAGAAAACATACTGTGTTCTCTGTGTATCCAACAACTTGCATAGTTGGTTGCATTTTTGCATAAGTTGCAAACGCTGCAAAAGTCTAATGTGCATCAAAAATCTTAACGCAGGAGATGAGCAGACATTTATCTACAGCCCATATATCCCTGCTCCCAGGCCTTCATGCTAACGTAAGCTCTGTAGCTTCATATTGAATGGATCAATAGAAAAGTTGTGTCAGTCTTCTCATCTAATACTCAACAAGAAGGTAAAAAATGTTGAACTAGCATCAAATATGATCAATGCTAACTGCACAACACAACTCCTCTGACTATAGTTATGGGTTTAAACTCCACCTCTGTCCTGTGGTTAACACTGGGCCTTTTCCAGACTAGCTACAGCCCCTTCCCCCCCAGCGTCTCTGACTCAAACTCCTTTTGATGCCCAGGCAGGAATGCCCATGGCTGCAGGCTGCTGGCCGGCCCATCACTTACAATATACACATGCTTAACTCATAGGCCACAAAGAGTTTATGCACACACCCTCCTCAGGCATGTAAATGAGCTCCTTCAGCGTCTTCTCCCTGCCACCACGTCTTTCCCCTATGCAGCTTTCGTCGTTCCTAATTTTTGGGTGTGTAACATTTCTCCCCCCCCTCCCCTCCTCTTCCTTCCCCCCTTATCTCTCCTGCCTTATTTCACATCATCCTGGCTCAGGTCAGAGTGTAGAGAGCTGGCACATTTATTGCTCTTGTGTGCCATTAGTAATGCACTGTGCCCCTAGAGGTGTCACATGCTAAATGACCCTGAATGGGGGGTCGCTGTGAGACAATGGCCCTGGTGTCGATAGCCCTACCCTGCCCTCCCCCATCCTGAGCCCCTCTCTCTCCCTGAACATCAGCGCCAAGCAAACACAATAGTGAAAGCAGAAGGGAGGGGGGGGTGGTTGGTTGGTTGGTAGGTGGGTGGGTGGGTTGGTACAGCGTGGACATCACCCACAGCGTAGACCAGGAGTGCCGTTTTGCCTGCCAGGGGTCGTCCATGTTCACATCTGTTCTGGCTTTACTTGTGTACACGAAGCACAAAACTGAGCCGATGCAAAAACGCTGCAGAGCAAACAGAGAAACTCCCAAAAGGAAATGCAATGCTCCCACTTCTTCCCAGCTTTCTTATCCCACTGGGTTTGTGAGCATGAGTGGAATTTACCAGGGTCTGCCCAGGTGGGTCCAGACTTGCCTCTGCTCGTCTGGGATGGCCCTCTATAATCTGAGGAATGTGGATGAGTTGATGCCTGGCCTGCCCATGGTGGGCGAGGGAGATGGACAGCGTCTGTTTTAAGTGGTAACACAAACACACACACGCACACACACACACACAACCACAACCCACACCCTTCTTTATCTCCAGTGCCAGATGACCCCTTTGTCTCCATGCTGAGCCAAGCAGGGGTCTATCTTGCGTTGGTCAGTGTCTATGTTTAGGGTTAGGGTTTGACATTTTCAGAAATATGTTTGTTTTTCCTTCTCGCTGAGACTTATATGAGAAAATCAATACCACTTTCATGTGTGTAGAGTAAGAATAAAGATATATTCAGCAGCTGGTTAGCGGAGCAGACCACACAACCCTCACGATACTACAAATTTGTCCACATGCACATTTTAAAATAATAACAGTTAAAAGGATTTTACATGTTAACTGGTTAGTGTTGAGGGTGATAGGTGGATTCTGTGCATAAAACTAACTACAGTTGCTTTATATTTACCACATAGACACACACACCCCCTGAAATTTCTCCTTATTTTCTTCATAAATATATGGTTCTTTATACTTATTCTAACATGCTCAGCTCATTTAGGTTTGTCGCTGAAGCTGCATCAAGCTCAGGCTGAGTGAAATATTCATGTTGGGTGGGTCTGAGAAATGCTTGGCAAAGCAACATGATTTAATAAAAATTGACGAACTAGAAGTATGAGAGACGTATGCAAGTAAAAGTTGCACCAGTCAATCAGATGTAGGAGTAGAAGTTAGAGACTTTTCATAATGCACACAGAAAATGAATGCAAATAATCTGCAACTGCTCCAAAAGTTGGTGTAAAGCTTGAAGAAAGATATTGTTTGATTGATTGTTGAGCTGCCTACAAATCAGACTGATAAAAACCCCTTGAGAGATGATGGATCACCCACGAGTTGAATTTATACATTCTGATCATGTGTGCATATCTTCAGTGTTTTGATGCTCATCAATTATTAACAATGTGTTGAATTAATGCCTCTGAGCCCCATGCAGGTTGTCTGTACAGGCGTTATGAGATGCTGCTCCAGGTAGAGCAGTGGAGAGATCCAGGGGAAATGTTGATTCACTGCTGCTTTAGCCTCTGATAGAAAATCTGTCCTGTTCATCCCAGGTTCCAACACTTCATCTCTTCTTCATAGCTACATCTTTTCATCCTCCTGCCTCTGCCCGTGGGGCCGCTCCCTCTATCCGTGTAGTTAACCATGCCCTCCTCCTTCCCCTTCTTCCTTGGGGAAGAGTGCAGTGGATCCCGTCCCACTGGGATGACACGTGTCCTGGCACAAAAGTGCAACGCTGCAGGCAAGGTATATATCTCCATTTGTGTGGGATTTCATTGATTTTAGCTGTGTGAGTGTGCACGTATATATGACAACACCTTCCTTTAGCCCTATCTCATTATTTCGTCACGCACACACTCACACACACACACACACACAGATGTTTCTCTGACAGTACTGGTCTCATGATGGTGCGGTACAAGGATTCACTCACTCCCTCATCAATAACCCATCAGTATTGATGGGGGCTGAGTACACTCTGAGCATCAATACCTGATCTTAAATTCAGTGGGTCTGTTTATGGAGCATGGGGAGGATGTCCAAGGCCTGTGCAGCAGGTACGGCAAGAAGACAAGGCCAAGATAGACACGGACCGTGCGTGTGTGCACTGCATGAGAGATACAAACTAGAAATATTGCATGCTGAGATTCAGAAATTATGTGGATTTCCGAAGGACGCCGAGATAAACTTTGTCCTTGAAAATCGTTCCAAAAATCCAGAGCCAGGTGCAACTCAGGCTTCTCTTTCGATGCGAAACAAAAATACAGTACCTATGTATCTGCCTGCTTCTTTCAGCGCTTTCACTCTCCCACTCAAGAAATTAATCTTTTCACTCTCTTTTTTTGTGCCCATCCCCCCCTCTTTTTTCTTTATTTCATGAGGCCTCTGCCTGAATTGAACCTGGACTGCTGAGTCACCGAGCGCTTGACGGTGAAAGGCAGAGAAAGAGAGCAGGGAGAGTAGGGAGAGATGAAGGAGAAAGAACTCGGCAGGTGGTGGGCACCGCCGCAGCTTCAGCCTGTGGAGTCTTTTCAGCTGGCACACAACTGCTCGGCTGCCACAGAGGCCCTGCTTTCCATCAGAATATTCCCCCTCTCTTCCCCCTCTTTAAACGATAAACGAGGAGAACAGGCTTGGGCCGGAATAATAGGATCCTTTCTTTCTGCCTCTGCCATGTGTGAGGACAGGAACAATGGCAGGGACCGGGAGGGGAAATGATTCAAAGTGAGATTTTCACCTGCTCCCTTCAACCCCGGCTCTGCTCCTTTCAGAGCATGCTAATGCCAGTTCATTTACAGAGTAGTACTGTAAGCTGTAACACACAGGCACACACACAAAAAATGCACAGATCCTTTCTTCCTCTTTGTGATCGACAGTTTAGATTATTGTGCTCCAAGACGTCCATTTCAGTAATCATACTCATTATCATCATTATCCCATTTTCAGAGCTAAATAAGAATTAGAGTTTGGCTGACCTGCCTCGTGGTACAGTCTCCGCTTTTTGGCTTTTGTCCACTCAGAATGGCAGGTCTGAATTTTTTTTTTAGTGTAGATTTTCTTTAAGCGTAGCCAGAGTGGCATTCAGAAAACGTTTCCTACTCCAAGGACGTGTTAACACCTTGGTGGAAACGAATCTTTTATTTCGCCTGTGATTGAATCTTAACTTGTATAAGAAGTCTCTTCATTTTTCTAAAAAATTATTATCATTTTTGTCTGCCAGCTGTTCTCTCAGTCCTCATCAGCCCATCGAGTCTGCCCAGTTGTCATGGTAATGCAGATGTTTTCAGCGCACCTCATTCTTTCTTTCTCAGTTGCATCTCAATTATTATTCTCTGCCTTGAAACAAGAGCTGATAAAACAACTTTAAAACACCCAGGGAGCAGTTTGTACAGCACAGGGTTGTATAAATTAAATAAAGTAAATATGAAAACTGCTCATATCAACCTATTCCTGGTGTTAGAACCAGATGCCACTGGCTACATCCCTTTAACAAGCTGGCAGCAGGCTCCACTTTCTAATGAAGATGATGTGATTGGGTCAAAACCTCCAGCAACTCTGCTAAATAGCCTGGAGGCAAAATCGTTTTGTCGCCTGCTGTTTCCAAGGGAAGGGGAGATGATAAATTGATGAGTCAGTGCTGGTGATTTATACAATCACTGTTAATGTTTCTACCATTTATCAAACAAAAGATATTCAATGGCTCCAGTTTGTCATAAGTAAGTTTACTCAATTAAATTTTTAATTTTGTTGATGTAAGAAAACAAAAGTCATTAAAAAAGCATCCCCTTTGGCTACATGACACATCATGATGGGCATTTCTTCTAATTACAATTTCTAACATTTAATCAACCAGATGTTTAATCAGATGAGACAAAATGAACAGATGAATTGATGAGGAAAACATTTGTGCGCTTAGCAGGAGTCTCACATCAAAGCCAACCAACAGATGACTTTACGGCGTCCTCTGAATATGAGGTCATCCAGTGTTTGCTCATTTAGTTTGCGCTCCATGATGAGACACAAAGCACAACCGAGTCATAAACAGTGGGAGAGGGAGAAGGAGAATATCATGAATATCATGATGGGGGAGATATTTGTCTCAAAGAGTAATCAGCGTCATGGCGGATGGGTAAACTAATTTGCTCTCTAATCTCCTCCCCTTTTTACTAATTTGGTTATCTCTCTCTTTCTGTGTATGTATATGTGTGTCTATGTGTTATATTTTGATTGTAATTTCCTTTTAGCGGCGAGCGAATTAAAACTTGCTCCTAATTTATCATTCACTGGCTGACTTTGAATGTTAATCAAGAGTGTATACAAACACGCTGAAATACACACATATACACACATGTGCAATCACACAGATAATCTTGTGTGGAAAACAGCAATTAAATTACTGGCTGCTGCTGAGACATAAATGTTCATTTAATAACAGGACTGTGACACATTTATTACATGCCTCTATGTTTCACAATGTCAAAAATATCATTAAAACCAAACAGCAGAAAAACAGACATGTGCATTCACAATAAGATGAGAAAAAAGAAAGAAAGTAGGACACATTACTCTCTTTGATCTCGGTATAAATGCTTCCCCTATGCTCCAATTTCCAGTTGTTTCTGACCCTACAGAGAAATCAAAGGGGCGCATGTTGGAAAAAAAGAATCAGAAAACATCTCATTTCAGGGCTGGACTCCTTTTTTTTATTATTATCAAGAAGTAACGATGATGGCATGAAAGAGCTGCGGAAGATCTGGCGCTGTTAGGAGATCAAGCAGTGGCGCTGTGAAGGGACATGCATCTCAGTATCACAGAGATTCCTCTTCTTTCCTTTCTGGTCCTCATTAAAGCCTCAGATGATGTGGAGTAAAGGGATACTCTATGCAAAGCTGTGATATAGGTTTTTGTATGTTGAAATAATAAGCATGTGGGTGAATAAAAAAGGGGAAATGGCACACTGCTGCTGCTGCTCCTCTGCAGCCATTACATGATGTTCTTCTTAGTAGCCCCTTAAAAAGAATATATTATTCATATATTATATATTTAATCATAGAGGTGCATTGAGGTGATATTATTATTATCTTTCTTTGATACTATTTATTTATTAGTTTAGTCTTCACTGTGTTCATCATCATAAATAAACAGTTTAATGTCTGCAGTTTGGAGGGTTTATTATACTGGTGGTCAACAATAAACGGAAGCCCACGGGATAATGAATGACAATGTAGTATTGAATGACAATACAATAAAACCACAGTTACAGTCTGCTCCTAGTTCATACAACTTATAATAGCAAACAATTACCTATAATGGATGACTAAATTATAATGTGCTGTAAACAATCTATTAGTAATGTCTGTATACAGGTTATAAATGCTAAAAATAAATTGACTTTATTTCCTTCCTTATGTCCTTTAAAGATTCCTCCTCTATTCTCGTCTCTGTCTAGTTACATTAAGTAAGTGAGAATACCTCCTCCTTCCTCTAACCATTTCTCTTTACGCCTCAGCTCCTACTGTAATTGGACAGAATTTGATCTGCTTCTCTTTCTCTTTCCTTCTTCCTTCTCCTTATTATCCCTTTTTTTTGTTACTTTTCTGTCTTGCTCTCTTACCCCATAATCCAATATAGTGTGTTTTTCCCCCTACTTGTTCTTTGTTTCTGTTTCTGTGTCTTAACCTCTTTCTGCTCCGCTCTCTTTTGTGTTCAAAGACAGAGGAAGAGCTGCAACAGAGAGAAGAAAGGGGCTGGAATAAAAGAAAGGTAAGAGCTCTGTTACAGGGCAGGAGGACAGATTCCTCGCAGCACACGGCTACACCCTTTGCCCCGAGGCCACCGGAGTGCATTATGGGAAGGTGGTCAGTGGCAGCCTCTCCCCGAGGGAGGAACAGTGATTAGACTGTTTGCTCAGACCCTCCCAACAATATGTAATATTCATGCAAGGGTAAACAGCCGTGTATCAAGCACACGTGTCTGTTTTGTCATTGATAAGTAACACTTAAGAGCAAAATGCCTTCTTTTTTTTTTCCTCCTCCTGGATGTATTATTCACTGAATATCAAATCAAACATGAGTTGACCTTCTGATCTCATTCCAAAGGCCTGATTATTCATAAGGTGTTTTATTAATGTCTGTTTTAAAGTGGCCCTTCACTGATCTTACACATAAAAGTCCATTTATTTATCATGAAGAGCTTCCTAATTCACAAAAAAAAATCCTTGGAAATTCTAATGGCTTCTCTTTGAGATAGAAACTTGACATTTTTAGGAGAAGGCTTGTGTAGCGTGTGATCTGAAGGACGTGTAGAGAGGTTCTTATGAAAGCTGTATTCTGGTGTATAATGTAGGACCCAGTGTTTGGAGCTTGATTCACAGTGTATAGAGAGTTAAAGTGTGGACATCCTGACTTCTGCTGCATTGATTTCAACCATATATTTTTTTAAAAATCTGTTTCCCACGAGCCCCCCCAACTTCACAGAGGAGTGATAGTGAACTTCAGGAGAAGTTCTTATAGAAGTAACAGAAAATACAGTATATGGGTTTAAGGGTGTCATGAAGTTTGTGTCTGTTAGATATTAGTTTTTAACAAGTGATCTCTCTCTTCCTGCTTCCTTCAATGTAAAAATTGATTTTTTTTTCTCACTCAGCGTGGATACGATTGACACCGACAGGAGTAGACAAACAAACCCAGACCACATTTCATATTCAGCGTGTGTAACCAGGCCGCAACTCTTTTCTCTCGCTTTATTTCTTCATCCAGTCAAGAATCCTAATCATTTCCTGCTCTGTGGCCTCTCACGGTCACACTTAGGCTGCTTTGCGTACAGTTGCGTATATTCCATGAATATGAGTGATCCCTCGGAGGGACGTGGTGTTGACACATTAAACGACGGCTGAATAGGGTGGGTTTCAGATTTAAAGGCACCTAGAGTGGGTCTAATAACCTAAGAGCTGTGCCTGACCCTGTGTTCAAGACATCATTACTATGCTAATGCTTACACAGCAGTTGTGGCGGCATTGTTCAGTGAAGGCTCTTTCTGGAGCTCGCTTGTATTCGTGCAAGCTGATGTATATAATGAGAGTACACGTGTACATTGCGTGCGTGTGCGTTTGTTCCATCTCCAGTTTGTGCCCCCTGTGGAACCAGATACTTCCGCGTCTTATATACCTTCCTGGAGATAATGGAGCCTGCAGTGAATGAGTGAGTGAGTGGCAGCTTCTCGTGGAGCCCATGGATTCATCAGCCCAGCTCCCAAGTTTCTACCATGCCCTCCCCCAAGCCTTGTCTCCTCATTCTTGGCATATGGTGATTGGCTGGGAGCAGGAGAGGATGTTATAGTGTATGAATAATTGAGGAGGGGGAGAGAAAGAGAGAGGGAGAGATGTGTAAACTGACCCTTAGCTGTCCTCACCCGTAGCCGGCTCTGCTCAGGAATCCAGGTCCAGTGCTAACTGTACCACAAGCCAGGTGTTAAAAAATATACCAGGCATGCATGCAGCGCTCACCGGAAAGAGTTGAACATGAGCAGATTAGCTGCACGGACTACCCCTTTTTTCTTTTTTTTTGATAGACTGAAGCTTTATTTTTAGTGTACTTGTGTGTACGTGTGTTATTGAGCATGAACACATGCACCTTCATTCAACCAAGGGTCAGCCTGAGGTTGCATTGCACTTACCCTTCTATTCCCACGAGACCAAGACATTCTGCAGCTGTACATGCCTGCATGTGTGTGTGTGTGTGTGTGAGTGAGAGAGAGAGAGAGAGAGAGAGAGTGGGTGAGTCAGTGAATGTGTTTTATGCCCTCCTGGTTTCTTTTAAGGATCTCAGGCAGCCACAAAGGAAGAAGAGATTGTTGCCATGCAGGCTTGACCCTATTCATCTCCTGAAAGATGTGGAGTGGCTCTAGTGAGGGCCGGTGCAGTCAGTCAGATTGTAGCGAGGCTGATGGGCACTGGAGACCCTTAAAGGCAAGTAAACACCCCCCACACACACACACATATGCACTCGCTATACCTTGCAAGGTTGCCATGGTTTCTGGGGAATGTCGTTGGGCAAGTTGAAGCACATCTCTGGTTATTCCACCCTGCCTGGCAGCGATACTGCTTTAGCATGAGAGTTTGAGTGAGTGCATGGCAGGCAGGAGGGTAAATATGCTGTGGCTTGCAACCTGTGAGTGGATTCCAGATTTAACTTGAGTGAAAGACGAGGAGCTTATCTATTTAGCGTTAATATGTGCTTCCGCAGCAATATCAATTTTCCTCAGATGAGCGCAACCAAAGTGTGGATGATCTGTGTCTATAAAAGAATTAGGACAATGAGTCATAAGAAGGCCTGCGTGGAATCGATTAGAAGCAAACGTTTCGGCCTCTTCTTTGTGTGACTCAGTGTAATGCTTTGAAAATGCAACGTATGTAATTAACATTACATAGCTACAGTGTTAATGATTATTGATTTCGTGTGGCAGTGGGACGGTCGGTCATAAGACCCTCTACTGTGGCATTTCTTCATGTTGTGTCATTGGTCAGTCCTATGTGAATGGCCCCTGATGGCCTTTATTCATATCCTGCCTCGCAGTGACCCTAAATAGCCTGTTGTGGTTTGTTCTGGGATTTTAACTCTTCAGTTAATCAATTTCCACCCCCCTGAATGAAACTTGCTTAGTTAGTTAATTAGATAAGATATTCCATCACAGAGAACGTCGAAATGAATAGATTAAACAATCAAATAAAAAATAATTGGTAACTTTTTTCTTATTGGTTATTAAATGTTTCCGTCCGTTTGCTGGTTAATTTCCTACTTGCGTTTCAAATACAGGCACAACCATCAAACAGACCCGGGGGGAGGGGAGGGGGTCCGGCCCCCTACGGCACCTCCATTATTTTTACAGTCTTCATAAGTGATGGAAATAAAGTACTGGTTTGGCACATCAGTCTGAAGTCCACAGGTGTAAAGCAGGATGTGAGTCTGTGTGACATAATACGTCTTTAATCTGATCTTGATGTTTGATCATCCTGATGCAGCGCCCAACAAGCAGATTCATGATTAGCTGGTTCAATTTCTTGCTTTTCTTTGTCCTACAGTGTAAATGATTACGTTTTGGACAGTTACATTGCTCAAAACACATACTTCTAGCTCGTTAACAAGAAATTGTAATGACATTTTATATTCAACAAACAGTAATTGATTATTTATGTTTTTGAGATAATAATTGGCGGCTTAATCAACAATAAGAGGATTGTTTCGTGAATGTTGAATGAAAGCAGCACAGTTTCCAAATCAGTCAAAGTCAATTCACAAAAATAAATGACTGTTTGCATTTACTAGCAGATAGTTTGGGGGTTGCAGGTAACTTATTTTGCCTCTGAGATTTCTGCTACCGTCATGATAACAGTGGAAATCAACAAAGATTGGGTGTCAGAGAATTGAAAAACAATTCAAGTCTTTGTTTGTTTTTTTAACTGACTCACAAACCTCAGCATCATCATTTCGGCTATACTGTCTATTTCCACTCTTGATGACAGACACTTTACTTATAGCTCAAACTAAAACACCACTATGTCCCTTTAAAGGTTAAAGGTCTTCTGACGGTTTTTGTACGAGTCGATAACTGCGAGCATATAATCTCCCTACAAATATATACACGCTTATAAAAGATAAAATGGTGCACACTACATTCTCTCACTCCCTCACACACACCTATGCATAAGAGCGATGTCCTGCAGGTGGGAAGTGGCCTCTTGACTTTGACTGTTAAACCAATAAAGGGCAACTTCATTATGGTCTCACCCCCAGCTATTGGACACTTACACTGTGGCAATAAGTCAACGGGCTATAAAATCATGAGCTTCCTCAGGGGGACAGACGCACGCACACACACACACACACAAAAGGATTTAATAATCTCCAGTCTGGGTCTTTATACACACACACGCATGTAAAGGTAAACTCAGCATTTTCCTCCACTAAGGCACATTTCCCTTTTTGTGTTTCTCCATGAATGTGTTGAATTGAACCACTTCCCTTTAAGACTAGACACTGCGACGCCGCCTCACACACACTGACAGGATTCGCTCCAGGCTTCCTGTGCAGCGCTTTTTTTTTTTTTCCTTTCTTCTTTTTCTTTATGCTTACAGTATCTGAAAGGGTTCAAGCTCTGTGTCTGTGACTGATACTTGAACAGTGACTGTGCACTCGTGGAATCATCCCAGCATTGCATGCTCCGAGCATTGTGCACTATATACCGTGATGTGTTTCCTGTGTGGGTATGTATGTATGCCCAGGCCAGCTGGATGCAGAAAGCTGAAGAGGGAGATGATTCTGCCTTTAATGGCTTCGCCGGGTCCACCTCAGCACTTCTCTCTCTCTCTTGGTGGTGGGGTCTCTGTGGCCCTGTCCCCTCCTTCACTCTCCAATCCACTACACCTGCCCTCCTCTTCCCCTAATCATAGTGACCCAGCCCACCTTGAGCCTATGTGCTTTAGCATACTCAGCAGTACTGTGGTAATCAGTAATCAGCCTTTGGGTCTAAGCCTCTCTCCACACCAACAGCCTGCGCTCCTCACTCATCTCATCCCGTCAGATGCATCGGTCTATTTGCTCACACGGGAAAAGCCTTTTTTTAAAAATTATTATTATCATTATTGATCAGGTGGAAATAGCTAAAATGATTGGCTGTGCACTGTAGAAATTCTTTAAAAAGAAAGAAAACATCCTGAACTCTGAAACATAGGACATCTCAGGCATTTCATTCAAGAAGAAACAAACATGACTGTGTCAATAATGAGCATGAAAGTTGCATAAAGATCAGTTGTCTCTTTAACAAGGCAAAGAGAGGTCAACTTGTTTATCACATTTTCAGTTTGCATTGATTACATGGTGCTCACTGTGATCAGAAAACCTCGAGATGAAGAAGTATCACCTGATAATGACAAAAAAAAGACCCACAATCCACCACTTCTTATTTTATTAAAACAGCTGAAAGTTTAGCGTCTGCACTTGTTTTAGCTGATGCACTCTAATGAATTTCTTTTATAGTTGTTCACACTCTTCCCACAGATAATGCGTTCATGTTCCATGAAAATGCCTTTGGTGTTTTGTTAATGTTGTAATAGTGTTTTTTTTTTCTTTTTCCTTCTTTCCAAGCACGATTAAATCAGATATATCACAATCTTGACACTTTTATTTCAAGCATTTGCCTGCGTCTTCGCTTGGAGATCACAAATCTTCACCGTCACAGAAGGCAAAAAGTGTTTGAGTGCAGAATTTCCCTCTGGAGGGTTTGAAACACCGTTGCAGTCGACATGTATGCCAGGTTAAATCAAAGATTTTTTTCAAATGGGGAGGGGGGGTGGAGTTGTGGGGGGGTTGTAGCACTACCAACCTCAGCACAATCTACAATTACTTAGTGTCTTGAGGAAAGAGCCAGAGCACACATACACAGAGGGGGTGGGGGTCATTAGTGTTGCCACAGCAACCTCCATCATCCCCTACCTCCCCATACAACCCCCCCTCACCCCCCACTCCTGGTTTTATGAATTTCCCCCCACTAATCTAGCACAGATACAGGGGAAGAGGCAGTAAATGATTTATTAACAAGCTGATGGAATTATTCCTGATCATCATTCATGGACATTAATTCTCAAAGTGCTCAAATCTGACATTGTACATGCATTCATTTGCTGTACAAATAGCCATTTACTACTTGGGCATTTACAAGGGTCATCATTATCATCTTACCTTGGTTCTCTCTCATTGAACACAGAGCACAGGAGCACAACATGTGCAGCAGCGCTATCAGATTTAATAATCTTGTCATCACTGGTTCGTTTACAGCTGACTGAAAGATGGGCTCATCTCACTCCCGTCCTTATATCTCCCAGCGAGCAATGCTCCCTCTGCAGTTTTTTTTTTAATGTGGCTCAGAAATCACAGAGGTATGTGTTGTTTAATTGTGTGCTACATATGATTACATGTGTTAGAGGGAAAAGGTTGCAGGGGGATTTTGTGTGTATGTGTGTGCAGGAAATAATACAGTAGCTTGCCATTTATTGATCTGTTTTATATAACGCTTAGGAATACAGAATAACGAGCACAGTTATCAATGATAACAACAACCTAACACCTTATTCCAAGGCTGCTCCTGAAGGATACAACAACAGCAACAACAACTGAAACAATTAACCAGCGCATCAGCAGCACAAAAGCATGTCATGTCAGGATGAGTAATCTTAATGCTCCGAGCGCTGCAGAAGTTTCTACAACACAAACTAATGTGCCTCAATGATGTGGGTCATGTTGGAGAATCCGCCCACTGTTGTTTATCCGAATTTCAATCAGTTAAGACACAGAGGTATATGTGTTGTGTAAATCTCTTGAGTTTGAATGGATGGAAATGTCAGATCTGTTGGTTCACTCCACTGTTGCACTCTCTTCCACCTCCTCCTTGTGTGATTTGCAGGTCAGGCCCTCTCCATACGGTGTCATGGTTTGTTCTCCCGCTGTCATAATACAACGTGATGGCTCCAGGATCTGATGGATGACTGTGTAAATTGACATCCTCTCTAATCACCCCCCTTTTTTCTCCGTAGCCTCCTCTTTTCTTTTTTCGCTGTCCCCTCTCACTTCATTACCTTATTAATATCCTTCCTCGTATCTGGCAATCTCCCTCTCATTCCGCTTCTTTCATAACCCACATAACCCGCTCTCTCTCTCTCTTTTTTTTTTCCTTCCGCTCTTTTCTCTTTCTCTGCTTTCTGGCACGTTCATTAGTCTGACAGGAGAGTGCTGTTAATCGTGGCGAGCGGAGGAGGGAGGTGAGAGAGCCCCAGGTCCATAATGGGAGCCAGCATGGTGCGTATGGTGCATAAACACAAGACTGGTCGGTGTGCAGCTCCACTGGTGAAACAGTCATTATCATAACCACAACAGGTAGGGGGTACTGATATCTGATTAACACACACAGACACACATTCTCTTATACTGCATAGTGCAGGTATTTGCATGAAGTTTATGTGTTTTATTCTGCAGCTCAGTGTTAGAGCTGTGATTTTGAATAATTACAGAGCCAGAAGGCCTGGAAACACACATTTATAATGCTGTAAATGCTGCTCATAATGACACAAAATCCTTTCAACTAATATTTTCCTATGCTTATCTAATAATATTTCTTTCTTATTCTTTGCATAAAATGCAAAAGTGAAATCAAAGAAACTAAAAACACTACTAAAACCTGCACATAATCCAATTATTGCACATATATCTGCATACAACAAGGAACACTGATGAGATTACACAATCATTTAACTTTAAGGCGCTCTGTAATGTTTCCTGGAGAGCGGGAGTCCATGCTCTGTGTGAAGAATATGATATTGATCAGTGAAGTTTTCTCTGTGCTCTGTTGTGTGTTTGTTTTGTTTGTTTTTTTGTCAATTTTTTCATAGTCCTTGTCCTTTCTCAACAGCATTTGCTGTGTGTTTGTGTGACGACCCACCAAACTCCTGTCAGATGGCTTCACCTCAGTTTGTCAGGGTGAATTGCATGTTTGCATTGACTTCTGCCTTGTTTGCACAGCTTCTAAATGTTGTGCAGCTTTATGTCTGAACACATTAGACCCAAACAGTTGGTACAGAATGTTCAAACCAGCAACCACCAAGGGGGCCCATCTTTTTAGCAAGGACATTTACAGTGCTTTGTAAACAGTCACTTGTTGGCTCTATACAAATCAGGGGCTTATCACTTCTATGGTGGATTATTATCCGACGTTTACACAGTGTTTTCTTAGATCCCACCAACAGACGTTGTTAAAACTCCCTGTCATTAAATGAAACGTCAACAACATATTTTCATAGGGATTAAGCAGAAACGCCAAGCTGGCTCTGTTTAAAGAAACTTTCTAATTTGATCGGTTACCCTGATCCGTGATATTTGTGCATGTAAAATATGAATGTTTTAGCTGTGACAGTGAAACTTCAGGTTCATCCTCAGCCTTGAGAAATAGATAGGAATCTGCCTCGTCTTTGTTATTTATTTTAAAATATCGTCATTTCTAATGGCGAAATGAATTGAGGGAACGATCTTCTTAAGTAATGGATAACGCCAAAGATGAACACTTTGGCTCTGGAGACTCCAGCTCTGGTGTGGATAAGTGACACTGAGGGCACAAGGAGAAATCATGAATATCCCTTCTTATGAAACCTTCATTAGGATCTGACAGGTCTGTTTGATTAACATTAATGGGACCAGCCCCCATTTCTCAAACCGCTCTCCCTGCTCATCTCCTCTCCTGGGTTTCATTCTTCTTCTTCTTCTTCTTCTTCTTCTTCTTCTTCTTCTTCTTCTTCTCCTCTACCATGGTCCACGTGTGTCTTCTGCCCTCCTGTTTTCCCCTCTTTCACTTCATTTTACCTTCTTTCAGCATCCTGTCTTCTTACCTATACCTTTACAATCTCCCCCATCCTCACCTTCATTGCCAGTGAAGAGTAGATCACACCTCCCACCTCCTCCTCTTCCTTCCCTTCCCCATTTATTCCTCCTTCCCCCTTTCTCTCCCTTTCTGTCCTCACCCCGACACTATATCGTCTCTCCCTCTTTCTTCTCTCCTCACCTGCATGTTCTCCATTTCTTCTTCTCTTTGCCTTTTTATGCAGATGACTCCCTCCGCTCTCTGCTCTCTGGACCCCTCGTTGCTAAAACTGTGTGGTCCAGCTCCATTCATCTCTGTCAGACTGCATTAGTGCCACGAGGAGCACGCACACACACACACACACACACACACACAGGTTCCTGGTCTGGCTGTGTTGGGGGGTGGGGGGGGGTTGGGGAGGCCATGACAGCAGGCCTCTCCAAAGCTGGCCAATGAATATAGATCACCTAGCTATTCTCAACCACTGGGGCCCTGAGACCCTCGCTGGCCCTCTGGGACGCCAAGCCCTTAGACTGGGTCAGACCTGCTCCATGTGGACATGCAGATAGAGCTTCAACCAATGCAGCACCAGCACTCTTAGTGTGTGCGACTTGTATGACCATCATGCAGTCAATAAACGGGCAATTGCACAATATATATTTACTGTATATACAGTGTATATGTATGTGTGTGTTTTTCCGACAGAATAAAGCCACATTTATTTTTCCTTTTCTGTTTATAGGAAGCGATGGTGCTGTAACTCTGGTACCAAACAACAGTCTTGGGAATAATGGAGGGAAACAACGCCAACAGCTCTGGGTTTACTTCTCCCTCAGCAGCGCAGATGGGGATTGATCACCTGAGAGATTTCCAGTCGGTGTTTTCATGTCTCGCATAGTTCATATAAATGCTTGCGCTCAAGATATAGATGGGGATGCAGTCGCCACAGAGGAAACGGAAGGTATTTCCTTTGTATGTTTTATGGGAATTTACAGGTTTTAGCATCCTAAACAAAAACATTACGCTAACTGTAGCTAAATTAAAGTTAAAAATGACTAGAAAAAATAAATGATTGAAATCCTGGCCGGGTTGAGAAGGCTTCAAACAACATTCGTGAAGCAATACAAACATCTCATCTTGCTTTCCAATAGCCCCTCACTGTAGCCTCCAATCTGCCCTGAAGACATACCACTGCTGAGAGGACATATTATAACCTCTTGTATTATGATGACAACAATGGCCGAAGCGCTGGTCGAGCAATAATCAAATAACTACCACCTGATCCCAGCAAGAAACCACAACTGGCACCAAAGAAAACAAAATACTGTATCTCTAAATGGGATTAACGTTTGATTTAGCAGAGAAAGGAACACACACACTGAAAATGTGAAATCCTTTAAGAAAGGAGAAGCAAAAAAAAGAAAGAAAGAAAAGGAAATGCGTTATCCTGCCAATTCTGCACATACAGTACTGTATATTCAGCTGTCATAAAGGGAGAAATCATTCGTGCTATTTCCTCTACCGTGTGAAGGCACAAGAGACCAGCATGCATTGCAGTGACAGGACAGAATAACTGCTGGTCCTCATATCTACATTTTGCTCTCACCTGCTTGCTTTGTATATATCCAAAGCTAAATGAAATAGGCATGTAGTGAAAGACATATGGAAATTACACAAGTAACTACAGCAGTTTTTTTTTAAAAACAAGACCAACGTTGGCACCTCCCAACAAAACCCACAAGAGCAGATTATCTCAGAGGTGAAAACATGCCTTGTATGTACATACATGTGAACGCTCATGTAATTGTTTGCGTAGATAATACCAGGCATTGTTAAGAATGTAATATGACCCCTGTACATGCAGAAGCGATCAGCACCAGATGATCAGGATTAAGTGCTTGGGTAGTGGTGAGTGCAGGGTAAGTGTACATGTGTGTCTGTGCATACTAGCGTGTGTGCTTTTGTGTTTGGATTGCAAAATAGACCTGTGCTGTGCCACGTATCTGGGAAGAGCTGCATCTTGCGTGTGTTTGTGAACGCCTGCATGCCTGTGAATACGAGACTGCGTATGAGGAGGAAAGCTGCAGCCGCTCTCTTTCTCTCTCCTGTTCTGTGGTCAGCCGTGTGCCACTGTGTATAGGTAATCTGTCTTGTTGTATTGTTGGCTTGTGTGCCCAATCCCTGCAAGCATGCAGTAGGCATCCTAATCTTCTTGGAGAATTACCATAGCGGCCCTAAGCTCAATGCTGCTGTTTGGTGAAACACATGGAGGTATACTGGTGTTTTTTTAAGCTAAAGAACAACAATAAAACTTAACAACAACTGAACTGTCCTATTTACTCTTAATTATGCAAAACAGATTTTGTCATGCTAATTCTACACTTTAATCTCATTTGTATTGTAGCCCATTCCCTTAAACAGATACTAGCACAAACTTACAAGGCCGGGGGGAATGCGTGTTGTGTATGTTTATATATGGAAATGAAAAGTGCTGCTGGTGTGATCTCGAGCTCACAGCGTTGGATCACCCTCCTTGATCTCATTAGGTGCAAAACACCCAGTCGCTGTAAGCAGATTGCTGATGAGTCGGCCACTCTGAGAGCTAAATGCTGCCACCGTAGACCGGCGGGTAGTAAGAGAGAAGGATTGATTATCAGATTATGGTAAAGGCTGATTAGTTTATTACATTTTTATTTATTCCTTTGTTGATAAACAGTGCAGGAACAGAGGTGGATCATACTGTTTGGACAACTGTAATGTATAGGTATTTCATTTTTAATCTATAAACTACTTACACCAAGTATTTCCCATAAATTAATATATACAAACAAAAAGAAAAAGCTTCACTAAACTACTTTCTGTTTTTGTTTTATCTCCCCTTTTTATGTGTCTCATGAACACGATAACATAACCATATGATTTTACTTCTTAGCACAGTCAGAGCTTTCTGCTGGGAAAGAAAAAGCAGGAAGTTTATGAAAACAACTGAATAACCTGAGTTCACATTTACAGGTCACATATTTTGAGCCTGAGCGGCTTTTGTCACAGCAGGAGCTGTCCCCTCATATCAAACTAAATAAGATTTGTTATGAATAAATTATGTTAAATGATATTACAACTAATGAAAACCCCCACACACAGTCTGTTGTATGTAATTTTCCTCATTTGTGTGTGTCACTTGCTTTATGTTTGCAAATGTAACTCCCTCTAGGGGAGTCAAGCATGCTGGTAAAAACAATGCAGAGACACTGTGCGCATGCATAAGTCTGTATTTGTGTTTTTATTTCTCTTTCTGTTTGTCCTCCCCTGTCTCTGATACAAGTGTTTCTCTCACTTTAGCACATGTTTGCTTTCATGTATGCATATGTTGGCACACGCAGAATCTTATTGTACAAGCAAACACTGGCAGGAACCGGTAAAAGGAGGCAGCGCTGGTCCTGCAGCAGTTGATAAAAACACACACAACAAAGTCAGTTACCAGCGTGATGAATATTAACTCGTGTTTGGACAGCCCCAGAGGTAGAGAGTGTCACAGTTGAAGGTGTTTCGGTATTTCTTCTGAGAAAGTGGAATTGCCATCCAGTGATGACTAGTGTATCCCAAGGCTATTTGAGATTCAAACAGACAGTTGAACTGCTCACATACCCACTCCTTACATGCAAATATGAAGGGAATGGCTCACAGGCCCTTGGGGAGGGGTGCACAGGGTAGCTATTAGAGAGAGAGAGAAAAGGATAACAGATTACAGAGAGAAAACAGACACAACCAGAGAGAGAAAGAGCGAGGGAGAGAGAACCAGCCGCATTCCTCCACTCGGCTGGAATCAGAGACAATTACTTCCTCACAATACCTGTCTGTGTGAGCAAAGGGAAGCTGAAGCCCACATTCAGAGCTGCTGGCTACAGTCTTCCAGAGCTTTTCATTACATTGCAGCCAAGGTTTGTTTGCAGGCACGTTTGCACCCAAGAGCTCTGTGAGACAGTTTGATGGACCTGGAGCTGCATTGTGTTAAGTTTTTCTATAGCCGTTATTCACATCACAGCGTTCTGCCAGGAAAACAGCAACAACCACCCCAAAAAACTTTGAGGTTATGTAAACAGAGTTATTTCATATGTGACACTAATTGGCAACTGATGGGTTTGACATGTGCGAGCCCCATTCTGGACGTCAATAAATATCCAGAATTCAGTTATGACCACACGCAAAGGATGTTACACAATCTAAGAAAAAGATGAGGTTCTCAGACTGCTTACTAAACCTTTCATAAAAACTTCACAGTGAAAGCACCAAAAAATATTATTACACTCAATTTATTCAATAACTGTCAGTGCGGAGAGCGACAAGTAATGTCTGACAGTTTTGTTTTTCCTTTGAGACAAATTTAATTAACCTGGAGGTTTGTCTGAAACCCGTATGATCACGTCACCACTCGTCCCCTCAGACTTCTCTTGAGCTCTCACCACCCCACCGTACCAGTTTGACAGTCAGACTTTTACTGTGGTTCAGATCAAACCAACATTCAGCCTGTAATTATGATCTATTTAAATCTCAAGTGTTGCACAAAACTGTTGAGGTAGGTAGGGCTCTGTCTACTCGTCTGTAAAGTTTCTTTGAACAACAACTGATTGACAGCCTCCTCCCTCATGAATACTTCCAACAGTACTCAAAATATTTCCCCTCTCAGTGCTTAATAACTATATTGCTGGCAAAACACTCACTACTGGGCATGTTTTTTTTGCCCTTTTCTTCGAGTTCGACATGACTTCATGCTCTGCAGTTGTCACCTATTGTTACCATGGAAACGTGGCTCTTCTTATTTCTGGGTTTGATGTCAGATGACGTTAGATGTCGTTGACGTTTTATGGTTGGAATTGGTTTTATATTTATTTATGATCTAATTTAGAAACTTTCTTATTTTCATGCAACTTAAAAACAGATCCATCATCACAGATCCAGACTAAAAATCTCAGCGTGAAACTTCCCCCCAGATCTGAATTAGTCACCAGGTGAGTTCTGTATCATTATCACAATTTGGACTGAAAGCATGATCCATGCTTTAAAACGAATTATCCTTTAAAGCCGTTTAATGTACCGGACCAATACAGTGTGACTGTCATGTGACTGATCAGATTGAGAGTTTCAGAGCAAACCGGTGATATTCTTCTTTGACCTCTGATTGTGCACGTGTTTATGTGGGTGGGTGGGCGGGTGCACGTGCATTTGTTTATGTGTGTGTGTATGCGTGCGTGTGTGCATGTGTTTGAAGTGAAAGAGAGAGAGAGTTGTTGCCTGCTCCCTGACCCCTCTCGTGTAAACATGGACACACTCCGGCGAGGTGCTGAATGGCAGTGATTATGGGAGAGAGAGCTCTGCGCCACACACACACACACACACACACACACACACACACACTGGGAGCTCTGCCAAGGAGGGAAGACCTACAGAGCAAGGCTTCCCCTGGCCCGCTGCCAACACTCCATTAACACACAGTGGAGGAGAAGGAAAGCAGGAGCGAGGGAGGGAGTGGGGGAAAAGGAGGAGGTGAAGAGGAAGGAAAAAGGGAGGGAAAATCCGCAGCGTAGAGGAAGGAGGAGAGGGAGTGGAAAAAGTTGATTGTAAGGGGAAATGGAGGATAGAATAAACTTCTCACTGAGTGTGTATCACTTTTATAATCTGAGGATTAGAGCTGGGTTGATGGGATAAGGAAGTTGATGGAGCAAATTACTTTAACAAGATTAAAGTAAGTTTAAAAACTGGTAACCGCTTTCCATCACAGTTAATACAAATTATAGTGTTCAGCTTATGATGCTTTCTTAAGTCGATCTGACATACATTTATTTAAAAGCGAGGGGAAAGGGAGGGAAATAGGCCTACTTAAGACACTGTCTGAAATTGGAGAAATTGTGCATTTAACAAAAAAATAAATGGGTTTAAAAAGCCATCCAAACCAAAACTGAATTAATGAATCCCATAGATTTACTGTGTTTAAATGTTCCAGACGTTTAGATGGAGCCAAAAATCTTAGGCAACCGATTTAAGTGTCTGACCTTACTTTTGAATTATGTAAAAAAAAGAAAAAAGAAAATCGATCAAAAGGAAAACGACACACAAAAAAGAAACAATGCTATTGATTCCAACAACAACAAATCAATAACTCAGAAATAAATCTCTGGCAGACGCACTCATGCTTCAGTCCTGAGGAAGAGGAGAAGATCTGAGCCTAACACACTTCAAAGGAAACTGACAGAAAGACACTGAGAGAATAAAAAGGACAAACAAGGACAAACAGACAAAGATCTCTGTCGGGGTCACGTGTTGTTTGCCAGGTCATGCTTTTCCTGTCCTTTGCCCGTCTGGCCTGTTATCACAGAGTGGCTCAGCCTGTCAGCTGACTACAGATGACTGTGTTGACCCCTGCAACCTCCAATCAAATCATGTAATGGCTGTTTTTTGCCCCCAAAACCACAGTCAGCTGGACACACTCAGCTCAGAGCTCTGCGAACACAAAAGACAACTTCATAACTCCTCTTGGAGCAGCTGAGAGGACATCGTGGCACCGAGCCCTGACGGGGAAATACCTCAGGTCACAGTCTTATCAAGAGACAGTGAATAACTGACAGGAAATGTGGAGATATTTGTGTTTTACACTCAGCTTTCATCCTTTTTTGGCCACTTTACAGCCACATTGATTGTTGTGAAGAGTAAACTGCCATGAAATATGCACTTACCTTCTTACTTACCAGTGTGATCCTATTCAGTTTCACAGCACCGGTATCCAGTTGACACAGTCACAGTGGTGGAAAGTCATCTTCAATAAATCAAAGCGAAACAATGTCAATACTATATAAAGAGAAGAGAAAATCTCACAGTCTCACTTTATGTTAGATTTAACTACATAGTATGTCAATTTCTGCCTGAATCCAGGGTTCAGGCCGAGGTGAATGTCCACTATAAGAATCTCTTGTGATGTCTTTAAAAAAAAAATGCATTAGTTAAGATTAAGGGAGATCAATCTGGAAATAGCCAGAAATCTGAGATAATCCAGAAAAACAGAGCAGATGTTGTGAAATTGTCAGCTATTTCGAGAACATCATCAATAAAAAATGGATTTAAGCATTTAATCAGATCAGATGAGTATTTGTTAAATAATGTGAGCTGAACATCTGTAAAACAAGCGGGAGTATCTTCATTTTTCTTATTGCACCAGATTATTCATAGCCTCCTTAAATCAAACTTGAAATTATAAATCAACATGAAAATCTGGCTATTGTGTTACAGGAGCACAGATCAACTATCTAGTCAAGAAGTGGTTTGTAGGAGTGAGAAACAATATTGCTAGTGTAACAGTGTATTTCCTCTGCATCCAGAGACCACACTGTGTTTCCAACCCAGATCCAATGTAACAGGGTGATCGGCTTCGCCACATTTCAATGGCTCCTGTAAATGTGGCCGAGAATTTGCAAGCCACTCACTGGATTTGGAGGACGCAACCTGTGAATCCTCAGTATCCCATAATCCATTGTGCACCAGTGACTATTTGAGGTCGAGCTTGCTGTGGATGAAGAGCGGTATACAAGAGCTTTACGGCGATGTGTCACAGTCTTTCAAGTGGGAAACATTGATCGACACAGACTACCAAATGTGCTTTAAAATGAGGTGAGCAGACTCCTCATATCCTGCCGACTATCATCTAAAGCCGGTTCGTGTACACTTTGTTGTTTGTTCACACTTGACAGAATGAGGTACCTTATTAGAGGCACAATATAAATCCAACTCCCCATGAGATGCCACAATAAAAGCAGTGTTATTCCGCTGTTGCTTCCTTAGAGAGCAGGTGAAATATCAGAGCAGCGAGCAGCTGTAAAGCAATACAAAGATACTTTCATGTCTATCGTTATTGGTGGGTATCTTCAAGACTTCGTATATATCTATATATACACAGAACCCAATGTTCTTTACTGGAAACGGCATTTCCCCTATACAGTTCAACCTATAGATGCTGCACTGTATGATCAAGAGTGGTCACATTGTTATCAGCCATGTGGGTGCTTTGGTATGTGCTTCAAAACAAAAACAAGACCAAAGCTTTTTCACTTCCTGAAATTGGAGGAGAAAACAACACCAAAAAAAGAAGAAAACTGTCGAAATTGGCCACTGGTGTTGTCTTTGGTCCACTGAACACCACGTCTGCAACGTGAGCCTCACTGTGTCTGTGTAAATGGATTCAAAGCTCAATTTTCTTTGATGCTGCCAAGCTGCACTGGCAGACTGCAAAATGGAATTTGACCTATGTAATGTCCTTTTTAATCAGAGGTAATTGACACAGATAGACCTTCATCATAACCGTGCATGCCCTTGCCAGCCGAGCCAGAGCCCTGCAGTGCTCTGCCTCTGTCGCTTCCACCAATAACAGTAGATTGGCTAAATAAATTCCAAAGAGAAATAGCCACCAGACCTTTAACTCATACAATAACTCACCTTTATGCTATGATTTTGACAGGAAAATAGACGTCTCTCTCGGGAATAAACTAGCCAGATCATGTTCTTTCAAATATAAATCTGACAGTAAAGCTCTGTAACTCATCTATAGTTTTCCTGCACGTGAAAATCTTCTCTTCAAGCTGCTTTTTTTTTTGGTTCCCTTGCAGAGTTATGTGAGAAGTTTTTGCCACTGGATGGTTCAATTAATATACAGTTACCAGTTTCTCCTTTTACCCTCCATTCTCCTCCCTCCCCTGCTGAGGGGAAAAATGTGTCTCATTCCAATTTAATGCATGGCCAATTCCCACCTCGACAGAGCAGTAATTAAAATCTACACGCAAAGCCCCATTCATCAGCGGAGATGACAGAAAGAGAGAAAGAGAGCGGGAGGGTGGAAGAGGTGGGGGACAAGGGGCTCCGTCGCTGTACCCTTGAATTTAGGAATCCAAACGAGCTTGTGAAGAGAGGAACGAGGAGAAAGGAGAGTGGAGGCTTAATTCTCTGGGTGCAAGTTGTCTGCAGTTTATCAGCTCCTTCCTTCTTCCTTTAAAACTCACATGTCTAAAGTATGCATGCATATGTGTGTGCATGCAGATAAATATGTTCGCACATATAACCATGTAACATTCCTCGGAGTAATTAGCCTTGTGCTTATGCTCCACTATCCAGTACCTGCAGCGTTATTATCTCATTAACATAGCACCCACCAGTTTAAGCCCTGCCCCCAATATTAGTCATTTATCCCCTCCCTTATTACAGATCCCCCACCTTTTGCACCCCATGGCAGATTTTCTGTTTTGACAGCGGTCCTGCTGTGCCGGCTTCACACACCCACATGCGCACACATACATATACATGGCATATACGCACACAGAGACACAGATTGCATGACCATGACCCCAAGAGAGCCCCATCCATGTCCACAATGTCCTTCGGGGGTGTAGGGGCACCGGAGGGGCTCTGGGAGGTGGAAGGGTGTGTGTGCGTGTCATTGTTTGCTGTCTGTGATTACGCGTGTTGCCACCCAGCAGCTGTTTGCATGTTTATCCTGCTGTCCATCTTACACATGGATGGGGGCCGTGTCTGGCGCCTTGCTGACATCACATCAGTTATGTGTGGTTTGCAAAAAGTCACCAAAATAAAAGATCAAACAATTCAGGATTTTATTCTGCGCCTGACATTCATTTTTAATAATGAAGGAGGATTATGAAATCAAACAGTGCCCATGCAGTGTTTTGACTGGGAGAGGAAATTAATGAATAAAAAATAAAAAACTAAAAAATAAAAAGTTGTTCTGCTCTGTGCACCTCCCAGCTCTCAGCACCGTCTTTGAAACCAACAAGTTTTTTAAAAGACAGAAAAGAAATCATTTTAAGGTGTAATGGAAGAGTGATGTCTTTTTCCTTGCAGTCTCTGCAGTCCCAGTGGTGGTGGCATATGTCCAAGGCCTCTTCTGCTCCCCTCGTCGCCCCCTCCTCCTCCTCCTCCTCCTCCCCAGCTCCCAACCTTCTCTCTGTCTGCCTTTTTTCTCCCTACCCTGCAGTGGACTGCACTTGAGCTTGAATGGCCAGAGCGGGACAGGCAGCTGCCTGGGCTCCAGAGAGAAGGAGGGGTGGGGAGTGGGTAGAGGAGGGGGGTGCAGTGGTTGCACAGATTTTTAATGAGATGCACAGTGTCAATGGCCACTCTCTCTGAAGAGGGCAAGAAGAAAAGGGTGCTCTCTCTCTCTCTCCCTCCACTCCCCTCTCCTCTGTGCCCCTTCCTCCAGCTCCCTCGCTCTCCCTCTATCTCCTGCCCTCCTCCCCAGCTGGCGAGGGGCTTTGTTAGGCGCCAGATGATACCCCAGATGCCCCGGCCCAGCCGCCCCTTTCAGCTACATTCACCAGCCTCCTCTCAGGTCAGAGGTCACCACCGGGCATCTGAATGGGTCTCCGTGGCAACAGTGGTCATGGCGGTTGTTGAGAGTGGCAGAGGCTTTTTGTTGTTGCCTGGTTGCCATGGACGGAGCTTAATTAATCAGATTCAACCACACGGACAAAACTGAAGTATGATTTCAGAGGGAAATCACTCATTTTAAGTTTAATGGCATCTCGGTGCAAACAGAAGCTGTTATTTGCTCCGATGGAAGCATTTAGGAGGAAAAAAACTGAATAAAGTGAGGGAGAAAATAGAGGTGGGAAGAAAACTGAGTGTTGTAGAGAGCTCTTGATCCTTTCTACTCTGCTCTTTGAGCCTGTTTGAAATGTACTGTTTCTGTGCTGATGCTCCAGCCTGGTGCTGCTTCAGCCCTCTGCTGGACAAACACGCAACTGCATGGTTTTCCACATCGTCAGTGCAGCACTGGTACACTGTAGGGAAATGTAAATGCATATCAAAGCCCTGTTTTAATGTATGAATCAATGCTGCATGATGATAATTAATTCTGCTTGCGTCAGTTCGTATTTCTTCTTGCTGACAGATCAAAAGGGAACACTGAATGTGCATTTCACACATAAGCGCTTCAGCAAAGGAACGTATCATAACATACAGACACATTTTTACATAACAAGTATTAAAGGGAATAATAAAATGCTTGTTGAGTAAAGAAACAAGCAGATAATAAAGAATGACATGTGTCAGAGCTGGAGATGACAGATTACAGCACATTTTGCACATTTTGATTTCCAGTGTCTGCAATGTTAAAAATAACAATACAAAATCGAATGATAAAGAGCAGCCCCAATAAGAAACATTATGTAGAAATCCACTGTCCATACATTTCTGTTTGTTTGTTTTTTCTTTAGCTTTATAGCATAGTTGATCTGTATCTATGAATCAAAGAGGTCAATTCAGAGCTATAGGACCCAGTGAAGCCCTGATAGAGAATTACAAAATATAATTACAGTAACCATATTTCTATTTCATTCCCATACATGTGCATTCAATGCCTTTTTTTTATATCCTTGAATTTCATTTAGTGCCTTTAGAATTGAATTGCGCTGGGCTCCTGTGACTCGGGTGTCTCTTGGCTCTCTTCTACTCTACAGCCTCTGTTGGTCACGCTGTCCAAACAGATCAAAGGTCACACGATAAGGAGAGGGCGAACACTGGGGCCCATTCAGCAGCCGGGACCAATGGTGTATAACACGTGGGCACCAAGAAACAGAGAGGAAAAAAGACAGAAAGAAAAGGGAAAACCAGAGTTTTGGCCCCAGTCTGTTTCTTGACAAGCCCTTAGAGAGTTTTGGGACAGTCTTTTCTTTAGAGCGGCTATAGGGAAGCTTTATAAAACATTGATTTGTTATGCTAATACAGTAAAAAAGAAAAAGGACTGAATACAGTGAGCTATATCATTATGATAAATTGAATCTAACAGTACTTGTGCATTTCCCCTGTTTGTATGCGTTCATGTGTATTTGCATGTTTAAATGTACACTGTTTGTTGCCTAGTGGCCTTTAGCTCGCAGGTAAACAGTGAGTCTGTGTTGGTTAAGCCCGTGGCTCCGACCCCTCCCTTAAGTCATCACGCCATCAGATAACACAACCGATCAACAGTGGCAACACTGGACAGGAGAAGATGACCCTACGGTTGCCCTCTAGCCACATGCAAACTGCACAACACAGCCACCAATAACAAATGGTGATAAAGAGATTCAGGATTTGACTGGTTTTACTTCTTACAAAGTGGAAAAACTCAATTTACTCGCAGTCACCAACTCATCAGCAACACAACTCCTACCCTCATGAACACTGCACTGTTTAATCGGTTTTAGAGGACTGTTCAAGTGTTCAATTCAACTTTATAATCATTATAGAGAATGTGGTTTATGGTGTTTTATTCACCCCATTTATATCAGTGAGATAGATACATACAAAACAGTCACCTTAGAGCTGGCGCTGTGTGTCCTATTTATCCATCACATGTGGTGGGACTCACTGTGAATATATGTGATCAGAGAATAGATGCAGAGGTTTGATTGGAGTTCATTCTTTGTTAACAGTGAAATGAGTGACTTAATATATATGCAAATGACAGTGTGTTTTCATTAAGGCAGTTATCCATCATTATCCATCAGTTTCAGACAAGTTGTAGCTTGACCCCACAAACATCAATGATTGGAACTAGTCTGTGCCAACATCATGGTTCAACACACAGAGACATGATGAAGATATCTGTTGCATGACTAGCTTCAAAAACCTCTATTTCTATACCTTAATTACATTCTCATTCAGTCTCATTTGCAGCCATGTGTCTGTATTGTGATGTAGGTATCTCTTGGCAGACGTTACAGTCAAGAACCAGATTTATCTGATGCCCCACTGATGTGAAAATAAAAAACCCAGATCATGTCGGGAAGTGACGACAGGGACAAGCGTGACTTTTGTGTGCCACTGGTTTCCTTCTTTCTACCACAAAAAAACACATCAACGCTGCTATTCAGGGCACGGCAGCCACTATTCCTGATTAGCTCCAGCATCTCATCAATAGGCCTGACTGTCTGCTCTGGCCTTTGGACAAATAGCCCTTTCTACTCAGCCTCACTCCTTACTGCTTTAATGGCTGGAACAGCTCAGAGAAGAGTTAATTATTGCATAGCACATGGCTGGCATACAGGGCCCCGGCTGCACCAGTTCAAGAAGCATGAATGTGTCACAAGACGGCCTGCACTTTAACACATGTGATGAGAGCAGGGATCTGTGGAGTTACAGTATATAATCTGCATAAAAAGAAAGACAGAGACAAAGAGAAGGAGAAGGCGTCGGTTTCACTCGACAGATTCTGTGGTTTTATGCAATTGTACGATTCATGCATGAGTGAACACAAACAAAAACACTGCAGTTTGTGGATAATCACTCACACGTGTTGACAATTCAAATATCACACCTCCACCCACGTACCAGGATAAACCTCGCCAAGACAGACACACACACCTCCCACTTTAGCACTCAGCACACTTCCACAATGTCAATACATGTTTACATCCAGAACATTCAGTACTGCTCCAGTTCTTTTAAAGCTCTAAGCGTCATTCCCTCAGAGTACAGGAGTATAATTTTCTGCTCCATCTCTCTGGTTCTTACTCATGCCATTAGCCCAGTATGTGCTGTAGTCACGATTTTGTGCCATTCATAACATTTGTTGACAAGATGTTTTATTAGAAAGTGTAATTTAGGAAGATTTAAGATTCAGTTTCATGAAACAAACCCTGATAATACTACAATGCAGGAGAACGTGAACAACACCAGAATTTCATATTGATTGCAACGAAACAGGAACTTCGCCTAAGCAGCCATTCAAGATCTGTGAGCCGACTCGATCTTAGATACACATGTCACTTTTTGTTCAAAGGTCTTCAGACCACAGACAGCTGCAAATGTTCAGCCAGCTGCATACACACATGCACACACACACACACACACACACACACACACACACACACACACACACAGAAGCATGCACACGCATATGCATGCATGCACACACATCTTGAATTTGAAACTCTACGTGAAGCTACAGGGATTAGATCAGTACACCTGCAAGACCACAGGGAGTAGCCATGACAGTCAGTGATCTGATCTCATCAAAAATACATCAAGGTGTTTCCCCTCTGGACACCAGCGATAAAATATTAACCAAATGGGAGACTGAGAATCCATTCATAAACAACCATCAGCAGCTTTTTCTTCAATTAAATATGTATTCTTTTCATTAAACACACCAGTATATAATATAACTCAGCTGTGAGAAGTCGAAACAAAAGCAGCCCAGAGAACCCATGCTGTCATGCCGGCCCATGTTTGCAGAAAGTACCAGCATCAAATCCAAGACTGTGAGTCTGGGCATATTTTGGCATGCAGTGCCTATGGATCAGTTCCACCTCAGTCCAGAACGTGCACTGCTTTTAAATTTTGCAAGTGGATGCAACAACAAATCTTGCAAAACACTACTTCAGCGATCTGCAACTTTATCTCACAAAGAAGCAGAAGAGGATTTTTTCCTCACTGCCCCTCACTGTGACAGCGGAGCTCATTATCAGCCTAACAATGGGTTGCAGGAGGAAAACTCCTACAGTCTGGTGGTCAGTGGTTACGCAGATAGGAGCCTTATGGATGACATCACAACAAGAACAACAGGGTTTTCCTAGTAACAGAGAGTGAACGCCCTAGTTGAAAGAAACTAGACCCAAAGAAGAAAATTTCCATCACCACCATGATGGTACAACTGAGAGATGTCTGCAATATTCCTCTGCTTTTGAAATTAGCCTATTTACAAAGTTTCTCATAATCAATAACTGATCCGATCATTACTCTATAAATCGTTATCCATGACTCTTTGTTGCCGTTGCACACCTTAGAGCATATACCATTCAAACTTACCAAGTAAAAACCATACCTGTGTGTACTTTCCTCACCACCCTTTCATCAAACCACATCCTAAGCAACCTTTGACCTATGGTCATGATTTGGCCATGTTTTTTCATAGACAGATATCATGTGTTTTGTTTTGTGTCTGGAAATGTTGATGCATTAGTTCACTTAATATAGATATTTGCCTTTAGTTGAAACCGTAGGTGTTGTTCTCCCACTTGCTTTTAGATGAACCCATCATTTGCAAATACTGACAGATGGTTGATAATATAAAGGCTGATAACACAGTTTGTATAGGTCACTTTCCTCAACTCAAGACCTTGTAAAATAAATGTCTGTAGAATATCAAGAGTTGTTACTTCTCTGAGGAATCAGTCTCAATAAAAAAAAGAATCAAATCTCTTTAATTCAAGATGCATTGAGAGAAGGCCTTGACAAGGCCATCCACTGACTCCCTCGGTATCTTGCTTTGTAAAATACTGGGCCAACAAAAGATGAGATAACTTGTGCTGACTTGTGTATTGCGTTGCATCAGTCAGTAATGTGCTGATGATCCCGTCCTCACAGCAACAACCCTGCCAGCCTCTTGAGCAGAAAACTGAGGAAACAACTATTAGTTTGCGACAGGGACTTAAGAGACACAGTGGAAGGATCTGCTGCCCTCTGGTGGATGTAAATATGAAACACAGCATGAAGGCGCTGAGGAATCTGATGGCAGAGATTATCTACCATTGACAGACATGTGCTGTATAACGGGAAAAGGGAGGGAGGCAGTTGGGGGTCATTTCTAAATAAAGCCTGCATGAAACCCCCACCTCATTTTTAGTAATTTTCTCTTATCTTCACTCCGAGCCATCTACCAAGATTGTTTCCTACCTTTGTGCCCTACATTTTATTTTTTCACATTTAGTTGCCCACACATTTCCTTATTAGAAAAAGAATACGAGAAATTAGTTTAAGTTAATAGATCTTTATTTGATTTCATATCTTATGCATTTTCAGTCAAAAGGCATGAAGACAGAAAAGGAGACAGAAAATGGGGCATGGATATAAATATACAAAGAGGCAAAATCTTTACAATCAGTAACATTACATAAAGGCTTAAGCTATCCATATGGACATGGGGCACAGCACTTTGAGTTACTAAAATAAACTGTCACCAAAAGCCACACTGGACTCAGGCCACATGGTTAACAATTAACTTCATGCAACTGCCCAACATTCAAGCTACGCCTTGTACCTTCATCCACAAACAATAGAAAAGTTGAATTTATGTGCATTAGTATCTTCCCTCCCCCCCTTTGGCAATGCTAAATATACAAAACACAGTCCGCCAGTGTTTTCCTGAACCTGTGTGTTATCATTTCGCCCCATGAAGCAAATACGGAAACCCCAAAATACAGACAGTGTAACCCATGTCTATACAGTACAGTCTCACTGTTGAATACAAGACAAGTACCATGCCACAGATCAAAGAACTCTGTCTGGCACAATAAAAAGAAAAGCAGAGTAGTACAAGTCAAGTACAAGATGACAGATTAGGCCACATTGGTCAGAACTGAAAACAGTCTACTTCGGTTAAACTTCCAATTACATTTCAAACCCCGTCTAAAATCAACAGCTTTAAGAATCCACATTCACAAATATTACAAATCATTTAAAATTGGCACAAACTCTGATAAAGTATTAACTTAACGTGCAGGTTACCAAGAGTTTCTGAGAAGTGCACAGAAGTCAAGATGCTAGTGCAATAGAATAATAATAATATAATTAATAACATTGATTTCAACATAAAATAATAAATAACAGAATAAACTACGCATATAAAGGAAGTAAGAGGAAACAAGAAGCTAAAGCCAACACAAAAAGGACAACATCCAACAACATCCAACAATCAGCAGAAACAATGAGCCACAATCTTCAATGGTGAGCATCGACAAAGGCACACACACAAACTCACGCACGCCAAAATGTACCAGCCAGAATATGCACATGCTTATAGGCACGAACGTTTAGTATGGGATCTGATTTTGGTAATACTGGATCATGTCGTAGGTTCGACTCCTGCAAGACAGAACAGAGCAATCGAGCAAATGTGAATATCGATTTCAAGAAGCCAATGTGAACAAGAACAAAAGGGGAAAAAGGGTAACACTTAATAATAAGTACACACTATTAAGCATTAAATACTGAATTCATCATTTATTACACATGAATAGTCATTGGAATGTAGTTTATAAACACAGTTGAAAATGTTATACTCATCATTGATAAGCATAAACTGTATTTATACACTACATACTAACGAGTATCCATGCGTTATAAATGTAGAATTGAGTATTTATTAATGCTTAACTAATGCTTAATAGTGTGTACTTACTATAAAGGGAATAAGTTAGCCACACTGACCTGTTGCTGAGGAAGCAGTTCTGGATGACTTTGATGATGAAGGAAGCTGCGTCTTTCTCACTCAAACCAGGGTTGAACCGCTGCCTGAAAGGGACAAAAGAGACGATGAGAAAAAAAAAAAAACAGCAAATGAAAATCAAACTGCTTATTCAGACTCAAACTGCTGACACGACCACACGTCTGACTCACTTGAGCAATTTGATGGTCTGCCCTCTGAAGCAGGGAAGGCCGGTGTCAAGCATGAGGGTTACCAAGGAGACCACTCCATCCATGTAGGGCCTGATTTAACAGAGGAACTTGTCTTAATGTCAAATGTTACTCAGCTTTAATGTGAAGGGAACAATTTCTACAGGACGTTTACACACACACACACACACACTCACCTGACGGCCAGGTATCCCCTCACACACATCTCCATGAACCACTTGAAGGGCGTCGCCTCCATTTTGCCCCCCATGATCATCACCATCTCATCCGTTAGCTTAATATCGGGCTCCCAGCCGAGGTTCCCGCCGGGAGAGCTCTCGAACATGAAGCCAAAGTCTGGAAACACACGATCAACACAGCTTAGGATGTTTTGAATGTCTAGAAACCATTAATACGACTAAAAAGGGAGACTTAAGAAGCGCTCCCGTTCACAAATTCAAAGCTTTGGTTGCAAGGGGTTATTATCCTACTGCTGATAATCATTACAAACCATTTTCAGCACCCTCCTAAAAGTCTTGTGTAGATTTTCTAACCTTTTATGTAGCCATTGGTTCTTTGCCTTGACATTTTTTTTTCACAATATAAAGTTATTATACTGTTATTTGAGTGGTTTATCTGATTTGGCCTTGACAAAATTAAGTCTGTTTACACCAGAGCCAAACAAACACATCAACTGCAATAATGGGCACAGGGACAGAGAGTACAGTACACACCGATGTGGATGAGGTGACCCTGGCTATCCAGCATGATGTTGCCATTGTGTCTGTCTTTTATCTGCAGCAGGAAGAGCAGCAAGCTGTAAGCTGCCATGCTGCGGATGAAGTTGTACCGTGCCTGAAGAGAGAAAGTGATGCATAGGTTTTATTAGTACAAATTATGAACTAATAACTGGAAACATCTTGCGTAGGGTTGTGAGATTAGAAATGTACCTTCTGGAAAGCTAGTGTGGATTCATCTCCATACTGGTTCCTGAAATAGTCGTACATGCCAAAGTCTGTCTGTCGGCCCAGCTGGTCACGAGACTTACAGTCTGGGATGCACTCGATCACGCCACACTGTGGTCGAGCAGGGGAAAGTTCAACTTAGTTCAACCATCTTAGCAGAAATGTTATTATCAACATTCAGTAGATACTGATGGGAAGTAATATAACAACTTTTATATGAACTTACTCCAGGTGCTGTGGCCACCACCCTGTAAGGAAACACGTAGAGGTCCAGACCCACCAGCTGGAAAATGTTCTTGAACAGGCTGATGATCTGAAGAGCCAGCATGTCCTGGAATGATAAATGGATTTTTTTTTCTTTAGCTAAAATACTTAAGCTAAACAGATGAAGCATGAAATTAATATGAAATATTAAGAAGTGTGTGAAATGGGACACCTGTCTGCAGTCGTCTCCCACTTTAAAGATGGCCGCCTGCCAACAGATTCTCTTGGCTTCTTCCTCGTTCTTGGCTTCATCCACAGAGTCCTGGCGACAAAGCAGACCTGAGAGGAAGACATCATGTTACACCGGTTGTCTCTGCACAATTTGAAAAGGAGGATACAATTCGCTGTCGGCTCCTTTTATTGGCGACTGTACCTTCTTTTTCCAGCTCACTGACTCCACATCGCCTAACTCTGAATTTGGCCAGATAGGGAGCTTTGGCAGCGCTGAACAGACACACAAGGAAACATGGTTGGTTGAGGGAAGATGTCACATATTATATTTGCAAATTAATTCTGGGAAGTGGTTTTGAGGCCCACCTCTGCATGGGGGTCCCAGACTTGTAGTCTATGTCCAAAACTATGGCTTCAGGGTTACTGGGAAGATAACAGCCAGGTTGGACTTTGACCTGTGACATGGCTTCCAGGCAGGCCTTCTTCCTCTCCTCCCCCTTGGGAAACGGCCTGATGGAGACAAACAAAAAACAACTTGAACAGACATTTTCCACACTTCTGTATCTGACTTGACTGAGGATAGCATGCATTGGTATCTGGGTGAATGACTCCAGACCACAAGTGACAGTCAGGCTCTGCTGTTATTCACAGAGGTAACTCATCGGGGTAGGAAGTAATTGAGAGTGGAAATCAGGGGACGGTAGAAATGTCTCCCCTGACATGTTACAATTAGAGCTCTAATGAGGGCAGAGGGGAATTTTGTCAGGCTCTAGTGGGATGACAAAACACTTCTGTGTAACCTGGCAATAATGGGACCTGTCAGAAAACTGCTAATCAGCTGCAGAGAGTACACGCCGGCGGACAGGTCGTCTGCGGCAGTGGGAACACCACATACAGTGTCTTCCAGACCGGTGCATAATCAGAGAGACAAGAGAGCAACCGACGAACAAGTAAACCAACAACAAACGAACAACAAGGGGATGTTGGGAGCAGATTGAGGTGGTACGGGACGAGGAGAGAACAAAACATGAAGACTCAGGGGAAGACTTGTTATCACCTCATTAACACTTTAAATGTATCCTAGAGATTTGTTTTATTTAGTGAATAAGACAAACAGATAACAGAAAAGTTGGCAGTGATATTTCAAGGCCCTTGGCAAAGTTCAGTGTCTCAGCTTTTCTTCCAGTGAACCCCTCAATGTATGACTGTATTATACAGCTTCTACTTTTTTTAATGATGAAGGTGGTAAATAAAGAAAGATAACACAAAAATCTGAAGTATATGGACAATAGTGGATGAGAAAGTAATGAGATAAAAATAAATCGAAGAAGATGCTGGTTACACAATAAAGCTGGAGTCAGACAAAAAGAGTCGCCTATCATCTAGATATATAAGATGTGTAGTTTTAATCATCTGCCTAAATCATGCTCAACAGTATGCCTACTCAAAAACGAAAAGTGTGTTCATACTTAATAATGGCTGACACGTTGGTGATCTTGTTGAAGAAGTCGAACTCGCGCTGGTAGAAGTCTTTCGCCGGGCCAGACAGCGAGCCGGTGATCTCCTCCACCATCTGCTCCAACAGCTCACCGATGTCGGCTGCAGAAAGAGAGGGAGGGAGGGAGGGCATCACGGTTTTGTACATGCATTGTGAAAGTGTGAGTGAGATAAACACCTTGAAATAAAAGATGTCTTACGATCTTTCTGGTTTCCCTCCTCATCTAGGAATATGTTGGTCTTCATGTTCCAGATGAACTGGTGAGCCAGCAGCTGAGACTTCTGAGCAGCCCACAGGATGTACTCTCTCACGTAACCCATCTAAACAGGAATGGGAAAGAAAGATTGTAATTATTTGAGAATCTAATACAGATTTAAATGTGGAATTCAAATGTATATTCCAACAGGAGAAAATCCTATCTTACCTTGTCATAACGAAGTGCTTGGACAATTTGAGGGATGTAAAACAAAATGGCATCCTGGGAACGATGGAAAAAGAAAACAAATAAATGGTTTGTGTTCAATGCTGTACAGCACTGGTGACTGACTGAAAATAATGTAAACTGATTTGTTAATATTTGTACATACTGGAGGAAAGGAGCGAAGCACTTTGACCCCATACTGGGCTGTGAGGGGGTGAGGAGGATACATGGAGGAGAAGTAGGACAGGCCAGTCGGAGGATCTGCTGGGGCCCAGCACAGGATATGACTCAGCTCTGGAGAGTCTGCATCAATCGTGTGCCACGTCACCAGGAACTGAATAAAAAGAAACAAAAAAACAGAGGGCAACATATGGGTTAATGAAGTGATGCAACCCAATGTCAAGTGGTGTTACTGATATTTTTTCATAAAAATCTGACTGGAAAAATAAATCTGGAATCACTCAATTTGGATTCACTTTTACAATGCAACACTTCTTGACATAATTTGGAAGAAAAGCAGTGTTTTTGAATACAGTGCTGTGAAAAAGTATTTGCCCCCTTTCGGGCTTCTTATGTTTTTGCATATTTATCACACTTGAATGTTTAAGATCATCAAACAAATTCTAATATTAGACAAAAATAACGTAACCCAAGTAAACATAAAATTCAGTTTTTAAACCATGATTTCATTTTTTAAGGGAAAAAAGCTATCCACACCTACCTGGCCCTGTGTGAAAAAGTTATTGCCCCCCTTGTTAAATCATGAACTAACTGTGATAAACCTAATCTTTTGGAAAGTAGAGTTTAATTTCACTGTCCTCACCCAGACCTGGTCACTGCCAGACCTGTTGAATCAAGAAACAGGAACTACACCAGTCAGTGCTTAGATAGATTCAAGGTCATGACCTCGAGCCTGATGTGTTAACTTGCCTCCAGACGAAGCGTATTAGTTACTAAAGTGAGTGGAATAAACAACTGTGTGATGTCAAGGAGGATGATGTGATAAGTTACAGAGGCCTTCGGGGACCGCCGTGCTCTGCCTCCTCCTACACGGCTCATTAAGAGCTCAGTCAGGTAGAAGTAAACCAAAAGGACTAGAAGAGGCTGCAGGGATAACGATTGCCTCATAATTTCTCAAGTGGCTGCACACGGCTACTTGACAGCAAAACATTCAGTGACAAAAACTTTTTTTTTTTTAAACTGTGGGTTTGCAGTGGCAGGTGGAGGAACTCACCTTGACTGCTTCAGGAACATCACAAACAGCAGCTGGATCCATTCGCACCAGACGGGTCACCTCAGAGACAATAGCCTCTGTGTGTTTAAACCTGGAAAACAGATCAAATCAGTCATTGTTGTGTCATATAGTTGCATAAATGTTTAAAAAAAGAAATCTGTAACAATGTCAGTCACTGTTTCTTCTCATTATGGCCACATTAAGTAGTAAGATGGTCTGTTGAGGATATTTTGGGGTCATTTGGGATAATTTGGGTTTAAATAGTAGCTGTTTACATGCACTAATAGAATGAGATGATGACATCACATGCAAACCCACTATGCTCCTCCATCTTTGCGATGCCAGCACTAAACTATCATTCAATTACCTCTCACGGCAATAAAGTTGGTAAATGTTTGGAAAACCACCAATAAAGTTCCACTAAATTTGTCAGACACTGATAAAATATAATGCATTTTGTTTCTCTGTGTACCTGGCAGGGAGCTGCAGGGCAAGGTAAGGTGCTATGCTCCAGGCCAGGTTGACATTGTCCTTCCACTGCTTCTCCGTCAGACTGATGTACTTGGACCTCCAGTTTGCGATGCTGGTCTCCACCGACTGTTCGGTGGCGATAGCGAGCTCCTGAGTGGACAACGGGTTGTACCATGTTGTCAATCGCTCAATCTCACTGGCCTGGGGAAAGGGAGAGAGACATAGAGGCAATGATTTATCGTTATTGCATTTAAATTTCAGTATTCGGCTGAAAAAGTAGAGTTTCTTCTTTTATAACCATATATTTGTGAATCTAAATCACATAGCAGCTGAAATACCAGTAAAGCCAGTAGTAGAGTTCTGCGTTTCATGTAGTATTTGTGCAGCTGAGAGCCTCTGTTGCTTTTTTTAGACAGTCCTAAAATAGAAGAGGAGTGACATTTAAATAAGAAAACATCGCAAAAGAACCGCTATAGTTTAATATGGCGTGTATTTTTCCTTTTTTACCTGACTTCTTGGATATGGTCGACATCCCAGAGGACAGAGGGTAGGTGTTGATCCATCCCTGAGCCACTTGCTGCCTCTGGCCCACCGCTGCATCTAGACTGCTCCGGCTGTCTGTCACTGCCACCACAGACAGGCTGTTCACAGACATGTCCTGGGGATCTATACAAAAGGAAATACAAATGCATCCAACAAACCCATTTTCATTTTAATGAAAAGCTCCAGATACCAACTTCATTTTGGAAATAGTCACAATTGCAGCTAAAATATGTTTTTCTCTTCTTGACAAATAAACTCTCTGAGGACATTTTGCACTGAATCTGTTCATTGCCTTCCTCCATCATAATTACTGAAAGATTAGATCATCATTTGCTCACTAATGTACCTGGGGGAACCAGCTGGTTGGCAGCCAGATACTTCTTGTCAGACTGCAGGCTGGCATAGAACTTGATCATTATACTGATGTCTTCTCTCAGCCTCTTATCGGTCTGAGTGGGAAATTTGGGAGTGGTGCTGAGTAAAGAGAGAGGCGATAAAGACGTGAGTGAACAGAGAAACAGTTTTAAATTGCACTAAAAACAGAGTTTTGCAAAGAATCTGAGCAAATTTGAAATTTTCTCTACCTGAAATAGTCAAAAGCCGTGGAGTAGATCTTCTCTCGAAGCACATTTCTGATGGTGGCGTTCGTCACCACATCAGCATGTAGAAGAGTCAGGCCCAGAGTAAGCAGTCTGAAATAAAGGGAACAGATAACAAGTTTAGGACTCATTATTTCTCACAGCTAATTATTAAACTTACAAATAAACTACTTTGCTGTTTTAATGCTGAGAACCTGAATCTCGGTCCAATGGCAGCGACGTGTCGGTTCAGGCTGCTTTTGGGTCCTCCGACACTCAGAGACAGAGATCGTTGCAAAATGGTGGTAAAAATCTCCACTTGGTCGGCACTGCTGTATTTGGCTATTTCAAACCTCTGCACCAGAAACTGGAAGAAGAACAGAGACAAAAAATTAAGATGTTTCCTATCCTTATATCCTGAGGACAATAAACTCAACACAGTTTTATAGGAAATACAAACATTATATAGCAGAATGACATAATGTTTCATTGAATCAGACAAACTTAGATGACTGGTGAATTGAAGTCATGTGATCTCTGTCTCTCTGCAGTTGAACAGTTTCAACAGTGATATATAAGTTGGAAATAGAGAGGACAAGATATAGTTTACTTCTCAGTGTCACTGACCTCTATCCAGAGAAAGTGAGGGATGACATCGGGTGCACAGGGTGCAGGCTGACTCTCCTCTGAGACGGCCAGAGGTCCGGTCTCGACTATGGCCTCTGAAAACAAGCCCATCTTCAGCTCTACTGTCATCTGCCAAGCTCCTGCCATCTCACGCATGAACTGGGCAGAGGAGGGAGAGAAGACACAACATACAGTCAATTGACAAACACATATTATTTAAGAGATTGTTCACAGGACTTGATAAATGCACATACAGGCACTTCCACTCCGTTGTGTGCAGCCAGGAGCCATTCCCAGCAGGCGATAGCAGTTTCCATCCCATGTTCTGTAAACATCTTCAGGGGAGACCAACACAGATGATGCAGGAGCTGAGGATCACAGTCTGAAAGAAAGAATATACACAAAGATAAATATAAATAAAACTAAGTATATTCAGTGCATAAAATCACGTGGGGGGGAAAGCTGCTGACTTTTGGTAGTTATGAGCAGGGCAGCCATCTTGAACATGGCCTGGGTGAAGGCCTCTGGGTCTTTTCTGTCCAGAGCTCGAGTCATCTGGAGGATCATCAGCTTGTTGAGGTCTGACTGGCTGTGAGTCGCCTCCGAGAACTGGATCATACCAGCCACCTAAATAACACATAAATACACCGTTATGAATCAGACGGTGTGAAGAGAGACTCGGAAAGTCGTGTTGTCTTTATATTTATAAGATTGTGACACCTCTCCTGTGTAGCGGTTGCGCAGGTTGAGTGAGGCCATGAAGTTGGAGTAGTCCTTCTTCACACATGCTGGTCTCTCTGTCAGCTGAGTGGTCTGATTAAAAAGATAAAAACAGTTGAAGATTTGCAAAGATGCACCCAGTCGTAAGCTAGAAAAGTAAGACACGCAGCTGTACTGTAACAGTTCTGGATAAACTGGGAGCTATCATCATGCCTGAGTCCTGTCTCTGTATTTAGTATTTCAGACCAACCTGTGGGAAAGCAGCCTATGGTTGGCCACATGGTGGAGGGCAGCACCAGCAAAACCAGTTAGCCAAATGGGCAACCAGCCAACCACCCCACCCGTCCATTGCAGGTAAGTAACCAGGTAACCAGCAAATCCGTAAACCAGCCAAGCAACCAGGTAGGTAGATCGGTGCAGTTTAATAAAGACAAAATACAACAAATGAAGCAAATGAAAAGACAGATATAGCCGAATGCAAGCCGAAGAACACACAAGAAATGCAGAGCAAGCAAAATAATGTCACATAGACTAGTTAGCATGCACGCATGGACGTACAATACTGTAAACAGCTGGACAAAAAGAGTCCCGATGTTTACAGTGCTACAGAATATAATGAAATAAAACACAATAAAACACATGTATGTACAAGACATTTCTGGTCAGTGCTAACAAAACCACAAAGGCCTTGACAAAGCAGCTAAACAGCACAAACCTCATGTTAAAAAGCAATTAATGTTGGACAAATGTTAATAAGCATCAAATCATCGAGCCTGTGAGGCCATTGATTGGTAAATAATAGACTTTAAAAGTTTTATGTTCCCCTCGTTAGTATATTCTGGAGTAAATGTGAGATCTACAAGATGATAACGTTGGTGATCAGAAACACATACGGATGCCCACATGTGTGCCTGTGACTTACGCCTAGTGTAGTACTCTGTCTGTTGTAGCCAGCAAAGTGCAGTATGCTCTCTGTGGCCATGGCGAGGCCAGTATGCTGGGACAGCCCTGACACCCAGTTCTGATGCTTGTTCAGGTACTCCTGCATTACAGAGAACAACAACATCCAGGTCAGAGGAGACGGAAAAGGAGAGAGAGGGAGAAGGAAAGGCAAACCCCAATCCTAACCCAAAACAACAGTGGTGGGAAATATTGGCTGAAGTCAAAATATATGATTAATTCCCATAGAAACACTGAATCGCGCTGTTTTTACTTAACCAATCAGGGATCTTAGATCACTATTTCTGAGTGTTGGGGCAGAGGTGGTGTTGCATGAACTAGGAGCAACATCTAGAGCCAACATCAAATAAATGTTCAGACTTTTCCCAAATAGACATCCAGTGCAACCTAATTGTGATTTTTCTTATTTATGAGGACATGGTGGTTCAAATTCAAATACTCCATTTTAGTTAAATCTGTGTCAGTGCACCACTCAACATAAACATAAAGGTAAAGAAACTGACCTGTAGGTGGGACTTTGTGACTGAAGGGGCCCATTTCATTGCCTCTTTCAGGATCTCACCACAGCGAGCAGCAAAGTCCTTTACTATGCTCTAAGAGGAGATGAATAAAAAATAAAGATACATTACAAACATTATTTGATGCACGGCCTCACTGGTGGACACATCCACAAAGGTCAGACGAAACGAAGATCACTACTGTTTAGAATAGATTATCGATCATGTGCTGCCCCCTAGTGGCCACACGTGTAACAACAATACAAACTCACCTCTCGGGCTTCATATGTGTCAGGAACAGTGATCCTGTATGGGGTGTCTGGAATGTCATAGTATGGCTGATCCTTGTGAATGTCCTGAATGAAAAAAAAAAGAAAAAGCATTTGTCAAACTTGAAGCTTCTTATCTCATTGCAATCATTTCTCTGAGTTTGACTAAAAATCTGCTTTTCAGGGATTCAAACCAACAACCTGGCACTGCACACTGGTTCACTCTCTCTGATACTTACAGCACTTAGTGACAGAGAGAGTGTCTGCAGGATATCCAGCATGGTCTTCAACACACGGCCACTCCAGAGCAGATGGGGGAATCTGATTATATGTAATGTGGCATGAAAAAACACATCTGTAAAGTGATGGAAAGAAAAAAAGTGGGAGGCAAACAAGGTGACCGGATAATTACTACTCACGTCTCAGCCAAACCAGAAAGGTATTTGTCTGCCACTCTGCGGATCCTCTTGTGTGTGTGGTTAAAGTTGATCAACAAGAACTGGGCATGTCGCTCTAATTCCTCTTCATGCTCTTTGGTCTTTGGCTACAAACATCAGAAATACAGTTGACCAAAATCAGTGACCAGTAAAATGTCCAGACCTTTAGATATTGCTCGCTATTATTCAAAATAAAGCGTGTCCAAGCAAATTTATGTCGGTAGAATTTCATGATATAACAAACAAGAATACATAATATTTAATTGAAAACTGGTGTAATTCAACGGCCCCATCACTAAACTTCATCATATCATGGGTAGGCTGTACAGTGTGGGAGTAAAGGTTGAATTTAATTTATACAAGCTTTAACAACATTAGTATTTATCGATCGTACTGACGGAAATTAGCTTGGACACACTTTATCAAGAGAAACCATACTACCTACCTTCTCAGCCATCATCTGAAGGAAGACATCAAAAACCTTATCACCAACGCAAATAATGCACTGCATCATGCCTGTGAAGACAAAAAGGGGAATTTCAGAGACGGAATAATTACACAGACAAGACAAGATAGATAACACAGACATCGCAAGCCCTCACCAGATTTGTCTTTCTGGATGGCTTTGTCTTCAAAGTATCGAAACATGACCTGGAAACTGTCCGAATCATTAGATCGCAGCATCCTGCAGGTGTGCAAAAGGACAGAGAGATATTACTAAGTTGGAGAATCAGACCTTACTTCATTTGCCTTTTTTTCCGAGTTTACACTAAAACAATAGTCAGGCTTACACGTACACTGAAATTGTTTTAAGAAGGGATTCAGCAAAGCATGTTTCAAATGTAAGCGATGGGGGACAAAATCTACAGTCCTCATTGTGTCCAAAAATATATGCCAGACTTAATCTGAGGTCAATATGAGGCTGCAACACTCTGAGTTAGTTAAATCAAGTGGCTACCCACCAAACTTTCAGACTTTTTTGTTGGAAGAGAGAGGAGAGGAGCACTGTCAAAACAAGTTGTTCCAGTACCAAAACAAATGCAACTTTTGTCCATAAAACAACCTGTCAATTACGATCCCCCATCACTTACATTGAATGTTTCCCTTCATGGCCTGTGTGAACAGAAGGAATAGTTTCAGGAAGAAAACCCTTTCCTGCATTCAGACATGAAAAACTGTGAACATATCCTTTAAGATATAATGATAGCAGAGACGAAGAAGAGTAAATGCAGGACAACCTCATGTATTCCAATCTGTAGACTGAGAGCAGGTACGTGGACATGGCAAAGTCTAGCTTGTTAATGAGAGCAGATCCTTCAGGAGATGGGTCAAGGAGGTTGCTGATGGTTGCCCGCAGCTCACTCAACTCCGCCTGGAGGACAGAAATTAACAACCTAAATATTAGTTCTGACTGAAATCTCTTGACGACCAAAAGCGCAGGAAACAAAATCTAGGTTTGTACTGTACCGGTGTCACTGTGTCATTTTTTAGAGCCGAGTTGTATTGCAGTTCAGAGCGGAGAGGTTCTCCACTGGGGAAGGTGAGAAGAGGAGACTTGGTGGCGATCTCACACACACCTTCATACCACTCCTCTGGCCAAAGCCCTGAAAGGACAAAATAAGAAATTTCTACATGGATGAAATCATAAATAATCACTGCTGAAAGATACATTCAGATTAATGCAATTTTTTTTGGTAACTGGCCAAAACAAGTTAAAAATAATAGGATGTGGGACCAAATAATTAGTTGATGATGATTTTGAGTTTGGACCCACAAACATGGATCAAAGATTCAAGACACCATGTGATTTGGTTTCTAATTTACCAAACAAAAATCAGGGACTTGTACAGAAATTATCCAGAAATTTCTATCTAAACTGTTGATTCCTTGCTCACCTGATCCCTCTACAGCAAAACCCATGACCACAGAGTACAACCAGAAGTCCCTGAACAGCTTCTGGAGGCGGGGCTTGGCTTCTTCGATTGGCGGAAGTCGCCTGGTCAACTGTAAGTTTAAAAAAAAGGAGATAGGAAAATGAAAAACGACTTCTTACACAAGTGACACATTTTGTTGAAACAGCTCTAAAAAGGAAAAAAAAGAAAAAAAAAAGAAAGAAATTCTCTCAAACACAAGGCAAAACTATTGACTTTCAGCACACTAATTAAATAAAGGCATGATATGAACAAGCAAATCATATCTCAGCAGACTACTGGCCCTTTAAGAGTTAATTGACTGTCCTGAACAGTTGAATTGTGAAGAGTTAAACATTTTAGTCAGTCACAGCAGTTTTTGGTCTGTTTGATCTGGTCTATTTGTTCAGGAGGAGCCCACATCAAAGTTCAGTTTTGTATTCAATTCTTTGCTCTTCGTCCTACAAACAGCAGCCGGACAACACTTCCCACCAGCACACAGCAACGGTAAGACATTTTTCTGACTAAGACTGAATTTAAAGGAGATTCACAAAAACTGTTTTGATAATTTAGCCGGTGGCGACAAAATGATTTAATTCCTTCAACTTTGGTGAAAAAAAAAAAAAAAGTACTTTAATCAAATCCACTCATGGGTGATTGAAAACTAGGTAGAACTAAAATTCCTTCTGCTTCAGTCTTCAGGATGTGGGTCATCACCATCATCACTGCGGCCTGTCTGCTGGTCAGTCCATCCCTGGCTGGGATCAAAGAGCTTGACTCTCACTTCACTGACCCTAAACCGGATCCCAGAGGCTTTGAACCAGATGGGTCGGTGGATGTCGACGCCATTCCCTTGGAGTTCCACAAAGAAAACACCGTCACCAAAGACTTAATTTTTGATGGTTTTGAGGATGAAGATTATATTGATTTTGATAAGATACTGGAGTTAGGCAGCGACGACTACATGTAAGTAGTAGTAATGTTTGTTTTTTTCCATCTGGTAGATTACTTTAGAAATTTATAATCGAGAAAAGATTTATCAATGAAGTACAACTTTAATTCATATGGAAGACCAGAGACATCCTGTTTTTAACATTTAAACACTTGTATCAGAGACATTTTTATTTTATCTGACTGTACTTTATACCAAAATAACTTAAGAGTGATTCAGCTTTTAAATGTATGAATAATTCATTTTCAGTGAAGGGGATGAGATAGATGAGATCGCCACACCGGCCCCAGACATAGACATCTTTGCCGAACCCTCCGACCCAAAGATTCGCCGAGCCAGACTCCTCAGGCTGTTCAACGGTCGATCTCGCCTTCAACGCCTCAACTCCATCAACGCCCTCTTTGGTTTCAACCTCTACCGAAGCCTCCGTAACGCCGTCAACCAGACTGACAACATCCTGCTGGCGCCTGCTGGCATCTCCATCGCTATGGGGATGATGTCTTTAGGGGCAGGACCAGCAACCCACGAACAGCTCTACAAAGTTCTGGGATTCGCCGAGTTTGTCAACGCTAGCCACCACTACGACAACTCGACGGTGCACAAGCTCTTCAGGAAGCTGACCCACAGGCTCTTCAGGAGGAACTTTGGCTACACCCTGCGCTCTGTCAACGATGTCTACGTGAAGAAGGATGTCTCGGTGAAGGACACTTTCCGCACGGAGACGAAGGCTTATTATTTCGCAGAGCCGCAGTCGGTGGATTTCAGGGACCCTGCTTTTCTGAACAAGGCCAACCGGCGCATATTAAAGCTGACCAAGGGGCTGATCAGGGAACCGCTCAAGAGCGTGGACCCAAACATGGTCCTGATGTTGCTCAACTACCTGTACTTCAAAGGTGGGTGAAAATAAAGACACGCTGTTCTCAGAGGATCGTAAAACTGCAGCACACTTCTCTGCTTTGGTTTGATTTGATTTGACTCACTGAATAAACATATGACTCTTTGGCCCTATTTGTTTGATAAACAGGTACATGGGAGCAGAAATTCCCCAAAGAAATGACTCACTATCGCAACTTTAGAATCAACGAAAAGACTAATGTACGTGTGCCGATGATGACGAATAAGGGAAACTATCTGGCTGCTGCCGACCACGAACTAGAGTGTGACATCCTTCAGGTAGGTGACCTCAGAATGATTCAAAGTTTTAACCTCAATGTCCGAAGAGAGGCAAAGCTTCTTCAATGAGAACATTCTTAACAAACATGCGAGCTATGTAAATAATGGTTGAATCGGTTTTAGCTCCCGTACACAGGAAACATCAGCATGCTCATCGCATTGCCGAGGAAGATCACTGGCATGAGGACCTTGGAGCAGCAGATCTCCCCCACCGTCGTCACCAAGTGGCTCAAAAATATGACAAACAGGTCAGCAGCGTTCTTTCTGTTAATAATAATAATAATAATATACTACAGCATTGTGGTTTTGCTCTGGTGGAGATTTAAGGGTGAACTTTTCCCTTCAGGACTCGTGAGGTCGTGTTACCTCGGTTTAAACTGGAGCAGAACTACGACTTGATTGAAAACTTGAAGGAGATGGGCCTCACTGACTTGTTCCAGGACAGTGGAGATTTCTCTGGAATGACCTCTGAAAAGGTTTCCATGAACTGGGTGAGTAAGAATGAATCAGTGGGGGGGGGGGGGGGCTTTTAACCAAACTGATCAGTGGGAACAGTTTCTCAACTACAATCAATAATCTCTACTAACTATTTCAAAAACACCTTCTGATCTCCCTTGTGCAGCTGAAGCACCAGGGAACCATCACCGTGAATGAGGAGGGGACAGAGGCTGCTGCTCTGACCCAAGTGGGCTTCATGCCCCTCTCCTCCCAGATTCGCTTCACCGTGGACCATCCCTTCCTCTTCCTGATCTACGAGCACCGCACGGACTGCCTGGTGTTTATGGGCCGCGTGGTCAATCCCTCACAGAGCTAAACTTGAACCAACAGCCACAACTAGAGCTAAAACTTTGGTCAGAAAACTAAACATCTGAATGATCCTCAGATATGTTACTGATATTAATAGCTGAGGTGTTTTGTAATATGTAACAAGTAATGAGCCTTTATTTGTACTTATAGTCTCTTACTGTACAATTAAACTTCTCTTTCGTATTGTTCAAAGTGCTGAGATTGTCCAAGTGACTCGATGAAAGCCTGTTATCGATCAGTTACTGTTCTATCTTTTGCAATGAGGATAGTGGAGGAGAGTGCTCAAAAACATGGCATTACATAACTGCCATTAACTTCAAGCTTTAGTGTATTAACTGCTGAACAGCCATAGATGAATACCACAAGAAAGGGGATAATAAAATAACACTTTGGTGCAATAGACAGGGATTTCTGTGAATAAACTTTAACTGGTTACATTACATTGTTTTGTTTTTTTAAGAAATGAAATACAAGGTATAAAAAAAATGATGCCTTGTTACTTAATTATTAAGTTACTATACAAAACAAGGAGGAAAACACTGCTACCTGGTGCTCCAATTTTGCAGGGCTATAACTACTAGTCAATATACATAGTTCATATTTAGTTGTTGTACTACTGAGCTGGTTTGAAATTGACCCCTTTAGGAGAAAAAAATCTTCTGTGAACTGGTGACTCCGATATTTGTACTGCAGCTGACGGGGTAAATATTTGTTCAAAGAGTTAAAAGGTAACTAACATCTGTAAGAACTCATCAACTCAACTCATGTAGATCATGTAAGAGCACTGTGCATGCCTATTTTAACAATAAGTCTTGCAGAAAATGACTTGGAAGTGGCTCTAATACAGATTACACAGCCATCACATACTCACCACAGCAATCACTGGGATGAGGACTCCAAGGTTTCCAGCACTACTCGATGCCTACGAGAGATAAGAAGCCATTATCATTTTATCAACATGGCTGTTATCAGGTTTCCTGTGGTGTTTAATTGTTTGTGCATGTAGGCACGTACCTTGAGGGCTGGCCCCTTGTCCGAGGCCCTCTCGCTGGCTCTCTTTCCCTCCAGGCCCAGTTGGACAAACAGCTCTAAAAGGTTCACCATCAGTTCATCCACCAGCTGCTCCCCCTGCAGGTTGGCTGCGATGTTGGCCAGGGCGTTTATCACTGCCAGAGAACAGTGCCTTGGAGGTGAAAGATAAACCGTTTTACTCCACGTAGAAACAAATGTACACAAGAATGATAAGTGGCATTTGATGCAGACGTTTACACAAACCGGGGAAATGCACATTAACGTTACAGTCTACTAATGTTAAAGAACAATTATTAACACAAAAAACAGCCAGAGCATTCCCCCTGGTGCAGCTGAGAGGTTAATTAACTCTGACCGGGGTATGAGCCGATGCTGACCTGTAGCCATGATCCCTGTAGTCTTTAGTCGCTGAGTAGACCACTGAACTGGCCTTCACGCTGATCTGCTGGAACAGGTTCCACACATCCTGATAGATGTATTGCTGTAGGACAAACAGGCAGGAAGTAACAGAGAGTTAACACTGGCTTAAACTCAGGATAAAATGCACTTTTTTTTTTAACCTTATTCGTATTTCAGCATTTGATTTCTTTATCTATAAGTCAAAAATACCATTAAAATTCCAGTCTGTATCTGGATGGAGCGAAGCATTTTGTAAGTGATCTGTATCTGCTACAAAGGGTGAGATCCATTTCCAGTCCTTTGTTAATTGTGGCCTCTTGTACTGTGGGTAGGCTGGCTGTCAAAAACACCCCATTGTGTATCAACTGGAATAATGGAGTCTACACTTAAGACAGCGTATTGAGCAAGTAAACAGGAGCCAGCAGGCTTGTAATTACACCATGTCAGCCCCTCTGGGTTAAGAAAAAGGGCTACTTTGCTCCTATTTATTCAGCAACAATAATTACTAGTTTCTGAATAATCCCCTGTGGGTTATTCACTTCCTTCAAGTCCCAAGTCCCCTCAGTACATAAGAGATTGGAAGCGAGATGCTCTAAGTGTGAGCGATGATGACACTTACATTTCCTGTAATCACCATGCAGCCCAGCTGGTCGATGATGAGTACATCCAGCTGTGATGGAGGCTGGCAGAACTTTTGTTGAAGGATTTGTAGGATGTGCTCCATGACTTTAGGAGTGTCTCTCAGAGCCACCGCAATGTGGCCCAGAGCCCGAATAGTGTGGTCTGGGATGAGATGGGCATCCCTAACAGAACGATATGATGTATTTTTTAGAGTAGCAGATCACCAGTTTCAAGAATATGAAAATGTTCTGACGACAAAACATAAAGTTGTTTTTTTTCTCATTGAAAATGTTGCTTACTTGTCGTTCTCTTGTGAAATGTAAAGACGATTGGACAGACTGGCCAGAAAAGCCTCCACTATGATTTGGTCCATGGTGAGACCAGCTTTCAGACATCTGAGAGAGAGGAATCACACAAAGATTTTTAAAAACTCACATAGGAGAAATCTCTGAACAATGCGGCACCAGGCGCCAGATTTGTGTCTTACCTGCAGATGTTGTCAATGGAGATGTCTCTGAGTTGCTCATACATGGATGGCTGGTCTTTTCTGTTTGACAGGAGGTTGAACGTGGACTGGGAATGTTCATTAGTCACATTTATCCGAATTTCACCCGTGCCTTAAAAATAGAATAACATCAGAGTCATAGAAAAATCAACACAAATGCAAGTCAAAACAAGCCTTTTAAAAGTACAAAACATAAACCTGCACAGAAAGGAAAAGGAATGTAGTGTAGTGCTAGATCTAAACAACATACCAGTACTATCTTTCATAATGTAAGAGATCATCATCTGATCTATGAGGCAGTACACTGTAGCACATAAAACACTAGTGCCCTGAATTGTTTTTCCAGTTGTCTGTATCTGCAGCTGCTCATCAATGAACACTGTGTTAAGATCAATGATAGATGAGAGCTGAATGTGACAAAGACAACGTTATTGACGCATCATCTTGTCCCATTTTCTGCTGGCTCTGATCATTTGTGCTGTACAACTAGTCCTGCGGGACGTAGGAAATCCTCTGTTTTTATGCAAGTGGGGATTCATCAATTTTGATTCATTAAATATTAAATCCATTTTATAACAAGTTTCAGGCTAAGCTCTAACCTGTTAAAGAGTAGTTGCAGTTGAATTGTAGGAACTTGTGCTGCCATCAGGGTCCAACACTTAACTCAAAATCTTTGCCATGAGACATGTGGTATTTGAGAATAACATCATGTACGCTGATAAATATGGGAGTGTTGAATCTCAGCCCTATGATGAATTAGAAGTAGCCGGTATATCTGTACCTGTGTTGTATTGGCTGTGATACTTGTTCAGTTTTACAAGAACAGGGGAAGGAACCACCAGGAAGTCCCTGAGAGAGGTCGTAGCAGAGTGAGCAACTACTGGAAACCTCTCACATAGTCGGCCCAGGCCCTAAGACAGAGAGGACAATGATAGAAAATTAGAATGAATATCCAATTAATAATAGAAAATACTCATTCAAAACCAGACATCTAACCTACTCTCATCCCATGATTTAGTATTTTGTCTGACATTTCACTTGCTCTTTGAGCTCTTTCGGTATTTTTACCTGTAGGCAACAGATGAGCAGGGGCATATGAGCAATGATGACTTTACTCGAGGTTTTCGACTGCAGCTTCTCTGACAGTTTGGTGCACAAATTCTCTGCACCTGAAAAAAATACATCATGGAGGAAAAGTGAGACAACGGGCACAAAGATACACACCCTGTATCCCTGTGGTTACAACATCTGAACACACCGCTCCGCTCTCTCTCTCGCTGCTGACAATCGATTACCTTGCTCATCTTTGACAGCCCACACCATGAGGTCCACGCACGCAGCGTTGGCCTGGCAACGAAGCTTGAGAGGGCTCTGTTCCCCCGTCAACCCAGCCGTGTCATGGAGTACCCGCTGCAGCTCTGATTGGCTGCTGCTAAACTGCTCCAACACAAAGTCGTGCACTTCCCGCACAAAGCCCGGCTGCAGAGCTTAGAAACATGAGAAAAATGAAAATGTTGCAAAACACAACAACAACAAATGCAAAATTTTAATATGATAAAAAGTTGATGCTTTACCTTTCATGTAGTACAGTGTGTCCCGCAGCATTTTGAACACACACACATAGAGAGTGTCATTGAAGGTTTTGTAATAGAGGTTGATTCCAGGATTAGACTTAACAAACAAAAGAGACAGCAACAGGGAAAATTATTTTACATAACGGCATCAATTTCACTTTTAATTTTTGTAATATTTTGTTCAGGCAGTGACTGTAGAGTTTAAGTATAGTTACCTCTGTGACTTCTGTCATAGTGGTGTTTAAAGTTTTCAAAAATGAGTCAGAAACAAATGTCTTCACCTGTGAACACACAACACACACAAACACTGATTAAAATACAAATACATGATTGGAGGCCAATGGAGGTAGCATCTCTATAAACAGGATATGAGCTACTGTACCATGCTAAGGAGCTGTCTGAGAAGATCAACAGGCACTTCCACCTCATTCTCTCCTGCCCCCACAAAGAGGGGAGACATTGAAAAACTGGAGCTGACTGTGGAGAAATAGTAGTCAGGGTCCACTGCACTGCTGTCTGGGAGGTAGGCACCTGGAATGAGAGGGGTCAGATGAGACAAATTGCAGCACGTCATGGAGGTATGGGTAGCATTATAATGGCATAACATGAGAATAATGGCTTGCTGACTGTACTTTAGCCCACTGAGAACACCGTCAATGGTAAAATGAATCTGTCTCTGTAATGGATGTCTTCCTTTATGATTATTGATCATCGGCGCAGAATGCTGACTAATGATAACAGTAATGTTCGGATGAGCTGAAACTTGATTTTGCTATCAATGTCGAATGAAGGTGAACTGGAAACATCTAAATCTGAAGTTATATAAATCTACGTTTGGTCGCTAACGGCAAGCTTACAGCTCTGCTGACTATTTACAGCATGACTCCAAAGCAATTAAGTTACAGGAAAATTTATGAATGAACCACGTCACGCATGGTAAGATTCCTAACTAATTACAAGGTATAACAATAGTGCAATAGCTGTACAACACTGGATGAGTACAATGTGTTACTACAGTAAGAGGTGGCAAACAGAAATCAAAACAAAGCAGTTGATGCAGCAGAGTTGTGAGTTTTACCTTCAAAGTAATGTGGACCAGGAGTTGTAGGAGAGCAGGGCGAGTGGCCTCCTGGGTCTGAACACACCTATGAGGCAACACATCACAGAACACGGATTTACAAACTAACTAGATATAAAATCCTTGTCTCTCTAAGATTTCTTTTTAGTTAAATAAAAATCACAGAGCATGTGAGAATATTATAACTATGCAGTGACCCCCCCCATTGTCCTGAACACACATACACACACCTGTGCAGAGGAATCCAGGTTGGTCCCTGTGCGTCTGCGCAGAGTGTCACTCTGACACGCTGTGAGCAGCGAGGAGGGCATGATGGAACGAAAGTCGTTGAAGGACCTGCGCCGCACTCCCTCCGTTTCCTCAGTGACACAGCGAGCCTGGGGCGAATCTTTAGGGAACAACTTGGACAACAGCGCTTCGTCAGTGTTGCTGTAGCGGCCAAATGCCCGAGTCATGCCGAGGAGGCTGGGGACAACGTATCTGCACAAGTAGACTGGAGATAAGAGAGCACAAATGAGGATTTTTAAATTTTGACAGACTAGTGTTCAGGATCTTGTTGAGTTTTTGTGTGTGCATACCGCTGTCGTGATTATCAGGTGTTTGGCACATATCCTGTAACGCCTGCATGACCTCCATTATAGTGTTCAAGATCTAGAGGGGGAAAGAGTAGAAACAATGACTTGGCAGTTCACTCACATACACTTGCACCTTAGAATCACATATTATCAGCACTTTGTAAGCTGACCTCTTCTCGGGAGTCTGGGTCCCTCTGAGCCACATCTGCCAGAAGGGTCACTAGACAGAAGCTGAAATTTTCTGCAACTGGGAGAAATTCTGAAGCACAGAAAATGACAAATACAATATAGTAACAATTGATGGCTAAAGCACAGAATGAGGTGAGTGGTCATCGCCAAGCTCAACCCAACCCAGAGGGCATCTCTCGACCCACTCAAGACAAGCCCCAAGCTGAATCATTAGGGATTGTAACACCTAGTCCTATCAATAAATCTAAATAAATAGTTAAAGAGTGTGTAGCAAGAAATAGAGCTTTAAATAGATTCATCCAAAAATAACATGGGAAACAAATAGTAAATACTAATAGGAAAAATAGGATCAACTAGTGGAATGGATAAACTGTAAGACACAGTATGTTGTTCCATATCTGGCTACTATAATTATGTGGAAAATATTGTTGAATGGCAATTTACAGTAGTGTGGAAAACAAATAAGAATAACTTTAAGTAGAGTAAGTAGAGGCTTTTGCAAAACAAAAAAGGGCCAACTATAAGAGGATTGTTCTTACCCTTTCCTTTCTTTCCCGAGTTCTCTTCGATCCATTGGACCCGTGGTAGCCCTCTCAATAGGCTCAGCAAGTAGGAAACAAGTATGTCTTTGTGCTGCCAGAGAAAAACAGATAATTACACACCACAAACAACAGTGCTTTTTGAGAAAGAAGAGATTTTTGTTATTGTTTGACCAAGAAGCAATGATGAGAAATATGAATTATTGTTAGTTCCAATACAGTCAAATTCAGGTTAAAGAAAATATTCAAAACATTACTTAAAAATTGAAGCTACCATCTCAACATAATGAGATTTTTACAGATTTTCACAAGGTATCTCGGTGTGAAGAGGTTAGAGGCTTACATGGCCAGCTGCATGCTTAATCGCCATCTTAATCAGATTATGGGAGTAGAGAAAATAAGCTTATCGCTGTGATATGCAGTCCTGCGGAAGGATGGTTACAAAAGTGACCTCATACTGCTAAATATATATATAAAAAAAGCCCCCACACCACTTGTTGACTTGTTGTGGACCACCACCACCCACCTGTAAACCAGACTCCACCAGAAACACAGCCAGCGCAATGACAGCATTTCTGCGACGCACATCTAGGGTGAACACGCCGCGGACTTCCAGTGGACACATACATTGTAACTTCTGGACCTGAAAAAGTCCAAAAGGATCATTTCTAAAAACACATAATCATTTTAAATCTTTTACATGAACTTATATCCAATCTAATATGCCCACCAAAGCTGTGCTCCTGTACTGATCTCTGTTTTGATCTCTGCTAGTGATAGTTGAAAAAACTGATTTGTGGTTTTGCAGGTTCAGGTTCAGGTGCATTATATTTATGCACATTGGTCTAGACATACACAAATACATTCTGACACTGATACTTTTTCTACTTATCTGTATCTACTTGTCAGTTTCCCTCCTGCATATAAATTGAAACAACTGTACATTGTTATGATGGTGTAAACCATAACATACTAGTATGCTGCAGTGATATCATGGTAAAGGTATGCAAGATAACCACCTATACCTCAAAACTAGCATTTCCTGCAAAAGACACAATGAAACCTATAGACCTACACATTCACTGAATCATCCACAAAATAGCAATAGCCTACTCAAGTTTTTGATGACTGCCTTGACATGTTCCTGTGTACTTTGTTCAATTCTACCAGATTGAAATATCATAAATCAAAACTCGCATATCTTTCCGTAGTAGTAAAAAAAAAAACCTTTAATTTCCACTTTATAATCCTTGCAACAGGTTAGTTACTGTCTGCCACAGGGAACAGAGACCGTTGTAAGACAACCATCTCCCTCGCTCCTCACTTTGTAAACCTGTTTGACTGCAGTGCTGATCCAGCCTGACCACTGAGCTCGGCTGATGCAGTAACAGGCAGCAGCACAACACAAGCTGCTGCGACGCCACTTTCTCCTGCATTGCTCTCCTCTTTTACTCCCGAGAGCAAAAAATAAAACAGTCAATAAGAACCAGCTCCACTGACTCTCATTCAATCACACAGGTTCACACCCCTCACAAATGTTAGCTCTGTCTGTCTGGTCAGTAATCAAAATAAGCCCGGAAGCGGAGCTGCTACACCCTGAAGAAACGATAACTGTTGCTTCACGTTAGCTAATTAACACAAATTAGCCCTCCGGAGCTCAGTTGTTTTTCTCCTTACTCACCTTTTCGACTGGTGCGGGACGGTGGGCAGCTAAGGAGCGGGCCAGCGACAGGACTGTGTTGAAATAAAACCCCCTCGTACCACCTCCCATTACAGACATGTTTACCCCGACATCAAACGAGCGAAATTCAACGGAGAGGAAACAGCCGAGCAGCTGGCGCTTGCACAGCCGCAGTACGGCAACACAGCAGGGACACACACTATGACGAGAGCGCGGAGTTGCCAGAGAGTATCTTTGGAGTTACATTACTGGTTCTGTCTTTGACTAACACTGTTATCGCCAAAGGTACACAAGGCATTGTAGAGCTGTGTTAAAGTCCTTTTGTCAAAGGTTGTCTCGACAAATTGAGCCAGCCCCTGCTGCGACAAATTCCTGAATAGAGCCAGAGGCTATTCTTCCAGTTGTGTTGCTGCATCACAATCACTTAAAAAAAAAAGAAAAAATAATCAAATGTAATCCAGAGAGATTAAAATTAGAGATTAATTACTGTATTTTTGTTCAGTGGGAAAGGAATGTGACATCAGTAAATGGACCTAAAATGACGAGAAAATGACTGATTGAATTGGATTGTACAAAATAAAAATAAAAAGGGAATTTAGACATGGAACAGAGACCAAATATTTCTCAAATAAAATACCAATATTATTTCGTGAAAAAAAACACCAATATGTTCAAAAGATCAGAATAAAGACATAAATCAGTCCGTTAAATCATTGTAAAATGTTTTCCTTTTGCTCCGTATGCGCATCCTCCGGCGCAGCAGTGGTCGTTAGGACAACACGCGACGACGTCACCAAACGTGACCGGAAGTCGGTGACAGTCAGCTGAGCAACAACAACGTCTACGGCTCGGACGGTCAAAGGTTTGTTTCTATGGCTTATGATATCATACCTTTAATTTTTACAGTTTCGTTTTAGATACAATCAATTATACGAGGAAAGAAAACGCCGATTGTTGACACAGCTTCGCCGTGTCTTGGTTTATGGGTGTGGGATAGCTTTCGGTCTCCGTCAATTTGCTAACGAGCCAACACCCCGGGTTAGCTTTATCGCTTGAAACATTGTTGTATATAATATATTAGTTACTTTCGGATTAGTTATTGTTTTAGGGACTGATTAAAGTGACAGTTTCGTATTAGCCATAGCTGAGACCAGCGATCTAAAAGCCAGCGTAAGGTCATTCACACCAGGTTTGGAAACCATCTGTCAAGGTAAATTAACAGTGGGTAAAGAAGTTAGAAGAAAAGTTGCATGTTATTAAATACCCTGATACCCGGTATTTGTGATTCCAAACTGTGCCTGTGTAAAAGTTAAGGACTACTACAAAGCAGTATATCGACCTACCGGTACATAAAGTATGAGAGAGAAGTTTTCATTCAACAGAGTATTTACTCAAGTAGTTACCTACTAACTTTAAGTCCTGAAAGATAATGTTTGCCTCTTGTGTAGCTCTATGACGAAACATTATTGCCCTTATCAATAAATCATTATGCTATGTATTATAATATTATGTATAGACATTAAACTGGTCTTACCAGTGATGCATACTTTCTCAGTTGTAATGATATGAAAGTGAAAAGAGAAACTCTTGACTTGATTTATGTGGTTGTATTCAGAACGTTTTAACCAATAAATTACTGTTATTATCTAAACTGTAATCTTAATCTTAATCTAATTCTTTTAACCAACTAATAATTTTGTGTAGTTCTGAAAATATTTTGTCAGCGGTTTATGGAAACAAAGCTTTCTGTTGAGTATGGAAGGTCATTCTTGACACCTTGGAAATGATAGAGATTAAGATTGTGAGATACAGTTGAAAGCTCTGGAAATATCTTGGAGAAGTAGACTGTTGTGACTAGACTAGACTGTTGAGATCTGTTATGTCAACACATTGTGTGTTTGCTCCACAGATGGCCTACCCTAAATCCCACAACCCCTTCGCAGATGATGATGATGATGACGTGAGAGACTTTAATCCTAAAAATAGGGGTTTTGATGACGACCCCAGTGACCGAGGCTTGAGCGATGCAGAGAGGAGGCAGCGGTACCTGCAGCAGGAAGTGATGCGTACAGCTCAGTCTGCTGTGGACAGCAGTCACCGCTCCCTCGGCCTCATCTATGAATCAGAGAAAATGGGTGTTGAAACTGCGGAGGTATGTCAGCCCTAATCAGCTTTTCCCTGGAACTCAAAGAATTACATTGTCTCGACCATCAACCCCCTCCCTCCCATCACTCACTCTCTCATTGTCTGCCTCTGTAGGAACTGATGCGTCAGGGTGAGGTCCTGAAGAGGACAGACAAGATGTTGGACAACATGGACCAGGACCTGAAGACCAGTCAGAAGCACATTAACAGTATAAAGAGTGTTTGGGGTGGCCTTGTCAATTACTTCAAGGGCAAGCCAGAGACTAAACCACCACCTGAGGACCCTAAGGCCTACCAGGCCAGTGAGAAGTAAGATTCAGTCTCTCAGTATAAAGCACATGTCAGATCATCAGTTGCTGTTTCATTATTAGTATCTACAGTACATTGTAGGTATTGATTTAAAAGTATATGTGTTTACAATTTCTAGCCACTTCTCACTTGCTTTCCTTTCCTCAATAGTTCTCAATAGTTCCTCAAATCTTATTTGTCTTTCTCATGTTCAGATTACAGAATGCCATGTCCAGCAGCAGAGAACATGAAGATAAGTACCAAGCCAGCCACCCCAACCTTAGAAAGATTGATACAGGAGGTAAGGGCTTGCACCAAAATTTCAGCATGGCTTAACCATAAAAGACCAAGTCAGTTGGCTGCTACAATTTTTGATATCTTTGTTGCAGGATTTGGAGCTGCTGCTGCTGCATCCATAGATGACGGCCCATCTAGACAGAATGGATACTCTCAGAATAGACACCTTAAGGAGGCTCACCACACCCTTGACAAAAATCTAGGTAAAAACAACTTCTGTACTATGAGATGTAAAATTTATACAATACTGAATACTGTCACAACTCAAATGTGAGATTTTTATTTATTTATTTTTGTCTAATTTTGACTCCATCTTTACACTACATCAAAAGGTATAACCTTAAAATATCCACAGGGTAATCTAGAATAGCAGTGAAGTACTGAATATAATATACTAAGTGTCACTTATTCTTTTGTGAATGATCCAGATGAGATGTCCGATGGCTTGAGAAGACTAAAGAACCTTGGACTTGGCCTCCAGACTGAGATAGAGGATCAGGACGACTCTATTGATTCTCTGCTCAACAAAGTGGACAAGATGGACCTCAAGATCCACAACACAAACCAACAGATTAAAAACCTGAAATAACGTAAACAGTTGGACTCACTCTCCACAGAGACAAAAGACACAATCCTCTCACGATAAAGTCAACATCCTCTCACTTGGTTTCCATTCTAGCCTTTGTTGAATACATTTTTCTTTTTTTTTGGAAGATATAACTAAATGAACAAGTCATTTTTTTATCCTTATTATGTTCTTCTTGAGTGCATTTTCCATTTTTGTTTCAGATTAGTTCATGAACTAGTTTCTCCCACCAGACTTTTATTTTGCCACGTTGTCTTGAGTTTGGTCCAGCTGCTCCTGCACATGCCTCTTAAAGTTACTCACTATAAAATGTCATTTATTTACTTGTGTGCTTTGAAGGGAAGACTCTACTCCATGTGTGTATGAGACATAAGGGACTGTCTCTGTCCACGTAAAATATGATTGTTCTTTCCGTCAAGCTCCACTGCACTTCTGATTGTAGTTTTCTGAATTTGCATTTAGTTGGTTGATTACAGTGTCACATTAGGTTTTCTCAGTCACCCAAGACGCACAATTGGCTGCTAGTTTGTCATTCAGGCAAAGTAGGGGAATGGTTTGACAAATGAATTACTGACTCAGTAAACAGGCAACAACACTGCACATGTCTAAAAGTAGAATGTTTTCTGTGTGTAATTAATATCCTGGACCTGCCTCCACATATGAAAGTCTTGCTCAACTCACTTTTGCCTTACACATCATGTTTGTGTACAGAAGACTATAGCTTTTGGTTTGTGCCATTAATCAAAGCCGCCACTGATATGTTTCATCATTGTCCTATTGCTTTCCTTTTTAAAAATCTGAAGTATAAATTTGATTTTTCTTTTTCATTTGTTTGACATACTGTCTTTCTATGGCTTTATATAAATTGTTTATATTGATCCTTATCATATTCTATGCTGTGGGATGTGATACAATGCGTTATTGTACAGCATAAATAATGTGAACAAGTTAGCTGTGAATAAAAAAAAACGTAGAAACTGAAGGAATATTTCCAATTTTAGAATCACGCCTCCTCCCTAAAACTCAAGGTAATAGAACTACATGTTTTTCATAAATAAATAAAACACAAGGCTATTTTGATCAAGAATAAGAAAATAAATGAGGATTCATGGTCACAGTGTGTCTAGTGTTTATTATGTATTCTTATCACCAACCAAATACCTGAAATTGTGTCACTTTGAGCAGGAATTCAAAAGCACCACAAGGTGACGCTACAGTTCTATGTTGGACTAGTTTGCATTCACCTCTGCTGCAATTGACCACCCGTCACAGAACCACAGGACCAGATCGCTTTAGTTTTGCACTGAAACATCAATTGGGTGATGATTTGAAATCTATATTGCATTCATTGCAGTATGCTTGTTATAGTTAAAAGTAGCCCAGCTCTAGACATCAAAACTGCTCTCTATTGTTTTAAAGCTAAGGATGAAAAACAACCAAATTATCAATGAAAAACTCAATCAGCCCATTCTATAGATAACCTTCTATACTATAATTATCATACATAAAAAACATGAAATATTCTGTTATCCCCGGTGCTGAAAACAAGATGCTCATTTATAATAACTCTTCTTTCAAAAGGATCATCCAAGGGTGTGTGAGTGTTTACTACACTGGCTCTGTTGTGTGCCAGCTGTGTTGCTGTGTGTAGCTCAGGTCCTCATGTCGAGCCGTCCATTCATTATCATTCCTCTGCGTTGGACCAGCTGCTTCCACATAGGACACAGGCCTTCATTAAGGTGACTTGCTAATTACAGTACACACTTCCCAAAAACACGTAACGCTGCGGCGATGCAGAGGGAAAACGGGGATACCACCTACCCAGGGCCCCAAGCTGAGAAAGGCCCCTGTACGTGAGGGTTAGTAAAAGGTGTTTTTGTGAAGCATGTGTTGGTGTTGGTTTATTTTAGTTTTATCTAAAACAAGGTTTAGTTGAGCTTTCAATTTAAAAACAGAGCAACTATAAGTTGAAAACTCCAGAAATACAAATTTAAGTGTAAAACCACTGCAATTTTCAAGTGGTGTGCTTTATTTCTCAAGGCTTGCCTCCCTTTTTGCTCACAGCAGTGACGTAATAGTGGTGACTTCAGTGTAGTGATCACAGTAGCATCAAATGTGATGATGACAAGATGGTCAGACCAGGGGGGAGGGGGGGCTTCAGATAAAATGCTGAAGAAGGGAGCTCAGGTTGAGGTGGCACCACACATCCACCGACACCACCAATAAACGGAAGTCACCTCTGGGTTCTTTTCCCTTAACGCCATCCATGGGGGCCGGGAGGGCTTTGAACAGCTGTCTTGTCAAAAGCAAACAGTGGCCGTGCTGTGACAAAGGCCGTCGGTGCTGGAATGCCCCCCTTTTCAGCGGGCGTAATCCCAGAACACACTGCTGTCGGAGCCCATCAGGCACTGGGCCAGAGACGGGCCTTCCTGCCCTTTGGAAAGCGGGTTAGCAGCAGAGTTAGGGCAGCCAGGGGGGTAAAGCCTGCTTCAGAAGGGATGGACTGTCAGGCTGACAGCACTCTATTGCCACTGTTGTAGTAAGAGAAAATAAAGAGTTGTGCTGACCCAGGGGAGTTTGGTATAGGGAGCCGGGGAGAGAGAGAGAGGGAGGGAGGGAGGAGGGCAGAGAAAGAGGGGAGGGCGGCTGGAGAGATTAATGGAGGAGGTGAAGTTCAAGTACCTCTGAGATGAAACACATGAAAGTATCCAGCAGCCTGAGTCGCTCTCAAAGGACTCATTTTGAAAGTGTTGATTTGTTAGATCCTGGTCATCTGGCTTTTTTTTTCTTTTTTTTTTAAACAAAGCTATTTCTTATGTATTTGACATGACGTGTACCAGTGAGTATGGTTTTGGAATTTTTCCCTTTTTACCAATCCAGACAAAAAATCATCTCATTCCTCACTAAAGACAGCGAGCGACCTTTAATATTTCTCATCTTTAGGCTTAAATAAGTGGCATGTGGAATTAAATCGTAAATGCATTCCTAACATTGCTCTTCTGCTTCACTCTCAGTTATATCCGTGTTTATTTTTAAGTGCTTTGCGCTCACTGTGGTTAAACTGCTGTTTTTTTGTGGAATACGGTTGCAAAACTTGTAGAAACTGTCAGCAATGACAAGAAGTAATTGCTATATAAACACAGGGAGTTACAACCTTGAAGTGGCAGGGTGAGGTTTTGACATTCTCTCCTCCATGTTCAGTTACATAGTCCATACATTACATAATGGAGGAAGCAACCTGTCCTCTCCAGAGGACCAGAGCAAACAGCAGAGAAAGACCTCTCCTTTAGTCTGTCCACACATCATATTCTGACATTTATCAGGAAAGCAAACCCCAAATTGCAGGAGAATGCTGCTCAAGAACATGATTATACACATTGGCCCTCATTGTGCTTGTCGTCATCCCATTTACAACCCGGGCAAAAAAATGTCAAGAACGCAACACAAATGTGTTGACAGGCACATGTTTGCATGAAGTGACGTTCTCCTTTTAACTGCTGCATGTAAACACTGGTCAAACTGAGAGTTATACTTAGCAGCACTGTGCCTCCTGTAGTAATAATTTCAGAGTAGAGAACTCATAAATGGACTCATTGATACTTCCAGCTCCTTAGCAAAAGAACTGGTCAGCTGGAGTGGTGGTCAGCTGGGGTGGAGAAGTCAGACATGCTCAAAGCCATGAAGGGAGCAATAAAATACTCACGTTAGAAATAAATTACAAGAACAGGTAGCAATGACAGTATAGTTGTTTATTTTCACTAATGGACAGTGTACAGAGTATGCTGTGCTGCACTAATAAAATCATCACTTGATTTATAATAAATAAACACACAAAGACATACACAGACATCGGAGAGAAAGAGAAAGTCACAGCTTCCCAGAAAGAAAAGTCCTCTTTTTTTCTTTTTTTTTTAAAACTTCTTTTCTTTTTTTTTACTGGCACCGCACATGTCCTTGTCTTAAAAACCAGCAGTACAAGAGATGTGGGAATGCGTATGGAGCTGGTTGACTGCTTTTTTTAAGTCAAGAAGGTAACGCTGTGCATCTACAGTTTGTATTGAAAGAAAACACCAAGAGACAACAAGAGCAGAGAAGAATCAAGAAGTGCAGGTCAAGGATCAGTGGGGGAGGCTGGGGGCTGGGAGGAGAGTCTGTTAAAGAATACAATGGGAGCGACATGGCTGTATGGGACAGTTACAGTGGATGATAACGTGATGGAATAAACTCCCTTGTGAAACTACTTGGACATCTGAGCGAGGCAGAGAATACATTTATGAAGCACTTCCTTTCAGTCACAGAGGACACAGAGAGAACCACAGTTCAATTCTCTTAAATGGCTCTTTTTCCTCTCCAGTAATATTAGGTCTAAACAGATGGGACTGATTTCAGTTATGAGTCACTTTAAACTGCTAAAAACATCAGTGACTTACCCTTAGAGGGGGCAGACATGGAAGAGGAAGCTTGATGGGAGACAAAGACACAAATCTGAGCACCTGAGAATCAATACCTGATAGTCACCTTGACGTGCTGATGTAAATGTTTTGTTGTAGAGAAATAATAATGAAGACAAAAACTGTGTAATACAGATATATTGGCTAGCAATGGATACAATATGGAGGAACCAGTTTTCAGCATCTCGAGCCTGCAGGTGATATAGGACCCTTTGGGTTGGGGCTTAAACTGGGCGCAGCAGCTGCTGTTTGGTGTTTCAACTTTTGTATACAAATAAGTGTGGCTATATCGACACGTATACATTACACATAAACAATCAAAAGTAGAAAATGTATAAAGCAAAATTATATATTTATATATTTATACATTATGCATTAATAAATGCACTTGCATTGATGGAGGTAGATAGCAAAGATTCAGAGGTAAAAAGGTATATAGACGTTGCTGTGCTTTGGAGGAGAAGAAGTACATAACGTGGCTGTAAAATCTGAAGTTAAATGCAAGAATTTCTGTGTGCTTAGCAATAGTGTATACAGTACAGAGTATGAGGTGAAAGGAAAAAGTGGCAGGATGCTGCTGATCTCCTTGAGTTACCCATCCAGGAATCTGGATCGAAGGGGGTCTGGCTTGGCTGGCAGGGCTCTCCACAGTTAATGCAGGAGGCGTTGAGGGAAATCTTTTTCCCAACACATGGATGTCTGGGGGTTTGCACGATGTCGGCTCACACAAAGAGCACGGAGTAGGGTGGACAGCGGCAGCCCTCGGAGGACGACTCTCGCACCCAGGAGCCGTGACAGCCCGGGACTGACGCTGCAGCCCAGAACGTTCTGGGAATCAAACAGGAAAATACTTTTTTATTTGATCTGAAGTATAAAAATGTAGCTTTTTTCTCCAGAGTCAGAGTAATTAATGGACACACTGCACACTACCAGGTCTAATGTTTTTGGTGGTTTGGTTTACCTGGTGCTCTCCAGGCCGTCCCCTCCACAGCGGTCTGACTTTGCCATGGCGTCACTCTGACACTCTGCACAGACCAGCCTCTCTCTCACCAGCTGAGCGCTCCACAGTTTGAGTTTACACGCCACACTGGCCTGTTTCACTCGCAGGTACACACAGTAACTGATGAGAAGAGGAGAGACGAAGAGGGGAAAAGAGTAAGGCCAACATAAATTAACTCACTTTTACTCAAATCTGGCAGGTCAGAGAGTCACATCACATATTTTTGGCCTCAAAAATCTACAAAGATAATCCTGTGAGAATCAAACTGTGTGCTGCTCACATGGCTCTGGAGCCAAGAGCTCAACATCTGATATTGTTCTGTGGATTAAATTTTGGACTTAAATCATTCACTCAGCATCAACAAGATGTCCAGATGAAGACTCAGAGACAGACATGGGCCAGATTGAAGCACTCTCCCCACCCTTCAAGTGATCCAGCTCGGCTTGATTGATGAAAGCCAAGTCGAGATCCGACCCTGTAAACCGTGCTTGCCCAAGATTACAAGCAGACAAAAGACAAATAAAATTTAGTCGATAACAGATTGTCTCCATTTGAAGGTGATCCAGCAGTGTCACGGTCACCTGTTGTATCCTAATATCAGCAGCACAGCTCGGTCTGTGCTCTGGAAACAATAATAAAGTCTTGTTTAGATCCCCGTTGTTCTCTGACAGGCAATTTAACTGTTTGTTTTGTCTATAACCAAGTCAGCTGTGACAAAAGAGCATCCCCACTGCGGTGGCTTGTCTGAGAAAACATGATGTTCCTCTTTTTCGTTCTCTCTGAAGGATTCCTGGGGACGCGGTTCGACAGTAAAACTGAAACAAATCTTTTTCTGATTTAAAATGTCGTGCCTGCATTTTGAACAACCTTTTACATAATGGATTCTGTCCATTATGTTCTGTTTTCATTAGCATAGGCATTTTGGATCGTTGTCAAACCTGCTGAAACGACAAGTAATTAAGTTCTACACAAAAACTTGCACACACGCTAAAGTCGAAAAGGGGGTTTGTTTTCCTTTTCTCTCCCTTTATTAGGCCAGGCTGTTTTTATGCTGCAAAACCAAACCTTAATAAAAGACTCTGTTCATTCCACTTAAATTCTTTGCTATAAAAACAAACGTCCTCATGCATTATTCGTGTTTTTAATTCCTGAAATATCTAATGTCTGTCAGGAATCAAAACAGATCAGTGTTAAGCCTCCAAGTGTTCTCCATCTCTGTCAAATCATAGTCCTTGTAATAATTTCACAGAAATAACTAGAGATCCAAAGACACCAACAATCATTATGTCATGCCATTTTAACCCCTTGTTTCCCTGGTCTGTTTCCATGGCAACGCCAGTTGGGGTCTGTCAATGCACCACATGTGTCTGTGAAACCCTAACCCGGTATGATCCGTGCTGAATTTCTCACATTTGCGAGTAATGTACCTCCAGTCCCCTGATGCTTTGTGTTGCAGTCAAAACAAAGGTATCCGATGTCCTTTTTAATCAGTGTGAAAGGCCGAGAGGCTGTCGGGAAACCAGCCATGATTTTATTCCCTTGTCTCTGATTTTCCCATCTCTTAGAACATCTGCAATCAGCTGCAGATCAAAGGTGACATCTCCACAGGAAGGGCTCACCTCTAACATGGATTATGGCTGCCTTATCCGTAAAGGTCAGCTCATGATGCAAATATTCAGTGACGACATTCATGTTCCCCCAGTCAAAGCAATTTCAGGGCTCTTTGTGCTTTTTCCTCTAATCTTTTGGAGTGCAAAGTTGATCTTAAAGTGACCTTTGAAACTGAGGGGAAAAATGAAGGAAAATATGATACGAGTCTCGAGTAAAAGCCAGCGCTATCAGAGGAGCTGATATGCAACCTTGGAGCTTGCAGCTGGAGGTTCATGCCAGACTTATTTTCCTGCATCTGAAAGTTTCTTCAATAATTAATCAAATAACTGCTGGCAACACAGCAGAACATTTTGTTAATTATGATTGCACACATGAGTAAGAGTTGTGCATTTAAAGATGGAATCAAAAAGACTATTTTAAAACATCAAGCTTGGAAATTTCACACTAAATACTTGGAAAGCATCTTTTTTTTTTTCTCCACAAAATCTCAGCCTCCATGCAGTACCGGACACATGATCCTTCAACACTTTACACAGTCCAGCTGTAATTACTCCCCCTCTCTGCACTGATTGCACATAAAAGCCAGTTCTAAAAGAGGAAATCAAAGTGGGCTACATGGCTGGGTCAGCAGTGAGTGAGCAAGTCGTGTGTGTTTGTTTGCAGTCTGGTATTAGAGGCCTCACCTGGCCTTCTCCTCCTTCATCAGCATGTGTGGTCGTCTCCAAGGGTCCTTGAAGTTCCTCTTGAAGGAATCAGGCAGGATCTTTGCCACCTCTGAAAGTCAAGAGCAGGGATGGAAGTAGGGGGGGAAAGGACAAAAAAGTAACAATGATATCAGGTAAGTAAACATAAAAGTAGCTGCTCGTTCCATACATATGTCTAACAGTGATATGAAATGTGGTTTTCCTTGAAAATATTTCCTTGGACGAGTGTTTATCTGTGTTCTGGTGTTTTATCACCGGATAAGTTGCTTCAACAGTAAAAAGCATAACTGAGGTGTTTTGAAATAGTGCAGCTGGAGATAAGGCTTCAGAACAGATGTGCAAAAATGTGTTGCTTACAGTGAAACTGTTAACAAACGGTCCCTCAGAGAACACTAAAACGCCAAATTAATATGTAACAGGGTTCAGAGCAGGAGTGCGCGCATGCAGAGAGATGCATGTACGGAGGAGTGCACCGCACACAGGAAAAGGTCATGTTCTCACCTTTCGCTGTGCTGCATATGGCATTGTTTCCATAGCATCCTCGACGCTGCTTGAGATCTGGACAGGGCGTGCCTCCGTTTCTAGGTGGAACGGATACTTGGCGACTCCTTTCTGTGCTGCCGACTCCACAGGAAGATGTGCATGATGACCAGGGACCCCATGATCCCACCACACAGTCAATGGCTGCTAGGGAAGCAGGGAAAATGCACAGATCAGCTGAGGGTTTTTTGACAAACAGCAAGACAAGCAGGTGAATACGTACTTAAAAAGAAGGCTGGGGCTTAAGGTCAAGTAAAAAAAAAGGAGAATTCAAAAGCAGGAGGGTAGAAGAGAATGAAAAATATTCTGACAAGCTATTTCCAGCAGCGTTATCATGACAAGGGGTCTAATTCTAAATAATGAACCCACCTTTACCCCAGATAAACTTTCCCCTAATCTGTTCTGCCATGTCTCGCTGCATGACTGAAAGTGTGAGCTGCAGCACACACCCATATTCAGGCTTGCACGCTACTTGCGCTGAGCATGCAGGTAGGTGGGTGGCAAGAGAGTGAGTGGGTCATTACCATCCACTAATGTCGGATCAGACAAACCCCCAGCCACAGGAAGTCTGCGACCTAGGTCATGCGTGTGGCGGCCGTTTTAAAATAGGGGTCTAATTTTTGCATCCTGTTCTCTCTCTGGTTTTCCTACGCTCTCTCTACCCTCACGCTTCAACACACACACACACACAAATACAACACATAAACACAGCAGCAGCAGTAATCAGGCTCCTGTGGACTGATTGAGCCAATTACACCCGGCTAAGAGGAAGCTGTATTAGTTAGATGGCTGCTCTGATCAAAGCCAGGAGGCTCCAGCGGTAATCAAGCCTTGTCCAACACTGGGATTTAATAGCAGCAGTGAGGAAGTGTGCCCGTCATAAACACATAAACAAGGGAGGAGAGGGAGGCACTCACATTAATAACTACAATGTTACATTTAGACAGCGACATTGTATTTGCATGAAGTTTTACATCAGTTGTGCGGAGCTGTATTTCATCGGAGGAGGTTTAGAGCAGGTGCACGCAGCTCCACGCTCTCAGATATTGCTGCATGGTGAAATTATAGGGAGCGGGAGGATAAATATACCATAACTGAATCTAATCCTCCGTCGTCATCTAATCTACTTCGCTCTGTCTATATAATACACGCTCCCCACTCTCAGTACAATGCTGCAAGTGTGTAAGAATGTGTGTGTGTGTGTGTGTGTGAACAGGAGAAAGAAAGAAAGAGGGAGAGCTTTCAAGGTGCCGCCCGTTCGGTTTATTCCCATGGTCCTGTTGGGCTCTCTCGGAGAGGGGGGGGTGGCTGTCTCAGTGACACAGCCGATCCACAAAGCCACTGTGGAATCTCTGCATTCCTGCACATTAGTGCTGCCCACCTGACACTCGCCTTTCCCAGATCACCACACACACACATGCATACACACACATCGAAAACAATATCTGTCAGACGAACCCACCCACTTGGGCTCGTTCCATCCTCGCAGTCATCGCCCCCCTAAAACACACAGACGCACACATCTCTCTGTGTAAAGCGACACGGAGCTTCTTGAGAGAATGCCCAAGGGCGTGATCGAATTAGACACCGCAACCATATCAGCTTCCCTCCTCCTCCTCCTCCTCCTCCTCCTCTTCTTATCCTTCCTCCTGTCTCCTGGCCTTTCCTTCCTTCCTTCCTTCCTTCTTCCTCTGACGTACACAGGAGTGGTTTGGATGTTGCTGTTTTCTCCTCTCGCAGCGGGAAAAAAACATGACCATGCAACAGCAGAAAGGTTGAGTGGTGTGCAATGACCTCAATGGGGTCGGCGAGTTCCCGCACCATAGAAGGGGCACAGGGGCTATTACCCCACTGACCGACACCGACACAAACAGGACTAAGGCCCTGTCTGGAAGTCTCAAGCCTATTGCCCCCCCTCCCCTTCACTCCTCTCCCCTCCCCTCCGCCCTGAGCCACCAGAGGTCAGAGGGTTATTGCGAAAACTGTGGTGGTCCGCTGCTCTGTTTCTGGTACCAGCGGTGCGACAGTCCCACCACCCACACGATAACCCCGCTGACAGTCTGACCCACACAGCTTATGGCCACCGCTGCACCCTGTTTCCATTGTTGACGAGAAAGTCCCCAGTTGGAAAAGTACGCCACCACCTCTGACCTCTGACCCCAATACAGGAAACAAATGGCGCTCCTTGTCAGCAGGTTAAGCTTTTGCTTTTTCAGTGAGATGTGGAGTGTTTTCAAGTAGCTACTTTCATTTTGTAAGAGTTTGTGTTTTATCTGTCACTGACTTTAGATATATATTTGTTTTTTTTAATCTTTTAGAGAACAAGGTTAATGAGTCAGTGAGAAAAAACTAATATTAGCTACAAAATAATCTAATAATGTCTTTTCCCAATCAGTGTCCAATGACGAATGAATGGATCCTACATTTTCTGCTTAAATTAAAACAATGTTGGAAACCCATTGAAAACATATCCAGCTCACAAAATTTTCAGGGTTTTGGAGCATAATGACCGTGGACAGGATGTGTCTGCCATGTTTAAAAATGGAGCCATAGCTAAATAAAATACTTGAGAGGAATATACAAAAAGGCGAGCAGGGGTTTGCTTGGACAGAGTTTGTGGGAGTGTGGCTCACTTCCCTGGCAGCTGGCAGAGCTTCAGACAAACACCCCTCAATGAAGCACAGCACTGAATGTGTATCCAACATCAGCACTTTTATCTCCCGACTTGTCAGCCAATCTCCAGTCACACTTGTTACAGTGAGATAATGGTGTACAATCTGGCTTTTCACATGGGCATTCCTTCGCTTTTTCTTTCACCCTCCCTGAATTCTGCTTCCATTTTAGGGTCTCATAACAAAGGAGCTGATTATCAGACCTGCCCGCCCAATTTGCTTTATCTTCTTCTCCCTTTATCACTTTGTCACATAGCCTACTCTCCCTTGTTCTTGCTCCTCCATCTGTCTCCCTTTTTTTTGGGGTCCTCCTTTTCACTTTCCCTGCCCCCCCTTCCTCCTCTCTGTCTACCCCCCATCTCCTCTCTGATGGGACACAGATGTCCAGCTTCTCTGGAGGACCACTGCACCTCAAAACCTCTGCAGTCATGTAGAGAGCTGGGCCTCGGTCCCATCAGACAAGCCTTGTAACGTTTGGCACCACAAGGGAGAACCATAAGCCTGTTAATAGGGGTGAAGGACACGGAAGTGAGCCCTAATAACAGGTTAGCTTATGAATGTTTCCTGTAGACACCTTGAAAAGAGGAGCCCAACAGACCAACTAATTAAAAGGGTTCATTACAAACACAGCTGAGAGAGATTTTCTGTCTCATCCTGGAAGTGCTCACAGGACTTCCCTATCTTAAAGGGATAGTTCAACATTTTAGCAAATTGGCCCATTGCCATAATCCCTATAGTGTTAGAAGTAGGTTTGTTACCTTTAATCGTTGGTGCAAGCTATTTTTAGAACGGCGGAGCAGAGCCGTGAGCTGCTCAGAGCTATGGGATTTCATGGTTTCCCTTATCAAACTGATGAAACTGATCAAACAGACAATCCAACAACTCCAAAACGCTCTCGTGGACAAGTTGTGACCTGCGCATTCACCACGCCTTGAGATAATAATGGAACGTTACCAGATGGAGTTGGGCTAGCAGAGATTGCTGAAAAACTGCCCCTGACCAGAACACGCATCAGCAGTTTTGCATGAATTTACCTTGAAAACAGATCAGTCTCATTCTGTTATTATCTTATAGCGTGGTGAATGTGCAGGTCACAACTTGTCCACCGGAGTGTTTCGGAGTTGTTGGATTGTGTATTTGATGAGTTTGTTGAGGGAAACCAAGAAATCCCATTAGCCTCCGTAGCATAGCTCTGAGCAGCTCCGAAAATAGCTTGCAACAACAATTAAAGGTAATACGCCTGCTCCTAAAACTATAGAGATTATGGCAATGGGCCAATTTGCCAAAATGTTGAACTATCACTTTAAGGATTAAATTTCAAGAAATTACAGATAAACTCAATATATCAATTTTGAGTTTGAATCTTATCAAAGGAAAAGATTCATAATGTCCCGCTTATCATCATCACAAATTACAGAAACGCCTTCTGGGAATAACAAATGACTTTCTTACAACCAGGAGCAGTTACCCTGCTGCGTGCAGTATGTGAGAGAAACTTGATGGTAAGCTGTCTGTAACAGCTGGCTTGTTTTAGTCAGGCTCGCCAAAGGACGTGTGGGAAGCCCGGAAGAAAAAGAGGGAGTGAAGGTAGCTGGACGGACGCAAACATCGCGGCATGACAACACACGAGCGCCCTGGAGGAAAGGCAGAGGAGCAGGAAGGACGGATGAATGATGAGCAAACCTCTGGTGTATCTGAGGCAGAGGCTACAATATGTCTTCCTACTGAAATGAGACTTGCCAGACTCCTCGGTGGGAGAGGGGAGAGGAGCTCCGCCGCCCCTCCTGCCCTCCATCCTCCTATGGGCCAGTTTGATCTCTGGAGTCATCTCCTCACATAGATCTCTAGCATTGTACACAGAGTATCATTCATTTGTGACATTTACACGCATTCTACTTGCTTAACCTGCCTCTCCCTCTTCTTCTTCTTCTCCCTCAGACACCACTTCCCAGAAAGCCTTCACAGCCCCCTGTGACCCTGTAGTTATTGCCAAAGCAAGAGAAAAGAAAAAGAGCCAAAAAAGTGTCTCGTGTCTTAGGTTAAGGCAGCATTTCATTTTGATATGAGGCTTCTATCATAACATAAATAAGCTACTTCTTCTACAAACACAAACACATGGTCTGTGTATGATTAAAATGAAATACTTGAAGTTAAAAAGCTTTTTAGCTCAGCTGGAAGGAATTTTAATATGATCTTTGATAGCCAGTATATTTTGCAAAATGAGAAAAATGTACTCACACTTGCTAAATTTGCCATGACTTTTGCTATCAGACATAAAATTGGACAACGTCCACCGAAAATCCATTGGGAATATACAGTATAAGCTAATTGCGCAAATTGGTTTAGATGATAAACAATGATAAACTGCATTAACTTGACATATTGACTAAACTTCAAAACCTGGAATATTTTAAACACAACATCAGACTCCTCCATCCAGTCAGTCAAGTGCAGAAACGTTTATGGTTGGTCCTTCAGATACACAGCTTTACTGGATGTTGCACAGAGGATTATTTTGTCTCCACTTGTTTAAAGTTAGTATCCAAGAGCAATAAATTCTGACTTCTAGGTTCATCCTCCACACTGTTTACACACATTCCTGCCACATACTTCACTTGAACAAGACAATATCACACTGTGAAGAGCTTCAAGTGTTCGAGTCCAAGTGGTCCAAACAGTCTGTTGTGTTTTCTGTCTCTCCTCTGATGTCACCCACTCCAGCTCTTTGCGCAGCTCCAGCTGACGCGGGTTAATTACAGACTGTGACGGACAGTACACAGAGAGACGCCTTGATGTGTTACAGACCCCCAGGATCAGGATCAGATAAAGTCTTAGAGTGTAAATGTGGGTGAGAAAATATCAGGGTGCTTTGATGGAAGTGATCCAAGCCATAATATTCATGCTGTGTATAGATGCTCAGGTTGCTCAGGGAGGAAGTCAGGGTGTCTTTCCTCAGTGTCACTCAGTGTTCATTGGTCCATGCAGGGTTCAAAGGTCATGGCTGTCATGAAATCACTCTCATGTTCAGATTAATTTCTCTCTCTCAGACGACAACGTGATTAAAAACACATCATTTAAGTATTTCTCTACAACTACTGCTACTTTCTGAATTGCAAATTATTCTTAAATTCACTACGTGAGTTCATTTGGAAAACACCTGTCCATCCTGTAACATCTGGATCGTACCATCAGGCAGCTCTGGTCTTTGTTGCTGGACTGTGTCAGAGCGACACATGAGGTCCACAGAGCTAAAAAATCCTCATCTGACACGTGAGTGAACTGATGCACATGGCAGCCATCAGCTGACCTCTGACAGACCAGCTGCTGTTGAACAACACAGTGATGACTCAACACTGACCTGAGGTGCTTTCCTGTGCTTATTCTGCTAAGTTTCAGCTTGGCAGACACAAGTGATGGATAAAGTGATACCTAGAACCAAGTCAGCTGGCTGCAGGAAGATAAATGCCATCTCATCGTGCTTCTTTGACTGATTGGTGGATGGAAAAAATAATACAAATTGAGATTTGAGTGTGAAATAGTGTAGATAGCAGCACTGCAGAGTACATTGATTTGTACTGAAAATGCCTCTCTCAGGTAGTTTAAATTCAAAAGTGCAAACACTATAGGTATTTGTGTATAGAAATTACTTATTATAATTTCTAATCATTTGAATTGTGCACTTGTGTTTTCAATGTTTTAGCCAGTTTATCCATCCAGAAGTCACATTTAATGAACATTACAGGCAAACATTTTAAAACATGCAAGATAGTCCAGCTGAAATTTTAGATTTGTCAGAGAAGTCACATGATGAAATGGATCAATTATCTGAAGCGAGAAACTACAAATGAGTAATTAAAAGTTAATTTCATGACCCAGGTTCACAAATATGGGTCTAAAGGTTTATAATCTGTGAAATGTCGCAAAAAAGAAATATAGACAATTAATTAAATAATATGATGTGCTACATTGCTCATTATATTTTTGATGTTTACAAAGAATAATGACAAATGATTAAATTGCACAAAACCCTAGTTTAGCCAAGTGGTAAGTAGTAACAGGTGGTTCAGCTGTCTCTGCAGTGATGTCTAATAAAGTGCATTACTCCCTCTCAGTATTTATGTGCACACCTTAAAGTGACTGACTCAAGTCTGGATGAGGCAGCTTGTTCACATCACCGCGCAGGATACAGCACTCAAACAAAGGCTCTGTGTATACACTAAAATGTGCCCAAATAAAAGGATGGCTGCAGCATTTCAAGTGCTCTTTGACTTGTGTGGTTGTCCCTGCAGGTGCTTGTTAGTGTGCACTTAAGATGAGGACAGCACTGAGTGAATCACTCCTCCTGAAGCTGAGATGTTTCAACATACTGTAAGAGCACCCCTAAGTTACAGCTCAGGGTTTCCTGTGTGTCTCATCTACTGCTCCACTGTAATCCTGACCATCTTTGGTTTGTTTCCATGGTGTCCATTCCCCTCATTTGTCCATATATAGCAGCTGCAGCTGAGATGATGAGGGAAGGGGTGACCCAGGATTCACTGAACAACTTTTTATTTCTTTGTACTCTGTTATGATTACTGGCTTCCTTTGCCACAACCACTTCATGGTCAGGTTGTGCAATTTGAAGCTTTGATGTGAAGGCCAAAGGTCAAACCCACAAACTTAAAAACACATACATGGAACCTGTGGTTGGAAAACACACAGTTGAAGACAGGAGATACCCCTCCAAGTCCAAGCCCTGTACAAATGGTCACCTGTGGTTAGAACAAACAACTGGAGACAGCTATGTGCAGTATGTCTCACTGTCTCCGTGTCACCTCAATGCCAGCCATCTCTGCCTCCAACTGGACAGTAATTAACAACAGGCGTCTCGGGACAGGACGCAAAGTCTGTGCATGGGGTGCACGTGTAAGCTTCTAAAAGCATCAACAACATTATTTGCTTACAGACTTCACCGACCGCGGCAGAACAAGCAACTCACCAGATATTTGGCACACGCGTTGATAATCCTCGCAGCAGTCTCCGGTCTTCTGACAGTAGGTATCACAGTAGCACACTGTTTTCCTCCGGGTGTACTCAAAACATTCGTTATTCCGGCCGGTGCAGCAGTTTGGGCTCTCCCTCTCCCTGCAGCCCGCTTCAGCCCGCGGGAATATGCCCCCGCAGAAAAACGCCAAATATCCACAAACGACGAAGCCGAGACGCGCTGAGCTCCATCCCCGCGCCCCCATGACGGAAACTTCTCTGGATCCACTTGCTCCAAAACAAAAACACACACACGCACCGTTGGTATTTGTTTTTGGAGGGTGCTTTAAAAAAAACTGAAATACGCTTCTTTAGACACAGGTGGTATTTCCTATATAAAATCCATATATCCTATTCACGAAGAAACACGAGGTAGCTACCTTCTGCACTGACACCTACACGAACAAGTGATGCGTAAAAGTGGAGCCTGTGTGCGCACCAGCTCTCCTCTATCCGTCGGCGGGACACCGCCCCTTTGAGCTACTGTTAGTTATTAGGATAGACTTACAGTACCAGCCCACCAACCTCTCCCTCCCCCTGTTTCTCTCTGTCGTTTGCTTGAAAGAAAGAAAAAAAAAAGAGCAAATGAGTTGTATTACGCAATCTGTCCTCTCCAAATGTGTTGGACCACTTTTCCTGCCAAGACACAAGTGAGGTGCAAATCAAGAGGACCTTTGTTTTGGGTAAAGACTGCCGAAATATACAAGATGGGCCTCTATGAGGCATGTATAGTTACTTGTGCCAAAGCTGTAAGTGATGAGTCCAAAACTGCTGCACACAAGTTAAAAAAGAAAAGTGTAGCCTATCTCGTGTGTTTTTATATTACAAAAATCGTGGATACGTATCTCAAACCCGTCGAGATCAATTTAATCAGTACATTAAATTCAGCACCACGGACAGCGCTGCAACTTTACAAAAACGTTCAGCAGTAAACAAAGGAGAAGTTTACTTGGGGAAAAAGTAAAGATTCAATCCGCGACCACTGCGGAAAGTGAAAACAATCCTTCTTGAGCTGCAGCAACAAAACGGTCTCCACTGATCCCGTTACTCAGAGCTTCCACCCTATTCAGAGGAAGGCTGGGGAACAATAACATTACTCACCCTTCACTGGCTCTGAGTGAATGGAGGCTCTGGAGGAGAAAGCAATACTGTATGAGATGTAGCCTGTCTACTGTACAGGGGCATCAGACATCTTGTGTTTTGTTTTGTTTTTCTCATACTGCAAAGTCCCTCCAGTCAACAGTAGGCTTCACTCTTGGGTATAAAAAGCTTTGTTGTTGCCAAATTAACTTTAGGCTACAACTGATTTGACAGTGTGCATTGCAAATCCACTGCAGGAGTTAAAGCTCCTGTTGCTTAGTTAAAGGTTTGGTCCCTGACTCTGTTAGACACAAGTGAAGCCTAATTGTGTTGGTGTCTGCACTACTTATGCAGAAAGATAAATAGAGGAGTCTACACTGAACGCCTCAGGTAGCCTAAATCAAGCATTCACATTTTTGCATATGGCTAATTGACTACCTGTGACCCTGAAGAGTGAGAACTGCAACAATTTGCACATATTTCTGTCTGAGGACTGCAGAAAATAAGGTAGAGTGGTGCAACAGAGTTTCTCAAAAAAAAGAAAAAGAAAGAAGAAGAAGTGCAGCTTTTCACCAGCAGATGGTGCAGGCTAACAAGCAGTCTCTGACCTCGATTGACAGCACTGGCCAACCTGCTGCTAATAAGAAAGTTGTAACAGGCCTTTTCCTCAGCAGACATTTCTATATGAAATTCTGCCTAAATTAACGTTCATGATGGCTGAACTTCATTACATGGTGCAATTTCTCCATAAAATCATGCATGCAAGTTTTGCTCCTATCTTTCCATGTCTCCAGCAGGGGGAGCACACGTGTAGGAGGAGCACACCTGTTGGAGCCAATATCTTTGATTCAAACATCTCCTATTTCAGGTATGTGTCCCTTCATAATGATTCGTTCTTGAGAGTGTGTAACATGAAAGACTATACGTGCTCAGAAAGATGTTCGTAGGCTACAGAGATATGTTTGTGTTTTGCGGTGTAACGCAACAGGCTACGCTTGGTCCTTTGTGATGCTAACTGTGGTAGGCTAACTGTTAGCTACTCACCTTATGCTCCTCCATGGCAGCCGCTGTCACTTCCGATTGTATGTGCATGCTATGTTTGTGTTGTGGGACTTTGTAAGATGAGTTTGTCAGAAAATACAAGGAGGTAAATTGGTTGGACCAGTTAGCCATTAGCCTAAGCCAGCAATTAGCCGAAGCCGCAACACAATCCTCTTCTTGGAGCCCGGAAGTGGGTGGAGCTACATAAGGTGAAAAAGAAGCAGGTGTTTGACTCATGTGATTATGGTGATTATAACACTGCAGTTATTTTTCCTGAAGAAATATTTGTATGCCTGAGAACCTGAAATATTAGGTTTGATTTATTTATTTATTAAAAATGGGACACAGTTGCCTACATATTAATTAAAAATGTAAAAAGGCCACCATTTCAATTCAAAAGACTTTCTTTATCTCCAAATGTTTTGCTCATCAACTTTACCTCAACCCTTTTCAGGGCTTTTGCATCTCTATTATTCTTTGCCATAAGAGATACTGTTGGTAGTTGTTTTTTTTCTTTCTACTTTTGCGTATAGTTTTCATGATGATACAATAGACTAGCCTGATGCATCAGCCGCAAATGAAATGCGCCGGAACCAGTAGGCGGCGCTAGCCTGGCTAACAATAGACAGCAGCTAGGAATAACTCTAAATATAGGTAGGCCACTGTTTTATACAGGCCCAGTATATGCAGTGTTTGCCATTGCCACCCTGGGCATCTGAGCCACCATCCCCCACCATTCACAATTTCTCTAATTAATACTGGACCAATAGGCCACTGGACATTTAATCTTCTTCAAAGACCTAAAAGTCCTTCAGATGGAGAAAATTTTACTTTCTGTTAGGACACAATGAAACGGTTGGGAACCAGCCACTGAAACAATTTTTATTTAGGCTACCATCTAAAATATCATGGACTGATAATAAATAAATAAATTTGTGACAGTACCTTATTTAGGCTACGTATGCTAAGTATTTGTAGTGTACCATACTTATTAGACAAACCAAAGAGAGGTAAGCTGCCAAGTGACAAATTGACTACTCTCTGAAAAGCAGAAAAAATTTCACTTTTCATCTCGAGTTCAAAGATGATCTCAGGGCCTGAGCTGCTATGTGGTTGATGCCTGTGTGACTTAAGATGATAAGAGATTTTTTTTTTTTCCTGGCAATTTTGGATCAGTCGCCTGGACAGCAGCAAGATGAGAGAGGGAGGAGTAGGAGTGATGATATTTGGATGAAGGGAGGTTAGTGGGTGCTTTGTTCCTCCTCATAAAGCCCTGTTGTACAAATATGAAGAGAGGGGAGGCCTCTCTCATCGCTGAGGTGTGTTTGTGTCTGAGCAAAGAGGAGGGAGCGTATCACGGATGTTTGAGGTTCTGGCAACAGTTCCCCCTAGTGTTTAAGATTTCTGTCTTGCATTTGTCTTTGAGTTGCAGTCTTGCCAGTGAGTTTACAATCCATGCTGGTATTCCAGGTTTGCTGCTGGTATCCTGACACTGACCCCTATCCTGTGCTAAATGGTACACTGATTTTCACTGTGCACTCGATAAATCAGGATAAAAACAACAACCAGCCTGCGTGCTTTCAAGTTCTCAGACATTTGTTTTAATGACTTTTGAAATCCCCCCACAACATAGGACTTTACATAAAGCACATACAACAGAAGGGGCTGCGTTTATTGCACAAGATCCATCATAAAGAGCCACACACATACACACACATGTACACACAGAGCCCTGGATTACATACATTTTCTCTCTAACAATAATATTTTCTCTTGGTTATCTGGAAGTTGGAAATAGTTTGTTTTTGGCCACCAGAAAAATACTTTTTTTTTTTTAAAAGAAAAAAGTGACCATTATTTCAGCAGTAAAGAAATATAACCCCCATCAGTACCGTATTTTAATACAATCGTTAGTTACACATATATATTATGATTTTCCACATCACTGGTGATGACATAAAAAGGAAGAAGTATTATCAAAACCATATGACTGAGCCACAGAAATCTCAAACTTCTGCGAAGATGATTAAAGAGTCGCTCACAGATGAGGATATTTCCCAAGATGCATTTATCACCAAACACAACAGCAAGAGGCACATGAGTGAGAGGTTAAAACAAACCCTGAATGAAACATGGCACCAGAACAGAACAGCACAGGAAATGGACCAGAACAGACTGTGACTCCTGGTCCTGTCCTTGTGGGTGAAACTTTTGCAGGAAATGAAGTGTTGTCTCCTTGCAAACCCTCATTACAGGTTAAAAATGATGTTTATGATTCGTGAGAGTAATTTCCTGAAGGAAAAAACAAAATCAATATGTATAGCCGAAGAATAATTTTCTTCTCTTCATTTAAATTTCTCACGACCCCTAAGGTTTATTTTGTGACTGCCCTCTGGTTGGGAAGCACTGGTGTCGGGAATATATGGCAAGAGGAAGAATCCCAGCGACTGAGAACTGTTTCTAATGTAAACAGAAGACATAACCATCCAGGTGCGGTAACCTGGCATAACCACTGAAGAGGTTGGAGGAGGTTAGTTTTAGTTTATGACTCATGTTTGTTTGGTCATTTTCAACTCACAGTGAAAACACAGCATTAAAATATTTTCTTAACTTAAGAACACCTTAACACCTGATTACAGGAAGAAAAAAAGTGGCACGACAGCATATTGTATCTCTATATATCAAGCATTTAGGTCTTTATCATTCAACTTCCAATAAATACATTTATAAAGCATGTCACAATATGAATCATGACAACATCTTCTCTTCTCTAATTCTCAATACAATTCTTGACATGTTGATTTTCATAGTATATATTTTGATTTGGCATTTGGCACAGGAATAAAATACATCATATTTTACAATAAAATCATAATGTCGGTAATTAACTAAATAGAATCTACACTGTATAAAAATAATTGGCATATTATAAATGTAAAATCATCATATTAAAGGCTTGGTTATGGAAGTTACTGCAGTTTATGTGACTGTAAACTGCGACCGGCTGCAGTCTGGGTCCTCTGGGTTGGAAACCATATGAGGCACAAGAGGAGACAGAGAGCAACACAAACTCAGGGAAAATCCAGTATGACACTTGCAATGCACACACCTGCAATGGCTGTGATGATGGAAAAATAATATTCTTCACTGGAGGAGGTTATTTTCCAAAGCAGGTTCACAAAGACAGGGAAATAGCTGCAGAGTGTTGCTTATAAGCAGTCATGAAGGAGTCACGTTAATGACCCTGATATTCAAGTTTTGTTTGACTTTTTTATAAATTGACAATGTATCTCTCAGATGAAGCATCTTTTACAGTTATTCAGCTGACTTTATAAACCCACTTGGTGAAGTCGACCCTTGTCAGGTGTCCTGCTGAGCCTCATAGCTCTGCATACACTCCAGGTGATGTTAGTAACACGGAGCCTCTATCCGGCTTTCTTTCTTCTCTGCTCTCTCCTCCTCTATAAGCTCTTTAACATCCTGTTTGGCATAAGACACTGATCCAAGCCTCTAACCCTGAAGAGTTGGTGTCATGATACTGAAGAGGTCTGCTGAACTCAGATCTGTGTCTGATGCCGTCTGAGCAGCAGGAAGCCGCCGTCTTTTCTGAACGTCCAGCAGCTCAGTCCGTCTTCCAGACCGTGTTCAGCACTTTCACCACCTCCTCGTAGATGATGAACACTATAGCCACGTCCAGACACACGCGGCCCAAACGAGGAACCGTCCCTTTATAGAAGCTACGAACGGACAGAAACGGAGAGAAGGGAATATGAAAGATCTGTCATCAGGAGAAAGGCAACATTTTCCAACATCATTAAGCATATGCTTTGAAAAAACATCCCTAACAATATACTGTACTGTACATATGCAGATGGATGGCAAGAATGAACCAAGTTTCCACAAGGCTCATGCAGTGAAAGCAGTAAAGGCCTGTTGTGATTAATTAATTAACGGTGCAAACGTGCTGTGACACCAGACTAATCAAAGATTAGGCATACTCACGCTGCCAAGCCCTCATGTCTCAGGATCTTTGAAGCACAGTCCAGCGTGCTTTTATATTTATGTGCTTCCAGACCCTTCGGAAACAAAAAGAAAGACATGATCAGCAATTGGCAGCAACTTCAATTCAGATTAAGACATTGGCAAGTAAAGCTTCCTTCTTTTTTTTTTTTTTTTACAGATTTCATATCATGTACCTGCATCCGAGTCTTGATGACATCTAGTGGGGTGTTTCCAAACACACTGGCTGCTCCTGCTATGGCCCCAAACGTCCCAGTCACCAATGGATTAATGGCTTTGTTGGGGTTATCACCTGGTGAAGAGACATAACAGATGAGTTGGTGAGTGATAATTTAATGTTTTGGTGCAATTAGTCCCTGTTTTGAACACAGACAATAGTCGTGCTCCTGTTAAGTTTTATTCCAATACTGACCTTTATACCAGTTCTTAAGAGAGGTCATCACAAAGAAGCGAATGGCCTGGTTGGAGCCTTGTTTAAGGACTGTGGCCGTGAGACCTTGGTACGTCCCTCTTATCCCTGTCCAAGGAAAAGAATCAAGGTTCTTAGTAAAAAAGTAACAAAAGTCTGGACTGGAGAGTAGATTTGATGCTAGATTCTCAGCTGCACTACCCTGTCTGACCAGTAGAGGTCAGGTAAAGCACATGCATTGGAGCTGCTCCTCTACCTTGCGCTCTGATGATCTCTCTGACTCCGTGGAAGAAACCCTTGTATTTGGGATTTGCTGAGGTTTGGTCATGAATGAATTTAACCTTGGGAGATAAAAAAAAGAACAACATGAACATCATCCAAAAGAGAAAATGCTGCCATTACAAAGAAGAGAGACTGGTAGAAGCTGGTGAAAAAAGCACTAATGTGTAGTCTGGCTATCTTTGCACTTTTCAGTTCAGGGAAAATGCCAGATTCACCACTGATAAAGGCAGTAGCATGGAGTCTATACCAAATGTACCTGTTTATTCTTATGAATATAAACCGAGGAGAGTGTATTTATATGAAAAATATTTCCATTTATTCAAGGCAGATGCGTATTAATGTCCACATTGTTTCAGGAAACAATAGTTTATAATATTTTATCAGTATTGCCAAGATCATTCAGCAATGGCAAAATACACATGTGCATTAGGGGAGACCGAGGATGGTTGTAACATGTTTGTCTCAACTCCTTGCAGAGAGTTCATGGTAGGGCTCTTGAGTTTTGACACAGAATACCCTCATTTGTCCAATACAAGTAGCAGTGCCTTACATTTCTTAAACTATATCTATATACTATAGAATTCACTATTGGATGTCAAATGCAAGGAGTGCCCCTGTTACAACCTATCCATGTAAAATTCCAGGAAAGACGGTTGACACTTAATGACACTTAATAAAACAACAAAGATAAAAGGTGTTACAACCATCCCCACTCCTGTCAGTCATTGTTTGACCAGCTGTACCAGCATGGTGGTTTGAAATAAACATTGATGAAATGACTCACATTTTACCTAAGAACCTGCTCTTTCATCTTATATAAGTTACCTAATTTACACTACAACGGTATCGATACTAGGCAAAAACTCTTGGTCCAAAAGATTAGTTTCTGTAAAACCTACACACTTCTTCATAGAGCCAATCATATTCACATGCAATATCAGGGAGTGAGTGGGTAGCTACACATGATATTGATCACATAACTCTAATGTTATCCCTTGTTGGTGAAAGTGATGCCGTTACAACCATCCATGGTCTCCCCAACACTAAAACTCAACACACCACACATCAAAGCAGAAATCTGACCACTGATCAGTTAATAACATACCTTGACGGTTTCCATGGGGCAGACGACCAACACGGCCTCCATGACTCCAGCTCCGAGTCCACACAGCAGGCCTCTGGTGCTGTCCAGTCGGCCAGACTCATCCCTCGCACGGTTACTGAGGAACTCAAACACCCCGAACCTGAGGAAAAGCGGAAAATAAGAGTCAGAGCATGGAATTACGGGAAAAAATCCAGAAGTGTGTGTCCAGAAGACAATGATTTAATAGATACAGATGTTTGATTATATAAAAAACGTTTCTTCTCTTTAAAGCTGAGAGTAGAACTGGAATAATACTGTTTTAATCTTACAAGATTATATTCAGTTTAATGTAAATAAAAGCTGATGTAAACACATACAATAAAAAACAAATACATGCTGGTGTTCCATGGACATAACAAGGATATTTTTTATTAACACATTGACATTGACACGAAAATGATGCTGTGTCCATCAGCAGAAATCTGGCAGCAGAGGAGAATATAAAACTAGTTTCCTCCCCATGTCTCACTGAGTGCAAATAAAAGCAGAACTACGGATCCACCTAAAGGCAAAAAAAAAAACTTGCTTCTAACTCAGATTTTTTTTAGCAGAGACAAACTGCTGAAAGTGCAGAATGTGCTTAAGGCTCTCGCTTCATTGTCCTTCCTCTTTCCTCATTAAAGATGCACCAATAAACGTGCAGTCTCTCAGTAACCGGAAAGTGACCGGCAACCGCTGCCATGGAAGCCAGCGAGAGAGGTGTGCTGCTTTATGTATCTACTTAATCAGAAAATGTTGTGCCAGCGAGTCCTTTACAAGAAAGGTTATTTATAGATGGGATTGAATTGTAGTGACGGCAGGACGCCGGCCGATACATTTAGAAGACGAGGTGGGGGAGGACAGATGCTCCTGATTAATGCTCTGTCTTCTCACAGTCTGTCTGAGCCGTTTACCTGCCATCGCCACAGGTTTTAGACAAAGCCTTACAGAGAAAACAGAATTCACCTCTTAAAATCTCATGTAATTTTAGTTTTCTTCTACACCTGTCTTTTCGCTGAAAGATTTTCCACCCATCATTACCCTCCCACATCTGTTCCCGGGTCTCCCTCTTCACACAGATTGAGTTTGTTTTGAAAGACAGACGCCTCCCAATTAACTGACTCCCTCTGTTGAACAGGAACAAACAACACGTAAAAATAAATCAAATCCTCTCCTCTCTCTGTCTTTATGCACACCACTCCGCTAACTGCAAACAGATTTTTAGCTCCGGAGAAAGTAAAATTAAAACTAAAACTGTCCTTCTCTTCCTTCAGCATCCGTAGAGACAGCACAGACATCGCAGTCCACTCACTAACTAACCTTGAAACAAACGCTATTCGTTAAAAGCTCCTGGAGAGATAGATGGCACCGCCAGGCCGGCTCCTTTTCCAATTTACTCTCCATACTCCCTCGAATCCATTTAACAAGCTATAGCTAAACCCCAGAGTTTGAATATGGCACGTCATGTTTTGGCTGACAGTCCACAGTCAGAGATGAGTCATTCTGGATGGCAGCGTGCTGCCCAATCTTCATTAGTGGGTCTTTCTACAAGGTCGACTGTGCTGATGAGAAGAGGAGGTGAAGGAGGGATGGAAAGAGTGGACTGGACGGGGAAGAGGAGGTAGACAAAGGAGGCTTGGCAAACAGGAGAGAGAGGGATGTGTATAAAGATGAGGGGGGTTAAGAGAAGAAAAAGGTCAAAGGGTCTCGTGTACCTCCATGACAACCCTGCAGCAGATTGTACAGCACACGACGATGGTGCACAGGCAATCAGCTAATGGGACGGGATGAGGAAGAGAGCTGAAGAGGCAGAAGAGCGATAGGAAGGGGGGAAGGGGAGAGCGGATGGAAAAGAACGGATCGAACTAACGACTCAAGGGAAGCGGTGGTGGTCAATGGAAATAGGCCAAGGTATTCTCCACAGATCAAAACTAACTGTCCCAATAATAACAGCAATCAAACTTTCCATTATGTTTCATTACCTGTTCATTTTCTGCTACATTCCCCAAGTCCATGGTTTCCAACCCTGGGTTTACGGAAACCATCATACAGTAGGATCACACACAATTAACATGATGGAAAAAACATATTTCTGCTTTGCAATGTCATGATTTGTTTCTATCTTTTTTTTTTTTTTTTTTTACCAAAATGAAATAACACAAGGGGAAATCTGTAATGAAGACTGACAAGTAGACATAGATTTATCTTTAAGGGTCACAAGTTACAATGATTGGGAGGCTCCAAATAATAAATAACTCAATCTACTGTAAGTCTACACTATCTACAGACTCTACATGTTATACTTCTATACTATATACTATATACTTATATTCTATACTTCTATTAAATATAACCACTACATGAGCAGAAAGTGAACGTGGCTTGAATCTAATTATGTTCCTCTATGACATATTTCCCAACAGAAAATCCCTTAGAGCAGAAACTAAACCATTTAGACTGGAAATGGTGCTGAAGACTGGTACATTTATACAGTATGTGCACACACACATACACACAGACACACACACAATCACTCAAACACTGCACATGAATCTTACGACACCCAGAACCAACACAAGTCTCCCTCCCTGTATCCCTATTGAGACCCTGCCTGAGTTTGAGTGGCATCTTTGCTCCGCCTGGCTGGGCCTGTCTCTCCATCGTACAGACAGGCTCTACCCTCCAGCATGACACACACACACACACACACACACACACACACACACACACACACACACACACACACACACACACACACACACACACACACACACACACACACACACACACAGAAGGAATGGAAGAATGAAAAGGAGAACAAAAACGGTGTCAATAAAAGCTCCTGGCTTAGTTTTGTGCAGTGTGTGCTTGTGCGTGCGTGTGTGCGTGCGTGTGCATGTGTTTGCAACGTGGACACTTGTCTAGAAATAAATGTCACTTCCATGAAAGAATAACGTAATTATACTGGAGGCTAGTGTGGCATTTATGCGTTGCATTGTGGGTAATGGACTAGAATAATTGGAGTGTGTGAGTTAGTGGTTCCAGGTAGACGATCACAGTGGTTTAGCTAAAAGTGCTCATTTTATTCCAGCTTTTACTGCACACATAAACACTTTATGCACTTCTATTATTCCTAGAATGTGAATGTAAGATATAAAATTGTTGGGAAATGTAGAGGCAAAAGATTAAAAGCAATAAAGTAATTAAGTAGTAATAAAGCATCATAGTGTGTGCATAAACACATGTTTATTTGGGGTTGTTGCAGAATAACATAGTGCTGTCAGCTCTAGTGCTACTATTTATTTTAAAGGTCAAACATTATAAAATATTTAAAGGGGAACCATGCAGTTCCGGTCACTTTTTTTCTGTTTGTTTGTTGTTTTTTTCGGCCAAAAGACACTAGGTGGAAGGCAGAGAGCCTCCATTCTCCTCGTAACAAGTCATTTAACCATCACGATTACTCCAAAGCTGTTTAATTAAGGTGCAAATCTTGCATAGCTCCTCTTTGTAATATGAAAGTGAGTGACCAGTGAGAATAAGCTGCTCTGAAAAAACAGTAACTAATATTAGGTAAGATCACTGAGAAAATCACCTCCTCTGTGTTGTTTCTAACAAGTTATACTATTAATTTCTCCCCAAGTACATTTAACATTAGTTCAGTTTTGGCGTTATACATAGTGAGCAGAGTTTCATATCAGAGATGTGAACTGTACTTGTTACTCACCGGACTGCAGATTTGGGTATAGAGCCGTACAGCAGTGAGCTGAGTCCTCTGTACAGTCCTCTGACGCCATGACCCTGCACTGTCTGTTTCACACAGTCACCTGGAGGAGCACATACATACACATACATTAAAGATGGTCCAAAATAACCTATACTTGATGATAGTGAATTGAATTGATCAGTGTAAAAAGAAAATCTACTGAGGCATCCTCGAAACAGTGTAATCAATGTAGTGCAAGAGGGTTTTTCTTTATTCTGATTCATTTACTTGGCTAAGGCAACACAATGTGGCTCTGTGTTAATCAGTCATGACATGAGTAAACTGAACCACAGGCTGATTTTTGATGTATTTCTTTGGCTTCTGGCTCTGGGAGACGTCAGTCCATGTTGTCCTCGCGAGCCAAACACACAACAGCGCGAGAAAAGCAACAGCTGTCTGGAGCGCTCATTACCGTAGCTCTCCGCTCGTCAGAGCTCGAGCCAACATTAACAGATCCTCTGTGTGTTTGTGTGTATGTGTATCTGGGTATGCATGGATGGTGAAATGTGTGTGTGTGTGCATTGGTCTAAGTCATATAAACAAGCACAGTGACAGCCTGCCAGAATCCCTGATGTACCTGGGGATGATGGGTAATGAGATAATGAGCTCCTGAGAGAGGCAGAGAGACAAGATGATGGATAGATGGATAGATAGATAGATAGATAGATAGATAGACAGACAGACAGACAGACAGACAGACAGACAGACAGACGGACAGACGGACGGTCATACTCACTTATTCCTCTGTATTTGGGTGGATTGGCCTTCTCATCCAGCTGTAGCTGGGTCTTGACGTACTCTGTGGGGAAGGTGATGCAGATCTCTATGCCACCTGCAATTCCACCTGAAACACAGAGAAAACCAGCAGATGGTCTTCAATACAAACACCATAAAGAACAGGCACAAATGAAACCGGCGTCCATTAAGAAGTAAGCACAGAGGAACGCGTCTGGACAGCCGTCTCTGCTGATATAAACTCAACGTCCCTGTTCTGCTTGGCTGCCGCCGCACCAGGCCCATTCCCCCTCCCCGACCCCCCTTATGAATTACAAGTAGGTGCCATTACATCATGGATCATTACAGTGACTCCACAAATGGCTCTCTCTCCATAAACATTAAAAGCTACTGCTACTGTGTGAGGAAGAGTAACGAGCTGGGAGAAGATGAATCAACGGCTCACAGCTGAACTCACAGTGACTGCGCTGCCGTCTGAGGAAGAGGAGAAAGGCAACGCAGGGAAAGAAGACGTTGCACGGTTAATTTCTACACCAAACTCTGCATGGCGTTTGCAGAAGGAAAGCAAGAAATGGAGTCAGTGAATGAACCTGCGAGCGGGCGCCGGAGGGTTCAGCTGGAAAACCGCCACAGCTGATGAGTTCCAGTCGATAAAGACAAGTGTCCAAAAGTGAAGCTAATGCAAAACACCAATGAGTCACAAGGGAGGGAGGGAGGTGGGGATGCGGGTGGAGCGAGGGCTGACATTAATTAAATTATCTGCTCAGCCTGCAGGGAGGGGCTCCATTACCCCGGCCAAGACCCTCCATTAACTCAATGACACACACAAACACACACACACACATTATGTTGTCTGTTGACACGGAAAAATCTAAAATAGCCTAACTCTTCCGGTTAATTATGGGGAACATTTTACATGTACATGTGTTTTTGTGCCAACTCAGGAAACCTGAAAGAAATTAGCACAACAAACCGGCGAATGGGAAGTGAAAAACTGAAATTTAGCATAAAAATCCACTTCAGGCAAAAAAAACAAAACAGTCATCAACAGGAAGTGGTTGTGATTTTCTCCATTCCAGGGAATTACCAGATGTGATCAGATGTTAAAGTATTTCCAAAAGATTTACTGAGGAATCACTTTACCCCCGATGCTCAGCAGCTTGCGTAAAAAAAAACAAAAAAAACTTCATATGACATGAATTTTTGTTGGCAGAAAATTAGATATTAGATAATCCATTTGAAAATCAATGTTTCATTTCAGTGTTGCATCTGTGGGGCTTTCACTGTCTCACTACATGTTGTCAAAACCACTTACATCTTTAGATTTGTGACTATTGAGACCTAAAATAATCTTTTCATAACTCATAAGGTCGTTTATTCATTGTAATCTCTTATTTTCTAGTTTCTCTTTCAAATCAGCTGTTTTGAGAGTTTCCTAAAACAGTAATTTTCATTTTACTAGTGCAGAAATCTCAGCGCTCATGTTGCCTGTTTGAAGACAATGAGTCATTTCTTTACATTTCTTGAAATAAGTAAAGATGCGCTGAGAACAAGGGCAGATTTTTTTTTTGTTTTTTTAAAGAAAAGTAAGAGTTGACAGGTGGATGTGACACTAAGTAGCTGTTTACTGGTATATTTTTGTGCATTTTACTTTCTTCAGCGTATTCAGACTGCTGTCATTGTTCCTTTCATCAACATCCCTGAATGTTACTGAGCTCTGCCGTGCGGCGGACGCTTCATGTGTCACTGCTGCCATCAAGACTTTTATCACCATGGCACCTTGTAGCATCGCCTCTGCTTAAGATAAAAACATATATTTAACTCCAAGCGTGCAGAGGAGGACTGTGAGTGGAGCTCATTGCAACTCAGACTGAATCTCAAAAGTTTCCATCTTGATATTACTGTGTAGGTTAGATTGGCCTTTTTATTTTTGCAGGACCCACACCTTGTTTGTCTGAAAGCCTAAAAAGCCTCTGACTCATCTGCTTCTCTTTATCTTCTTTATCTCCTCCGCTGTGGCAGCAGCTGGTTTAATGAGAGAAAATCAATAAGGGACAAAGGCATTTAATTATGCCTGTGCAGCTAAAAATCTCATTTGTCATCGTCATCATTTAGTTATTGTGAGTCACGTCTTTGACATTAACCCCTTCAAACCCGCCGGAGGGCCAACACTAATATTGTTTATATTTATATAACACAGTTTCTCATTGTGGCATCTGGAGTCTTTCCATTCCTATCGACTCATGCCTGGTACAGTCATAATAAAGGTAAATTAAAGCATCAGTCAGCGATCCGGTCGTTTTGGCTTAATGCTGCGTTCCAGGCAGGCTTTTGGAACCGTAAATTGCAGCTTCAAGTCACGACTTATGACTCTGTAGTGTTCCAGGTAACCCGTAACTCGTGTTTTTCCGACCTGTTGCCTGTGAAAGTGCACTATAATGGCCGCTCATAACTTCCGACCCGTGAATTCGTACCAGATCGAACTGGTACGACTTCACAGGTCGGAAAAACACGAGTTACGGGTTGCCTCGAACGCACCATGAGTTAGCAGCCCCCACCCTCGTCATGCATCTATTGGTCCTCGTCCCTATGTCACTACATTCACGCGCACCCCTTGGCTGCACACACAGCCCTTCATGCCGTTCTCTCTCCTCATTGGATAACACTTGTATCCCACAAGGAAAGTTTTCTCCTGGGTTTACAGCGGAGCAGAGTGATGGAGAGACTCGTGTTACGGCTGAAACACTCCATGTAAGTGATTGCTGACGGAAAATAGGACTATTTAGGACTTATATTAACAAAAACATTCCGCTGTCTTCTGCTTTAAGTTAATTTATTTGAAACCGCAGGAAATTTGTGCTTGACATACATGCAGCTGCTGCTGTACACACACATATGGGCAGACGAGACAGTACGTACAATTAAGATACAAACAAATACAGAATGCCACAAACATCAATACATCATACAAAAACTGACACCACAATATTAATGTACTGCCCTCAACGTTGGTGCTGTTTAGAGTTCATGAGACCTACTGAAAGTGAGTTCTTATATCTGTTGAGGTGCTCACTGTGTAAGACATGGGAGGGGTCGGTGGTGATCTTCCTAGCGTGTCTAATAATGATTTTATCAAAAAGCATCTGGAGGGTGGGGTACTATTTCACCCCCATCACTTTCATTGCACAATGAACCAGTCTGCTTATTTGCGTTTTTAACTTCACTGATAAGTTTCCAAACCATAAGTTATAAGTTTCCATAACGTACAATGCTCTTAATAACAGCACGATAGAATACCATCAGTACTCTCTGTTCGACCCCAAAATGCTTATGAACCTATTGATGATTATACTTTTACCAAGTCACCACTATTCATAATAACAGTGTGCACCATCATGGCATTCACATGATTTCACACATACACGCCCTTTGTAACACACACATTTATAGGAACTTTAACCACCAGACCACTGAGCTGTAATTCCTCTAATCCTGGGAGAGTAGTAAGTAAATGTTAACCCCCTGAAAAGTAACAGGAATCACATGCTCCATTCCAGCCGCCCTGATCCAGGATCAGTGGGTCAGTGTGTCTTGGAGAAGAAGAAACAATAAACTTCATTCATTCATCAGTTTTCCGCCAGGACAGAGCTGCATGTGAAAACCAACCAACAGTCCGTCACAGACAGCGACTCAGCAGCAACAGATACAAATACATGATCAATCCTCATCAGGCAGGGGCTCTGAATCTATAGAGGAGAAGCAGCTTGTTCATCTTCTAGTCTATTTCGCAGCCTATATCCAATATACACACACACAACAGGTTTACAGATGACACCCTAAATGACTCCTGCGAGGCGGCCAAACGTGGGTTAGACGAGAAAAATGGCCATTAATCTTTATCTTCACAGGCTCGCTCTCTTCTCCTGTTCTTCATTTTTCTCTCAGTAGCACCTTCCGTCCTCTCTCCTCTCTCCACTCCAACCACTCTTCACCACTCGATGTCATAAAATCAATTCATCCACACGAGTGTCTGACACTTAGTATTACACCCAAGGAAATGGAAATGGCATTGGAGTCATATCAGAAACCCAGAGGCAGTAAAAACAAAAAAAAACTGCACAGCATCCGCCTCTACAGACTCTTAAAAACTTGAATCTTCTACAAAATAAGCAGCAGATACATAAATTATACTGTATTGTGCTACGGTAACACTCACTCTTGCACCAGAGAAGCTGGATTTATAACTTAATCAACATCTTTCACACTCCACAGCTGGGCTCTGGCTCATATACATGCCACTCACGCACAATGCCTGGCCAAAAGTATGCGGACACCTGAAATCCACATGTTACTGTAAATGGAGCAGTTGCCTCCACTTTAAAGGTCCCCTTGCTGCAGGGATTGGCTCCCATTCAGCCGCAGGAGCATTAATGTCCTTGAGAACTGATGCTAGGTGATCAGACGTGGATGACAGGTTTAATAAATTCCACAATTTTCACTTAGGTGTAAATGTAGACTTCAATTTTTCATAATGAAACAGGAAAAGACCTTTTTTTCAAACTGGTATCTCTTGAATAAGTTCAGACACCCCAACTCATAAGACAAAAAAGAGCAGGGAAACTGAAAATCCTCACACCTGAGAAGATGAAATTAGTTCATATCTGGTTAGTCAATCATTAAAATAAACTGTCCAACACTGTCACCTGAGATCTTGTAGAACATGCTGTATATTACGTGCACATTTACACACATTCATGAAGGAAAGATGCTCACACACAAATTGGCGGACTCTTTTCTGCAGCACAGTGAGGCCCAGAGGAAGCCAGGTGAGCAGGCAGTCAGCCAGCTGACAGGGAGGGACAGTTTCTGAAGTCATGTCCTGCCTCCTCCAGTGACTCTAATGAGCAGCCACCACATCTGGTCTGCACCGAAACTTTATTTTTCTAGGGACAAACTGACAATCTGACACGGTCTGTGAACACAGCGGGTTCTAAACATATCTGAAGGTCCATTATCTTCATAATAAACATTTTTGGACTCTCAGCATGGTTGTGCCTGCTGCCTATAGTTGACAATCTGTGGATTTCAGTTTTTCAATTCAAACAAAACTCACACTCATCAGTCAACAATGTGTATCTACATGTGTTTGTGTGTGGATGTGGATGTGCCAGCAAATTAAGCTGATCTGCATGAGAATCTATCCATTATTCATCCAGATGTTCCTTCCTTAGATGATTATCTCTCACTTGAAACTCTCTGAAGTCTGAGGGAAATATGTTATTTTGTCCATATCTCCAGCCCAAGTGGAGAGCATAGCCAGAGGAATGATGTACTTCAAACATGAGGTGTCCTATTAATAGAGCCGTAATATTTCTGTTTGCCTCATGCAAAACATGAAAAGAATTATTCATCTGACGTCTGGCCTTTCAGGCTTCCTCTGTCCTGAACAACACTCCCTAATGCTACACTGATGCTTAATTACAGGAAAGATGTTGATTAATTTTACATGGAAACTGTTTTAACTGCTTCGTAGCCTGCAGCGAGCGGCTCGCACAGTAGTTTACATAAACAGGGCGACTAACGCACAGGTTGTTTTAACTGTGTGCAGATGCAGACGCAAGTGATGTAAATTACTTTCATAACCTGTTAATTGATCACCAATTTTCATTCATAACCAGCCACCTTTAACATGGCATTCATGTTAATACCACAGGTTGCATTTATATGAACAATAGATCACATAATGTGTGTTTGTGATTGTAGTGATGCACTCTGACTCGTCACTTCCTCTCAGCTCTACAGAGAATTTCAGGCTTCCAGATGCTGAAAACAGCTGTTTTTGGTCCTAAACATGACCATCTCAGGGCCAAACAATGGATGCAGTTAGTAGTTAAAGAGCCGCATATTTGCTCCAGGAGAAAACGGGTTCTCAAGCTATTTAAGCGATGGTTGTTGGACGACCATCTTTCAAGTCTGACACGAGTGACGCTTCAAGAAAATTGTTCAAACTGATTGATTTTCTCAGGCAAGTTTTGAATCTCTGCGAGTTAATCCTTTATGCTGGAGTGATGTGAATTAAACTTTGTGGTTGAGGAAAAGGCAGACAATCAATCTACAATCTAAGGGTAATTAAGAAAATGGACAGCAGATTGTTCATTACATTGATCTATAATGAATGAGATGAAACATGCAAATGCATCAATGAGTAAGAAAAACATAAGATAAAATATGAAGCTAATTTGTTTTGATAATTGAATGACATGGCGGTTTGTTGCTACATTACACCAGCATCTATCTGAAAAGCTGTTACGTTGGGGGAGGCTGGGGGTTGAACCAGAGAGAGAGATTGGACTGTGATTTATTATCTCGCCTCCTGGTACTCGGGGTCTGCGAGCGGTGGAAACTGTGCATGGGAGTGGACTGTGTGCGTCGCCTGTGACGTGAGGAAACGGGGAGTAAGCCACAGTTTGACGAGCCCTCTGAGCCTGAGAGGAGACAGCCACTCACGAAACCTAACTGGCTGCCCCCGAGGCTGGAGGGAGATAGGGACAGAGAGGAGGGGGAAAAATGAAAAGAGAGCAGGGAAAGTGACAAAAAAGCGAGGCTGTCTCAGTGGAAAAGCCGCTCTATGAAGAAATGAAGATTAAAAAAGGAACTTTCTCTCTCCCTCTCCACCACAGACTCTCTCGTGAGCAGAACGGTTGTAAAATGCAAACCGCAGCAATGTATGAATGCAGCAAATCAGGACTAGAGACCCATTTAGACTGCTGTCTCACCCTCAGGCCTCACAGAGATAAAACACTCCCCTCCTTCCTTCAGTCATCACCAGTGGCTGCTGAGAGAAGTCTTGAACCAACCAATGAAAGTGGAAAGAGCTCACGGGCCTCTAAAAGCTTTGGAAATGTGCATCGTACACCCCTCCTCCCCGGCCACCGTCTATGTGGGGTCTCTAATCCATTAAGCTATGACCTTCTACTTCTTGCTTTGTCTACTCACAGCCTTCAAGTGCCTCGCTCTGTCCGCGTTCACATGCTGCTAACCATAACAGATAAATCTGAAGTAGCATTAACGCGTCAGAACACCAGAAGGTGTCAGCTGTATTTATTTATGCCGTAGCTGAGTGAGAAGACTTTGCATCCAGGAGGTGTAAAGGATCAGCTGTGATTTTTTAATGGATGATATCGCAAGGGTCAGACCCAGAGAGGCAGTTCATCCGCCGCTGAGTCACGCCAGCGATGCTCTGACACTCTCACTTCCAAATCCCTGAAAGACAATGAGATAAATCAGTGGTTTTCTTGACAGCGAGGCCGGGAGGAGTCAGGAGGCTGGCTGTGCGGGAGTTGAGACAGAGAGCGGAGTCGTGCCACTGTTGCAAAACAGGACAGACAGGCTTGAGACGAGCTGAGCGTCACAGCGAGGGGAACAGGGCGCAATACCGGGCCATATCCAGTCAATCAGGCTGGATGGGGCCAAGGGAAGGGGCGGGGGGTTGGGAGGTGGGGGAGGCGACCTCACCATGGCCACATTTCCATGACTTGGCAGTTGACAGGGTGACATGAATCAGGAGAGTTAAAGGTTTTTTTTTTCTCCTTGTCTCATTCCAGTCACACCACTATTTCATTACCTCTGCTGTTAACTCAACAGTTGTTTTTATAATGAACAAATTACACCCAGGCTGTGACATCTATAGGAAAGAATACATTTTAATATTACAGCCAAACCTACATAAAAAAATGGGGCATTCATGAAGAATGATGCTTCAAAAGCAAAAGAATGCATTCTTTGCAAAGGTCTAGTAATTCAGGAACAAGCCGAAGCCAAACATGTACACTAATAAGTCATATTGTTATGCAATAATGTAATGTTTTTATTTTCAGCTTGATTCTACTGTATGTCATGAAAAAATGTGTTTTTTATAAATGTTTATTATAAATCTTATGGCAGTTTTGCACCCTTTTTTTATGTGAAATATGTCTAAATCATGCCAGATTTTAAAAAATAAATGAACAAACTGTCTAGGACGCTTCAAATTCAAAATCAAACCATGATCTAATTTGCCAGACCATCCAATTAACTTTGATGTAAATAATCACTGTCAAGAAATTGGTTGAAAAAAAAAACAAAAACCTTTTTTGTCAGTGTAAACACTTTTTAGCACCTTTTAGAGCTGAAACAAATAAATGGTGATGTTAATGAACTAAATATTTTTACTCTCATTTCAAAGCTGTCACCTCCATGGGAACTCCTAAAGGGCATCTTGCACCGTTTCCTGACATTTGACAGCCCAAACGATCCATCAATTAACCAAGAGAATAAAAGGTAGAATAACTAAAATAATGGCTAGCGGCGTCCCCAAAGCAGTTTGTTTGTAAACCGACATCAAAAGGAATTCATTCAGACGGATGAATTATTCAGTACGCAACTGTTGCCAGGGCACGGGGCTGAAATCAACAGTGTGCTGCCAAATACCAGCATGTAGCCTTAATACAGGAGCACCTCAGAGAGCCTCTTCATCAACTGGAGCCACCGCAGCCCGAACATCATCACACGAGGGGGTCGAGGGTGTGTGTGTGTGTGGGGTGTTGTGAACCTCAGTGGGATAAAATGGATGATTCACAGAAATGAATCAACAAAACAGGATTGAAGTGCTGCTGAATCAGTCAGTGAATCACAGTCAATCAACTGATAATTTGTCAATTAAAAATTACAGCTTCAGTATAACAACAATATTTTTTGTGGGGGTTTGAGCTGCTTTTTAAAACAGCCGCACCATTTCTGACTTTATATTTAAATCCACAGTGAGTCCATTATCCCTATCCTAATCAATAGATTGATCAACAGATAAAATACACCTGGTTCTGTCACAGAAAGAAAAACAACAACACCATGAAATCTATTTACAGTAGCAGTTGTTCAGGAGCCTTTCAATCATTGGTATGATTGATTTTGATCAGTTTGGATCGGAAGAACATGAAGTGCTTAAGATGGAATGAAATTTGGCTCCAGAAGGATTTGCTAATCAACAGCTGAATAATAAAATGTTGTTTTTTGTGTGTTGCATTGTCTCGCGCACAATACCTGAGCCCTTGGACTGGCTCCAGATACTCTCAGTAACCCCCCCCCCCCAAACACACACACACTGCTGGATGCATCACTGCAGTGTAATAGCATTAAGTGAAGTGCAGTGGAGGTGATCTTTAGATCAGGGAGATTAAATCAGATCAGTGCAGCTGGAGAGATGTGACCATGACAGGACACAGGAAGACAAACTGTTGTCTTTGCTCTCAAAACCATTTCTCTGTAGCAACATCTGCAAGGGTCAAAGGTCAAGATGATCAGACCATGAAAATGGTCTGAGGGCAAATGGTTGGTGGAGAGCATCAGGCGATGTCTGTGTTGCAATACCTAGTTTTACCAGCTCGGGCTGCCAGCTGTAAGTGATACGTGTCATTTAAGAGAAAACGACTTTCCTTTAATCATACAAGGAAACAAACCAAATGCAAAAAAAAAGCATCTCTTAGGGTTACACAACATCTCAAATTAGTAGCCTACAGCATGCATTATAGGCTAAGTGAGTTTCTACAAGAACTTTTTATGAAGTCCAAACTGTCTGGTCTTTACAGATACAGTTTTTTTCTCCCAGCAGGTCATTAAAGCTATCGCAGTGTAGGTGATGGTGCACCTACTTACTGTACACACTTGGCTCCGATGCGCACCAGAAAAGAAAGGAAAAAAAAGCTTTGGGCTACACAAACTATTTGTAAACTGCTGTGTTCAACTTTGTCTTCACTGCAGCTCGTACACATTGTGATATTTTGTCAAAGTCTGACACTTTTAGGATGAACTTACCTGCCAGAATCGCCTTCCCCGGGTGAGTCAATTTCGCTTTCCCCGCCGGCGCCGCTGCCGCCAGACACCGCGGTCTGGAGAAGGGACTGACAAATGTGGCTTTCTGCTCCATAACTACCAGAAAATACTCTCTCTACAGTCTACAAGACGACTCCAGTCTATTTAATGTTATGTTGAAGTAGGTAGCTTGTAATGTGCTTTTTTTGTTGTTGTTTTTTCCAAGTAAGACCTGAGCGCGCGACGCGTGGACGGCCGCTGCCTCTGTGACGCGCGCTCCTGGATGCAGGTAATCTGTGAGGAGACTCCGCGCGGATCTCTCTTGTTGACAGTGGGCGGATACTGGGACTGTCAAGGAAGTTGGGATCCTTCTATATAATCCAATAGCTGTTATTTGTAACTATGGCAACGCCGTATCACGACAGTCGTGCGTAAGAGAGAGCGCAAAAAAAAAGAAAAAAGCAAACCGGAAGCAAGGAGGGGCGGATATAAATATAATGAGTCCTGTATCCTGCTGCCGCGTGGAACTTTTGCGGCGATCTCTTTCGTGGAGCGGGTGAACTTATAAACACCATGCACCGAGCCCAGAGGTGTGGCAGCAGTGGGTGTCACACAGGGTGCTTATGATCCCAGTGGGGGTGGTCACTTTTTGTTCCACAACAGAAGAAGGGCGGGGCGCAGGCTCTTTCTCGCCCTCTCTCTCTCCGTCTGGATTACCATAAAAATGCATCCCAGTAAGAGGAGGAATAAAATAGAAAAAGAAGAAAAAACGGATACTAGGCTATTGTTAGGAAATCTTCCACCACAAGAACCTGAATCATTTCCCCAACAGCAGGCAGTAAAACGTCTAAACCGCACCCTGTCCAAAAGAAAACAAAGAGTCTGCAGCACAAACAAGGGACTGAAACCATCCATTAGGTCCGAGCAGCCTGCTGACCAAAATGTCTGAGTCCTGTTCAGTGTTGAAACTGCAAAAACACACACACAGAAAACAGATGCTGCACCCACCAGTGGGCATTTGTTTGTCCTGAATGGGTGAGAGAGAAAAGAGAGAGGGGGGAGAGAAGGAAAAAAAATGCACAAACAACACTGTGTGTAAACTTTATTCCTCTTTCCGTATGCATGACTTGTGCAGATAAAGGGAGTGCTTCATGTGCAGCTCAGCTTTTTTTTTTTTTTTCCTTTTCTCTTGCTTTTTCCGCTTTGACAAATCCAGAGATGACACCACGGTGGAGACAGAGCTCAGTGTATCATATCATACATGGCCCTGTCTGGACAGCACAGGAAGTAGCTACACAATCAACCAAACTGTCACCGCCTCTTGTGCAGCCTTAACCTCAAGACTCGGCCGTTTATTCAACCTGCTTGTTTTTGCATTTTGTCCTTTTTCTTACAAAAATCATTATGCTTTTTTTTTTTTAAGACTACAACAACACACTATAGACAATACATACGGTATTCCATAATATTTGACTTCTTTGATTAGTTAGGTATTTCAATATATCTTAAATTATACACTGTTTTCAGTACAATAATGATTATTCTCTTCTTCTTTTTTTTGCAACAACTGGCACCAGGATGTGAGCTATAATGTTCCTCTGTGTTTTCATCTCAAGTCTGCTGGAGCTTCTTCACCATTTTCTGTTAGTCGGGTGAGAGAGTTTCATCGAACATCACGTAGGTTTGGACACGACATTAGTAATACTTGATATACTTGAGTGTAACATGACAATTGTGCTCCTGGTTGCAGCATTATAGTTTGGCAGCACATGCACAGACTACAGCATATAGCAGTTTTATTATTATTTCACCTCCTTCCTTGCTTTTTCTTTCTTTCCTTTTGCTTATTTTCTGTCTTATTTGTCACATTCATCCTGAAACTCCAGAGGTCCGGTATCAGAGTCCAAAAAGTCACAACTGATGAGATCAACCACTCTGACCCATCCGAAGGTTTCGCTGCTGCAAGGGAGTGGACATTTCATTTGAGTGTCTCTTGGTTTGGTGATGTATCCCTCAAAGGCTTCAGAGGCTACCCACTTACACACACACACACACACACACATACACATACACATTCATACACACACATACATACACAGTCAGTACCGTAACCTCATAAACAAGTGTTCTTAGTCCATATACAGCAAACACTTTTGTACCTGTTGTGAAAGGACGAACAAAACTATTGCACAGTAACTGTCTGGACTAATCAGAGCATGAGACAGTTGTGAAATTAAACATGAACAAATGAGCCTGTTTTTTTTTTGTTTTTTGTTTTTTTGCCACCTCCTCAAAGTGTGTAAGGCCGTAGCAGTGCTTTAGGAGGGAGGGGGAGACACACACACACGCCCCTCCACTCCTCATTAACAAGGTCTCTTCCTCATCAGTGCTGAATCTACAGGGAAAAAAAGAAAATAAAACAAGGGAGGGGGGGTTGGGGTTGGTGGGGGGAGGGGGTTGGCTGCTCTATGGTTAGTAAAGTCTACACAGAACAGCAACAGGACAGAGTGGTTTGGTGTCACTAATGTTATCTTCAGTATGTTAATTCCTCTAGGAGCTGAGAGGCGACGTCATGCTGTGTAGATCAGTGATGCAGTTGTAATGTCCTAGTGGGGAAGGGGGGGGAGGGGGGGCGAAGGGGAGGGGAGGGGAGGGTCCACCAGCCTAGTCGATGCAGTCCTTCTGAAATGTGTGTGGTGGAAGTAGAGTCAAAGGGGTTTCTATTGCAGTTTCAGTGAACTCGGGTGGAGCCTCATCGGGGGAAATGAGGGGCCCGAGGTGAGTTTCGTCGGCCCCGGTTGAGACCCAGAGCAGCACAGCGTGGATCAGGTGTGTGTGAGAGTGTGTGCAGGGGAGGTGGGAGGGGGGGAGAAAGGGGGGAGAGGGGCTGGAACAAGGCGAGGTCAGGCCTCTACATGTTGAAGCCGTAAGCAGGCTGAGCAGGATAGCCGGCGGCGGCGGCGGCGGCAGCAGCCTGAGCAGGGTAACCCGCTGCATTGGCGGGGTAGCCATAGCCCGAGTACGCTGGCTGGGGAGCCACTGGAGTAGGAGAGGCAGTCAACATCAGCTGCTGGCCTGATCACACAAAACACACACACACACACAAGCGCACACAAAGGGTTACATCATGCTACATGAAAAATGACTAAAATTGGCTCTCAACACAGTTTCTCATTAATCATTAGTCACATAGTTAATAAAAATGTGATTAAACTGAGAATGACACCTAACCAGATTTTAAAGCAACCAATCACAGCACAGTTTAGTAGAAACATCTTTAAAAAGTTGTTAGTAATACAAACATATAACAAAAATAAAAAATAACAAAGGAAATGACTCATCGTGGTGCATTTAAATATTTAAAATAAATATCAAGCAGCCATACTTCTGTGTGTTCTCAGCAAATGAACTTTGCATTTATGTTTCTTATAGAAAATGCAAAGAAAAAAAGTCTTTCTGAGGATTTATCCCCAATTTTTGTATTCAGTGTATATTATATATTATATGTGAACAAATACCTGGCAATCAAGACTTATTTTTTGTACAAGAACTAAAAAAAATAAATATTAGCCCATTTTCCAACCGCATGCAAAACCAAAACAGGTTTTAGCCTCGTATGTGCAGCTCTATTCAAGCTGCTATTGGTTTACATTCAGTATAAATGTAAACTCAGCTGTTCTTTTCACCCACGTTTTGATACCCTAATGGTTTCTGAGAATGGACGGACAGATAAATACTGCAGAAGGTGATTTCCTCTCATTCAGGACCCACAACTGTCGGTCCTTCATGGTGACTGGCTGTCTGTGAACGTACCGAACACCATCGGCTGAGGCTCCGTCACCTCCTCCTCAGTTTTCCTTTGGCTTTCTGCCTCCTCCAGCTTGTCCACCTGACGGCAACAAAGAAAAGAGGACAGATCAGATGTGGATCACTCACACGCCGGACAGAATAAAGCAAAGTCTGACTTCGTATATTGTGGGTGTCCTGGGGAACCCTTTGCTAAAGTCAAATGTGTCATATGGACAAAAAACTCTGGGACACCTGCATTGTAATGATTACAGTGATCTGCTGGTTTTATTTACAGTTTCTTTTTCATTAAACCATAAAATCTGATGCTTCATTTATAAGAAGACTACTCTATTTTAAAAAATTTATATAAAGAAATAGTTGTTGTTTTTTTAAATATGACCAAATACCAGAGCTCATTTATTATCGTCACTTCTTCAAGACAAAACTACACACAGTAGTCCACAGTGCAGCTAAAGTTACCCAAGAGAAGATGCCATGCAGGTTTGGTGAGAATTTCTAAAAACAGCTTCCAGTAGGCTACATATTATGTTAAAGTCAACAATTAAAGGGTACATTCACCCAAATCACAAAAAAAATTATAGAGCCGCTGAACCACTGGTAGTTTCTAATCATGTACACAGTGACTGCTGAGGTTGCAACTGCTGCCATCGCCCCAGAACACAGTGGGAACAATGTCTCCTATGCTGCTACAAATACTGAGAAATGAGATTTAAAACCTCTTTCCAGACACAGACCTCATTGTTGACAGTTGACATTATCTTTTTTTATACATTTAGTAGAAACCAGTTTCCAGTGAAAACTGTTGACGACAAGGTCTGTGCTTTATCAAGAATAATAGCGTAACAAGGACATTAGATTTGGAAAGATATGGATCCAAATTAAATTGTTTTTTTGTAATTTAAAAAAGAAAAATTGAAACGTAAAGTTTAAGTTTTCATCTTGGAGACAATTCAATGCCACAGTTGTTTGATGCCATGCTCCAAGTCTGAAAAAATATGACCTGAAAGTGTAAAACAAATACAAATAAAAAATAAAAACATATTATTTGAAACAATAAAAGCTAAGCTTTGTGATATGGAAAAAGTCTGCATCTAAAAAAATGAATAACTTAAATATAAAAAATATATGATCGTAAAAAATGAAAATAATTTATTCAAAAGAAATTCCTGAATTGAAACAAAATAGTTTAATCTGACAAAAAAATATTACTCCATTATAAAAATCATGAATTCATTACAGTAGTTCTCAAAGTTCAAGATCAAACCTCAAACTTTTAGTTTCAACTTTTTAGTTTTTCAAACTATTGGCCCTGAATTGGCTCCATAAAGTTTCTAAATCTTGTTTTTGAATATTCTGGGCACCAGACAGGGCAGTGGCAGGACGCTCAACAACTCAGAACTACCCTGTGGTTAGATACCACTGTGGGAAATCTATTTTTCTTTTTTTTTGTGATTTGTGTGAAGTGACTCTTTAAAAGTAAAATTACTGTGGGATTGAAGGTTAAAGAACTATTACATTGTGTATTAATTAAAGGAAGAAGCTATACATGCCTATGTGCTGATGCTACATTTCCAGCCATTCACAGTTAACAGTCTAATATCAACAAATGACAATCACAGCTTCCACATGCATCCCGTTCATTGGCTTATAAGCAGGCCCTCTTGGCAGATTTCCTTGTGTTTTTCATTCTGCTGGACTTCAAAAAAAAAATCAAGCTACAAAGTAGAAGCTCACAGGTTAAGCTCACCTCCTGCCAGTCACATAGTGTTTGCACAGTGAGTAGCCAAGTTTTCATATTTGACAAGTGCAAAGAAATAATCAGGCATTTGTGCTTTAACTGTGGAGACAGCCGAATGCAAAAGGTTTCTGATGTAAGCGGAAATAAATCAATAATGATGATTCAGATCAATTCATGTACAATTTCTGTTGAGTGATCATTTCAAGAGATGAAGAAAAAAAAATATCGACAAAGATGTGAAAAGTTTAAAAATAGAATCTCTCAAGATCTATAAAATACTATAGTGTGAATAAAACATTATTTAATGGATGTCTTTTAATGGAAATATCAGTACAATCTCACTGCTGTCTCCTGGTGTGTGCTCAACTACACTGATGGGGCTGGTATTTCACCTCATGAATGGCTGCAACCAGTTTGACCAGTGGCTTAGGGAACAAAGCATCTAAGCTGATTAGCTAAAATAAATAATTTCCTTAGAGATTTAAAAAACAAAAACGCTACTGGCTTCTAACTGCTGAACATCTTAATATTCCTCACCAAAACGTGTTAAACTGGAGTTAGAAACATGGGGATGCATCTAACAAGTCTAGAGTGGCCTGTTCTGCTCACCTGTATTCATGTCGCCAGGCAAAAGTAAACACTGTCTTTCTTATATTATACTATACCATAATAATGTAATTATTTTCAATCAACAGAATTGAAATTGTCAAGTTATCTCTTAAAAATGCCACTGAACACTAAGATGCAGCCCCACAACAGAGGTGTTAGAAGGTGAGAGGTATCTGTTAGGCCGGGACGGGCTAATCCTGGTCCTGGGGAACAGGATGGTGGTGCACAGGACTTGGCTCCAGACACCAACACAGCATTTAGATCATACATTTTCTTTCTCTTAGACACAGTGAAAATGAAAAGCTGTTCAACCATTGGATCATAAAATTACTTTAAGTTCCGTGGAAAAAACTCAGTTTACGTTGTGCCATTAAGTATTTCCACATTCAGCCTGCTGTTTGTTTGGGTTTTTTTATGTTTGCACGAAAAGTCAATAAACAACCACACTTGTCCATCCATTTCCTTCTGTCACATTTTCATAATCAGCTTAGCTGCCAAAAGCCTTTATTTAAAGATGGAAATTCATTACGAGACAAAGAGGTTCCCCAGGAGGATAATTTAGAAACTACGTCCACAGGATGAACTTTCATTGTGTTGAAAATGTGCTGTGTTGGTGTTGGAGCAGAAGAAGAAGAAGAGCCTGTACATGCCGCCACAGCTCCACAGGACCAGAGCTAGTTGGGCCGTACTCAGCGCTACAGTCCATGCTAGGTTCCTACATCAGAAACCTAAGAGATCAGTTACAACAAAAAAAAACAAAAAAAACAGACAGGACACAGAAGAGAAATAAAAAAGAGGGCCAGAGACCGTCACCTTCGCTGCACACTCATCAACCTGGAAAAGAACCCAAAGAGATGACCTCACGTGACCTCACATGTCTACAGGTCAACATTTTAGGAAATCATGATGGCCAGAGGGAGTTCACTCTTAAATACACAAAAACTACCATTACTTCATCATAACAAGGCCTTTCTCTCTGTCTTCATCTCTCATCATCATGACCTGTTTTTCAAAATACCTCTACAGACAACTGTCCACCTCTCACTTGTCAGGACAGGTTTCTACAGGAAATTAAACAATCTAAGAAAAATAAACCAATTTTAGTTGACAGTAAAAAAAATTGCAACATCGAACATCGAAACAAGTTACAAAATAATCAAACCTACTTTAACTTCAAAGCAGAGATTAGAAAATAATGATTAACAGCTCTTTGTGTTGCTCCTTTTGGTGAAGTACTAACCTTTGTGAGGTACTCTCTCATGACCTGAATGAAGTACGGCATGGCAAAGTCCATGATGTTGTGCCTCCAGGCCAGCTCCAGCACCACGTCCGGGTGCAGCAGGTCATAGGAGGCGAACAGGCAGGCGGCGAAGCACTCCTTCCTGCCTTCCTCCAGGAACCACTGGAGCAGAGTCTCCGCCAGCTCAGCATCCTTAGACTCTGCAGCATACAGCATGGCATCCTGGGAAAGACAGAGAGGCAGTATATACAGTATATGACTCATTATTGCAAACATAAAACTTTGACAATTTTGTGAGGAAATGGCTGGGTGGCATGATTTTATTGATCTTGAGTTGATGTCATTCACCTGCTTCAACTACTACTAATATGGGTACTGTCTCTAGTGTATAAACAAACAGTGCCATCTATTGGAGAATGGAGGTACAAGGCAAATGTTATAAACCTGTATTTAAATTAAGTTAAGTTATCATTATAACTACTATTATGATGCTGTCTGTGGACATACAGTATAGTTGCTGCTGATTCAGAGTGTATTATTGCTAATATTGTTCATCACTTTATGTCAACATTATAATTAACATAATTAATCAGTTCTTTTTTATTATTATTATTATTAATTATTATTATTATTATTATTATTATTATTATTATTATTATAGCACACCTACACACACCTACAATCTCATATACACTTTTTTCTATTGTGTTGAATTTTTCTATTGTGTTTCTCCTCATGTCAGTTATTTTTGTTTGTCATTTTCTGATAATGTCCGTGAATGGTTTTCTTACCTTGTAGAGTTTGTCCTTCTTGCACAGCTCCACACTCTGTCTCCAGCGGTTGTTGCCTTTGTACAGATACGCAGCGATACGTCTGAACTCGATCAGTTCATGTTTCTCTAACCTCTGAGCCAGGCCGATGGTGTCAAAGTTGTCGTAGGCATCGATGGACGCTCTCAGGCCCTGTAAATAACACACACAATGGAAAATATGACATCACGGACCAAAATAGGTAACCAGTGTTGCTGTACTGTATCTGCAGTGCCACCTAGTGAGCACAGGGCCTGGGTGTATTTACTACCACTAGCTGCAGCAATGGGATCTAAAATATGCAGGTGAAAACATGTTGTGAAAGGGTTCAACTCTACTCCAACTGCTACGTTCAGATGTGGGTTACATAAGATCAAATGTCATACAAGTTTACAAAACATACAACATGTGTTTATTATTAAGGTCAAATCACCTGTTTCCAAAGTATTAGCCAGACTTCTACAGAAACATGCCACAAGCAGATAAAACCTTTAAAACATGCTCAATGAAAAAATCATGACACTGAAATTGTGCCATCAATAAAGAACCAGTCACTGGGAAACTGCGAGTCCCTTTTCACTAAGTGTTTCGTGTTATCGGCAGCAGTGACAGACCTGGTAGTCTTCCTCCTCTGTCAGCAGGTTGTTGAGAGCTTCGTTGACGGACTTGTTGTTGTGGCTCTGGACAGATCTCAGGTAAGGCTTCACTAACTTCAGCTGGTTCATCTGGATGAGCAAAAACAACCCATATCATGTAAAAACAAACAAACAAACAAAAAAAACAGTGAGGGCCTTCACTGTGAAAGTTACTCAGTCAGCGCTCCTTACCTTAGAGAAAAAGGTGACAGCTCGGCTGTGGTCCAACCGTGGAGACAGAATAGTCAGCAGGTCATTCAGTAGGAGAGGTTTGTAATCCAGGTAGAAGGAAAGAGATTTATAGTACAACTCCACATTGGCAACCTGGAGATAAAAAGGAGCAAATGTAAGTTCATAATTATACTTAAAAGTTTAAAAACGGATAGTAAACATCCTTCTCACAAGCACAAATGTGTACCTTAGCGATGATGTCTTTAAACAGCCCTTCTTTCCACGCGTCTGTTGCATGAGACATCATTGTGATGACAGCATTGTCGTACTCCTCGTACTTGTCGTATAGGAAAACCAGCTCTGCCCATAAGTGAGACTGCTCGGCTGCACGAAGAACCTGACAACAAAAAACAAAGTCTGCCTTAATTGTCGGGTCCAAATTGAAGAGCTCTTCAACATGACTTACAGCATCTTGTTTACTGAAATTAAAAGACCGGCGTGCAGAGGCCTCTTTTTCAAGGTTACGTAATTATGTGGCTTATTCCCATGAAGAAAAATGTTTTTCCAGAGACGGGAAAAGCACAAACTAGCTCTCACTTATCAACAAGAACTGGAAGAAAGGGAGAAAAGGAAGAAAAAACACCGGTTTCTTTATATTACTATCCTCTACTGCTAACAATACAGTGTGTGTATTTGGGCTGAAATCTGGATCAGTTACTTTCAAGAAGTCCTCAATATTTTTGAGGACTGCTCTGAGGGCCTTCAAGGACTTTAGGAGCCTTTTTTGCCTCGATGAAAAGATATCCGTGGGTATTCAGAGATCAGGAGACCAAACAGCTTAACCTGGCAGAGGAATCTGATCCTTTATTTAAAGTGAAAACATCACAAGTTGAAGCTGTGTGAAGATTAAAGAAAACACTTTTTTTTCTTCTTCTAAGATGATGATGAGAAGCAGAAATCTCTCAACAGTAATAAATCACAGAGGTTCAAGGCGCTCCAGCTCCAGCAGCCTTTTTGTTTGTGATGATCTCTTCAATTTATTACAATAGAAAGAATTTGCTCTTTGAAACACGCAACACTCGCACACAGACATCGTCTACCTTTGGGATGTTGACCCTGGACCAGAAGAGCTCCAGGTGCTCCCTCATCTTCTGAGGTTTGAACTTGGAGTAGAGGATGGCGAGCTCTGTGAACATGCCCATGTGAGCGCGCTCCAGACCCAGCGCGGCTTCCAGCAGAGCGATGAGCTCCTCAAAGTACCCGCGGTCCTGGTAGTAGCTGATAAGGTCCTCCAGCTCGTCGGCATGGATCACTATGTGAAGGCCACAGATCTGTGCCAGGCGAAACTCCTCGCCGTCCACGCACGCAAAACACACCTGAAGACAAAAAGAGTAAAATAAAACATTGATATGAGTAAGATATTTTCACTTAGGTGGGAAGATTTGTGTGGTATTTCTGTTTTTTTTTGTGTATTATTCTTTCTTTAAAGTTAAAATCAACTTCACCAACAGACTTCAGTTTGTATGAGGTTAACGTTACTTTCCAGGTATTTTTGTATTATTATTGAGACTGACTTGGATGTTGAATGATTTGTATTAATTTCAGGCACTTCCACGTGACATGCACGTATAATAAGACACACAAGCTCTGTTAAAATGTTGCCGTGCTCACATTTGACTACCAAGCTCAGTATCAGCTGCTTGTTTATCTTAGGTCATGGTCCATCACACGTTTCGGCTTTTTAGACTGCCCGATAAAAGATAATAAAACCTTTCATGATGAAAAAGAATCTCAATAAAGGTAGAAGCCAGTTGAACAGAGACTAAAACCTCTTTTGTGTGCCAGTTACCTCCTTCCATGTCCGTGTGCTGTTGGCTTTCCTGGCGCTGTCCACGGCGGCCTGGTACTCTCCAAGATGGACTAATGTGGACGCGAGGCGAGCGAAGTTGGACACATTGTTGTACAGGAGCTTGGCTGCTTCGTACATACCCTCCTCATAACATCTATCGCCCACCTGCGGGAGAAGAGACAGAGAGAGAGAGAAGTTGTGCAGATGTGCAGTCGATCATTCTGCCAAACCAACACCACAGCTGGGGATGTTGCTCTTACCTGCTGTATGTGAGCATTGTTGGGCCCACTGACAAACTCTTCCAGCTCAGCCAGACGGTTTGTTTTCGCCAAAGCAAAGATCAGCTCCGTCTCCACGTACGACTCCCTCGCTTTCTTTCGAGCCATCTGCAGGAATTTAACCAAGTCTTCCCAGTTATCTGTAAGACACAAACAACAACAACACCTTACAGATCGGCTCAGGTCGGTCGCCGCGGGTCTGTAGCCGAGTCATGCGAGCGAAGCTAAAGGCTTACTGTTCTTGCTGGCTGCATTGACCACCTCCATGTACGCCGACGGATCGACGGCTTTAATGTAAGAGTCGATGGCCTCCTTGACCAGGTCTCTTTGCAGCTGAGCTCTGGCTAACTGGCTCCACACTGCAGGTTCATTACAGCGCTCAGCAAACTCATAGGCACGATCCAAGTTCCCTATGTGCTCTATCAATACCTGAGGAGACAAGGGGAGCAGGAAGTTGCGTTATACAGTATGACACCAGGAACAAAAGTTTATAAAATGAATTCATTTGTCTGTTTCAGATAATGTAAACAGTAACACATTTGTTGCACCTGTATGGCTGAGGTGTTGACGTCAAACTTCTTAAAAATGGCAAACGCTTCTTCGAAGAGCTCATTGCTTATGGCGATATTAGCGATGTCCGGAGCGTCATAGTTGTCTAGCCTGTTGATGTATTCCATCACACGGGTGCGGTCGGCCTTGATCGCCGTCAAAATCAGCAGGTTCTGGAGGTTTCTGGGAAAACACGGTGGGATAAGTTGTTAACACTAAAATGCATGTGTAGAATATGTCTCCCAGTAGAAGACCTTTCCTAAAAGTGTGTTTTACATCATCTTATGTTTTGACAATCCTAATATAAAAGAGAGAGAAAAACAGAGTGATTTTACCTAAAAACCTAAAAATTCTGACCTCCATTCATTCTATTGCAAAACTGGTAAATGGACAGAATTTATATAGCCATATAAGTTAGCCTACATTATATAGCCAGCCAGACACACAGCAAAACACTTCCCATTCATACACACACACACACAATTTACAAAAAATAAGAATAGACGTTTCTAGTCAACCAAGACAGAATTTTTTGGTTGGTTTATTTTTAAAATAGTGTATATATATATACATTTACTAAATTGAAGTTACAGTCATTGTGATGGAATCTCTGGGCTAAAGAATCTCCATTTAATCAGGCAATTTTGCAGCCAATCAGAATCGAGGATTCACCCAGACCATGGTATCCACAAGTTTCTTTAGACCGGAAGCCAGTTTTGCCGGTTTGGTGGAATTGTACGTTTACGTTTCCAAGGTTTTCAGTCGTTGTCATAGTTGCAGTAAACGCATGGATCTATTAATGCTGGCTTTTAACACGGATGTCAATTTGTGTGATATCCACTGTTAAAAATGGTGTAATGATCCATGCGTTTTACAGATTTTCATTGAAGAAAAAAAAGAAAGAAATACATGCATTTACGGCGACTACTGAAACCATGGAAACGTAAACATAAAATTCCACCGGAAGAGCAAAACCGGCACGTTTTTCGACGTTCGGAAAAAGGTGGATAACAAGTGATAGTTCAACTGAATTTAATTTTTATTATTACATTGCTAAAATAAAAGAATCCTAATGTATTCATAAATTCATAAAATCAGGGTTACGGTTTAAGTTATTTCATTCATTTTCGCATGCTATTTTGAAGCAAGTAGGAGTAACTGCATTGTTGTCGGTTCTCGTGTTATATAGTTGTCAAAACCTGGAGGTTTGCATTGTACCTGTGTTCACTGAAGACAGAGTTATCAAGTACAATCTTCTCCAACAGTTCAATCAGCTCATTGGGCAGATCTGCAGTCATGAAGGCTTTGACCGTGACCGACACCTCCTCCGGGTCCTGGGTCTCTGACAGCGCTGTCTGCACCACCTGGAATTGGATCAAGAAATTAGAAAACAACATTAAATATAGAAAAATAGCACTAATAACGCCACCAATCTGCAGCAATTCAGCTGGGAAGCTAGAGAGAAACGCCGACCTGGTCAATGAGTTGTCTTCTGAAGGGGTTGTTTTCTTCTAACACGTTCGCCCAAAGCTCCGGATCTTTCCGTCGTACCAGATATCGAGCCTCACTCTTGAATAATGAGTTCTCGTTACAAACCTGAGAAGAAAAGATATAAAGCACTTGAAGGTTTATCAGCGTCAGAGCAGTGGAGGATTATGTGAATGCTGCACAATGAGAGAGCTACACACTTTGATGAGCTCCAGGTCACACTGTCCTCTCTCGTAAGCCACGCAGGCCAGGTGGGGGTCTCTCTTCTCGCAGTATCGTCCCACCACGGCGCTGTCGTAGAACGGATTCTCCTTCAGGAAACGCTCTGGTGTGTTGTTGCTGTCGATGTAGATCTTAGCTAAAGCGTTGTGAGTGGCCGGCTCCTCGCAGCCTTCATGGATACGGGACTCCAACCACGGCAACAGAAGCTTTAACCTAAGAAAATATCAGAAAACACAGTGTTTTCAATTGAACATGATGTTTCCCAACACTAGATGGCAGCGTTGTGCATTCAGCAGTATCATTTGCTCATTCATGCTAAGCCCAGACTGTTTATGTTTTCATTTTTTCACATTCACTACTTTTTTTTTTGACACAGAATGGAGAGGAAGATGATTTATGTTAAAAATAGCTTCATTGGGTAAAGAACGTTTAATCTGTCTGGCGTCTCAGAAGCATGAGAATGAAAGTGGGAAACTGCGCTTCTGAAAATCCCAGAGAGAATCACCACTGGAAGCACCTTGCGAACTAAAATGAAAACATTTACTTCAGCATCTGAAATTCATAACGTTCAAATCATGCACAGGGCGAAGAAAACAAAAACGCAAACAAAGGAGCTTGCCATTTTTCTTCATGTTTAATTATATCCATACTTTGGTCACTTCTGTTTGTAATTTATGGATACTCTGGGAACTATTAATATTTCAACTCCGAATTTAATTTCTAATGATCTTATCAAGCATCATTAAAAAAGAAAACTTTATTTTTCAGCTCTGTTTAGTTTTTGAGGCTCATCGCTTGTTCTTTTGGTTAACCCATCTGTCATTAGAGGAAAGATGAGTTGTCGGCACTGCACTGTATTACAGTGGAGGCACAGCCTGTTTTAGTGCTGTAGTTACTCTTTTTAAAGGGCTTCAGTAGTCCACATAACTGGTGGTGAAACATTAATAAGATATTGCATGCAATGAGACATATAGAGAGCAAAATGTCAAGAAAATATTGAAAGCTTTGATCGATTAGTTTTACCTGTTTCTCTTCTCTACCTCCTCCACCAGCTCATCAGTGGAAAACTGCCCTCTGACGACCATGATCAGGTTCTTAATGACATCCTCAGCGCAGTCTACATCCAACAGCCCGCCTATCACCACCGGTAAACGACTTGGGTTCACCTGAGAAGAAGAGCGGCAAATTCTTTAATTGAAATGGCAACTTGCATCTTCAATAGGAGGAGAATCTCATTAGGTGGAGGTGGAGAAGGCTGTGTGCAAAGTCTAAGCTTCTTGTTCTTACCTTCTGCACATAGATTTCTATGTATTTCTGTAGATTGTTGCGGTAGAGGTAGAGCACCAGATCATGGACGAAGTCAAAGCGATCACAAACGATGATAAGAGGAAGCTGGTCTGTAAGCTTGGCCTCCTACAAGGATGAAGAAACGCGGGTTTAGATTGTATGAAATGTGTAATACAGTCACTCAGAATGATAAAAATCGATCATCAACTCTACCTTGAGGAAGTTTTTAACCCTCTCCGAGTCGTAACAGTTGCTCTCTCTACAGATTCTCTCCACTTCTTTGATCTGACCCGTCTTACAGGCGGCCTGGATGTACTTGAAGTGGACATCAGGCTCTTGGCTGAAATTCACAATCGACCCGAGGAAGTAAAACAATCCTTGGATAGAGAGGGCGGTGGGAAAGACAGCACAACAAGTCAGCTACAATTATTACCACTTAAAAAAACACTGCATTTAACTAATTTTATCGCTTTAAACCCAGGTCTGCATGCCACCAATGCCTCTGTGTGACACCTACCCTCGTAACTCTTAAAGGATTCAAAGAGCTCCACTAACGCCTGAGTTCCCAGCTGCTCGTGATACTTGGATGCGACCTGAACGCACAGCTGCAGGTTCTGTCTGATGTTAGCTGATAGCATGGCCCTTAAACACTCCAACGAGTCCTCTACCGATAGAGAACCGAAGAAGTTCACCAGCCACTAAGAGCAGAGTCAGAGTAGGGGAAAAAAAGATGTGGAGAAAGTGAGAGAGGAGGCTGAGCAGGGGTTGAGGTCTTTTTTTTTTTTTACACATCATCTAAAAACAAACCCTTAAAAAGTACAAAGTGGCTGTTCCCAAGAGAGCAGTATTCACAAGCATGACCACACTTCCACAGGCATACCTCAGGGTTGAGCAGATGTGTGTGCACCACGGCTCGTTTGATATCATACAGGTCGGTGTAGTGTTCAAGAGCTCTCTGCAGCAGACCTGCCTTCTCGCACAGCTGAGCGACGTGGGCACGGTCATAGTGTGTGAACATCTGGTTCCCCAGGATCGCATCTGCTACCTATGAAACAGCACGTACACACACACATGAGCACACAAACCTTGTCTGATAGAGCAGTTGCATTATCTGTTCACGAGAGGAAGCCTGGATGTTGACCTGGGGGGCGTGTATGAGGTTCATCTCAAGCAGACGTGTCTGTAAGTGTCCTTCAGCCGGGCGGTTGTTCTTTAAAGCGTCCAACAGGAAGGAGGTGCACTGCTGGATCAGGCTGCCCTCCATGAAAACATCTACAATCTATCAAAGGGCAAGAGAGAAAAAAAGAATGAAAACATAGTTAGGAAAAATGTTCAGATTTTTTGATTTCCTACCATCTGTGAGCCATGACTTCGGTTAGCATGCAACATATGATTAGAGTCACACACTATCAAGCATCACAAGCCCAGTAGCCAGATGTTTCTGCTTTTCATATTGAACAACATCTGTGAAGGCCACAAATGAAAAGTGAGGGGGGGTCTTAACATCAGGAGGCATCAAGTCATCAACTTCTCGATCTGAGACTTGGACCCAGCAGAATGATGATGTGGCTTTACAAGGAGGAGGGGGTCACTGACTCAATGAATTCCTGGCATTGCTGGCACATCTGGAATAACACAGATGGAGGCTCCCACACTGGCCTCTTTGTGTGTTTGCGTGCATGTGTGAGGATAAACGTGCGAAGAGCATGAGTAAAAGCAGCGCTGTGTGTCTCCAAGTGTGAGTGTGGTGGTGGCTGCTGTGTGTGCGTTTACCTGGTTGATGTTGGCCAGTGGCTCCTCGTCCTGGACTAGCATCTGGGCAAACTGCAGTCCCTGGTCTGGGTTGACCCGCATCACATTTCTCAATAAAAACACCCAGTCTGGGGTGTAGCCAACCTACAGAAGCACAGTTGGACAAAATGCAGTTCTCATTTCAGTCCAAAGAGATTTACCCCTTGTAGGATTATATAAAGTAGGCTATATATATATATAATAAATATATGACAAAATGTAATGACTTGGTCAACCGATTTTTCAAATATAATGTAATATGAATGTTACTTTCCTTCCATTGATCTAACATCATGGTGTGGGGTTTCCATTATACAGTGGGGGAAATAAGTATTTGATCCCTCTCTGATTGTGTAAGTTTGCCCATTCACAAAGAAGCAAACAGTCTATAATTTTAATGGTAGGTTTATTACAATAGTGAGAGATGGAATATCAAAAAAAAAATTCAGGAAATCACTTTAAATAAAAGATATAAACAGATTTGTATTTTATCTAGGGAAATAAGTATTTGATCCCCTGGTAATGAATGGCTGGTACTTGGTGAAAAAACCCTTGTTGGCAAGCACAGAGGTCAGACAGATTTGTTGTAATATCAGGAGGAATAATATTTTCGAATTAAGTTGACTTTCCATCCAATTGATTCTTTTTGAGCCACTTCTTTGTTGATTTGGCCATTTGTTTTGGGTCATTGTCAAGACCCATCCACGACCCATTTTCGTGCTCTGGCGGGGGAAGAAGGTTGTCACTCAGTATTTTATGGTACATGGCCCCCCACCATCTTTCAATCAATGTGATGAAGTCATCCTGTTCCCTTAGCAGAGAAACAACCCCAAAGCATAACGCACCACCTCCATACTTGACGGTGGGGATGGTGTTCTTGGGGTCATAGTCAGTATTTTTCTTCCTCCAAACAGGGCGAGTCAAGTTGATGCCAAAGAGCTCAATTTTGGTTTCATCTGACCACAGCACTTTCTCCCAAGACTTCTCTGAATCAATTAGTGAACTTCAGAAATGGCATTCTTGAGCAGGGGGACCTGGGGACCCCTGTGTTGAGCAGGGGGACCTGCTCAAGAATGGGACCTGATTCCCCACCGTCAACTATGGAGGTGGAAGCATTATGCTTTGGGGTTGTTTCTCTGCTAAGGGGACAGGATTACTTCATCACATTGATTGAAAGATGGTGGGGGGCCATGTACCATAAAATACTGAGTGACAACCTTCTTCCAGAGCACTGAAAATGGGTCGTGGATGGGTCTTCCAGCACGACAATGACCCAAAACAAATGGCCAAATCAACAAAGAAGTGGCTCAAAAAGAATCACATTAAGGTCATGGAGTGGCCAAGTCAGTCTCCGGACCTTAATCCCATCTCTGTGGAGGGATGTGAAGCTTCGACAGCCTCGAAACCTTAAGGATTTGGAGATGATTTGCAAAGAGGAGTGGACTAAGATTCCTCCTGATACGTGCACAGACCTGGTCATTAACTACAACAAATGTCTGACCTCTGTGCTTGCCAACAAGGGTTTTTTCACCAAGTACCAGCCATTCATTACCAGGGGATCAAATACTTATTTCCCTAGATAAAATACAAATCTGTTTATATCTTTTATTTAAAGTGATTTCCTGAATTTTTTTTTTGATATTCCATCTCTCACTATTGTAATAAACCTACCATTAAAATTATAGACTGTTTGCTTCTTTGTGAATGGGCAAACTTACAAAATCAGAGAGGGATCAAATACTTATTTCCCCCACTGTATGTGCAACAAAGGTATCTATCCACCTTCCATGCATAATTCAATAAGGGAAAACTGGAAAATGGAAAAAGGGGGGAGTGTGAGTGAGATTCCTGATTACCTTTTTGGCGTACAGCACTATCTTCTGGAATTGGCCGGTCTCAGCAAAACACTGGATGACCTTGTTGGGGACGTTAGCTCTGAGGTACACACTAAGAGCGAGTGTTGGGTCTGAGGCCTTCACCAGGTCTCCCAGTTCCTCTGAGCACTCCAGCTACAAGAGATAGGGAGTCACGGTTACCAACAACACCAACGTGGTGAACAAGCATCATACAGACTGTTGCATTAATGTATGGTTTATGAAAGCTGCCTTCCTCCAGCCCTACCTTGTCTTCCTTCAGCCATTTCTCCAGTAGCTGCTTGCGGCCCTGCTGCAGGACGGGCCTGCACAGCTCCAGAGACTCAAACTTGTTCAGCTGGCCCTGGTCCAGCAGAATACCAAAGTACTGCAACAGTGGAGAGGCCTGACCCGGCTGGGCAGGGACACTCTGAAACTTACGGATGGTCTCTGCCGTTCGCAGGATACCCTGAGGGGAGGGAAGAGGGTGAAGAATGAAGGAATTATGGGCAACGGATAAAAATAAAGAGGCAGAAAATGACAAATTGTGGATGTAACTTGTATAGTTTTTAAATCATCAGCATAAAACCACAAATTGGTCATCGTCTTCAAGTACAAAAGTTAAAAAAAAAAAGTGTGCAAGTGCGTTTCCCTAGAATTATTTTTGTCTTCTCTCCAGTGCACCTGGTTCGTATTACAGTGCAAACACGACAACGTAGGAGTAGATACATGCATACCTTAGGTGCTGATGCAGCAACCTTTGCGGCCTCTGAATAACTTCCCTGGGCAAACAGAGTGTTGAACTTCCTGCCGAAGAGTTCCTCGGCCCCGGCCAGGTTGGACCTGACAGCCATCCTCAAGGCTAGATCAGGGTTCTGCAGGACGTTAGTGGCATAGTTGACAATGTTTTCCTCTTCAACACACACCGACAAGACCTAGAAAAAAAAGAAAGCATAAACATGTGAATACTGCAGTGGTAAAGGTGCCATGAAACGAAACGTGTACAATTAAAGCTTTCACTGGAAGTCACTGAAGTCCAGACATCTCATTTTTAAGACTCAGGTTCAGTTTCTTTTTGTATAATATGGGTCCTCTAAACAGACTGTTATTGAGCCCATACATGAAAATATTACGTACTGCTCCTTAACTGTTAGTTACTCACCTGTCCCTTCTTGTTGACCCCGATAATTCCTGAGGTGGCTTCATGGGCAGCAGTTACAAAGATGGTCTCTGCACTGATTCGGTTCATGTAGATACACACTCCAGACTCCAGGTCGTACAGGTGGATGTAACCATACTTGGTGATCAAGTATATAACACCATGTTTACTACCAATCTGGGGAGAAAGATCAGCGAGATAATTTTTAAGTGCACTGCAGTCACCCTCAGTTTCACCCAAAATGAACAAGTCGTACAGGTCTTCCCTCACCTGCATAGCTACGGGGAAATCTGTCTGGGCCTCTGGAGGGAAGAACACATCTACTGCTTTCTTAGCAAATGGCTGGTTTCCTGCAGCTGGCTGACCAACTTCTATGATGTGCAGCTGGAGGAAAAAAGTCATCATAAAGAAATGAATACAGAAGGCAAACATCACATTTTTTGTGCAAATGCAGACTTTCTTGATGTCAACATATACGGGTTATTTTATCGACCAAAAAAAAGAATGAAGCATCGTTTTATGAAATTCAGAAATGAGACTAAAGACTCTGTGATAGCATCACAAGTGAAATTCTTGCATACAATTTAGGGGCCCGCACCTTTCCCCCAGCCTGGGAGCGCACAGCGAAGCAGAAGAGGGTGGAGGGTTTGGCATTTCCCTCCACTTTGAACTCCCCGAAGGCAGCAGCATGGCCCTCGATGGGCTGGGACACTTTCCTGTCAACAGAATACAGCTGCATCGCCCCAACCACTCGGTTTTGCTGCAGGACAAGGACGCAAAATAGACAAGCATCCATTAATTCAGTAACACTACCATAAGTACAGTATCAGATGGCTAAAGATAAAAGATGCAAATCCATTCTTTCCTTTGATTTTTCCAAACGGGCTACTACTTGCTCACCAGGTGAACACTTCCTGCATTTTATGTTCACAAAGTCTGACAGTATTGAGACATATACGCATGCAGCTACATTAACATACACAGAGAAAGGTACTGTAGATGTGACAGAAAGCTGGCTTCTGCCACAAAGCCACCAACTCTGACTGTACAGGCTTGAATCATCATTTTCCACCGAGATAGACATTAAAAAGCAAAGCAGATATTTCTGCCTACATCCGCCCTGGAAAGTGTCTTTTCAAGCTCTATTTTTGGGAGCGAAAATGCAACGTTGGTGTGAAAAGAGGGGCAAATTGCAGAGAGGAAGATGTTCTCAGATAAAGCGATGACGTTTTATAGATAAGGGATCCGACAGACAGAGATGAATCATGACAATTCCTCTGTGATGTGTGCACTTTTAATGTACAACAAAGCATGAGTAAACACGTGTGTGTGTGTGTGTGTGTGTGTGTGTGCTCATACCTGTGCAGAGATCCCTATCAGCAGCAGCCACTTCTGCTGTTCGTCAGTTCTGTAGTTTATGATCTGACATCCTGCCAGACTGGCGTGCCGATCAAATACTTTGGTCGGTTGGGAATCCCCCTCCATGCTCCAGTGAAAGACGGCCGTATCCGTCACCAAGGCAACAGTGTTTACCGATATCCACTTCCAGAACATGACCTCCTCTGTCATGGTGTGAGCCTTCATCTTACTCTTCATCTCAATGTTGAAGATCTGCAGCGTCTTGGCAGCTGAGAGGGAGGTGAAGAAACAGAGGGACGAAGTGAGACGGCTGATGAACTGACTGAGCCCAGAGGTTAGGGTGAGGCAGGTAGAGACAGCTACAATGAGGTCGGAGAGCCTCACATCAAGAACCGTGATCTTTTCACACACTCACCTGCGTAATCGTTATTTACACCTTATTTAAAGCCTCAACACTTTTCAAAACAACTCTGTGTCTGCTACCTGTATCACATGCTGCAGAAACAACAGCTAATGAAGCCTAGTGTCTTACATAACGTTATTCCAAGGGCTTAACTATTCATACTAAGGTAGAAACAAATGTGGCATAACTCATAACAAGGAACACAAACAAAAACTTTTAATCTACATTTTCACTAACATATCAACAAATTACGGATTTTTGAGATGGGAGACTGTTTTGTTGGTTGTTCAAAATAAAAAAGAAAGGAAAAAAAACTCTATTTATATGGGCCTGGTGGTTGTTTGTCCCATTAAATAAATGATGAATGAATCAATGAACTTTATTTGTCTCTATATCAGCGGTGCAATGAAAATATGTCTGATTTGCTAACATTTTAAAATAACTAAACACTATTAATATTAATAATTCATTAACAGTTATTAATGTGTAACTCTCCATTAATAAGCTCCTCCACATTGGGGCATTGTATTCAGTATCAGTATCACCTACATGTGGTATCTGGCCACATACAGTACATTATTTTGTCAAAATAAAAACCAAAATAGGTAACCTGACTGACACTTCCTGGTAGCACCTGCAGCTGTGGCAACAGGAAGCAGATTTTGGGCAGCTTTAGGAGATCACAATGATTTACTAACTAGATTTGAATATACTGCATGTTTAACTGAGCCGTAATAATGTTTAAGTGCTCTGGAGTATATGAGCATACAGTATAACCAATAACAACCTCCATATACCAATAAAGTTGCATAGAAACAAACAGGTGAGGAGATGAATGATTCAGCTGTTGTACAAACCACCATTAGCTGTAATGATTCACTAATAGCATCCCTTATATGCAGCAAGGAAAGGTTATAAACACCGATATGGCTGCTGATGACACACGCTCACACAGGCGTGCAAAGACACACACAGTGCTCAAAAACCCTTTTTTTGGTGTGTTATATCTGATGATGCATACAGTACGACACACACACACACACACACACTCTACCAGCATACGACAAGTCATGCTAACACATGTATAGTTCTCATAAAAGTGGGGTACAGTACAGTACGCGCCTGCAGGTTAGGGCTGGAGACAGGGTGTGACACTGATGCAATTTACTGGCAGCAGAAGTCATTTCTAAACAGTTGTCTGTGCTTTTGATTGATTAGCGGTCAAAATAGCTCTGGCGTACTTCAGAGGGGCATGTGGGAAGCTTTTATGAGAGAGACATGGCTACTGTATCATCACAACAGAGTGCCAGACAGGAAGACAGACAGAGAGCAACTCACCGTCTGAGAAATGACAGAAAGCAAAGGGAGAAAAAGCAAAAGTGTCAATCAGGTAAGAGAGAAGACAAAGATAGACCACAGAGGGAAGGGCAAACAGGGGCATATTATCCTTGCAGGGTGTGGAGGGGGGGGAGGGGGGAGAAGCATTATAGGCAAATCATCCTGATCAGCGCTTGTGTTTGTGCTCTAAGGGCTAGATTCAGTGGCAGGAAATCAATTTGCACAACCAATTTAGTACGTTCAGGCAATAGAACTGAGTGCGCTCTACATATTCACAGCAATGACAGAGCATTAGTCGCTGCACGACCATGGCATTCCCACGGCAAAGACTCGCATATGGCTAAATCTGTTAAAACTAGAGAGAAATAAACAGAGTGGATGCCATGCAGACTTTATTCTGGGAATAGAAACAACAGTAATAACCGCAGCACTTGGCATGAAGCCACTAATAATACTGGCAAACTGCTTTTTTCTTTTTTTTTTGCCCTCATCTAATAACCAGTGGTGCGGCTGGCTGCTGCCTGGACGTGTCGCTCCACTCGTTACCTTTCAGAGCAATGACCTTGCTGGCGGGGTTCATGATCGCACTGTCAGCAGAGATGGGCCTCCTGATGGGGTTGGTGGGGTCGGACATGTCCACGATCACCACCTGGTTCTGCTCGCCCACCTTCTCTCTGATGCAGATGAACTTGTCCGACTCCATGGTCAGATAGCTGAACCCGATGTTGGCCGGGTTCACGCCCAGGTTCTGCAACTGGAAATATTAAGTAATACAATGCTTTATCAGTTATTGATACATACACTATATTTGTATATAGTTTCAACAATAAAATCATTGATGACCAAATCAGACATCTGTAATCATATGCAAACTTCTAAGCAAGAGTGTGACAGTTTCAGGAAACGCACAGTATAAATGACAAGACTGATATCATCCTCCTGTGTGTGTGTGTGGTAAACATGAAGCTATAACAGGAGATTAACTGAGCTTAACGTTTTCTTGGAAGCAGAAGGAAACCTGGCTCTGTCAAAAGGTGACAAATCCACCTGACAGCACCTCTAAAGCTCACAAGTCAATTCTCATTTATAGCCAGGCTAACTCTTCCTCCATTTTCAGTCTTTATGCTAAGCTAACAGGCTACAGGATACAAACATACTAATTTACTCCATGATTACGTCATTATCGTCCAGTAGATGGGGTTTTCTCAGTGGTTTGTTTAAAAAATGAAATGCAACAACTGCATATAAGAAGTAACTATTTTGGGTTCACAAACATGCTGATGTCTTTTATCAATTACAATCTATTATCTGTTGATCTATTAGCTATGGCCTCCTCACACCTCACTGGCATTATAGTTATTGACGAATGCAATGTATGCACAAATGCTTATTGGTTATCAGGTCCAAATAATTGGAGCATTGTTTAACCAATGGAGAGGATGCGCTGGGAGTTGTTAATGGTGGTCGAACCGAAAACATGTTTAATGAATAAAAACATAGATGATTCTCCCTTACAGCAACATTTGGACCCGAAGAAGTGGAAAATTCCAACTTTACAAAGTTTTAAGGCCTTTGAAGGAGTCCTGCCTTCATCACGACATTAAAAGAAAAAGTACAGTGGGAAAACATGTATGGCAGCAGCTGACATTTGCCTTGCAGGGGAAAAACTGCAAGCAAAACTGTGTTTCGATTAAAATAGCAGCAGGTCTGCTCCAATTTTCCAGGGATATTCTTAAAGGTTGTGTTTCCAGACTGGAGGTCTGGTTGGTGGTACGAGGAGCCAGGGAACAAGCGTGGGCACACAGCAAGAACCCAACAGGATGTTAACACAACAGTTTTATTTTACACTCTCTAATCTATTAAATTTATTTTTTTTAAAAAGAAAGAAAGCACAGTGTTACTTTGTTTCAGCAAAGCCTGTGATTAAACCCTGACACTGCATTTAATCATCTGTATGAGCAGCCAGCTGTAAGAAAAGTTTAATTAACACTAGATTATTCAGTCTAAATCAGTCTGAGGCAACAGCAAAAGAAAATCCCCAATAGAGATCCGATGAAACTAAGAATAAATTATAATTCTTTTAACAAAGTACCATCAGCAAATCCAATTTATTATTCCGCATGTTTACTTTCCTAATGACAATAAGTCCCAGTGTGCAACAAGACGCAGACACCGAGCTGATGTCAATTTCTGCTGTGTCAAATCTTAGCAGAACTAACAAACATGAGTGGAGCTCCGTGCAGCTAGGTTAGCGGCTGCCTAACAGAGGAATTATTGTGCACATTGTCAAACTAACTGTGAAGTGAAAGAGGGCAGACCAAAACAAGCTCTCCCTCTGCCTCCGATGACTGGAGCGGACTGCATTATGCAGTCTGAGGCAAGCGGAAAGGAATCCTTACAGTCGTCACAAGGACCGTACTATCTCGCAGTTGGCTGGTGGAGCAGGACGACACATCATGACCGCTGAACCATTTAAATCATCATGTCATCTACAAAACAGGAAGGATGTAACCGTCGAGGAGCGGACGGAGCAGGAAAAGTTCACAGAGAAATACTAAAGGATGCAACTATTGATTCATTCCAACGATTACACGTCAGCATTAATGTCTTCCAGGCCGAGGAGATGTATTGACAGCGTTTGACTAAACAGTCCAGAGCCCGTAGATATTCAGCTGAGTCATACATGTTGAGGAAAAGCATTGAATTCTCACAGGAGAAAGGATGAAACTCTTTAATGTTTGGCTTGTGAAATTGCCTAAGCAATAATTTTCTGTTGCTGCAGCTCTAATAAGCATTACTAGATACATTTCAAACAGAGAGGCCAAAAGATCATCATCAATCACCAATATTTATTCCTATTAATAAAACTGTGTATGTGAAATGAGTCACAAACACAGGAAATTAAAAACCAACCCTGCAGAGCCTTTTCACCTATTTTAGCTCATTGTTTTGGCTTGATGACCCTCAAACTCCGCATTTTCAGCTGCAAAAGTATAATTTCTTTTTTTTTGCTCTACATATTCCCACTGTCAAAATCCAATCCAATCTAAAAAAAAAAAAAAGAAGTACCACATAAACTACACTTAAAACTCAGTCATCGACTGACGGAAAACCAATCAGCAGTTATTGTTATACTCAGTTAATTGATTTAGTCATATTTAAAAACATAAACACCAAACACGTTCCGTTTCAGGCTTCTCTACTGAGAAGAATTACTGCTTTTCTCTTTGTTTTATTGTAACTGAGCCTAAAAATATTTGAGTATTGGACCATTAGTCAAACAAAATCAACAATTATAAAAATGCGAGTGGGGGATTTGAAAATATGTGGGTAATGAAACAATATAACTACTCATAAATTTGTATCTCTTGTGTGTGATATGGTATAAGTTTGTCACATCATATCAGAAAACATCCTTATCAACATTGTGGTCATGATTTCAACCACATCACGCAGCCGCAGCTCAAAGCAAAATGGGTTTCTGTGAAGTGATGGGGGCGAACAATGTAAAGGCCTGTAGAAAAGGCCAGAGAGAAGACCTGAGGGAGGACTGGAGCCATATGTTGCATCTCCTCGAGACTGCCAAAACTGTCTGCGGGAGGACAGGGGGAGGGTTGAACATAATAAAAGATAGCAGGGTGGTGGGGGGGGAAAGAAGATAAGGATGGGAACGAAAGGAGGAGCTCAAGAAGACACAGTCTTAGCATCCTGCTGAAAACCAAGAGAGGAGTGAACCGATGAGAGGGAGGGAGGCCACGGTGATAAATGCACCTTTTATGAGGGGAAGAGTGAAGGATGAGAGCGAGGCCTGTACAGTGCACTTCCAGTAACACAGGCCTTTGGCAATTTACAGTTCAGGGTGGGGCGACTGACTCACCAGAAGGCAACCCCCCCTCCGCACTCCTTCTCAGTAGAACATTCCAGACTAAAATCACACTTCAACTACAACCTACTGTCTGCGGTGACCCATAAACCGCCTCTAGTAATGCATATTCACACACACACACACACACACACTCTGAGCCCTCTACCCCTCAACAGCTGAGCACACCAAAAACAGCATTAATATCACAACAACAAAAGGCAGCAGAACTTCACCGATGATGATACAGCGTTGACGGTATTTGGTGAGTCATAGACTGGGTGGACGCGTCGCTGAGGCGCTGACACGTCGCATCAGCAGCTGAGGGTTTGGGGTTTATATTATAAGGAGATTATACAATTAAAAACGGGTAAGGCAGCAAAAAAAAGACGTGGAAAAGCGATGTGACTTTGCACTTTCTTTCACTAAAAAAGGTTCGTACACGTTCACGCAGGTAATCGAGAAAACCTTGAAACTGCTATAATCATTCATCATCGTGTTTGTAATTATCATTCATAATGGATTGATTAGAAACGCACGTGTGAGCGGGACGACGCCAGTGGGAATTATCACCAAATTCCCTTTTAGCTGAACTAACTGTTGGTTGTTAGCATGTTGCCATATTGCTTAAAAGGAGGTGATACATAAAGTTTGGAGCTGAAACAATCAATTCATCAATTCATCTAATCACTGGAAAACATTCAGCAACTCTCTGTGGAAACTGAGTGATCATCTCATTCATTTTGCTAAAAGTCTGCAGGTTTTCGGATGTAAGAATTTCAGAATGTGGGTTGGATAAAGCAATTCACAAAACGCCCCCCAAAAATGTCACAATTTTCTGTCTTTCTTTCATTTTAAACGGACAAACAATAATCTAGGTTATGGCAGGTTGTACCATTTTGTGACACAGTGCGCATGTTGTATGTGTGAACAGCTGCTCTTTCAGTGCATTCATGATTGAGTTTTGGTGACTGAACACAGACGCTCAGGCTCGTCGTCCCCGCCACCGCCGCTGCTGCTGCTGCAGTCACAGATGTGTTCAACTGTTCTGTCATCCTGCTTCCTCTCCTGATGTGATTTGCCAGACTTAAATGGGGGCCTGCTTACCTCCCATCTGCCTATCACATCCATCGGCTGACGTGGTGGCAGGCAGGCATCGTTTTTGTTTTTTTATCAGTAGAGATACAGCAGCGCACCAGGACGCCGTAAACAGCCGCACAACAGCAGGTTGGACTCTCCTAACTCAGCTCGACAGGACCGCGGCCAGAGCTGCAGGACATTTTTGCACTTACACAAGCTGCTACAGTACGTAGGCCCGCTGCTCTGACAGCTGGCAGCAGAGCCACAGGAGCTGAAAATGAGTCTCACTTTTTAGCACGTTTGTAATTAAACACACATTTATTTCTCCCGAGCTCCTCTTTTCTTTTTTTTTTCCTGCAGCTTCCAAACCTGCACAATCCACAGAAACTAAAACCACAGTTTTTGGGAGGCCCACAGTGAAGTAGCCCACATTCAGCATCCGGGGAGGTAAGGGGGGCACCGATCCAACTGGTCAATGAATGACACAGTACAGTATGACATGTCAGCCTGAAGCTTGCATCATAAATCATATGACAGTAAACAAGCAGGAAAGACAAAGGGTAATGATGGAGCGAGACTTTACCACACAGCTAATGACAGTGTGAGGTAGGCAGGAAATCCATAGCTGCTGCTGTGGAGTGAGAAAATGAATACTACTGAATCACAGCTTAAAGAATAGCTCTGACATCCGGGGCTTCATCCTCCACGCTGGCGTTAAAACTCACACAGTTAAAGAACTCTATTGTGTGGAGCAACCAAGATATCTGGAGCATTTTACTTGCAACGGCTACTTCAAAACGCTGGTACTTAGGTCCATGTAACACCCCTGAACCCAGACTGCAGACACTGAGCTGTAAATACCAGGCCAAGAAAAAAAAAAAAAACTAAACAACTTGAGGCCCAAAGTCCTGGGTTTGCAAATTCCAAGCATTTTTTACCCAGCTAGAGCCACCTAGATTCACAGGGGGATACGACCGGGGCAGAGCTGGGATTTCACGGTGGAGGTTGGAACGTAAAGCAGTCTGCTCTTTATCACTGTCTCAGGGCAAGATCTTCTCAGGAGATGTATAAGGGAAAGGTATGCATGCATGCACACATACAATTAAGACTCATAACACAGTAGTTATACCACCAGGTACTGCACTGCCCTCCATCATCAGACAGCAAGCTACAGTGTACCAGTCCTGTCAGTGAGCAGAGGAGCCTGGTGGTGGTGGGTTTTTTTTTTTTTTTTTGGTGGATAAAGGGTCTTTGGCTGACGAAAGTGGGGCTGCTGGCCAGAGGAAGGGAGCAGCAGAGAGAGAGAGCTGGGGGGTGGGGGCTCTTTGCTTTTTTTTTTTTCCTAGTGAAAGGCCATTTCACTGCCTGCTGTTACCATAACAACAGGCTACAGACCAGGGGGAGGCGGAGGGGTGCGTCACAAAGTTTCTCTTTTGGTTGCAAGACACCAAGCACTGTGGCTGCTACGGGACAACAAAGTCCCCCAAAAAACCAAGAGGACAGAAAAGGGGCCCATAGTGGAAATAGCTGCTCCATAGTCTGCCCAAATAACCAGCCACTTGTTTTCCTCCTTTTTTTTTAAATATCAGCTTGTACAAGGGTATTTTGTGTTGTTTTTTCCACCAAGAGACTGCCAACCAAAACCCAAGACTACAGGGCCTGTGCTACTCTTTCATGTTGAAGCTGCACAGATGCTCATCTGGCATGAAAGAACACAACAAGCAGCAGAGCTAGGGAACAAATTAGATCAATATCATATTGATGCTTCAGCACCAAAGTGAAGGTTTTGGGAGGTTTCAGTGACTGCAATATCAACATTTTGCACATTGTGTTCTTCTTTTTCTGATCTGATGCAGTTGTCTGAACTTACTTGAACTATTCCAACGAAATCAAGTGCGAAATAAGTGCTTGCCCTTCTCCACACAGGCCCACTCCGGGAGGACACTGTCTAAAAACACTGTCAGTGTATTAGCTGTATGAATATGATACGCTCAGAGGAGAAGCTGGACATTTGCAGACGCACTGACCGGTGTTGTTGTTGTTGCCTTTGCTGTTGAAGGCTACAGAGTAAGAATACGCTGCTGCAGGACATGACAACAACATGCTAGCCAACAAAGCTTTTGAGTGGCAAAGTGCCATTCAGCTCTCAGTTACAATGTATCAGCGAACAGCTGAGTGCAGTTGTCCGCACCACAGAGAGAAAAAAAAGTGTCAAAACACCGCAGTTGCATCGGCGCGGATTGAAAATGACAGCGGCGTTTTTCCACTTGAAGGGAAAAACTGCGGCGTATCCACACACACACACACACACAGCCTACACACACGCATATGTATAGCTATACATACACACGCGCGTGCACGCACTCACACCGGTCCGCATTGGAGCTGCTGTATAGGCTACGATCTCAATTTTTACAAGTCATCATCTGCCCGGCAGGAGAAAACTAGGCCTGTGGCTATATTGAGCACCACCCTGCAGCCCCTATTTCAGATTCCATTTAAATGCGACATGTGCGGTGTGTTTGCGGACCTACGCGGACGAGGAGCTGCGCAAAAACCAAAAAAAAAAAGAAGCGAGAAGAGATTTATTTTAAGGGCTTTTTCGGCCCCCCTCCTCCTTCTTCTCCTCCTCTCTGAGTCTGCTTACCTGCAGATGTTCCTGAAACCGTATCGGCAGTATCTGAGCCATTTCTGAAGGATTTCTCTGTCCGAAGAATCCGTGAGGAAGGAGAGGGGAAGGGGACAAGAGGAGGAATAGAGGTGGTCTTGTTCTGTACGCGCCCTAAACGTCCCCAAAAAAAGTGAAAAATTGATGGGCAGTAGTAGTGGTGGGTAGTCTGGGTGGCTTGCGTTGATATCACACGAATCCAGTGACTGCTCCCATTCACTAGCCCCCCTACACCAGTCCTGAATCAAAAACTCCGCACCTCCGCTAAGAAAACTAGTCCACTTTCAACTACTACTGAGCCTCGCGCCTAAGCCGGTTCCTCCTCGAGCCTTGTATGGAAACGGGGGGGCTGTGCTAAAAAACCGTGCTGAGTAATTGTAAGTAATAACCTCGCGAAAAGCCGCTCCTTGTCCTCGGGTTTTTGTGTCGTTCCCCCCTCTTTCCCCTCTCCAAACCACCACCTCAGACCTGTCAAAGAGGTCGGATGTGCGGCGTGTACCCCTCCGCCGCAGCCCCTTCCCCCTTCCTTTCCACCAACTTCGAAATCAGGGCTCGTGACAAGCGCCCCACCTTTGCACGATTTCTTCAGAGCAACACACACACAGAAAAGGGGGGTGAAAAAGCGTGTCGTTGTGTGGATGTGTCATAGCTGTGTACCAGAGAGGACTGATGACTTCACAAAGTGTTTTTCTCAGGAGCTGGAGCTGCTTCTACACAGGGTCTCACATGGCCCCTCCACTCTCATCATCATCATCATCATCTTCAGGCCTGGTGAGCAGCAGGTTGTATTCACAGTTGAAACAAAATCTGTACATTTAGTTAAGTTTAAAACAAACATTATTTCCGTCATGATGATGTGTGAGTCACTGTTAAACACAGGATGTGGCCAAAACAGACACACAACATTTGAATTCAGACAGATACTGTTCCCAAAGATTTAGCTTGCTTGCACAATATACAGTTCATTAGAAGTTAGGAAAATGAAAGAACACTATACTTCCCAGTTAACACAATGAATGCCATTGGGCCTGATTGTTAACCTCCCAGTATTGGCCTGAATATTTACTCTCTATTTAGTCAGGATGTGGAAGTAGCATTTGACAACCATGTTGTATTTGGGCCAGATTTGGGCCGTGGACCCAGGCACATAGGGAGAGGGCCAGAGGAAAACAAGCATTTGGTCCAAGACTTGTTTTGTTTGTGTGGAATGAGTTAGTTTAAGTTAATGCACAATATAGGCTAAATATGAAGTTAAGTGATTTACAAATTAAGTTTCTTATAATCATTTGTCATAGAAATGATTGCATTTACAGTTAAATGTTTATATAGTTAATAATAATAAATCAGAGGACATGTTCCAGGTAATTTAAATAGCGATGGAGCAGAAGCGGTACTACATCTCCATGACATTATGTTTTATTAATTAGATTTCTGATTGGAAATCTCTGATCTGTGGCATCCTGGTGCCTGTGGGGTTTAAGACACTGACCGTGTAATTGAATCGTCTATGGTTCGATTCTTGCCTGGGATCTTTTCTGCCTGTCATCCCTCCAGTCCCCCACCACCACCACCAACCCCCCATCTCTATCTCCCCTCACTTCCTGTCATCTCCAAGTCTAAAAGTATATAAAAGGTACAAAACAAAATGAAATTAAATCTCCAGCTCAAAGTCGAATTGGGTCGATGTCACTTTAAAGAGACTCTACCAGGTGTGGATGGAGCAGTGGTTGCTGTTTGTTGCAAGTCACACGGTGATGTTGGGAGTCAGGGTCCCGAGAACATATCACTTTGTCATCCCAGCAGTAATCACGCAGATGCCCCCGCACCCGCCTGCTAAATTACACTGGCTCCAGGAAGTCGTGTCGCACACTCATTTACACCACTGGCCTATGCAAATACAGCAGTTTGCACGAGCCTCTGCAGTTTCAGCCTGCACTGGAGGCTATCATGTAATTTGATCGGACAACTTAGACGGGTGTTATTACTTCTGGAAAAAATGATATGCATAAAAAACAAAAGGACATAAGAATTATGACATTGTCAGAGCTGAAGCTGAAGCTGTGATGCTCTCTTTATGTGTAATTTCAGGTACATTACAGCCACAATTTCACACCTTTATTTCAAAGGTTGGATTCAGTTCATTCAGTACATAAATCATTATTGCAGATGATTTCAAGTTGAACTGTTTTTTGTCCCTATACAAGCTGATAACCCTGTGAAAAGAGAAGTCACATTTCTCAAAATGATAGATTTGCTTGTAACACGAGTGGATAATGTTGATTATTTGTTTTTGCACACACACACTCCTATCATTCTCAGCTTGTAGTGTCCTGGCACATGATTTATGGTTTGGCCACAGAGGAGGTGGTCTCACCCTGACAGGAAGCAGATGTAACCACCGCCGTCTGGTCAGCGGCCACTGGGAAACAGCTCACACACACACACACACATCATGCACGTACACATCCACCAGTGTCTCGGTTAAAGCCACAAACCCTCAGCTCTCTGCATTGAGGACAACGTAACAAGTTTACGCACATGGTTCATGGGTCCAGGTCTTTTCTCATAGCGAGAAATAAAATAAGATAAATACAATGTAAAGCAGATACATTTTTACTGAATCGTCTATATTACAATATCACACCATAATAGACATGTGGAGCATACCAGTCTCTTAAAAATGAAAGTGTATCAAACTCAAAACTAAGCTAGGGAGAAAATACACACCAAACCTGGACTCGTGATTAAAATAAAATGATGGACATTTATTTTTGTGGTAAGATAAAATAAATGAGAGATGCCGAAGTTTCTAGATGTAAATTGGGAAAACTCTTTGTTGTTTGTGTCCTTTTCACTAGAGAACCGTACACCTTGTACAATTCTTGCTAAAAGCGTGAGTCATGGTGCAAAACTGACAAAAATCAAATGAGAGAACTTGATGATCTCTTTTATGTGTTGCCATCTGACTGCTCAGTGTGGTGGAGCAACAGTTTGTGGGATTTACTGTACGTCATCTTCGCCAGTACATCATTGCAATGACCGTTTGCTTTGTCTATTTTCATTTTTTAAAAGTGGAAAAAAAAAGTTTTTTATCTGCAGTGTTTTCAGGCTATAAATCTTCCAAAAAAAAATTGCAATTATCCCATATGAACACAATATATAAGAGACTGAAGTAGTGTATTTCTTAAGGACGTGCAGCCTTGGTTAAATACGTTGTGTGCTTCGCTTGGCTCTTGCTGTCGATCAAAAGCAGCTGGTTGTTTCTGTGGTGAGAAATCATCTCGTCGAGACTGGTGAAAACCTGAGAAAGAGGGAGAGAGGTTACCAAACCAAACAACTGATATAACATAACATAATCCTGTTCTTGATGAAGCCTCCCCCGCCCCGCTCACTTCTTCGTTCTTCTTTCCCTCTTTTCCCAGGGCGTAGCCTTGTGTCTCCCCCAGGAAGCGGATGGGAATATTGTACACCTTCTGCTGGTAGAACACGACGAGGGTGTACGGCTGGCGGGAGGTCTGAGTCGAGCTGTTTCGGATGAGGAAGGCGCCGTCCTACAACGCATGGGGACAAATAGAGGACAATCTGAGTGAAGAGTAAGTAAGTAATGATTAAAAATAAATAAATAAGAATGATTGGTGGGGTTAAAAAAAGATTCTTGAACCTATCGTGCAGAGTGCAGGAAAAGAAAATGGGAAAAACAGATCAGTCGTGGAGGCCCTGAAGGCGTCTGACGCAAGTTTGGCTTTTGTTTGAGTTCTGAGTTCAAGTGTCAGTGAGAACATGCACAAACACAAACAAGTTTCTTCATGGCCCGTGCAGCACCCTGGCCTTAAGCATTTGTATCTGCATGTAAATAAAAAGTAATTGCACTTGAAAACAACCCCTCCACCCCCCACCCCTCTTCCTCCCATCATTAGCTGCTTATTCACCATGAAGGAAAACATCTTTACCTTGTTGACCCTCTGTAGGAGCTCATCAGCTGTCTTTCTGTTGCAGTCTCCAGCAAACCACTCTTTACTCTGGGAGAAGGCAGACAGGAAGTAAATCAGTTACAGAGATTTAATCTCATATGGTGGAAAGTAGCTAAATACATGTTTTCAAATATAAATATTCAAGTGCAAGTGCAGTTCTGTCACATTTAAGAGGTACAGTATTTTTACTTTCATTTCTCAAAGCACTGTAAGATTGCATGTTAAACATAAGCAGCAAAGAACCAACTGTCTACTTGAGGCCCTTTATAGTGAAAGATATCTGTGTGTTTTATTTGAAAATCACAGTTTGAACCCTAAAGAGCTAAAATTATGAATTAGAGAAAACGTTCATGCAGAAAAAGTCTGTAGGTTTAGAAGTGCTGCATTAAAATGTCAAACAAATAACAGTTTTTAAACCAATAAACAATAAAGTCTAACATTAATGAATCAGTACTAATCAAATAATGTCATATATGACCTTATATCATCACTTGGGACCAGGTTTTGATACTTCTTTTTGGTGCTAATAAATGCCACTGTAATGAAATAATGTAACACAGTTGTATTTTACGTTTTAACTGGAAGTTTTGAAAACTTCACGTTAGATTGTCTGTGACACACATCGTACCTCATTCCCTGGTTCTTTGGATGCCCTCATACCACCATAGGAGGCTGGAAAACAAATAGAAGATATTTGAAATACATGAAGAGATTAAACTATGCAACCCGACCCCAAAATGATCATCGTCATCCCTCTGGATTTAAATGAAAAAGTGTGAGCTTACCCCCAGGCTTAGGACCTGTCATTGGATGATTTGGAGGGCTAGATAAAGACAGGAAGGCAGGAAGTTAGACACTGAATTTAAATCTGATACATGCTCTTGTGAATGGAGTCAGTTAATCTCTCATCTGTTTCACCTCTTACCTGGCTTTAGCTTCCTTCAGGCTCACAGGAAGAGGAGGCTTCACACTCGGGGTTGGAGGGGGGAGTTTGGTGGGAAACGTGGCCCGTCTTCCTTCAACTGAAGGAGCTAAAGGGGCAAGATATGCACTCTTCATCATCAAATGTGTACTGATATTTGATGAGAATGAGTAAAGAAGAGCTGCTCTTTACCTGTTTCATTTAAGGAAGGCAAGAGTGAATTCTGAAAAAGAGGAAAGAGTTGTTACTAACTTCCTTCATGGGAAATGGTCTTATCATGGAAATACAGAATTAATCCGACAACTTTCTAATTCAGCGTTTATCTCACTTTAAATTAGGACGAAGCTTAGCGTAAGGAAATGATAAGAGTAAGTCCAGAGATGAATAGACACACTCACAGACTTGGCTCTAGGAACAGGAGGCTTCATCCTGCAGATAAAGCAGATGTTTAGTGTCACTACCTCAACCACATTTGAAATTTTCTTCCGATTGGACTGTGAAGCCAATTTTATCAAGAGCATATTGTCATGTTTTGGTTTGATGGTAGCATGAAAGCTGCTTCAGCGAAAGGCGGGATTCACTTACATGGGTATGGGAGACGGAGGCATCGGCCTCATCGGCCCACGTGGCGGCGGGGCGCAGGCTGAGGAGCAGAGAGAGAGCAAATCTTCATTTTTATCATATTTTCCATCAAGTGGAAATGTAACCTAGCTGTCTTTGTGTGTGGTGGATGTGTTGAAATAGTTGCTGGCAGTGCTTGTGAAATGGGAGTTGACCTACCTGCTGTTGGCTCCAAATACAGGTCATCATTATCTTCCTGAAACACAAGATGTGTAGAGCTGTATGTAAAATCTGAAGAATTCCTGATCCTTGTTTTTATTAGTTGACTGATATGAGCTCGCCTCTTCTTTATGCATGGCATTTGTGTGTTTATAAAATTCAGTGTCTCTGACTGAACTCATGGATAATTGTCTCAGATTTGTCTCTGAATCGTCCCCTCGCCCAGGCAAACAGCAGATAATCGGCTGCTGAACGAGGCATCTACATTCTATGGGCGTATTACGAAACAATGGTGCCACTGGGTACAGACACATTATAGGTTCCCCTCGCACCTCCTACATAGGCCCGAGACCCGCAGACTGAAAGCAGCGCTGTCTGTAGGCATTTTACGCCTCTTTCAGTGACATTTTACAGGAGTAATCTGCAGTGTTTACTTCACACTGGAGATTAAGAGAGGCCGCACAGTTGAAAGCACTATGCAAAATATTGCAGAAAAGGAAAGGAAAACCTGAGTTGCCGGATCTGATTCTCTTGAAGTTGCTGGTTTACTGATTTGACTATATTTGATTCAAAAGTTATGAAGGGAAGAAGACAAATGTGTGGATTAGGTTTGGCCAGCAGATGCAGATTATTAACAAAAACACAACCAGGACATCAGCACATTAACCTGAGTCTGATATTTTGCAATAAAAAGAAGAAAAAGAAAAAGAAAGCGCCACTTCACAGATGCTCGGAGCCGTTAGTCCTTTGAGCCTGTGCCCAGTGGACCTGTTCACTAATCCAGGCTTGATTGGCCCAACTTGGCTTGGTGAGAAACGGTTTCATCTGAATGCCATGGCCTAGCTGCACAGTTGTCCGGCCATCATCCCTGCTCATATGGTTTGATTTTTACAAAAAAAAAAGGCCCTAATTAGCAAGCAACCCTTCTGCTAAGAGACACACAAGAGCGCACATGAATCATGTCCCTCGACCTGTCCTGCAAAAGAAGAAAAACTCACCTGTTCCTCATTTGGATCCAGATACACATCTGAAACACAGAGGGGGAAATTTCACAGTGAGCTCAGATGCGCCCTCTAGTGGTGGCAATTGTAAATAAATAAATAAATAAAATAAAAAGTTAGTACAACATGAAAGGAGTGCATACAGTCAAAGACACTATGCGCTACCTATTCAATTAAGAAATTAATCAATTAATTAAAGGAGAAATACATCTCTCTTTTCATAACACATTGTCAGTAATTAAATACCGTTACAGAAACACTCTATAGGTACAAGTTTGTGATACTTGTACAACATGTTTTGTATTTCCATTTTTTATCTACCACATGTTTCTGCTCCACCGCAGTTCAGCCGCTGTATATTGTATGTTGTTACTTTATGGACTCTAATAATAATAAAACTGAAAAAAAGAGAATTATGACACATCATGTCTATATTATATAGGTGACAGCATAAGATAAGACACAGGAAACATTTAAAAATGATTTCACCTTTACAAACTGCAATATTAAAGTGATGCAAGTGCTTTTACTTCTAGAAGTTTACTGTATATTGTGATAGTATTACCTTTGTAATTTTAATTTTGAAAAGTAGGAGTAGTGAGTACTGAGTATTTCTTCCACCATTAGTTATAATATTCTTTTATGTGAAAGATATGAGGATATTCAGGAAATTGTAAAACAAATATGTCTCCATGTATTGCAACAATGGGTTAAAAAGAATTTCATGTAATCACATCATGACCCCTGACCTTGTGCACACAAGAGGATGTTGAAATCCACTGAGACAGTGCGATAAGTAACTTCTTTATTTTTTATTTCACAATTTTGGCAACATATTTAGCTGCTTGTTTGCCAACACCCTAAGGTGCAGTTCAGTGGCAGGACAGGAGGGGGCACTCTCTTCTTTGTTTCTGCTTCTTATCTACCCACTCCTTGTTGCATTTACGTAGGCCTATGTATTCAGCTCAAACTGCTGTTACTGTTGGAAACATTGAGGACAATACATTGTTGACTGTGCATTGTGTCACTTTTTCCCCAGTAACAGCAAATGTAAATTCTTTTCATGGCGCGATTTTATCAAAGACCTATTTCTTTAAATAGAACATGACTAATAAAACACATACGGACGTTTACCTCCCTCTCTGTCTATAGTCATTTTAGAGTCTACAGCATCAAAAAGGATTATCTGTGTTATATGGTGGAGGGGGATTTCTGTACCTTCCTCTGTGTTGTGTGCAGGGACTGGAGCAGGTACAGACCGCACCGGTGGTGGGGGCATCATCTTGTTTCTCCCAGGCTTCTCGGTCCTGTCTATTTCAGGTGCTGTGAGGGGAAAAGGATGCAGTTGTAGCCTATGTATCACATTGAAGGAAAAATACTTGGGTGGCATTTATATATAAAATGCAATGTAGCTTGTGCAGTTGCAGATGGATACAGATGGATGACTCACGTTTCCTGGTGTTGGTTTCATAGCTGAAAGCATCTGCACGTTGCTGAGGCTTCTGTATAGTGAAATCATGTTGTTATGACATCAAAGGTTACACTTCAAACACTCTTAACATCTCTTGACAGATCAGATACAGAGACACACAAAACACGTTACCATAGCTTTTCCCGGCCTGGGTGGAGGAGCAGCCTGCCTCTGTGGAACAGCAGGGCTGGACGTCCTCTCTGCACAAAGTTGCATCAGTTAGCAGGACTTGAGAGGAAAAGGTCAGTCTTATATTGTCTCACTGATCATCTGTTTGAACTATTTATTAACGCCATTAGCCGTAATGACTCAGTGTTGTGTTGTTACCCAGGTAAACATTCTCCTCCACTTGTCTCGGTGGGACTTTCACAGCTGGACGCTCGCACGGAGGTGCCTCATACATGTCGCCCTCCTCATCGTCCTGCCATGAGAAAGGTGTGAATATGAAACTGCTATAAAAATGCATGCATGTTATATTTTAAGAATATGGTCTCTTTCATTCTGAGATGTGGTTTCAGTCAAGTGAGACCATAGGTAAACAGACCGGAAGCCCATGTCTACATCTTACGGTATATTGTCCACAGCAGTGTAACATTGGTAAGGAAAGTTAGTGAAAAGCCAAAGAAAAATTATATTCTAATTCATTTATACAGTATATATATTTTTTAAAGTAATCGTCTTCAGTAAAGCAATAAGGTATTCCCTCCTTGGAGCTGAAGGGAAGTGGATAGATTATGAGACAATGGGCTGGTGGGGACAGACATGTCAAAGGCCCAACAGCTCAAGGTCTAAAACTGAGGTTCTAGTTGTTTTCTGTCTCTTTTAAGTGTTTCATGTTCCTTTGATGACATTTGGCGTCATTTTGTGATTGTTGTTGCGTCTCTTTGTGCTTGTCTTCTGTCTCTTTATAGTGATTCAATTGAACACAAACACACATACAGTAGATTCAAGAATTTGTTGGTCTTTTTTTACTCACAAACTCATCCTGAGGCCACGCAAACCCTGCATTGTTATCTGAAACACAACAGTGATTGATTAAAAGTGAAGGGAAGAAATTTCAATAGGAGGAATTAAAACTTTTTTATAAAAAATCCTGTCATTCAATGGTGTGATTAAGTCTCACCTGTTCGTTTAGGAGGTGCTGGAGGTCCGCTGTGTCTGAGGTGGGGAGGGGAGCACATATGAGAGGGTGCAAAGGCATCTTACAGTATTTCCAATGCCACAAAAACCAATTAGATTTTACTAGTGAGGTGGGAGTACGGTATACTTACAGGTTCTTAAATTTTCCGAAGAAGCTCTGGAAAACACAGAAACCTTTAGAGATTGATCAGACGAGATACTCTGATTTGCATTTCTGGCTAGAAATAACTTATTTCCAGGTGTGTGTCAGCTTCATCGTCAAGCCTGAGATGGTAAAATACTGTTCATGTAATACATAATGTATTGGCATAAATATTGAATGGTTAAAGTAATACTAATAAGTACTGTAATACTACTGTCATTTTTAGCCCTTACTGTATGATGCAGTTTTATATGTAGATCACTGCACACCCTGCCTAGATTTATATTTTGGCAATAACATAACATAAAATAGTGCTTACATGAAGAAAATATCACATAAATCATCAGGAGTAAGTTTAAAGCTGTTTAAAATTGGGTTATAGGCTGTTGTTGTCTCTGTAATTGTACATTACATAACATAAATTACAATGTCATTTATGTGGCATCTTTAGACATTTATAACTTTGCATATTTATATTAATACCGTACATATAATACAAGATACAGACATCATGATGTACTATTACTGCATTGGTTAAATTAAAATAAGACTTTTGACCCCCAGAGTTAAAGTCACAAGTTACACAATAAAGTTATGAAAACTAGCTCCATATTAAACACAACAATATTAAAGTGATGTACATATTTCTACATCAATAATCATGATCTAACAATCTATGATACATAAGTACTTTTACTGTTGTTATTACCTGTGCTCAGGTATTACTACTTGTACAGTACGTAAGTTAAAGAACTGAGTTTTACCCCCATCACTTATCTTTGTGACCTTTTATTGCTGCTGCGGTCAGTTAAGAATCGATGCTGTTTTGAAGCACAAACTCCTCAACGTCACAAGTGAAATCACAGAGAAGTACATGTCACTCAGGTAAAGCAGGAGAAGGTGGAGATTTAAAAACAAAACAAAAAAAGAGAAAAAAAACAAAAATACTTTGAGCAAAATCAGGAAGTGCAGCGGCGGTAGCTATGTGTTCCCAGCGCCGGGCAGCCATGGAGGAAGTGTTGATGTAAAAGTAAATGATTATAGACAGACAGAAAGAGAAAGGAGGGAGGGGTGGGGGCTTGAAGAGTTTTCACCTTGCACAGACTCGCGCACCAAATGTGAGAAAGCAATTGATTTTCCGTTGGTAAACTGGGATCAGATGAGGGAGAACTGCGCTGTTTACGGCCTTTATCTCTCACTTTAACTCCAAATATGTACAGTATCTACATTTCAGGGCTAGTGTCGAGTTACCGTGACGCTGTTCTGCTTCAGTTCAACTGCTCCGCCTGACTCACCTCTCTGATAGCAAAGTTACACCTTGTGTTAAACGGAAAAAAAAAATTGTTCAGCATCAGTGGCTCAGAGAGTGAAGAGCAGGAAAAAGGAAAGAGACGAGCGGCCATGAAGTGAAATCTGATGCAAACGAGGAGAAGACACACCAAGCCTCAGACAATAGAAACACTGTATCTTTGTTATCACTGGCAATTATACTGGATATGAATACTTATGAACCATTATAATATTGAATTCTCATGCTTCACTTATTCTCAGATAGCCTACTGTGTGTGCTTAAACTCCACTGATTGATGTTATTTTCAGCTCTCAGTGAAGAGCAGCACTTCTGTATTACCTCTATTTCCCAATGTTTATTTATATGTATTTTCCTGTTAACACACAGGGAAGTCCTCCGACCACGTGACATTTATCTGCATGAACTCTTGACACTAGTTTGTGGGGGGTGGTGGACTCCCATCAGACCAGAATACAAAAGGGTCGTGTGGCCACATCAAGCTGTTTTCCATCTGTGTTTTGTTTCACATAAAAAACATCTGAAAAATAACTCTGCCATCATTCTGAGGAAACTGGTCATGTTCAGACCTCAGTGCAAAATAAAAACACTAAATCTTTCCTGTGACACGCCAGAATTTCTCGAGAAATTTAGCTGCCACCGCCCAACATTGACAGACAGTTTTGTTATAAGATGACTTTATATTTCTCCTGCCTGAAACACTGCAGCACAATCTCTGAGAAACAATCTACTGCATGACCATGTGTTTTGACAGATAGATGATAAAGACTCTGAGATGAAATGAAATGATGTGGCAGGAAAAGTGACGACTGAAACCCCGCAACAGAAAAACAACCTATGTATTGTATGTAATTCTCGATAAAAACTTTGAAATCTGTAACAAAAATACACACCACTTGATCTTAAGTCGCACTCAAAACTTCAAAACACCTGCGCCACACCTATGAGTTCATAATGTATACAAATTGTGTCCAATTCTAACAGTCAAAATCCAGGTAAACTAAACAGAAACTGAACTAAGTTGGGTAAGAAGCTGATTTTGAACAAAGGACGCATGTCGCAGGAAGGCTTGACAGACTTTGTGAACTTTAACATTTCTGATGCCCGTAGGTGTGTTACACTAATTACGCTCTGTTAACACTTAGTTGTCTGGGTTTGCTGTTGCTGCCTTCACACTCCCACACAATCACAACTTTAACAGTGCAGCAGCAGCAGCAGCAGCCATCACATCTTTTCCCCCTTAGTCAAAACTCCAGAAGAGAAAAATGCTATAATGATAAGAAGCCACTCCACTAAAAGCACTCACTGGCTCCCAACACTGAAACTCAACCGCACCGACAACAACTGCTCACTTCCTCCTTGCTCCACTCAAGAGTTTGTAGACTGTGAAACTGTAAAATGTGACAGAAATAAAATAGTACTTTACCATTGTCATGATTTGGGGTCGGTTCTCACAGCTCAAGTCATGAGGAAATGGCTTTGTTTCAGTTCTTGTGGATGCAAATGGTTTTGGAGATTGAAAGCGAGCGATACAGAGAGAATGTGAAGAGCAGCTCTAACTGATCTCATTTGCATTTCCCTAGCTGTGTCAGTGTGGCAGCTTCACCTGCTGCTCTCTACCTTTAAAAGAGCTGCAGCCAATGCACAGCTCAAACATGGCTCTGAATTTCCCTACGGCAAACGCTCACGTGACCAACTGGATTTTTATATCATTTGACACAAATGATAAATAACATCTCTTTTGTTTTTATTTCATCCACCATCAAAAGAGGAGGAATTAATTATTAACTTTTAATATACACACCATGACCATAGAGTCATAACCGGGTAGTCAAAGAGTTTGTTGTATTTTACGCCTTGAAAATGCCGTCATGTGATATTAAGTCCAACATGTGTGAATATTACTGTTAGGTTGTCAGTTTATTAGGTAGCCTACACCTAATGCAGCCTCTAAAATGACCATACAGTTGAAACAATGACTCTTTAGATCAGTTCCTCAAAAACTGTGAAAAATAAAGGATCTGTTACACGTCTGTTGTATTGTATCAGACTGTTTATCTTAATAGTAGCCGAACATGCTTCCTTTTTGTCCTATACTCATCGCTGGGTAATGTCTCCTGTTCAGCTAGAGAAAAGTCTGTTTTCCTTGCTTTTAGGGGGACATTATCACATGGTTTGGTGTGTGGTTGTTCACTGTGTCACTGCAGCTCAAGGTATTTAATAAAACAGGACAGTTGTAGTCGAAACAAAGATAGATATAAACTTCAATTAAAATTTAGTTGTGATGTTGTTTGACTGTTTTTTCTTTCAGTTTTATTTAAGGGTCAGCATGGATGTACAGACTGACTTATAAACAATTCATGAAGCACATTATTGTTTTTTTATTCATATCACTTTCGTAATTCTAAATCTTCAACGGGTAATTGTGAAACACTATAAAACATCACAAGAGTCAGACATCTTGGGCGATGGTCCATGATACTATGAATTAAATAAGATGGAAACTGAAAGATTACACAGAAAAATGATGAATGGGTGTTACAGTCCTGGTTCAAACATTCAGAAGAGCTCCAGTGATGAGAGATATGGGCGAAACAGTGTTTTTGTGCCATAAAAAAACATGAACTCGATCATGTTTTCATTTCCAACTCGCTGACAGCTCAGTTCCCTCTGTCATGACTCAGGAATGTGCTCGGTGAAACATCAATTAATTCAGAGGCTGATAAACTCTGTCACAGTGAAATGAATCAGTCAGAGAGCTAATTCAGACAGTAAGATGCCATAAAAAGATATTTATTCCAAATATTATTTATTGACAAAGGAGTATGTGATTACAATGACAGTGACAATAAATTATTCAGCTACAGTACACACAGTACATATCATATTAAAGTTTCTACAAATGATTAGAAAATACATATAAATATTAACTTAAGCTCAAAACATCTTAAACCCAGTTTTCCTTGAGAGTCTATCACAGAATAAAGTGAGTTTGTTAAGCTTTGCAGTCGACAAGCAGTTTAATGTAGAACAGACGAAAACCAGCCCCCAGTCATTTTCGATATAAAAAATCATTAAATCGGACAAATATAAATGTTATATACAAACTGGGCTCAACCCAGGTGTGTGCTGGAGAAGTGCTGTGCAAAAAGAAAGATTAAAAAAAAAAAAAAAAAGTTGAACGGATCTAAAAATCTCTTCAGTCTATGAGACCGCCGGGAGCAAAAGGAGATGAAACTGCAAAAAAAAACAAAAAACGAGCAGAATCTGAACCAGCAGATGTATTTCATAGTTTGAACGAAGGACTGGAACCACCTCAAACCCCCGAGGAGAGTGAATGCAGGAACATGTTGCATTGATTAATTAATCCAACGTCACCTCATACCTAGTAGCCAAGTTTGTAACACAAAAAAGTAAAAAAAATAAAAAAAAACATTCCTATGTGGCTTATTGTATTGTACAAACTGTAGACTACTTTATTCCTCTGGCTTCAAAGTGCTACTGACCTGAAGTCTGCTGCGACTTCTTTGTGTAAACCAGCCTGAGGCCAGCTGGGACGCTACTGAGAAAACACACGAAAACTTAAAAGTACGCACGGAAATATCAGAAATATTATTGCGATCGACACGACCAGAAGAAGAAGAAGGAGGAGGAGGAGGAAGAGGAGATGGTTCGGAGTTCCCGTCACATCCGACTCAGCAAAGGTACAGGAAAACTTGCCTGAGGTCCCTCTTGTAGGTTTCTGTGAGGAGTTTGTCCTGCTGGCTTTTAAAAAACAACCTCCATCAGTTTGGAGTCAGGTCAACGGATAAACAAGAGTCCAGTGGACGTCTCTGTCTGTCCTCTCAATGACAAACACATTTTAACCCATTGTGCTTTCATGGGCAAGGTCATCCAACAGCATCCTCTCTGCAGTCTCTGCTGCTTTTAGATCGGATTCGCCTTAATTTTGTCGTTGATCCAGCCGATGTAATTGGTGACGCGGGTGTAGACCCCGGGTTTGTCCTTCTGCCCACACCCGTCGCCCCAGCTGACCACGCCCATCAGAGTCATCCTGTCCCTGTTGCGACACACGAGTGGGCCACCGGAGTCTCCCTGTGGTGCGAAGAAGATAACACAATGATTGTTAAGCGATTGTCGTTGGCGTTAATTAGACGAGGAGGTTGCGTGTGTGAAAAGTTTGAGAGTTCTCACCTTGCAGGCATCGTCCAGTCCACGGGTGTCACCTGCACACAGCATGTTTGGGGTCACCGGACGTCCTGACAGCACGTCTGGGACGCAGCGCTCGTTGGGCCACAGGCGAACGTACCCTCGCTTAACACGCTCTGAGTACCCGGCAGTGACTGTGGAGAGAGTTTCAATGAATACCTCAGCATCTTCCTATCCCACAATAACTCAATATAAAGCTTGCTCACACTGCCCTCTGCTGGTCACAGTGATTTTCTACAGTAGCCATGCAAAATTAAGAGAGTGCTACTGCTAACTATACTTTACTTACACTCTCCGTCTTTTCCGTAGCCTGAGATCTCACACTCAGTCCAGCTGGGCAGCACCAGCCCAGGCTCGGGCAGACACACGGGGAAAACCTCTGGAGAGTTCACAGCACACATGCCGATGTCCGACTTCAGCTTCAGGATGGCTGCAAGTGGAAAAGCAACCGCAGGAAAGTCAAGGGTGACGCTCTGGGAGAATGTGGGATGATGACTAAAGGGTGATTTAAAGTTTAACAAGCATTTGCTGCCCACTTTTTGTTCCATATGGTACTCGTAGGGTTGAACGTGTCATCGAAAATGTATAATTCAGAGAAAAGACTGAAAAAAAAGATCATTTTTTTCTTGAAATCTTCACTCACCGATGTCATTGTCGAAGGTCTCCTTGTCAAACTTCTCATGGATCCAGTACTTTTCAACACTGAAAATCTGCTCGCTGCTGGAGTTTTCTTTACGAAACGTTCTTCCCAAGATCACTTGTAATTTTTCTGCATCATCACTGAAAAAAAAAAGAGAACAAGTTGGTATATTATGCTGCATTGCAATCATTTTAAATCATGTATTTCATGCACGACTGGAGGATGTAAGGGTTTTCCTACGTTGGCTCGAAGCAGTGTGCAGCAGACAGCAACCAGCAGGAGTCGATGAGGATTCCTCCGCATCGGAAAAAGTGCTGTTTTTGACGACGCTGGTACACGTTAATGGCCGCCTGCCACGGCTGCTCTGTGATGTCGCTCTGTCTGCCCCCAAATATGCGGAACGACGGCTGATTCACCGAGTTGTCCATACGCTGGCCACACGTTGCTACAGGTGAGACAGGTAGAAGGACGGTTGTTAGATAAGGATAAAACACCAAAGAAATGCGCTCATCGGATGTGAGGATGTCCTCCTACCTTTGTTGTTAGTGGTGGGGGCACGGGGTCCAAGCGTGGTGATGACAGATGGACGTCTCGCTAAAAAAAAGGAGCAGTTCGTTAGTACTCCGCTATACTGACGATTTCAGCTCCTGCACTCCCAACGGATGGTCTACTTTGACAATTATTATAACAGTGAACTCACCACATTTGGGAATGTCGCACAGCTCCCAGGTCAGCTGCATGTTCTTGTAGGTGTGACACCACGGACCATCATCGCCATCTGGGTTCCTGTTGTTGTAAAAGAAGAAATGCAATGATACACCTGAGTTATTCAGAATGAATTAACGCATGCACAGGGGAAACTCTGGTGTATGTTAGTTTCATCATATAGTGTGTGTCGGTGTCTCTACCTGCAGAAGTTGTGGCTGCTAAGCCCCAATTTCAACGCGTCAGATTTCCAAGCGTTGTTGACTTTACGCTTGACAGCAGGAGAGTCCCACGGGAGACAGTGAGAGCCGCTCTTAGTAACGGATTTGGTGCCTCTGTAGGATTGACCATTGCCCTGGATACACTTCTGATTCTCATCTGCTCGGAAAAACATAGGGGAAAAAACAAGCGTTACACCAATTAAGTATTTAATGGCTTGTATTTTCCAGTTTACTGGGTATTTGTTTCTTGTAAAAACTGTACCTTCTGGACATTTGGGCAAAGAGCAGAACTCCCACACGATCAGGGTGCCTTTATAGATGTAACACCAAGGAGCGCTGTCTTGGTCAGGGTTCCTGACGGGGACAAAGAGAGGGCGAGGACAGTGAGTTAATATCTTCGCGTTAATGAGGAGCTTACACATCATAAACCAAACGTGTGTAATTACACAAAACCAGCAAGATTTTTTAATTTTTGCATTGTTTTTAAAAACCTATCCTCCTGCCAAGTCACCACTTGACCTGTTATTCCAGATTCTGTCGTCATGACTGTATTCGCCTGAGGCTTTTAAAGCGAAACACCCTCACCATTCATGTAGGGTTGACTATAAATAGGTTTGGATCATCAAACATCAATCACAAACCCTCCTCAATTTAATTGCTAGGACTTATTTGATGCTGCAGCACTAAGTGGATCAGACTGATTACATACCTGCAGAAGTTGTGATTGCCCAGTCCGAGACTGGTGGCGTCTATTTTCCGAGCTGTGAACTTCTTTCCTCTCAGAGACGTCGCATTCCAGTTGATGCACTCTGCTCCTGAATAAGTGACGCCCCATGTGCCACGGTACCCTTCGCCCTGCCCCATAATGCATTTCTCATTGTTATCTATCGGAGAGAGGGACAAAATGATTGTTAGACGAGAATGAAATCGCTGACATTGAATTACTCTGGAAAGACTTGAGCTTGATATAAAATATTTTGGACAAATTATGAAAACATTGTTATTTCTTATACAAGACTTGTGCTCTCGTGGAATTTATCTTGTAATTTTTCAATTAGTGGTTTGAAGCTACGGTCAAACATACAACTAACATAACTATGCAATCTGATTTATTGAGTCTGGCCACTTGAACTCATTACTCTTCTTCAGCTGAAATCACTTGGCTGTGACCACTGGCATTCGTGTAATTGCCCCACTAAGAGGGTGGGGCGTCCCTAAAGGCTCAAGAAGTCGCCCGCAGAAACACAAACATTCATAGCTCAGGATGTGTTTCCATTGTTTATGGTCCTTTCTTCCTCTGGCCAAAACCACAGGCCCATGACACCTCGGGGTGAGTCAACCAGTCAGACTGTGACCTTATCAAGACTCACTAACAAGCTCACAGACCATTTAAATCCGTGTTGGACACCATGTTATTGTGGACACTGGCGCATGGTTTATTATTGCTTTCATGTAAAACACTAAATTTGGGTTTTGGGTTGTTGGGTTGGACACAATAAAAGGCCACGCACGCTGCACACATCATCATAAATTTCTCACATTTTGCGTTATAATTAAATGGGAAAAACGGTGGTTTCACACTTCGAAAATAAATATGATCTGTCTTAAAGAATTAATTGTTCACTTACTGATCTCACAGCGAGGCCCGCTGAAGCCTGCGGGACACTGGCAGATGTAGTCTGACGTGTACACGGCCTCCTTGCAGGTTCCTCCGTTGTAACACTGGGACACGTAGCAATCTGTAAAGGGCAGACACAGCGTCGCTTAGTCAGTCGTACGTCATCCAGCTGTTCAGCCTGCTAACAATTTGAATGATCATAATGTGATTGATTGGCCATGACCACTCCACTAGACTGAGAAGTTCAGGTTTTGGGGCTCAACCTCATGTGTCACACTTGACGTAGGAACAAGGAGTATGTAGTAGTAAAGTCTGACTGATCGTCTTAGTTGGAAATGTCGTCATTGCTTCACTTTGAAAAATATAAGGCCATTGCCAAAAGTTTTTTTCTTTCCCCCAGAGGAGAACTGGATCTGGATTTATGCCATCACCAGCCTGGTTTTGTTATTTATTATTTCAACTTTTCCTAAAGCCTAGCGTTCAGAATAACAGCACCCCACTCGCTCTCAGCGGTCTGAGCTCACAGACGGCACAGACTAAAAAATGTGGTTGCAATTTGCTTCAGGAGAATTCGTCAATGGGGGTGAAAAGTACGCATGAGGGCTGGTCTGGCAGCCGTAATTCAGACTAAACTACACCCACTCAAAATCAACAGAAAGCCAACAGCTCTTCATTTGGATGCACTGAAATAACAAGGGATTTTGGACACATGAGCGCGGGTGAGCCCTGAAAAAAATAAATCATATGGGGGTTGTCACGGTAAGTTAGAGGTAAAATGAAACTGTAATGAAAGAGGTTATGGGGTTTGACAGACAAATTAACAGACAGGATGATATAAAAGTCAGCCGGTCCACATGTGTTTGTGTGTCTGTGCATCCATATCACACTCACTGATGACGGGCACAATATGACAACGCTCTCGTCCTCTGAATGCACAACGGCAATACTCCACACGCTGTCCCCTCCATCGCAGCCAAGTGTCCCCATAACTACGCACTGCTGATGTATCACTATCCACACAACGTGCTGAGAAAACACACACACACACAAACACAAACAATAAGTAGATGACACACACATATAGGACTTAATCACCGTCACATGTATAAAAGGAGTTAAAAACATAAAAGGTGCCAAAACTGTGAGGACAAACATGACAAACACATGAGTGACTACAGATTAAAAGAACATGAGGGTGGTAAAGATGGTGATGATGGTGGTGTTAGGGGAAAAAGAAAAACGTGCAATGAGGCTCACAGGACGTGTCAAAGGGAGATGAAGACTTCTGGACATGAACAATCAAAAGCGTCCGCTGCCTAGCTGGCTGCCTGTCAGGCTCACCTCTGTAAAAACGAGTTCCTCTCTTAGTGCGGAGCAGCTCCACCTGCACAAAAAAAAAAAAAAAGGAAGGACAAGTTAAACACAGAGCAGCAGCCGATGGGAACTGGGGTTGCATGGTACTGGTTTTCCAGCAGAGGTAGCCAGTGATTTTATTTAATTACTTCAGGATACAGTGAAAATAAACACGTGGAGCCGTTGGAACTTTTTGCACATATAATCTATCCCAGTCAACGTTTAACTACCTTTAAATTTGACTCAAACGTTATATTTACCCGCACACCGTATAGGCCTACAGTGGTGCTGCAATATCTGAGCGAAATAAATGTTTGCTGAGATGGATTATGAACCATATGAATGCATCAGCACCAGGCCGTGTTAGAGTAAGTGTGCAGGATTTGCAGTTACTGAGCTGGAGCATGCAAAAACCACTCGTGTCAATGATGCATGCGGTACTTACATTGTCCGCTAGGCTGCAGCAGAGAGCAGAGAGGAGCGTTAATAGTCCAAGTGTTCGGATCATGTCTTCAACTCCAGTGGTTTTTCAATGTGCTGGAATGAGGATATGATACATGTTTAATAAAATGGAAACACACAACCAGAGTGATATCTTATATAAAAAGAGCAATTCGATTCCTGTCATGCAATGTTTGTAAATTATGATTAAATATGAAAGGTGATAGAGCTGTGTGCATTTATTCCTTGCAGTCTCTTGAAATGAAAAAGCTTTCTTTGCAAAAGCTGAAAATCACTGGCAAGTGCATACAGTGATGTAATATGTTATTGTTTGTGAGTCTTTCTTTGTAAATCCTTTCTCTACTGTCAATACTGAGGCAACAATCGCAGGAAATCGACCAACACTGGTTCTCTCATCCGAGTGGTGACTGTCTCTGTGCTCACTCAGCTTCCTTCCTCCATCTCTACGCCTGCATCTGAAAGTCGCCCCTTTGGGGGTGAGGGAGACCACTGGGGAGGAAAGGGTGGGCAAGGTGGGGAGGGGGGCGGTGCTGATGAGAAATTGAAGGCCATTTCTAGTTCCTCGAAGTCGTGTCGACAGGACGTTTTAACAGCCTGCAGCTCTGACAATGCCAAGGGGGGACAGTGAATGGGTTCAGCAAGTTTATGTGACATCTGTGTCTACTCCAACTTATCTACATTCACTTAACTGTAAAAGCAATCCACTTATCAGTATGCATCTATTTCTTTCCCAAATGAGACTAAACAGGAAGCTGATTATCTTCAAGCCAAAAATAAGACACATGGGCCACATCAGAGGACGCAATCTATACAACCCTGGTGTGATGCACAGCAGAGTGTCTGCACCGCACTGGCAGCAGAGAAAAGCAGCTGCTGCAGGAGGATAAAGTGACTCAGAAGCTGGAGGGGAAGGAGGAGGAAACAGAAAGGAAGCCTGGAGTGAGAAAAAGTATCTAAACTTGGGTTTCCCCCCTTTTATTCTTCCAGACAGAGATGTGAGCATCGGGCTCGTTCCTCTTCTCTGTTTTAAAAAGGAGACCTACTTGGAAGAGAGGGGGTATAGAGGAGAGCGCTTGTTGCTCCTCGGTCAAGTGTGAGTAAACATGAGTCACAAAGGAAGGAGAGGGGGGAGCAGAGGGGAAAATGAGAAAGGGAAGAAAGTCGCACACGATCTGAGATGCAAAGATGACCTCAATATATAAAAAAAAAGAAGAACTTCAAGTTGTTTTGAAAATAATATTAAGGAACTTCTACTGACGTGCAAAGAAGCAGACACACACAAACACACGCACACACAATAATCATCTGCATACATGCCTGCGCTCACACCTCTATTTGTGGGTAAGTTTTTATCCTGTCTCCAACTGACTCACGTTCTGCGGTTAGCTGAGTTAATAGAAAACAGCACGGTGTTTTGATATAGCAGCAAGGTATGTGGTATGTAGTTGTCTCACACACACACACACACACACCAACACACACGTTCATACAGTACATACTCTCTCACACGCACACACAAACACACGCACAAAGTGCTCAGGACCGTGGAGCTAATTGAACACCCACAAAGATTTACTGTTCATTCCACCCATTGTTCATAGGAACAAAGACTCTCCCCGTGGATTTTACTTTTAAAACACACACACACATTCACACGCTCACCATTAAGAAGACACGTCCCTTGAAAGCTGTCCTTTGCCTCGAACAAAAAGAAACCCTCGTTGTCCTGCACCTTTGACGCTCCGGCCCTGCAGCGAGCCTCACTGGCAGAGTGACAACAACAGACTGTTTTCCTTTTTGTTTCCTTTGTGCAGCTGTTCAGCTCCGTACGGTCGCCCCACTCTCTCAAGCCCTGTCAGCTAAAAACACGTGCTTCCTGCCAGTACATATCAGCACACGCACGCACAAAAACACACACCAACATACACACATCAGACATGAACATATGCGCATCCCACCCCTTTTTAAAGTCTGTGGTATCTGGCATGCAGAGGCCCTGTTTGGGTGCCATCATTCTTGCTCCTTTAGCAATCCCACAATGCACCATGAACATACATACAGACATATATATATTTATGTATGTGTGACAAAGTCTAATTTATATATAGTGTAGTATAACCCTTCCAAGAAGTGATCAACTAAAAAACTGTGTTGATTTCCAGCATCCCTTGGCCACAAAATGTATTTGACTTTATTGTATTATATTTGATGTGAATGTTGTGCATTGTATTATCTCATCAGCATATGTAAAACATTCAAAAACTGATGAAATGCATCAACAAAAAATGTTTAACTCAAGTTAATTAGTCCTTGCGGTCAAGGGTCAAACCTAAAATGTCTTAAAGAACATTGCAACTATTCCGCGAATTCGCCCACTTGATGAATGATGAGTTGTGGCTCATTCTGCTTGTAACCGCTGTTGAAATGTTGACTGACAGTAAAGAATCAGTAGCCCACAGGCACTGATGGGGTTAAAGCATTTTGCCAGTTACACCCAATCTGCTATTAGTTGAAACATGCAAAGCCACATATGCAGCCTGGGGAAGAGTGTGATTCCCCTAGTAGGTCAAATATGAATGGAAAAAATGAAAACATCGCTGTAGAAGCAGCAGCCAGACTGTGAGTCAGCAGCAAACTTCTTAACAACAAATTTTCAAATGCAGACGTTCACTTCACTTCAGAGATCATAAGGCACACACACACACACACACACACACAGACAAAACAAGAATCTATGTATGTCCACAACTTCCATATTTGCATTCAGTTTTGGTGAATTCACAGGAACTGGCTCTTAAGCGCTGATGATGACCACTGTCTTTGACATCTTAGCGGTGAGTTCCCCAGACCATTAGCGAGGATGTGTAATGATGATGGTGCGCTGAGGTTGTAGAGGCTGGAGGTGACACATTTTTCTCTTCCAGCAACAAGACCAGAAGGTCAACGTCCAAAACTGTGAGAACGGTTAGACTGTGTGCAGGAAGCGTATCGCTGCATCGACCTGTGAAGTTCCGACCATGGTTTGGTTTGCACTTGAAAGCATCTCCGGGGTTCCTCTATTTCTCCTACAGACAAATAGTGATACTCGATAAAGGACTTGCACTATGGCATTTTTATGGTCGAATTAACTTGGCACGAGATAGCTAGTAAAAAAAAAAAAAATCATAGGAAACCTTGACATTTACTGTAAGCGACTGGACTGAGAACAGCATTCCCATTGTCTTGTTGCAGTTTGCAGTCAGTGTCAATTTAGGTGAGTAAATACTCGTGAATCTCATAACGTTTTCCTATTAACTGGTTTGACCTGTTGGACACCTAAACCTGTATTCAACCTTTCACAGTAGCTTCAGTGTAGCTGTTGTGACTTCATTATAAAAAGGTTTGCATGTTTATAATGACATATTATGATGTCATCTTGATAAGTAAGCTACTCAGCGAGCATTGTGCATTCTTTCCTAGGGGATTTTCAGCCAGGCCCCCTTTAATCCAGCTGTGATCTGGCTCTGTGAAGTCCCTCGGAACAGAGAACGGCTTTGTTACCCCCCTTCAGCTTCCTTGTACTGTGAACAATATGAAGCCTTCAGCTCCTTATCAGGAAGACCCACTATTTCATAAAGCCAAAAGAATCAGGTGTTGATATTAGAGACGAGTGTCAAACTGAGAGGACAATGGAGCTGAGTTGTCTACGTGGAAGGAGATGAAAGGATGGACAGAGAAAGAGAGAGAGGGAAAGAGGAAGGTAAGGGGGGAAGAGGGGAGAAGATGGAAATGTAATTTGAATCCCCAAGTTCAGCAAAAAGGAGGGTGAGTCGTCCTGAGTCATCCATGCTTCCAGGACTGCACAGAGACAGATGGAGGAGGAGACACAGATGGAGGCATTGAGGAGATTTACAACCACAACTGAGAGAGCATCTGATGATCTGTCAGATAGGAAAAGTGGACATACTGTATGAAAGAGAGGTTTTGTCCAGATTTAGTCTCGTGTTGAATGAATAACTCTCGAGGGATTTGTTTCGCTGTCATCTTCTTACTGTTCCCACAGTCTGTATCATCTGTCTAACCTACTCTTAACTCTGAGCTTTATGAGCCACGCTGCTACTGATCCCGTGAGTCACAAGCATCAACGTGAGGCGCAAATCCCAAGCTGACCACACACAGTAGGGAATGCAGATAATGGATACAAACTCTCTACTTTGTGTCAACACGTTACAACACATAGTATCCAGTGAGACGGAGACTGACACAGCGCTGCCGACTGATTCTGGGAAGGAGAATTCCCAAAACGTGAGCTCAGACGCAAGTCCAACTCATTAACTTGATAAGACGGTGATCCTGTGCAGAGCCTGGTCCGAGTGGTGGATGGATACACACACACACACACTAAGAATATCATAGCACGGATGTCATGTCCCTCCATACACAGAGTCCAGCAGCACAGAACAACATCATCATGTCCCTGAACCATCTAAAGACACAACTTGATGATTTTATGTTGCAAAGGGATTTCTCACAACCTTAATGACACAAATAACTGATTGATACTTTCTGTTAGCTGTTCTAGGATTAAATGTGAGGGGGGAAATGTGCTAACATGTTCAATTATTTACTGTAATTCATGTTAATTAATGTTTACAATCTTCCCTTTTGATTTGATTTTACAACTTCTCCCACAAAAGTTTGACTTGTCGCTGCCAAGTTGCATCAAATAAGACAAAAAAACTCACTCCACATCATTACATTTAAATGTGGAATTGGCATTTAATTACAATTGCCTTGGAGAAAACATTTAAACTGTTGCCCTTTGTGTGGTGGGGGTAACATTTTTATGTAACTTGTTTGAATATAGCCTTGCAACATAATCTTGCACAACACAGTTGATGCCTCCTTCTCTTTCATGTATGATATAATTACAATGCATTTGGTATGTTACATTTCCCTTTAGGGGGCTGGAGTCAATGCCACATCAAACAGGCTAACAACCATGCAGCAAGTTCAACCGAAACTCACGGAGACATCATCTTACTCTCTACATCCACAGATTACTAGAAAGAAGGAGTCACATTATGAGAAAGCATTAGCAGCTTGGTGCAAGATCTAGACTAGACCTGCATCGCGAGAGCATCCCATGAAAGCAAAAAGATAAGGGCTCTTACCAAATCAAGTCTTCGGAGACAGACAGTGTAGGTTACTTCTCGGTGTGTTTGCAGCAGAAATGTCAGTGTCCTCTGGGTTTACTGGCTCGGACTGACTTGTCTTCTCCTCTGCGCTCGGCTTTTATCGCAGCGCGCCAGTCCTGTCGCTTCGTGTGTGTGTGTGTGGAGGGGGAGGGCTGGGCTGTGACCTCAGCGGCGCAGCGTTGGCCGTCCGTCCGTCCGGCCCGGATGCTGATGCAGCCTGCTGGGTGGTACCGAGACGGGAACGACACGGCTCCGAACGGGTCAAGAGTTTTCAAAATTTAGTTAGAAATTTACGCCTAATTTCAGTTAAATTTGTCTTGTTTATGTAAAGTGTCTTAGTAATGTAATGTCTTGCACTGTCCTGTCTATGGTATGTTTTGTATAATGTAAAACTCAAAATAAAATCTTAATAAAAAAAAGAAAAGAAAGAAATTTACGCCTAATATCAGTTATGGGATAGGGTTTTTATCACCTGTTACTCTGTTAAATGCCAATGTCATAATTTTGAAAGGATAAAAAAAAATACATCTAGGCCTATTGTAAAGTATTTATAATTTTCTTTAACCTTTCTCAATACAAAATAATTTATCCAACTAAAACGTATTCATGACTTGTTTAAGATATTCTCTAGACACCTCAGAGCAAAAGCATGTTATTCAGTCCCCATTACTCACACTTCTATATTACATATAAGGTTATAGGACTAGATATTGAGTTTATAGTGTACAGTGGCCATCTGTCAAATGATAAATCAGTCGACTAATGTAAACCCAAATGATAAGATGTAAACATGGATTTTGGAGATGAGATAAGAAAAGAAAATCTAAGATAAGAAGAGATATGACTGTGAGTCAAGGTGATTACCAACACTAGTATCTATTGTCAGTGCCCTCTGGCAGCGTGTGATGGGCTGTGGGTGACAGTATATCTGTGTGGTTAACCATTTGGCACCAGGAGTCATTTGTTGCAACCGCTCTCCTCTTTATTTAGCCCGGTCTCTTTCCAGGAAATCAGATATTAACCTCAAGAAGAGCTCCAACTTTACTTTTACTTGCACTGGATAATTCACGTTGATTTCTTTTACTGTCTATAAACTTAACTACACATTAAACAGCTGAACATGCAGCATTTTAGGATGTAGTGGTCGGGGGGTTGTAAACTTGGCGTCTGCCCTTTCTGTTTCCATCTGTGTTAAGTTAAAGCACACTCCCTATACTTGATGAGGCCGAATAACAAAACACACACAAACACACACTGGGCGTCAAAGGATACTTGAAAAGTGTAATCTATTACAGATGACTCAGGATGAAAGCTATGCATTACATCAGGTTCCTGCAAGAATGCCAGGAGTCATACCTCTCACACTTATCCTCTGTCTTCGCTTACGACAGACTATCAAGTTCATTAAAATCAACTGACCGTGCAGACGCTCCTACATGTTGAATGAGTAACAAGGTATTTCAATAACTATCTTCAGTTTGCACCATGTAATGAACTCGCAGACAGAGGAATGTCTAAATCCTGTGGAGGAATGACAAAAAACTAGTCAAACCATTGTTTTTAACATTTATCTTAACCTGTGGGTGAATGCTTTCACAATTCTTTGGACTCAGACTCTCCACTTTGTCTATGAACAAAAAGTGTTACATAAAGAAAACACAAGAAATTGAAGGCTGCACAGGGGTGGGTTGTAGGAGTGGGGTTTTCGGTCTAAAGGCGATGGCGCGTCATACAGAGTTCACATTCTTTTTAAATCTACTCATTAAAAGAATGTGTTGAAATATGGGGTGGGGTGGGGGGTCTTTGTAAAACTCTTCTGCCCCTGCTATGAGAGCAGCTTCACAATGAGCTGTGAAAACTGTTGAACATAAAAGGAATTACTTTATTTACTTTATTTTAATCCCCAAAGGGAAATAAATTTGTCTGTCAGCTCCACCATTTGCAGAAGAATCAAAAAGTATGATGGCTGGAGGTACGATGGTTCTCTCCTGCATTGTTTTTTTGGCCCATCAAGGTGTCAGGGGCAGTTTTTCAGCACACAGTCTCTGCATTTGCCCCAGAAACAACTCTGTCTTGTAACGTTCTGTTATTATCTCATAGCGTGGTGAATGTGCAGCTCACAATTTGTCCACAAGAGTGTTTTGGAGTTGTTGGATTGTGTATTTGATGAGTTTGATGAGGGAAACCAAGAAATCCCATGAGCCTCCGTTGCGTAGCTCTGAGCAGCTCACAGCTCTTCTCCACCGTTCTAAAAATAGCTTGCACAGAAAATTAGCTAAAGGTAACAAACCTACTCCTAAAACTATAAGGATTATGGCAATGGGCCAATTTGCCAAAATATTGAACTATCCCTTTAACCTTTGCACCAGCAGCACGACAACAAAAACATCTGTTCACCACAGCTGGAACAGGGTGGCATCCTCTAGACCTGCTCTGTTGTCAATGAAAGAAGCTCCTCTGCTGAACAAACCCCTCTGCCAGAAGTATCCATCAGAATAGACAAAAAAACCCAGACAAAAACATTTTTAAAAATAAAGATTGAGTAAAAACTCTTTGACTTTTCTGCACATTTTCTAGTATTTTCATATCATCTTATCACATATTCAACTAACGTCAAATTAGATTAGGCTTCCATGCATCTGAGGTATCAGAGATGATGGATCAATGTTTGGGAGAGAGTAGCTGCAACACATAAATGACCCTAGGCTGGTAAACACACTGAATCACATTATATTGTTTAAACTGTAATTATGGTGAGCAAAGAGACAAAAAAAAGGAGGAATGTCTGACTGTGAACATGTCAAGGAAAAGTTAAACTGTTTTCAGAGTGACTGCAAATGCACCGCCACTGGCAACAACATGAAGATAAAATCAGACAGTAAACACCTCTGCTAGGAGTCATATGCTGTAGCTATGTTTGTGCCTATTGTCATTTGAAAAATTGCTCAAATTTATGGAATAATGTGTGTTTTCATTATGACTATGTACACTGACTGTACATAATTAATGGTTTGGCTGCAGAACACAGTGTTAGCAACAGTTTGGCAGCTTGAGATAAATCCTAGTTAACAAGTCACAGACTCACAGGCTCAAAAACTGACAGGTAATACTTCATGAGGGAGTGAAAGTGCTTGAAACTGAACTGATAAGTGGGTTAAACTCCTGAGCTATTGCACACTACCATCTGTTGCTACTAGCGACGGCACATCTGACCAAAACCAACCGTTGTTGTCAGAATAAAAAGCTATAATAACACGTGAATGTAGTGCAAAATAAACACTTGTGTACCAGTATGTAATCGAGGACATCATTCATATCATTTCCACAGACTGGGTTTATACGACTAAACAAAAGCTAAATGAGACAACAAAGGCTTTTCATCATTTGTTCCTGACTTCCAAGAACCTCTCTTTCTCTGTCGTCGACTCTCTTCACATAAAGCGCAGAGGAAGCAGGGCCATATTTGTCAATATAAACAGGAAATCTTTTTTTTCTGCTTCTTACAAACATTTCCAATCTGATGAAGTGGGTTTTTTACACACCCAAACAGCAAACGTCAGAGGTGCATCAGCCAATGAAGATGGAGCGCGTCGTTGCATGAGAGTAACTTATCAGTTTTCATCTGATTGAAGAAACGTAAATGACGAAATAAGGGACAACACAGCTGCTCACTGGAATTCGAGTGCATTTTCCTCAAGTGCAACATCCGCTGGAGTGATAATAACCCAGGGACAAGGAAAAACAAATAACAAGTTCAAATTTGTATGTTTATACGTCTAAAAATGATTATATATTATTTTGAGTGCAATATATTTACAATATTCCAAAATGTTTCTCGCAATTCTCAAACCTATAAATCAATGGCTTTGATTTTGACAATGATAACGGTCTGTTTTATTGACTGACATTTTTTCAATCTTGTATTTTAACCACATGCAAGATTTTAGTCATCAGACATCTGGATCTAACCTTCTCAGAGATAAAAGCCAGACATATCTATGACCACTAAACTGTATTGGACGAGTCACTGATTTTTAACATGACACTGTTTAATTCTGGGAGTGTATATCATTTTTATCACCTGGTCCATGTGTTGTGGAGAGGAGCACAATGCTGTGGATAATTTGCCTCCTGAACATCTGGTTTACAAGTTATCAAAGAAACAATTGAAACAATTGTAAGCAGTTCCAGCGCCCAGCCCCTTTCTGACGCCCTGTGTCCGCTGAATGAAACGGTGAATCACTGGGTTTTCACGTGAAGCTGCTTTATTCAGTATTTATACCATTTTTAATCACAGACTGTGTTTGTTTTCTGGAGGAGGAGGACCGTGCAGATCTGACTCCAGATAAAAACCTCCTAATGCATAAGAAATCCAAACTACGGTAAGCATGATGACGATGGCAATGACGCTGAAGACAACATCTCCTCTAATTCCACGCTATCTAAATAAATAACTTATTTAATCTTCAATTATTGAATCAAATTTTGGCCAAACCCATCAACAAAATCCATCCCAACAAATGTAGGCTATATTACAGCTGAAAATAGTCCTCATAATGTTACCTCTATGTGATGATTGATAAAAACAAAACATAAACAAAAAAAACTAAAGTACCCAGCCATTTAAGGGAGTCATAGGCTATGACCTTTTAAAAATGAGAAATATATTTGCAACATGTTTTTTTTAGTTGTAGTGTTGAGTTTGGATCAGGTAGGGAAGTGAGGGACATAAGTTGAGATAAACTGACTCTCAGGGAAGATGTTAGATGTCACAAACGGTCGTGGGGGCTCAGACCATAAAACTAATCATAAAAACACATTATTTACCGATAACAACTGTGAGAGTCTGATTAAACTCTCTGCATTGACCTAACTACACTATACAGTACCAGCTGGATGTGAGCCGGGCTGTCTGCCTCCTGTGGGCGGGGCTCTGCAGGTTTACAGGAAATACAACTATCAGGAAGTCGCCTAAGAAGTTTGTAAAGATTTTTTGTTTGTGTCGCAAAAAATATACAAGTATGGCGTTCAAGGCGGCTCAAAGTTGAACTCGGTCAAAGAGAGCGGATAGCCTGCACACGTGTTGACAGAGAAATCAGGTGTGAACGTGTGTGAACGCTGCCTGCGAAGTCTAAGGTAGGATTCAAGTTGACATGATTCAGTTGAGCTGAAGCGCTTGTTTGCACTAAGAAAAAGACCGAAAACAACTGGCCTACGTTAAACTAGAGAGAAAACACGAAACATTAACAGAGAAGGAGTGATATTTGACATTTGGATGGTTAGATTTGTTACGAGCGGAGAGAGGAGATCAATAATCACCGTATAAAAAGCATGAAGTCGAAAGCGGAAGCAGCCTGATTGATGCATGCTGTCAGTGCAGCGGTGGAGAGGCCTGGACACATCTGTAGGGCTAATAAATAGGCTACACAGATCATATAGGGGTTAATGTAGGTTACACATCCTTCCGTATGTTATTTGCTTCTGTGCTGTGTAATGTTAATTTATGTTAAAATCAAAAATCAGAACAGATATTGTTGTTGTAGGTGACATGATTATCTGATATTGATCCAATAACAATAATATTTTATAATTTCACCACATACACACGTTTGCAGTTACTAACAATAAACACTAACTAAAAATCACACTTAGCTTCATGATAAGTCAAGGAACACCACATTATATATAAATAATTACAATTATTAATAATAAACAAAAAGAAATATACATGCATTTATGTAGATATGTAGTAAAACTAAAACGTATCACTAATAATAAATAACATTAATGATAATGATGTAATAGTGATATTGAACTGATAATTTCATGGAAGCACTGTTCCAAAACATCTTTGGCCATTTTTTCTGCATTACAACACGTCATTTTCACATCAGATATTCCTGGAAAAACATTAATAACATTAAGGATGGCTCCATTATATTCAATTATCTAAATGAGCCATGACAGGAAGCCTGTGTGTGCACACCATGGCCTGGAACTGAACAGATAAATTGATTACATATGAATTAAACTCTTCATTCCTGTGTATTTCAGATGTCTTTTGACAAAAAACCTTTTCTATTATCAATAACATTCGATATCAGCCAGTCTGTGATAAGTTCAGTGTCAATATGTTGGTCTGAAGTGGTCAATGCTTTAGTTAATGTTTACTTTCCAGATCTGTTCATTTGATTATTTGTTTAATGATTAGTTAATTGTTTAGTATGTAAAATGAAATTGTAAATAAAACCTTTATGAGGTTCCAGGTGACCCACAGATTCAGTTCCAGTTTAGCCTAGCAAATGAAGTTGTTGTGAACCTTTAAATAACTGTTTCCTTGTTATTTTTTGTATTGTGTGTGCAGGACCAGCTGAGGAGGCCATGAACCGAGTCCCCCTGCAGCAGCCACAGAGCTGTGGGCCCTGGGAGCTGAAGGAGCGGCTGGGCACCGGAGGCTTTGGGAACGTAACGAGATGGCAAAACAAGGTACACACAACCCCCCCACACACACTTGGGATAAAGAGTCATCATAAACTCACTGGAAATTCCTCCAGGCAGAGGATGTTTAAATAGAAAGCTGTTAGACTAAAAATGCAAAGATAAGATAAGTGAATAAATAGCCCTGTCAGCATTTCCCAGAAGAGAACAACAAAAACTTCAACAACGTAAATAACAGTGCAATTAACATTTCCAACTTCAAAAAATTTCAATTTTTTCAAGTATGCCAATATACAGAAGCAAATAAAGGACTCTTCTGTCATATTTACAAATAAATCCAGGAAGTTTGAAGTGCCCTCGTAAAGTTGAAGTGACAACAACTCTCATTGCACATAACTGTTTCCTCCATTGACTTCCATGCAAAACTCCCAGTTTTATTGTTTTTAAATAGTCTTTTGTTTGTGTTTTTGCCAGTGATATTAACATTGTCCAGTTATATTATGATTAAAATTATGAAAAGCAAGAAATAACCAAATAATAACCAAAAAGATTTGAAAAACGGTCATATACAAAACCAAAATGACGTACTGATGGATTTTGTGAATGAGTTTATCAGCTGCACCGTTTTTGACCGTAGTATGACATCAGTCCAGGAAGACGATTTCTTTTTGCACCCAGTAGAAACAGCTTCTATTGTTATGATATCACACTAAGTCACAGGATGAGAGCGAGGACGCTATGGGAATACGAACACGCCCGCTTAGTGGACCTTCCTCTTCCTCTCCGAAGAGTTACTCATGCTCACGTTCAAGGCAGAACTCAAAGCGTGTAATGAGCCAGACAAACATAATTGGGTGAATTTAAGATGTATTACTGTTGATAGCTACCTGACACACCATTGTTTAATTTATCAAAAAGAAAGCTGGTTTTCCCACTGTGTCCACAAGAAGACAGGATCACCCCTCTTTTTATTTATGGGCATATTAAAAGCTCCCTCCCTTCCTCCCGTCTTCACATATCAGTTACCACCGTATCAGCTCAGAGTCATGACTCACCATCCATGACCAAACACTTCAGGAGGATTTCAAGTTGACCTCTTAAACATAATTTGACGTTTAATTGCAAAGTTAATTTGTTAGAGCTTTTGATTTTTATTCTTCTTATGGTCTTAATTATGTACTGGTCTCATTGCAAAGGTCTCCCCTTTTTTCTTTTACTAATTAAGAGGTTCATCCTGGTTTATATAATTTTTTTTTTTTTCACCATTGATTCCAACTGTATTTGTCGTCTGTACGTGTGTTGTCATATGATTTAAATAAATAATGATGATTGCAACCATGAATACAATCCCACGGGAAATCTTTTCACTTTCCAATAGAAGAGATTTTTATAGATCGACTTTGTTGACAAGCCTTCGGCCTCGATGGCTGCACTTGTGACAGTGTAAGAAGTAACACTGTCCACACACAACTGTTGTGTTGTATGTTACAGTATGTAACAGTGTTGATCATCAGTGCTACGGCAGACTGAGGAAACACAGGAGGAAAATGACCTAGAGCAGCAGAGGGCACCGCTGGCACCGGCACTGCCCAGATGATTAAGCTTCTGGAAATAGGAAATGTCCTGTCTTCCTGTATTAATGACAATAATGCAGGCTATTATTAGTTCCCAGACCACATTATGGGAAGTAGGGTGGGTGCTTTTCCCTTGATGATGCCATGAGAAACAGGTAGTGATATGTAGGCTACTTGTGTTGCTCATCGTTTTTGGCGAGTGGTTTTGTAGCTATAGTGTGTGCGTTTGGTATTCATGTCACGGTTTGTTCCCCATATGGAGTGTTTTATCAATGTTTTAATGGAGAAGAAATTTCAAATGAGAAGTTATACTGTATATCAACAAAGCTCCAATTATTGGATTGGAAGTACTTTATTAGTCTCTAGAGGGGAAATTAGGTATCACCTTAAAACAACAAGGAAACATAGACTCAGGCAGTACAACAAAAGTGCAAAGCATCAACGTCACACAAACAATCAACAGCAGTCAGCAGTCGACAACAATGTTCATTAATAAAAAATAAAAAACTTCGCTGCAACAGGTGTACAGGACCTTCTAGATCTTTCCGATTAACACCTTGGCACCACTGGGCAGGCTTCAGGTCGCCGAAGACATCATGCAGGATGCCCATGAGTTTCCTTCCTTCCTTCCTTCTTCTCCATGACCGCATCTAGTGAGTCAGGAGGCAAACAAATGGTGGATCATGCCTTTTTTATTAACTTGTTGATGCTATGTCTGTCCTCCTCTGTCTGTCCCCCATCCCCCACAGACTACGGCATGAAAAAGCACAGCCAATTGACAACAAAATTAATCAAATTAATTAGTTACATATTCAGTACCAATCTTTTAACTCAATTGCCAAGCAAAAATGTGAATATTTACTGATGATTTTTGGACATGCAAAAGTAAATTGACCTAATATTTGTGTTTTATACTGCTGCACAGACAAAAAAAGATGTCTCCTTAACTTCAAGGAAAACTTCAAGGAAATTGTGATTATAATTTACCACAGTTTTCTTATGTTTTACAGACCAAATGACTGATAAATAAATAAGACCATCAGTTATCAAAAGTCATTATTTGCAGGCGGGCAGGGAAACTCTGACATCAATTCCCAGCCTACTGTAAAACGTTATCGCTTTTAGTTTTACGCCACAATATGTAAATATTAACATACAAACACATTTTACTTTCATTATGGCCACCTCACGGATCATAATTAACAATCTGCTGCAGATTATGCTGTATACTGTATATGCAAAATGACATTATCTACTGTACCTAAACAGCATCTGTGTGTGTGCTTGTGCTTGTTTTTAGGACACAGAGGAGCAGATCGCTATAAAGCAGTGCCGTCAGGAGCTGAGCGACAGGAACAAGGAGAGATGGAGCCTGGAGATCCAAATCATGAAGAGGTCAGTTTCACTCCCACATGCATCACTCTACTGAGTCTGGACCGAGATCGTTATTGTATTAACAATCTCCTTACAAATGCAGATGTTTTTTCCTCTTCTTTTAGTACCAATTCATTTCTGTCTCTTTTTCTCTACCTTGAGCCTGTTACGTCTAAATTCTCATCTCATCTTGTCTCATCTGAAAATAAAAAGGCTATAATCTGAATTTAAATGGGTCATAGTCTCAGCATTACTTTATGAAGCAGGAGCTGCCTTAACGTCATGCCCTAATTCACTTTTTATAGAGTCAGACATTTTTGTTGTAATAAAAACAACAGATATTACAGTATGTTGGCCTTATCAGTTTGACTTTTACAGGTGCCGATGAGTTAATGTGCTTTGTGCAGGACAGAACAAACCTGAGCTCCATGTCTCTCAGATTAATCAGCAGCGCTCGGCTCTGTAAAAAAAAAAAAAAAGTCCAGATTTCCTAACTGTTTTGTTAGTTTGTTGTTTGTCCAGTGACATACTGTATCATCTAAACTGGTCTCGCTTGTTTAGAAAGGATTCAGGAGTCTGTTTTTCCACAGTGATGCATCTCAGACATCTGACATGTTGGTGTGTGTTTTTTTAGACTCTGCTGTAGAAATCGGTGATTTCCCCGGTTCTCTTCACTGTCAGACTCTTTGGTACCTTGCCCTAAAAGCCCGTTCTGGCATGTGAGAGAAGTTTTGGTTTGACTTGTTGTGACTCACGCTGGTATATTCCATGACAAGCCGGGTGCAAATGAGTTTGACATTTGACTTTTATAGACCCCATCTGTTTCACAAATTTTCTCAAAATACAAAAACTAAATTTGCGTCCTGAAATAGTAAAAATCACACAAAGCATGAAATAATTAGAACAGCATGGACGTTTGTGTTATTTTGGTCTTGTGGTGGTAAAGTGCCACCTCCTCATTTTGCTCTGGTTTGGTGTATGTTTCATTTCCACACAACGTCTGCGCCGTCTATTAACAGTTTCAGTTTTTGTGTCGGGGTCACTGGAGGTGGATGGCAGTTTGTCCTGTTTTCTGATTGTCTATGAGATACAGAGTATGTGTGTATGTGTGTTTTGTCATTAGCTGGTGCAAACATGAGTATAAAACCAAATTTTTCCCCCTAGTCCCAATTTAACAAGTGTGTTGTTTTCAGACAGACATAACCACAGCCCTCTCTGTGCAACCCACGCTCAACCCGTGGAGAAACCACAGGGCAGGGGACACGTTCATGGCAAACTACCATTATGTTATTACAGCTACTTAACACAGATTTACTGAAAAACATTACACTTTCACAATGTTTTTGGAGTTGTGATGCGTTTGCAGAGCTTGTATTGGGTTAATCCCACAATTTCATGCAGGTTTACCATTTAATCCTTCTTTGTTATGATTGTATCCACCCTCCAAATGTTTTCACCTATAGTCATGAGGCCGAACAAAGATGGGAGAAATATTTTCTACATCAGATCATGGGACCCCCACCTGCATCAAGGAGTGTCCTATAGTAACACAACTTGACTACGCTTCTACTTCTAATCATGTTTTTTGTTCGGCTACACAAGTTCTGCAGAATAAAAACATGCCAATGACTAGAAATAAGTAATTCTGTTGAAACCGTCTTTGAGTCCCCTGATAATGTAGCTGTTACGAAACACTGTTATCATTTTGCGACATTGTCATGATCTCAGTATGTACTGAATTTTTGCCGCTTTGGGTTTGTTATCTTTCAGTATCTCCTTTGCTTTTTTAACATTTTTTAAGAGGTCGTGACGGTGTGGTTATCGGAAACCTTTCCGGACAGATTTGTGAGACAGCGAAGGCCGAGAAACAAAGGAACATCACACAGTCAAAAAATGCAGAGGGGAAGTAGTGATGTAATCAGCTATAAAGGCTGTCAATTAACGAACTAATGACTAGGTTTGAACATCAATATGAAGAGAAGGCTTTATTTGTTGGGCTGTATGATGATACAAGGCAGTAAAATGATATGATTGTATGCACTGTAGACATACGGGATAGAACATGTTGCTTTTTCAAGTTGTGTCAGATAAGAGGTTACCAAACTTGTGCTCACAAAAAAAAATCCAAGAGGTCTAAAAATCCAATTTTGTGGGGTTTTTTTGTTTTTCTTAAGAATTTCGCTTTGGATTGTAAAGTATGCAAGCAAGATGAGTAGTAGACAGTGCTTCATTTTAATTAGTTATGGTGTAGCATATGCCAAATAAGATTTATTTCATGAAATTAGTGTCAAATATTGTAAAGGTGGATTCAAATCTATCGCAACTCTGATAAAGCACCAGCTGTCTTCTGTATGTGTCGACCATGGCAGCTTTGGCAAGGTGTTTATTATGTAAGCTACATTCAAAGTAAAAGTTGAAGTGTGACACATTATGCAGCCACACTGACTGACTGACTGACGACCTCTTGTCTTCACTCTGCTCAGGTTGGATCACGTGAACGTCGTTGCAGCCAGAGAGGTTCCTGAGGGGATGCAGAAAATGGTGGCCACCAATGACCTGCCGCTGCTGGCCATGGAGTACTGCCAGGGAGGAGATCTGAGGAAGGTAGGAGTCTGAACGACACCGAGCTACAGCAGAGAGACACTTGGGTTTAAAGTATTAACCCATGATAAATGAATAAGGAGTCATTGTGTAATTGATAATCATATTTGTATTACTTTTTGCAGTCTGATGATTATGTGGCTGTGTAAACCATTTTCTTTTGTTTATGTGGGTGAAAAAAGTTCAGATTTTCCAGCAAAAAAAAAAAACAATCATGAAGTTCCACTGAACTGAGTTTAGGGAAGCGAGGAGTTTGCATCGTGAGGAGGTCTGGCGCGCTTCTCTAATCCCAAACCCACTGAGTGTGCAGCAGCCTGAGGCCGTGTTGGCACCAGGCTGCCAGCAAAAGAGGAAAATGCCAACAAGCACAAACCGCAGTGTCATAAAAATTTCAAAGCATCCCAGATGGTCCAAAACTAAAACTAAGCAGTCGGGTCGGGGGCAGATGGAGCGGTTAGCGGGGAGGACAGAAGAGAGTCGGAAAATGGGACCATCCTCTTTTGTCAGGCGTTGCCACAAGTTTCCAGCTGTGGAACGCTTTGAAAATAGATTTTTGTTTTTTTTTTCAATAGAAGTAAATCAAATCAAAGTGTTTACAACAAAGGCAGAATCAGAATTGCTGCTTAAAATCAAATCAACCGTAAAAAAAAGAAAAGAATAGAGAAGCAAAACGAAACACAAGCCCTAGTCCTCTGTTGCATGCCATTACACCCCTTACTATAAATACAAAGAAAAAGCTTTTTTATTGAATTAAAGCAGGGAGTTTTAAAACATGAGTAAAGAAGATGAAGCCTCTCTGTTCCTGTGGTTCATGTTGTTTAAGTATCGAATGTCTTTCTGCAGTATCTGAACCTCCTGGAGAACTGCTGTGGAATGAGGGAGGGCTCTGTTTTGATTCTGTTACGGGACATTTGTAAGTACCTCGCTTGATCCCCGGCTTCATCACGACTGTTGTGAAATCTTTTCATTATGTGAGTGTGCGTCTGTGTGTGTGTGAAAGAGAGGGAGCGATTGATCGAGTGAGCTGGCAGCATGATTAGTTTCCTGTAGTATGGAGTTGGTCGTCACGGCGACAAGTAGCATGATGTCACCAATGACCAGTAACCACCGACCTCTTAGTCAGCCGAGGGGGGCTCCCCCCGCACGCACATACACGGGCTTACGTCAACGATTGTCCTGTTGTTCGCAAAACGTAACGTACGAATGCTCGCAAAGTGTGTGCGACATGTTGTGTAAACAGCTCTGATAGGAGACATATGGTATGGATCACACACACTCCTTGAGTAGAACATGGAGTGAAATGCCCACACACACACATACGCACACACACACTTCCATAGAAACTCCTTTTCCTGTTACCCACTGGTGTGGACGTTTCCTGATCATGAGTGATCCGCTCTTTTTTTTGAAAGAAACAGGCATGTGTGCGTCCGTCCACACCCACAAACGCACACTCTCACTCGTACACTCATACGCACACCTACACAAACACAGATGCGTTTAAGGGGCCACAAGGTTATGATTTCCGCTTCACTGAGCTCGCGTTGCCAGCACACACACGAGTCACGCTTTGACGCAAGAGAAGCAGCGTATTAATCGTTTGAGTTGTAGATTGACCATCCTGATCCTGATCTGCACCTGTAGCCACACCCACCGGTGATGTCACAGCCTCCTTCAGCTCTTCTTCTTGACATCTCTGCAGCGCGGTGAGGAAAACATAAAGATGCTCGACCACCGGTTAGGACGTAGAAGACTAGAGCACCCCAGGGTGTGTCGGTGTGGACATGTGATATCACCGTTGCTGGGTGTGGTGCTGCGACAGAACGCAACTTATGACCCGACAGACAACCCTCCAGTGACGCTGGGTGTCATCAGAGGGGAAAACACGGCCACAGAGGGCAGTGAAAAGTGAATCGGCTCTAGTGACAAAACTTGACTCAGCGTTGATTCAAGTCGAAATCCATAAGTTTTCAAATGAGAATAATCTGAGGTGGTGGTGTGCATGCTTCAGGATTCATTAGCTGGTAGTACTCACGGAAAAACCCCCAAATCATTATGGGTACTAATGTAGGTATCAGGTTTTGCCAGGGAAGAGTACGTGGAATAGAAATTAACTTCTGCATTTGTCAATCCATTGTGAATCTATCTGTGTTTTAGGAGTGCAATGCTAAATCCATGTGCTTTAAAAACATAAACGTGCAGAATGAATTAAAATACTATAACAGTTACTCACTCTGGAGGAGCCTGCAGTCCAAAAAAGAAGTTGCCTGTAATCCAAGAAGACAATTAGTGTGTTGTTTTACATTACAGCCTGACTGATACTGGAGTAGAGCCTGACGCCAAGATTAATTTTTTTTCTAGTTACTCATTCTTTTTTTATATGATTCCTTAAATTCGGTGGAATTTTAGCTAATATCTTTATAAATGACCTCACTCAAGTCTTCAGTTTTCAGTTACATATTTCCTTTGTCTACTGCTATAGTACTGTACGTATTTACTTATCTATATACTTTTTCTCCCTGTGCACTGTCCACTCTGCTGCTGTAATACTGCAAATTTCCTCACTGTAAAACTAATAAAGCGCTGTCTTATCTTATCTTACATCTGCCTGGACAATTTCTCAGTCGAGCTTTAGTTTCCGTGCAGCATTAATCTTTTTCATATGAGAGTCTTAGCCAGGTTCGTAAAGGTAAACTCAGACTCATGCCTTGAGATGTTCCTCTGAAGATGCCTCACTTCTTCAAATCATTTGAACTGGTATTGCATTGCATTTCTCCTTCCTCAGCCTCGGCTCTGACCTACCTCCATAAGAAGAGGATCATCCACAGAGACCTGAAGCCAGAAAACATTGTGCTGCAGCAGGGAGAGAAGAGAGTGAGTTAAAGACCCCGTGCACCCGCTTGTTATGACAAACATACACAAGCCACAACAGAGGAGTCGTATAAAGGCTCTTTGCCTCCATGTGGGTTAAGTGCAGGGAGACTCGTGTCTCTCACGTCCACATGTTTACACTCACCAGTTGCTGCTCTTCTTGTTTAATGTGGAAAACTCCATCCTTGAACTGATCCCTGCAGTCGTGAGGAACTTTCGGGGCCGTCCTGCTCTCACCTTCCTCTGCGGGCCCCCTTTTGTTTGGTTATGTAACAAATCATAGCATCCTGCAATGGGACCTCAAGGAAATGAAAAATGTTATATAACAGAGACCAGACATAATAAAGAAGTTATATATTCATGTTTATGCACACTGCTGTGTTTATAGTATCTTAACAAAACTAATTTCATCTGCGTTAAGTTTATAGTTCTGCATGAAAACATGTTTTTGTTTTCATACTGGAGAAAAAGCAATTTCTACTATTTCCATTCAACTATATACTATAACTATAGACTACATTTGTTTTTGTTTATGAGAAAAAATGTAATTGCTAACATGCTGTCTCCTCTCATCTTAGTTGATCCACAAGATCATAGATCTGGGCTATGCTAAAGAGCTGGACCAGAGCAGCCTCTGCACATCGTTTGTGGGAACTCTGCAGTACCTGGTAAGTGATGAAACACAGGTGGACACGTTGTACACATGATTTCTTCACACTGTTCTCAACATCAAAACCTCGTACATTGTGTTTTGTTTTTTCTTCTTCCATCTCTCAGGCTCCAGAGCTCATCGAGAGGCAGAAGTACACGGTCACTGTCGACTACTGGAGTTTCGGGACTCTGGTGTTTGAGTGCATCACAGGGTTTCGACCGTTTTTACCCACCTGGCAGCCCGTTCCCTGGTAGTACCACCTTTCACAAATTTCTCAGAATTCATCAGCGAGGGAGTGAAGTCATGTTGTTTCCAAAACTGTTTTGAACGCGATGGATTTCAAAATTTTCCACCATCACTTGACCTTTCTCAAATCCGCCTCCTTCACCTTTGAGACCGCAGCTGAGCTTTGAACAATGATATTTGTGATATTGAGCAATGATAAGCGTCATTCCAAATGAATATTATTGTTTCGTGCCTGGATTCTTAACACACACACATAATGAAAATATAAATAAACCAAGCGATGAATTGGAGGATATGTGGGTATTGCCAACTTCAATGACCTCGGCGCCATAATATGATAAAAGAAATGGAACAGGGCTCTGGGTTACACAGAGAAAATAATACTCTCCTCTTTATTGCACGCATCATTTGCAGATCGTCCTCATAAAACGAAGATAAAGCTCCTCTCTGATCAAATCCATGTGTCTCCCTTTTAGGCACAATAAACTGAGGCTGAAGCAGGACGATGATATTGTCGTTTACGAGGACCTCTCGAACGAAGTCCGCTTCTCCAAGCACATACCCCAGCCCAACAACCTCAACAGGTGCTTCTATCTGACTCAGAACCAACACACACACACACACACCTTAAAAATACTGCTTTAAGACTGTTATTATCTCTCTCTCCGCTAACTGTTGCTTGACAGTCTGTTATTAGAGAAAATGGAGAAGTGGCTGCAGCTGATGTTGAAGTGGTCTCCTCAGGAGAGAGGCAAAGACCCCAACGCTACACCCAGCAACTGCTTCCTTCAGCTGGAACTCATACTGCAACTCAAGGTCTATTAATTAATTAATTGATTCATTCATTCATTCTTTTACCACCTCCTCCCCTACGGTCTAGTCGTGTGATCTTTTGCTTCGTATGACTCATCTTGGTCCTTCTCACTCCCCACAGCTGGTTCACGTCCTAAACATGATGTCCGCTAAGATCCTGACGTACTCGGTCTCGGACGATGAGACTGTGGCCGACCTGCAGCTGAGAATAGAAAAAGACACCGACATCCCTGCGGCCAATCAGGAGCTGCTGCTGGAGGCGGGATTAGCCTTGGAGCCTAATGGACTGGCCACGCAGTGCGCCATAGATTACGCGGTAATATCTGACTCCAATGCTGTATTATCAGATTGTCCAACAACACTGTAACTTATTAATAGACTTGAGTCACTAAATTTTTATGATCTGCATGTGTAGGAAATAGATGGCCGACGCACCGACTTGCCCCTGGTCTTCCTGTTTGATCGCTCCTCTTGCAGTTACGAGCCCCAGTTTGCTCCTCGCACACTCCCTGAAAACATCCGCTTCGTCCGTAAGTTTGGTTTTCTCAGCTGAGGATATTAAAAAAAAGTGCAATAGTGAATATTTTGTTTTGTGAAGTTCTATTTTTTACATCGTTACACTCATTCAGTTGAATATGCTGCTTTATGTAAACACATGAAATGTTAAATCAAGGAATTACTTACACTGTATATAAATATACTGTATATATTGTATGTATGTTTGTATGTATGTATATAAATGCAAACCCTTGATTATGATCATCTGCAGATGTGACTTTATACTGTGTTAAATGTATTTACATGTAAACCATGAACCGTATTATCTGCATGAACTGAAATCGCCCTCAGGAAAAACTATGAACACCAAACTTTACTCAACTGACTAATACATGATTACAACATCCATTGCTTTTTCTGACTTTGTGTGTTTCCACATGTGTGTTTCTTTGTCTGCCTCTGTCTTTCTCACAGAAACTGACCCCAAGCACCTCCTGGCCTACAGCCCTCTGCGGAGGACCTGCGGCCAGGCGTGGCACACTATCCGCTCCCTGAAGGAAGACTGGCAACGGCTGCAGCAGGGGCAGAAAGCCGCTATGTAGGACGCACACAAACAGAAAAACACACGTGCATATCACTCGTTTTACATGTAACCACATTTATTTTCCTTTTTTTTTCCTCCAGCATGAGCCTCCTGAGACACAACTCCTCGCTGTCCAAACAGAAGAACGAGATGGTGTCCATGCACCAGAGACTGACAGCCAAGCTGGAGTTCTTCACCACCAGCCTTCACATAGATATGGACAAATACCAGGAGCAGACAGCCACCGGGATTGGTATTATCTTATAAAAACATCCACCATCCAACAGCTGCATTTTATCTGTTTTTTAATGTGAATTATTCCGAGCTCTATTGAGTTTCTGTGAGAAAAAGCACAATCCAGTTTGCCAGTGCCTAATGACAGGCTTTTTTACATTTTCTAGCGTCAGAGAAACTCCTCTGCGTGTGGAGGGAGATGGAGCAAACTGCTGTCAGCTGTGGTCAGGTAGAGTTGAGTGTGCTTCTGCATGTGTGTGTGCATGTGTCACTGGTGCTTTAAAAAGACTAAAACCCACATGTGGGTGCCCAGGCTAAGGTGAGCGAACTGGAGGAGGAGATAATGCAGCTGCAGCCAGACATAGTGGATGTGCAGAGGCAGCCGTGGAGGAGCGGAGAGGCCCTGGACACACTGTAAGTCTGTAAAAAAACAAAGCAATACAAAGCAATAAAAACAACAATACCAGCCGCTTTGTTTACCTTGGACCTTGCTTTCTCCCCCCTGCCCCCCGTGGTCACCAGGGAAGGAAAGGCCTTGGAGCTGTTCCGTAAACTCAGGGAGAAACCCAGAGGTTTGGGTTTTTTTCACGCATCTGTTCACTTTTTACTTAACACTGGTTCCGGTGTTTCCGTGTGAAAATAAACCTCCCTTTTAAGTCTCCTCTGGCTTTCCCTTTTCTCAGACCAGAGGTGCTCAGGGGACAGTCAGGAGGTGGTGCGCCTGGTGCTCCAGGCCGTCCAGTTCTACGAGAAGAAGCTCAGGGACTTCTACACACATCTCAGGTACACACACACAATGCTCGATACCTGACAACGGTTCCCACGTCACAGTAAACAGGGTTGTTTTCTGGTCTTTCAAAGCACACACACATACTGTTGAAGCATAACCGGTATGGTCACTGTGATGGAAATGTGGATTGCATAACTGAATGAGTAGTGGACCGCTCAGTTGCTGCTTTATTATCTGTATAAAAATGAAACACAGTTGCCACACATACACATACTTCCACTTTTCATTGAACATCATACTAATTTTAGTACTAGTGACTTGATTAATGGTTTTAATACATTGGTCCATTTTCTGTACTGTTTATCTGTGCAGGCATTGGTCCATTTTCTGTACTGTCGCCCGGCTGACTATAGGCAAGGGTGGAGTACACTATGAGCAGGTCACCAGTCTATCACAGGGCCGACACATAGAAACAAACCTCACACATTCATATTCACACCTACGGACAATTCAGAGTTGCAAATTAACCTAGTGTGCACACTGTGGAAGCTGGAGAACCCAACTCCATCCAGATCCTTATTGCTAACCCCTGCACCAGCACATGCCGCCCATAGTTAATGCATGATGTGTTATTTGCTTTCAGATTAAAGAGGCCACTACATACATAGTTGCACAGTTAAGACCACTGATTAAGAGGCTTTGAGCTTTTGTTTGCGGTTACACAAAGATTAGAGTCAGAGTCATAAGTGGATTTTTTTTGCATTGTGTTTCACATTTTGACAAGTCAGTGCAGGACGAGCTCAGGTGTGACTGTAGTGGATAGTAAGACCGCAGACAAACAGGAGAGGGAAGTTACTTGTCAGTCTGTCTGGTATGTAGACGCCCACACACAGTTCTGAGAAGAGCGCCGATCTGGCAGGACAAGTGGAAACACTGGTGCCGGTGACTTGTCACCTTTTACACTTTTACGGCTGTAAATGTCGACACGTTTGCAACATTTAATTTCGGACATTTTACCATTTATGACACGCAGTTTAATTGCTTTTTTAAAATTTTATTAAATTTTAATGAGTACATACAGACAAAAGACGCACAAAGCACACCACACAGCAACAATAACGACAACAAAACAAAGCAACAATAGCGACAACAAAACCGAGACATTTCTCAACAACAACACAAAAAAGGGAAATATACAGTGCATACCAAGTCTAACTTCAGAACAAATAAGGTACACAAAGCAAGAGAGAGAGCACAGAAATATTTCACTACTTTTAAAGTCCTTCAGAATATCATTGTCGATGATAACAGGCACTTCCGCACCTGGTTCCAAATGACCCCGATCTCAGACCCAGTGCCATCCGCTCTATACCTAGGAGGTTCAAAAATTCAGAAACCCACTCCTCCGATGAAAAACATCCTGGTCTATGAATTTTCCAGTTCCACAGAATCGTTCGCTTCACAGCCAAAAAGGCCAAACCAGTTTTCCTCCTTTGTTCCTTTGTTTTCAACTGAGCAGCTCTGTGTCCCAACAGACACACAGCAGGACATGGTATAACCTCAACGTTAATAAACCTTGAAATTGATTTACAGACTTCTGTCCAAAAACATTTAATTATAGGACACTGCCGCAACATATGAAGCAGCGTTCCAACCTGTCCGCAGTTACGCCAACAAAGGTTCGAAACACTGGGATCTATGTTTCTAAGTCTAGAGGGAGTGATGTACGCTCTATGGAGAATTTTCAATTGGATTCCTCTACCTCTGACTGACCTTGAAATAGCTTTAATGTCACGCCAGATGTTTTCCCACTCACGCAGTTTAATTGCTTATCATGGGGTGTAAAAAAATCACAAGTCATTAGTAATGAACTTTACATGAAGCCATCACACCTGTGGTTAGAAATGTCTGGAAGTCATAAATGATTCAGTATTCAGTGGGAGGATACTGTTTGCAACATGGCAGCCCAAAAAATCCCTTTTTTTTTAGAAGTATCATAATGATACCTAACCTCGCAGCTGATTCATTCAACGTACAGTAATAGCAACATCCAAGTCATGCATGTTGCAATATGTTACATTTCTTCTTCTACACACAGTAAGACGGCGGTGTGCCGTCAGCGCGTGATGGAGCTGCTGCCGAAGGTGGAGGGCGTGGTGCAGAAGATGGTAGAGAGCGAACAGGTCCTGATGAGTCTGCAGGAGAAACGACAGAGGGAGCTGTGGAACCTGCTCAAAGTCGCTTGTGTGAGGATGCATGATTGCATGAACCACACACACAAACACACACACTTCTGCTCTCCTTTAAGGGGAGACCTGTTATATCACGATATAAGTACATGTATAACCTCAAATAGCAATCACTTTGAATATTGGCTAAACATAAACGATTTTAAGAAGTTTCATCATCAACATCATCACAAAGGAGAATAATAACGTATATCATGTTGTCCTGTGTAGAGTAAAGTTCGCAGCCCAGTGAGTGGGAGCCCTGATGGATTACGCACGCCCTCGTCAGTGCCGCCTCTTCTGACCCCAAGACAAAGCCTACAGCAGCTGTGAGTGCACTGACACACACACACACACAATACATGCGTGATCTTTTGTAATGTTAAAACCATCTTCCGACTACTTTAGTTAAAGTTGTATGAGTTTTCTTTGTGGGTTGATTATTTTATTCATGCTTCCCCACGCTCCAGCTCGGGGAGCACACATACACGCATGCATGTATGCACGCACACACGTCCTGTACAAACACAGATTAACTGTTCGCCATCCTAGTGACATCTTTATGGCTCATGAATCAAACGTTGGGTGTGTCTGCAGTGACGAGTCCCTTGTGGAGCAGAGCAGGACGTTTGAGAGTCGACTCCAGAGTTTGCTGCATGACACCATCCAGGAATCGGAAAGCAGTATGGAGGTACACACGCACACATTATTCCCTTCTTTAGATGGTTGGTTGTGATGCTGAGCTACTTTGAATAGATTTCTCAGAATTGCGTGTAAGACTCTAAAGCTCCACACTCTTTTGTTTTTGTCCTAGATGCTGAGGGAGTGGACGTGGCTGCAGGACAGCCAGAGTTTCTCCAGCGACCTCTCCTAAGTCCGGGCTCGTACTTTGATTATATGTGATACTCTGCTGCCTCTCTGTGGATGGGACGTCACACTACATGTGATGCAGCACCAGCTGTACTTACAATGTGAATGGAGTAATAGCTGCTGGCACATATTTGCTTAATGAGATTAGGGAGTAGGTAAACCTATTCACTGAAAATGTTTAGCCAATTCTAATTCTAATTCTGATATTAATCAGACCAAGACAAATTTCAAAGAAAGAATGAAATAAGTTTGTTATTCAGATTAACCATTTCAAGAAAATTGTATTTAAATACAAACTGTCTTATGTATAGTGCGTAGAGAGGCTTGTAAGGTCGATCTATCTTGAGACAGCAAGATTCACAAACCACAAATTTAATCCTCAAAGTGAGAATTTGAGTGTAAAAAAAATACATGCGTTACAGAATTGTAACCAGAAATATCCCTTTATTAGTTTTCGAACCTTATATTTTAGTTACATTTGTGACACCATGTTTGGTGGATTTTGTTTCAAAGATTACAGACTGTAGATTTACAACTTTGTTCTATGGTTTGATATTAAAATGGATTTTAGCCATATTCTAAAAATATCTCTGCCTTGTACCAAAATGTAAATATGTGTTTGTTTGTTTTTCCAAATTTTGTTTTTGTAAGACAGTTGTTGAAAAACATGGGAAACTGTAATATCTTTATGCTGAATGTCTCTGAACATGATTGAAGAACTGACATAATAACAAGGACACCTGAAAAATACGGTGCAATGCAATCCGAGTTCCCTGCTGTAAATTCAAAGTAGCCGAGTGAACACAACACAACCGTTACATTACTCTCATGGTTTCGTTTAAGGTGTTGATAAAAAAAAAAAACTGCTTCAACGTTATTGATTCTGTAGCATTTTCTTGTGTTGTTGAAACAATGCAAATGCATAAATTGTCACTTTTTCTGTTGTAAAACTGTGAATACAGTTCACAAATCAACAGCTAAATCAGCAGTATTTCTCCTCAACTCCTTATATTTGAATTTGTGTTTTAGATACAACTGCTGCACAATGTTGTTCAGCTGCATTGTAATTTTTTTTTCATGCTTTGCTTTGCCCATTTTAATCTCAACAACTGGAGGCAGATTTAGATCATACTAAGTGATCTATAATGTATTGACTGTCTGTGATATCTTTGTGTATATACTCTACGCTGTTAAGATTGTAATAATGTGAGAATAAGAATGTTAAGCATTTCTATCATTGTTTCCAACTGAATTTTGTATCTTGAATACAGCGTTTTGTTTTTCTATAATAGATGCTTATTTCCTTTCATTGATTTCCAAATCCAATCTCCTAAATTCTCATCCTTCTCTGTTTCATGCCAACCAAAAGTAAAAGAAAAACGCACACTCGTTAATGTTATAAAGTTTTACATTCTTTATTCCATTAATTCAATAAAATTAGTTTGAGGTCCTAACTGTCGACTAACTTTCCTATATAAAGCACAGCACGGATAGAGTGAAATGTAGTGGTAAAGGTTGAACAGGTACAGGACACAAAATGAGACAAGACAAAGAGGTGACACAGAGATCCAAATTGCCATCGGCCCATTTTCTTTTACTAAACAGGACCTGAAAAATAGACGTTTTGGCAACTTTAGGTTCACAGTTTATTACTGTGTTACTGAGGTGGAATCACAGTCAGTCCACTCAGTCTGAGAAGGATCGGCCGCTCCTTGTCTGCTCTGTTTGACTCTCTCCAGCTTTTTATTGCATCTCTTTACAGTCACTGTACTTGTCAATGTGACAATGAAGTCAAACACGTCCCTCTAGCCTTTAAAGCATGCAACAAAACCACAATATACCAAAACAAACATCCTCTAATAATCTTTTGAATGTCTAAAATCCTGAACAAAAATTACCTGACAACACAGTCGAAATAAGATGAGTCGTATCTTATTTTAGAAAGACATATCGGAGACAAATGCTCTATTAAAAGTGCACTTTCTCTGGTCAAACTGATCATTTAATAGCACATTATTGAGAGAAACTTGGTTTTGCATGATTTTGATTGTATATTATATGCTCAAAGGTTGGCTATGGGACATGTAAATAATGTAAAATTTAAAAACAACCAACACGACATGATGTTTGATTTCTTTTAAAAGTTACAGTACTGGAGTTCTCGGAGGCTGCTTAGGGTTTCTGGGTTAAGGCCAAACAATGTGTGCGTTTGTGTGCATGTGTGTGTGTAGGATTCAGGGTGTAGGGAAGATGTGTTTGTGTGCCACTGAGTGGACCTTTGTGGTGTTGTCACATTTGGGCTCTTTATTCTCCTATGTTGCTTTCCTCTCTCTCTTGTCGTCTGTCTTCCCGCGGAGCCTTTACGCCTCCAGCTCGAAGCCCATGCCGACTTTGTGTCCACCGCCGTTCACGTTCTTCCCGTCAATCAGGCCTGAGAGGGTGAGCTTCACACCTGCACAGGAAGAGGCGAAGATTATGTATCACGTCTGTGCTCTATAAGAAATTGTCTTTTTGTTTAAAGAAAATTTATTGAACTAACCTGGCCTGAGGGTTTGTGTGTATCCAACTCCGACGAGGCAGGCGTTGTTAACTTTGGCCTGTGAGGAGAAACAAAACGACAAGGACAGGTGAAATTCACATGACACAGCAGTTAAGAGACTGGAAAGTAAGATGCAGTTGAATAATTTATATCCTATACATGGATACATTAGAATCAGCAGTGTTTCCAAAGACATGCAGGTTAGGTTAATTGGCGACTCTAAATTGCCAATAGGTGTGAATGAGAGTGTGAATGGTTGTCTGTCTATATATGTGAGGACTACGGATGGAAATTAGCTCCAAGCTAGAATCCGGCTCATTTACAGGATGCCATGGTGTCACTGTTCATTAATGTGCACTGTCCTCAAACAAATAAACAAAACAAAATAAAGCAGTGTTTCCTATTGGTCTATAGTTCTGACACTTTGAGGTGAAACATCTCAGTGACCAATGGATGGAGCGCCGGGAAAGTTTTAACTACTGGTTAATGTTTTTTAGGTTTACGTGACATACTTTGACAACTGTTGGATGATGATGACTGATTATTATCCATCTCAAAACGTATTCATTTTGGTGGATTTTGGTGATCAAACCCATTTTCTATTGATTGAGATTATCAGGTCAAAATCTTATTTAGGCAGATGATTTAGCTAATTACCAAATATCTCCAAAGCTAATGATGTTCTGACTAAATGGTGAGCTCATTTGCTAAATGTTAAAATGTTAATATGTAAATCTGAAGTGAATCTCAAAAATATGCTGTTTTTTTTTAATATGTCACCGGTGGGGACTTGTGTGTTTAAATGTGTCTGTGAGGTTTTGAGGTCAGTTCTTACAGACAGGGAGGCATCCTTATCCAGCTGGTATTTGGCTCCAATTCCAAAGCGTGTGTTGTTGCTGCCAGCTGTCCAGGCCAGGTGGACCGCTGTCTCCAGGTTGCAGTGCACCTTTTGGTAAATGGAGCCACCAAACTCTGTGCCGTCATTGCTGAAATACAAAACCACAAACACAAAAAGGCGGAGATGAGCATCAGTTGGGCATTAGTCTTGCCCTCACCCGGAGTATCACTTCCATTTCCTGCCTTTCTTCCCCGTGATGCGGTGACTCACACATTGGTATGAAGCTGGAAGTCACCCGCCTTGTACCCAAGGGCAAAATTGTTCTGGGTCAGTTTAGATTTGGCAGTGTCAAAAGCCAACTGGTAGCCAGCCAGCCAGCCCTCGTAGCCCAGCACGGCAGCTGCGTGCACGGTGGGACCGGCCATGTCGAAGTCCAGGTCGCAGCCCATGTTGACGAACTCACGCTTGTAGCCGGTCTTCAGTTTGGCGCTCTTCTTGCTGCAGAGGGAATAACAATGGAGAAGGTAAGAGGCACTGCATTATTGATATGTTTATAACACACATCTGCTTTGACAGACTTTGCTGTCAGTTTATTGGAGATACTGGAAACTATGTAGCGCGAATGGGAATCGTTCTTACCCAGTGTTGGGCACAAATGATGTGTCCAGGCTGAGCTTCAAGCCCTTAGCCAGCTGCAGATAAACAGGAAGCAAACATAAACTGTGAGCTTATATTTTATCTGAAAGTGAAAAAATGTTGTTTTGATCATTCAAAGTATCTAAACTGGCTAATATCCTGTTTATTTGACCCGACCTGGTCCTCCATGGTGACTTCTGTGGTGAGTGTGTTGTCTGTGTTCCATTTCTGGTTGAAGGTGAGGCCCAGGTCTTTTACTTTGTACTTGGTCTCCAGGTGGCCGCCTGACTTCCCTGTGTCTGTGTTGTTGGAACCAGAGGTGGTAAACTCCTGCAGGACACACAGAGTGGATGGAGTGATGAAGATGAGATTTGAGGAGAGCAGAAAGGCACATCGACACATTAGAGCCCTATAGCTATAAGCCTGTGCATATTCTCATTTGTCCAAGTCATAGTATCTCAAAGGAGTTTAAGTCAAAAGCAACTGGACTTGGTTATTTGTCTGGGAAGACGTTTCACCTCTCATCCAAGAGGCTTCATCAGTTCATGTTCAGATGCGTACATGAACTGATAAAGCCTCTTGGATGAGAGGTGAAACGTCTTCCCAGACGAATAACCAAGTCCAGTTGCCCTTGACTTAAATTCCTTTGAGCAACTAAAAGGCAGAGAGGCTGAGAAAGCATTCAGGGAGAGAGAAAAAGGAGGAAAAAATGGAATGCAAGGAAACAACAAGCATTGTTTTTTGGGTTTTTCCTCTGCCACGCAATCCCTCTCAGGTTTGTATGGCTGGTTATTCAAATGAAGAGCTACAACTCTTAAGATGGAGAAATGAGTTTGAGGATGGCAACTGAAAAAAAAAATAGGCAGGACTGAGAGGGAGAGGCTGGTTGTTGTGAGCAGCTCTGGGGATCAGTGCTGTTACTGGTGCAGCGGTTTGGGGGCAATGGTGGCGCGCAGAAGAGCTACTTGGCATTAAGCCTGCAAACGTTGTCTGTACACAAACACACATCTCATACCACCGGCTTACCCTGCAGTGCACCTGTGTTTAATCATTACATGATATGTTTACACAATCTCTCTCTTACCATCTGACAGGAAAGTCCAAAGAAGAAGCAGGAAAAAGAGAAAAGAGAGACGGTTAAGGGAGAACCACACAAGAGTTTACATGCAGGAATTGTATCCGCTCAGTGGGAAAATGAAAACCAGCGCTACAGAAAGCTGAAATATATTTACAATGTTTTTTTCAATGAGGCTTGAGTGTTGTTGCATGTGGGAAACTCTGTATGCAAGTGCTCATTATGGTTTTACCATAGCAACAAGTTTATAGCAAAACAGACACACAGCGCGTCTGGAGCCAGCGAAACACTCATGTTTTACTCTGCTGACTATGGATGTTGGACTGAGTACAAGTCAGGCAGCAAACAGACTCTGACATGAACTGCTGCAAGTGTGTGAGTCAGCCATTTGATCTATACCACTGAGAGAAAGGCCTGAGCAGGAAATTTGGACACATCGGGCTCAGTGAGACAACAACAGTACTTACAACACCACTCTGGGACTTGGTCTTGACGTCCAGCTTCAGAACTCCATATCCTGGGGAGAAAGGACATCAGGGAATTGAAAAAGAAAAGCACATCATTGTACTGCACAGCATGGATCTGGGACAGCTGCAGCAAAAATAAACATCCTGCTTCACCACGTCTTTGTCAAAAAAAAAAAAAAAGTTAAGAAGAGTTTTATGCAGTTACCAAAGCCCTTGTTGAAGATATCCTTGGCAGATTTTCCCAAGTCAGAGTATGAAGGAGGGACAGCCATTGTGCCTGTGGAAACATACATGTACTACATTCAATGTTTGATGACTTTTTACAGAGATGCATATCGCAGCATAAACCTGACTGATGCATAGTGAGACATGCACCTTCATCATGTTGCAGGGCTTGCAGATGCCAGAATATGCAATTTGTCCCTAATATGGGATACGCTCCAAATAAGATAAGATCCAGAATGAATTTCTTATTATATCCCCAAGGGGAAATTAATTTGTCTGTCAGCTCATCTACTATTTGCAGAGGAATTAAAAAGCCTGGTGGCTTTTTAGGTACAAAGGATCTTCTGTCTCTCCGTGCTAGATCCTACATTTCCCATGATGCAACTTTGAAACTTGGATATCTATCAGATTATATATCTTAAATAATGTAATATCTTTACTGGGCTGCTACACAGATTGTCTGTTTAATTAAGTCTCAAAGTCAAAACAGATACTAGAACATATTAGTGCGAGCAAAGACAGAGTAGTGTCCACTGTGGGGATTAAATTGATAAATTGATCAATGGAGTGCCCCTTTAAATCAAATAGAAGTCGATAACAAAAGCTGCAAAACAAGCACAGGATGAATACAGAGCGCTGCACCTTTGTGGAAGCTAAGCAATTCAACTCAGACTTCTAAAGCCATTCAAAAAATTAAAGAGCTGTATCCAGGCGCACAAAAAGCACTGCAGATACCGTTTTCTAAAAAACGTTTACTTGCAAAAACAATCAGTAAAGGCACTGGCTCAGTTGGGGACCCCGTCCTATCAGGAGAAAGGGCCTGTCAGGGTGCTCGTGATATGCAGCGTCTCTCCCCTCCCCCTCCATCTTCCATGTGAACCCTATTGATCCCGGAGCAGGAGGCCATTAGCAAGAAGCAGAGGTTGTTAAACTAATAGGGCAGATTCTTTTGGTGGAAAGGACCGAAAAAGGCAAATATCTTAGAGGTATAAAGAGGTATCATAATGTGGAGTGTGTGAAGAAATACTATGCAAGCCAATGCAGTAGAGCTAACATAAGCAGCAGCCGGTTTGGTTAGTCAGCAACTACAGGTGCTGCACACCACTGCACTGCACCGGAGCGCTTCAGACAGTCATCAGGGTCCCGTGGGTCAGGATGCATGTGTGCAAGCTTTTCATGTGTGTGTGTGTGTAGATATTTTTCACAAGGTGACTTTGCAGGAGCATTTGGAATATCCTGCATTCACTTGCAACATAAACTTAGATTAATATTTTACTAGGGGGCTTGCCTTCCTCCTCCTGTTTCTGTCCACTCACTGATAATCTCATCTATTCTGCAGAGGATGGAAAAAAGAAAAAAACACTTAGGCAAAAAGTAGCTTTTTTCTGCTAATGCGGAGGATTCACCCACTGCAGACCCTCAAAGTGTTGCCAATGTGGAATCGTGCTAATTGGAATTATCGCAAGGTTAAGATCTCAGATCTGTAAAAGTGGCAGTGCAGGCCAGAGCGCAATCCAGGGACCCTGATGATACGCCATGTGTCTCTCTACGCACACACCCCCCCCCAACTCACCATGTCCCTTGGGTACGTGGTGACATGACACACAGCTGGCTTTGTTCTCCTGCTGCACCATACTCTTCACTTCTTTCGCTGCCATGTCTCTTCAGACGAAAGAAGGACAAGGAGGGACAATGGAAAACTTTGGCAAATCGCGCTACACTGTTATGACAGCAACAATGTGTGGCCCTTGTCTGAGAGCGGCTGCCAACGTTAGCACGCTTCCTTAGCATGCACTCAAGAGCTCAGAGGTCTCCTCGCAATGTGGAAAACAGGCCAACTATTGCGTCACATCGTACAATATATGCATAGGTCAGCAGATGATGAACACATGTACTTTGTGCAGAGCATTTGAACGCGATAAGGCCTGTGTACAGTCCTTGTCCTGCGCTGAAATATGGATTTTTTATCAGACAAAGAGCACTGATAAGTCGCACAAAGGGTACCAAATGATGAGCAGGTGAAACATACACACGCCCCTTATAGAGCACAGAAAGCACAGCTCATCTTAGAGAGGTGAGCATGCCACCTCCAGTGTTGCAGCCACAGATTATTATCATAAAAACACCAATTACAGCTGTTTGAAGTTGAACACTCTCAAAACTGAGCTAACCTGCTTTGTCAGGCCTGTGTAGGCGTGGTTGGATCAGAACTGACTGAAACATTAGCAAACAACCTCACAGCTGTCATCGGGGTCTGATTCAAATGTTGCTAAATTCTGATTAGTGCATGTGAGATCACATTTTTCCGACCGAGACCTGCCCACTTCCAGCCAGTGAGTCAAAAACAAGGTCAAGACCAAAACTGCTGAAATCTTCTTTAAATAACCAAACCAGATCTCCATCTTTGTCACACCCGCACAAACATCTGACCACAGTATGCGACAAAATGTCTCATCCCATCCGTCTCCGCTCCTCTTGCTCAAACACTAAGCAAACGTGTGCCAGCCGACCTGCATTTTGCTGAGCACATGCTATTCCTGCTCTGCCTTTGTCATTTCACCAGACAGACACACTCCTTTCCTTCTCAGCGCTGCGCCCCCACACCCCCTTCACCACAAGGTCCATTTTTGACTCCTTCCCACCTCACCGTCTGTCTCAACACTGGGCTCTCTATATTTAGCCCAGGTGAACCTGACACTACAACACATGTGACTAGGGTTTCCACATGTGTCCTCGTTCAGGTTCAGCCTATTGAAAACCACTATTAAAATGGGTGTATTTGTCTGTATCTTACATTCATACTGCATTTAAACACACCGCCCCCTCTCTGTCTCATCTTAACACTTTCATGAGTTACACCCAAGATGACAGCCTGGACTGAGCTCAGAGGTCAAAAGGACATCTATATCGATGTGAAAGGAAAACTACAACCACACAAACAACAAGATGGTGGATGGCAGTCAGGTACGTAGGTAAGTATTATGTGTAACATGGCATAATACATATAAATTGCTTTTTTTTTCTAATTAGAAAGATTTATAGTTGTGTGATATGAAACACTAGTGCGTTACTCTGATTCATGTAAGACACTCGCAATTCTGACTAGTTCTGCAGTTTCCTATAATTAGCATTATTAGAAAATGTATTGAAAATTACTGGCCTATATAAATACTCTATTTTGTCTATAATGTTGCACAAATCTATCAATGACATGATCAAACTTAAATAGTGTTCACGCCATACTGATATATACTGTTTAGAAGTCACAATCTTCTATTTGTATGGGTTAGATCGATTTATCAGATATTTTGCCCATTATCAGATTAATCAGGAAAAATAGCCCTGGTTATAAATTCGCCTTACTGTGCAAATGCCTAATAATCCCAACATTAATTTTAGCATGTATTGTAGTTGGCAAACAGATAACTTAGCAATTTATTATGAGGACACTGATAAAAGAGCCTTTACTAATGAACAAAAACACCTATAAAACTGTGTAAACAGACAGTTACTCAACACTGGCCGAACCCTCTGATAACATGACACCAGCAAGTGTGTGGGGCATATAACAGAAGGAATGTGTGTATGTGTGTGTGAGATAAGTTCAAGTACACTCAAGTTACTCCATTACAACATATAGCTTGAATGTAAGGTGCCCGATGAAGTGATGATGTATTTGCTTCAGTACGTTATACACACCACATAAGAGGTTTTCCAGTGGATAAATACAAACTCTGACTACTGTTATGTGTGTAAGCATCTGTTTACTGATAGGCTTTTAATGCTTATTGCATCAGCCTGTTTTGTTTTTAATATGTTGTTTCAGACAGAGACAGCCTGGCAATTGATCAAATGGGTCTGATTTCAGAACTTTGGATAGCGCCGGCTGTAGAAAAGTAAAATGACCATAATTCCCTTTCAATTTTTAGACAGTTAAAATAGGCCTAACCTAGCTTTAATTTTCATGTATTCCTCCATGCTGACCTTGATGTTTAATGTACCTGTGCATAGATGTTGTGCTTCCTGAAAAAAACAAACCAATCAAATGACATTTAAAGCATCAGGTCAGTGAAAGAGCATTTTATTTGCCAGATGTGTCCACCCCTGGTCTTCCTGTGTGCTAGGCTATTAGGCCTACCAACACCTACCGTTCAAAATCACAATCTCCAAGAAGTAGGACTAAGTGTCCCACCACACAGTATTAAAAATGCACACGTTGAAAAAGCTCTCAAGAAAATAGGACCCCTTTTCTCCTGTGTCGACATCGCTGATCAGTGAAATGGGTTAACTTTCATTTGTGCTCTTTTCCAGGAACTCTGCAGTTGTGAATGATTTCAGGTAACCACTGGGATATACAGGCCTGGACTGGCATTAAAACCCTGGCATAATACCCGCCTGCTGCACTCCCACCCCTGTTGTGTGTGTGACTCATATCTCACTGACAGTCACACGATCATTGGCAACAGCTGCGCCCTCGTGCACATAAACCGACATAAGACATAATAAGTTTCTGTAAAATGAAAACTTGGTAAAGTCGCTTATTTCTTACCTTTATTTCTGGGGTGGAGTGTGCAGAGTTTCTGAACGCAGCGGCGCAGCGGGGCACTGTGAAGGAGAAAGCAGAGACGACCAGACTGGGCAGGCGCGAGTCAGACCTCCGGCCGATCGAGGGCGGGGCCGCCGTTGTGTAATTGACATTGAGGAAAAAACTTAAAACACTATAGGGCCACTGTATGTTTCTATATATACACTGTACACTGTGTTCACATTGCAAACATTAATGTTGAGAAGTTCTTTGGTGCTCCGTAATTTGATATCCTTTAGGGTGGGCTATAGTCATGGGAAAGAGATTTATAATTTTATCATACCAATAAAATACCACGGGATAAGGCGTGCTACAATGATGCATTCTACATCATATTGAGTGATTGCGCAAATAGTGTCTAAAAAGTAGCTAAAGCTTGTTTGGATTTCTATATGTGTAATTTAAAAGGATGTTATTGACACAGCAACATATAAATGTGAGGAATAACACAAACCACAGCAATGCTAATATTATTACATATATTTTAGTCACTGTGGTCGTGTGCAACTACACTCAGTAGTAGCATAAATATGGAACTGGTGCATTTGTTTATGGTGTAATAATACACTTACGCCGCTCGGGGGCAATGACCTCTTGCTGATATTGTATGTAGCGTGAATCTTTTACCCCGAGGCAGGTCTTTCAGGAAGTTGATTTCAGACTGGGAGCGCAGGTGTGTGAAGGCAATCAAATCGTCATATGGTAGGATTAGTACGGCATAATAGTACGGCATAGTTATGATTAGGTTTTATTTAGTTGGAGCCGTGTTGCACTGCAACTTGCGATACAAGTGAAATTGAAGGGAGGTTGACACAGCCTGCAAGGCAATACCCGGGGACATGAGACCTGAAACGTAGAGATACATCGGATAGAAGAACTCAACACAGGCGCAAAAAAGGCAGTATATTAACGCGAACAAATCTTGGTAAAGGTCAAAATGACTTGAAAATCCTTGATTATTAGTTAAGTTTTAGGTCCAAGACAAGTATTTTTTATTATTATCATTATTATTAATTGTAGATTTTTAATGTAAGTCGCTTTGTGGCGTACTTTTTTCGATCGTCGAAATATTTGTAAGAAAGTAAGTGTGTTTAAAAGTTTTTAAAGTGTTTAAGCTCTTGTAAACTCAGACACTAATGCTCAAACGTAGTAGAGACTCTCTCCTTTTGTTTCTACGGCTTCTATTTCTATGTGCTGCTAAGCTGTTTCCATGGTGACGTCTGGCTGAAACAAGTGTTGATACCTTGGCGTCATCACCGCGCGTGAACACAATCCTCAACAGATAAACAAGGTCGTATTTAAGGTAAATGAATGAAACTATTCACCTTCTGCAACGTTACCGGTTGCAGTTGTGTGATGGTCTTAAGTTACCGTTTATATTTTTCGTGTCGTCGTCGTTGCTGAGCATGAATCCGTCGAGAGAACCTGTTGTGTAGATTAGCCAACTTTACAAGCTAATTGACAATAGCCGTAGTTGGACAGTGACACATTGTTAAGAAGCTAAGCACTGGGATTTCCATCTGTGTGACACTAACCAAGAGTTGACTCTCACTCTGGGAACTATATGTGTGTGTGATTGACTCTATGCTCTCTGGTCTTTGTTTTGTTTTGTTTTTGACAACTGACAGCTTCAGATGTGTGAGGGGCCGTCATCAATATCTGGGCCAATCCCCCCGGATCCCTCTCTGTTCCCTCAGTACTACAGACGACCTGTTTCAGGTTAGATGCATCCATTAGGATTAGGTTATGATATACTAAAAAAAAAAACCCTCCTTGAAACAGAAGTTACAAAGCTTAAGATAGTTGTGCTCGTTTTGTTGGATATTACACAGCAACAATGCTTTCCACACAAGTAGAGAATATTGTTTTATGATAAATATTGTCCTCAACTCACATTATTTAATTTTCTTTCCTGCTGCAGCTCGAGGACGTTTAGAGGGAAACCACAATGGGCCACTGTCCCTGGTCTCAGGTCCACTTGCTCCAGATCCTGTGTACCCTGGCAGCTACAGCGCTCGGGCCCCTCGAGCATACGCTCCCCGTGTTGGCCCTAATGCCACCCATATCCTGGAGCGTGGACAAAGAGGTGTAGTGGGGGAATTACTCAAACTAGATGGTGTTTCAATCACTCCTATTCCAAAACAGAGTAAGTGTGATTGATTTTTCAGATTTATAAACTTGGCAGTATCAGATAAACTTCATGCTTGTTTTTTTTCCATTCCTGTGTTGCTGTTAACACAGCGTTTTTTATTTGACCCTTCAGAGCAACGAGTACATGACTTCAGTAAGGAAAATGTGCGCCGTCTTCGGGAGATTCAGAGACGCTGCAAAGAGCAGGAGGCTGAGAGAGCACAGTCTCGTCCAGTTCCCGTCAAAGCTCTTTGGACGTCCTCCAAATACGAGAATGTCCCATCCAGGGTGATGGCTCAGCTACAGGTTAGAAACATGTCTGCAAAAGGTGGCAGTTCTTGAGTAATGAATATTCACTGGATCAATTTTAATCCTGTCTTATTCATACAGGTTTCTACTCCTCCAGCTATAAAACCGCAGTGTCAAAATTTTCTGAAGGCCCACTCTTATGGTGGATTAACTGCCTCATCGAGATCCCACTCCAAAGCTTTGCAACGCCCTGCCTCCTCCAACTCTGCATGTGACACAGACTTGCAAGTAAGAATTTCCAGAAAATGTAAAAAAGAAAAATGTATAGCATATTGATTCAAGTTTCTTCTGTTAAAACCTACGGTCTATGGTTAAAACAAAGAGAGAAGATAAGAGCAGTATTTGCAATTGTTGTGCACCAACATGATTTATTAAACAAATAACATAACATTTTTTCACTGAAGTAAATCTCAAATACCTTCTGTCTTTTTTAATATTCCATACATTCTTATTTGTGGATACATTTACAGGTCAAAGGTCAGACCATAGACTTCATAAAACATAATGCCCGGACTGCAGGAAAAACTGTACTGCGTCGGTCACAGTCACTCACAAGCCTAACAGATAAACCTGTGCCCAGTGCAGTTAAGGGACAGGTGCCTCAGTAGTGAGTACTCCTATATCTTGCCTCCTCACTTTACCTTACATTGCTTCACTTGCTTGCTTTCATCTTTCTTTTCACTGCTTTTGCTCATGAGGTGTCTCTCTCTCTCATTCAAATTATATGTACAGTCTTGAGGAAAGAAAGGAGCAGTGGCGTAAGGAGGCGGAAGAGAAGAGGAGAAATGCACCTGATCCTTCAGTTCCTGCTGGACACACCTTGATGCCTGAGAGTGAGAGACAGGAAACACTGAAGTCCCTCAAAGAGAGTATGCCTCTGTTTTTATCTGTCCTTACAGTCATGACAGTCGCTTAAAATAATGATTTACATTGGATATTTCCCTGTCTGACACTGTTATTGCTTATTTTTCCTCAGCTCATCGTTCTCTTGTGACAGAGTTGCTGTCATTTCCTCTCAAAGCTGACAACCTGAGCCTTCGCTCAAGAAAGGCTCAACTTGATTGTAAGCTTTCTGAAATTGAGGAGGCCATTAAAATATTCTCAAGGGAAAAGGTTTATATAAAAATAGATTCCTAACACAGAAAGACGAAGAGGAGGAGAGAAAAGGAGATGGTCATGTAAATCCACTGCTTTATTCACAGTTTCATTTTGTAGTTGCATAACACTGAGCCTTGTAAAAAAAGATGATTATTTTAACATTTATTTGTTTACATGTATTTTAATTTTGTAAATTGAAAGTACATCATTATAAATTGAGTAATTGTTACATAAAAAGGGTTACCATATGTAAGTTACATGCTTGATAACATGCAGTTTTCTCTTAAAAGAAAAAAAAGCAAATGAAATGTAAACTTTACAATAAAATCCATTAGCCCTTTGAGTATAATTTGCTGAAATGCGATTTGTTTTGCTTATATGTAATACGGGCTGTTTGTGATGCTTTTGTGAAGTCACTGTATGTTTCTTTCTTTCTTTTTACATTAAAACCAATGCATCATGAAAATGAAATTGCTTGATTTTTTTTAGACGTCTATCATTGGGGGGGACGTATGACGTATTACGCACGGCCCCGCCCCTTTTACGTCTGTCGGTCATTGTTCTGCGTGAGCTAGCTGATGTGCTAAAGGCTAATCAAGAATACCAAGAGGTCTCAACTTTTTTGCATGCATATAAGATCGTTTTGATTTCCACAAGACGTTTAATAACTTGTCGGCTTCACAATGAGCAAGAGGAAAGCGCCACAGGAATCACTGAATGAGGGAATAACGGACTTTCTTGTGGGTACGTGGAGACAAGTCAGACGGTTGAACTCGGCTAACAGCAGCTAGCGTTATCGCTCTGCTTCTGTTTTTAAGTTTTAAAAAAATGCCACAAAAACTTAAAGAGATATTATATATCTATTAGACTATGCTAAATGATATGGCTTCTTTGTCGCAATTCTTAGTTTTAGTTACTCAGGCCGAATGCCCGTGTCTTGTCATTTAAATGCCTCAAATTTAAATGGCTTCCTATCACAATGGCAGAAGTATGAGGGGGGTGGAAAATGAAGAAGTCTTACAATGTTGTACTTCCTTCTCCAGAGCTGGCCAATTACGAGAAAAATGTCAACAGGGCAATTCACAAGTACAATGCTTACAGGTAAGCTCTGAAGGCTCTGTTATGATGTGTGCTTTGTTGTATGTAGGATGAAAGGTTCATTATGTCAACCCAAGTGCATAATAACAGATACATTACTGTTTAAACCTAATACATCCATGTTGAGGCTCAAAACACGAGTTAAAAGTCTATAAGGCACAGCTAAGTTTAATGTGTACAGTCGAGACTCAGAACTGATGGAGTTACATACAGTTACAGCCTCTGTAATACATCTTACCATCATGCTCAATATTTTAATATTGACTAAAA